>CM053408.1:44523169-44620282 GCA_028644305.1 Xerus rutilus
GTACCCCTGAGTTCAATCCCTAGTACCAAAAAAAAAAAAAAAAACTTAGAGGAGATACATGAAGCATAAAGAGAAAGAAATCAAGTCCCACCACTATGGAAAATCATCAAATCACAAAGAAAAATAGCAAGAGAAGACAAGAACAAAGGAACTATAAAACAGACAGAAAATAATAATATGGCAATAGTAAACTCTTACCTATCAATGATTACTTTAAATGTAATCATATTAAAATTTCCAACCAAAATACATAAAGTAGCTAAATGGATATCAAAAAATTTTAAAAATAGGCTCCAAATAAATACTTGTTGCCTATAAGAACTCATTTCAGCTTTAATGACACATATAAGCAAGAAGTAAAGAAATAAAAAAGATACCCCATCTATAGGAAACCAAAAGAGAAAGGCTGTTATTAATTATATCAGACAAAGTAGACTGTTAGTCAAAATTTATCAGAAAAGGTCATTATAAATTATAAAGAGATCAATGCATCCAGAGCATATAACAGTTATATATATGCAGTCAATATTTCAGCATCCAACTATATAAAGCAAATATTAATAGATTTAAAAGACAGATATCATACAGTAACATAATTCCCCATTTGCAACAATAGATAGATCATCCAGACAAAAAATCAATAAGGAAACATTAAACATGAACTACACTTTAGGATCAATGGACCTAACAGATATATAGATATATATAACATTCCATCCAATAGCAGTAGTATATACATTTTCTCAAGTGTAGATGGAGTATTTCTCAGGATAGAACATATGATAAACCACAAAACAAGTCTTAATGAACTTAGGAAGTGTTAAATCATATCATATATCTCTTCTAGCCACAATAGTATGAAAATAGACATTGGTAACATGAAAAAAAGCAGAAAATTTATGGATGTGGAAATTAAGCAACATGTTACCAAATAACCAATGTGTCAAACAGAAATAAAAAGGGAAATCAAAAATATCTTGAGACAAATAAAAATGAAACACAATATACCAACTTAAGGGATTCAGAAAAGAAGATTTAAAGTGAAGTTTATACATAAATGCCTAAATTTAAAAAGAGGAAAAATCTCAAATAAAAATATCAACATTATACAAAAAAAGAGCTAGAGAAAGAACAAATTAATAATAAAATTAATTTAAAAAGGAAATAATAGATTGAAGATGAAATATAATAAATCAAGACTAGGAAAACAAAAAAATTCAAAAAAATTAAGGTTAGTTTTTTGACAAGAAATAAGATCAGTATTATTCACAATAGCTAAGGCACAGATCAACCCATGTACTCATCAGTGAATGAATGAATTTTTAAAAAGTTGTATAAATAGTGATGGGATACTATATAGACTTAAAGAATGAATCCTGTCACTAGTGGCAATATGGATGAACCTGAAGGACCATATGCTAAGTTAAATAAGCCAGACCCCAAAACACAAATACTTCATGATCTTACTCATATATGGAATCTTAAAAAGCTGTCTCATAGAATCAGAGAGTAGATTAGTGGTAAGCAGAAGCTGAGTGAGGAGGCAAGGCTTGGGGAAATATAGCTCCAAAGATACACAATTTACATTAGAGAAATCAACTCAGAAGATCTATTGTACAACACCATGATCGTAGTTACTAACAATATGTTGTATACTTGGAAATTGTCAAGAAAGTAGATTTTAATGTTTTATCAAAAAAAAAAAACAATACAGATGCAAGGAAATACATATGCTAATGTTATAGACAGCTTTTTTGCTGCTGTGACTAAAAGACCCAACCAGAACAATGGTAGAGGATGAAAATTTTATTTGGGGGCTCACAATTTCAGAGGTCTCAGTCCACAGACAGCTGAATCCATTCCTCAGGGCTCAAGTGAAGCTGAACATCATGGTGGAAGAGTGTGGTGGAGGGAAGTGGCTCACATGATGATCAGTAAGGGTGGGGTAGAGAAGGAGGGAGGAAAAGAGAGAGAGACTCTACTTGCTAAATACAAATATATGCCATGTAGCCACAGTCCCAGTGAACAACTTCCTCCAGCCACACCCTACCTGCCTCCAGTTACCGCCCAGTTAATCTCATCATGTAGTGACACCACCTCCTCCACAGAAAACCTTAATTAAGCTTCTCTAGAGACTCCTACCATAATCATTCTTAGACTTTCTTTAAAATAATTTTCAGGTGGGGGATATGCCTGCAGAAACATAATATGATAAGAAAAACTAACCCAAGGCCTTTACAGAGTTGCTTGCATTTCAGAGTTAAGTCCTTGAAGGACAGCTGATGAAAGAAAAAAACAAAACAAAAACGCTTTCCCAGGCACTGATGTTCACAGAGAAAGCAGAGAGAACGTCCTTGGGGTTATTTTTGTAAAACCTGGCCTGAGCTGGGAGCCGAAAAGAGAAAAAACCCTGTTGCCATGTGAACTTCTATAGATTGTGAATCTCTGAGCCCCTCCCGCTATACACTGGGTATAAAGTTCTAAAACTTACTGAACTCAGAGTTCAGGGAGATTGACTGATTGTAGCAAAAGCTTTTCCCTCTGAATCTGATTGCAGCCAAATAAATCTGTTTCCTGATAATTCTTTGGTGTTATTTCTCATCTGTTTCTACAACAAATTCATGGATTGAGTTAGGGCTATAACCCAATCATTTCTCCTCCAGACGTTCTTGCATTGTCTCACATGTGAGCTTTTGGGGGATACCACATCTAAACCATAACAGGGGATACCTCACATTCAAACCATAACAGATAATTAGCTTGATTTAGTCACTTCACAAATGTCTACATTAATCAAAACATGGCTATACACCAGAAATATATAGTACTTTTGTCAATTAAAAAAATAAGTTAGTGAATAAAATTTTGTTAAACCATGGTTTATTACATTTAATAGCTATTATATTATTGATAGCTATGGAAATATTGTCCCCCCCACAACATAGTACCATTTTAAGCTTCCACTAAGTTCAAAATATTAAAATTGCACATTAGAATCTTTTAAATTTAACCTAGACTGAAAGGCAAAATTAATATTTTGTTATAGCTTTAATTTATATTATTTGATTTTGGCTAAGAATCCTTTTATACACTATAATTCGCATGACTTCTTTAGCGTTCCTTTGGTAATTTGTTCTTAAGATCTCAATTGTATCCCATTTTCTGCATTGTGATTTTTTTAAATGTACTAAGTGTACTTTCTTTTCTTCATTCTAAGTTAAAAATTACACATAAAATATGTGTAATTTTTTGTAATTTAACTATACATTCTACACTCAAATTTCTATTTTTTTATTTACATTTTATATAAATATAGTGAGTCTTCAAAAATATACATAAACATTGAACATTTTTAAGCAGTTACTCCTTTATGATTTATGGTAAATGTAAGTGCATACTAACAATGCATTTATAAAATAGAATCCAAGGTTTAAGATGTTTGTTCTGAAAGACTGAGTTTAGATTTTATTTCAAAATTGCATTCAGGTACTGAGAAAGTCATTAGTGTCTAGATGTATGTTAATATTTTCAAAAATGCAAAAATGATAAATGGTATTATCCCAAATTAATTCTTTTATGTAGATGCTTTAAAGTCTTTTAAATATGATGTGGTTTATATTATGAACATGTTACTAAATTAGTAAGTTAAATAATATAATTAAACATGGTTTTACATTCAAGCTGGCTAAATTTTATATTTTTAATTTTCACATCTAAAGCTGCAAGGAACATTGTAGTCAATATTTCCTCATAGGAATTACGAGGTAGAGATCATGATAGAAAAGCTGCAGTTGTGCTACAATAGGGATGACAGTCACTGTAGTGTGACATCTGAGTTTTTCAAAATATGGCAGGTCTCATTTCATGTGCAGGACTATGTAAAAAGCAGCTGTACTTATTTATTTTAATTGACTAATCAGTCTTTTACTTCCATTTTGTGCCTATGCCCAGGCAAATAACATGGACTGAGAATCTGTGGTGTTGGAGAAAGCTAGCATTTAACTTGTCTTTTTAAATTATATTAACTAAGGTGGTACGTTTGCAATGATGAGATTTAATTTCTTGACTTTTCTCTAACTGTACTTCCTGTCTGATTTACACCAGTGTTGAAAGCAGTCAGAACTAAAGCAGTCAGAACCAAAGACTCCAAAGCAAAATAGAAAATAAATAGTGTTGAATGGATTAAGATTTGGAATTGCCATTAAATGGGGGAATCAAGAAGCAGGCAGCATTTTATAAACCTTCAGTCAGGATTCATGAAGGGAACAGAAACAAAAATCAAAGCCAGATCAGCGGAGAAGAAAAAGTATTAAGGTGAATAGTACTTGTGGCCATAGATACAGAAAGACCTTAGATGACTCCTAAAGAAGGAAAAACATCACAGTTTCTGCCTACCAAAAGAGTCAAATACTATCAAGGTCACTCTGGAGCCCATGAATAAAGGTGAATAAACCTTAGAAATGTGTTAAGTAATACATGGTCTTGTTTTCAGGGAAGTATATAATTAGGCGAAGTAGATTCCATACATAATAATAATTCCTGGCATATCTATCAAAGTATGAAGAAAAATAAAGTAATCTATCTTTTATGTTTAAAAAATAAGCAGAGTTTAGATGTTCTTATTAGATCTTTAGGCATCATATCACAAATGAAAAAATTGGTTTAGTCTGGATCCAATTTTCATTATACAAAGTAAATTCCTAACATGGTGACAATTTGTATAATAACTTGCAAATTTCTCTCTCCAATTATATGATACCATAATGAGTATTCCTTGAAAACCGGTGGGAAACAATTATTTAAGGACAGTGATAAGAAAGATTCAACCCTACATCACAGGCTCTTCTTTGATAAAAATATTTTTCTTAAATATTTGAAGAAGCAAGTGAAAGGCATTCGAAAGGGATTTCTAAACTGTTTGATGTGCTCTAGTTATTTCTGTGAAACAAACTACCTTAATTTAATGGCATAAAAATCACCATTTTTAATGTTCAAAGATACTAAGGGTCACGATTTGAAAAGATCACAGATTGGATATCTGGCTGAAGAAAATGGAAGACTGTAAGTGCCTTAACCACTAGGGGCCAAAAGATCTGAGGGTTTGCTACTGTATCATGTTCTAGGCTCACTGCTAGCTGACTTTTATGTATGTCCTCTTCATGGCTGCTTAGACTTCGCCAAAGCATGAGAAGTTGGGTTCCAAGAGAGTGTCCTAAGTGAGCTGCCAGAATCTAACACTTTTTTTATGATATAACACTAAAAGCCACACAATGTCACTACACTATGTGCAAAGCCCTCCCAGATTCAAGGAGAAGAGACATACACCCCCTTCTTTCCATGGAACAAATGTCAATGTCAAAATGCAAGAAAACTTGTCAGATAAAACATATCATTGTGCCCACTTTTATAAAACACAATCTACCACAAAGATATGAGAAACATTTGACAAAAAAATACATGATACAACTCAACATAATCAGAGATAGATCAAGCAGGAAACGTGAAATGTTGAAAGATTATTTAGATTAGAGGAAAGGTACATTTTCTAGGTGCTCCACAGCTCAAGGTTCAAGCAGAAGGAGTATTGCTCTTCAGTGAGATGGGTGACTGAGGGAATTCACTGATATCCAACATTCAAGAATAAAATCTTCATGTAGAAACAAATTTAGGAGTTTTGAACGTAGAACAAGAAATAATATTTTAGAGATGCAATAACTTTGCAAGTAGCATTGACACTACAGAGGGCAGGAGTAACAGGCAGAAAGAAAGGAAAGCACTGTGAATAAATTTGTCATGGAAGAACCTGTGAAACGGAGAGGGAGGCTGATCAGAACTGACCTAGAAACAGCACGGCAAGCTAACGATTAAAAAATGCTTCAGCCGGGCGCGGTGGCTCAAGCTTGTAATCCCAGCACTTAGGGAGGCTGAGACAGGAGAATCGCGAGTTCAAAGTCAGCCTCAGCAATGGCGAGGCGCTAAGCAACTCAGTGAGACCCTGTCTCTACATAAAACACAAAATAGGGCTGGGGATGGGGCTCAGTGGTTGAGTGCCCCTGAGTTCAATCCCCAGTACCAAAAAAAAAAAAAACTGCTTCATATCTCACAGCTGGCAAGCAGAGAGTTGTAGTAGGAGCCATTTGGAAGAGGCTGTGCACCAGCTTTCATTGGCAGGTGATTCTGGGAGTTGATAAAAAGCACTGCCAGAACGTCCAAGTAAATGCCTGCCATAGAGTCTGTAGTGTGCCTGACCGAGCTCAACCAAAATAGGCACAAACAGAATTGTGCCCAGGAGATCCAGGTTGGTGATACCAACAGGAAAGAGGCTGGTTTTCCCTTTGTTTCTGACAGTCATGAAACCAACTGGGGAAAGGCCAGAAATTGGTCCAGCAGCCAAGTTTATACTTAGGGTCTGATTCTGGGAAGTCCACTTTGACAGTGGTAAGTAAGTGAGATCTGTGGAGGGTTAGTCTCCCCACCCAATGAGTGGAATTTGGGGGTGGTCCCCGAGACCTGGCAGTCCAGCAGAGACTGGCCTCTACCCAGCAACAAGAAGTATGGATCCAATCCCTCTGGAGTAAATAACATTCAATCAAGTTTCAATGGATGATCAGAACTAAACACCAGCTGCTAAAACTTCCCATTTAGAACTTTGGATCAGCTCCACTCTGGAAGAGAATCAACCCAGCCTGTACAGACAAAAATCTCAACTGTCAGTACCACCAAGTCTGTCCCTCCTGGTACTGTTAAAAGGGAAATAGAGCTATCACAACTATCTTTAGTTGCAGGCCATGCCAGACAGCAGCTAGGTGAGAAACACAAAGAGGTTGGATTTAACAACCCTCAACCCTTCATTTAAGGCCAAAAAACAAAAAACAACAACAACAACAACAACAAAAATAATAAAACAGAGAAAAGAGTGCAACTATAAGCACAAATAACTGAGTCAGGAGCAGACCTCAAACGGATCAGCAAGCTTTTCTTTATTTGGCAGTGGATTCAGTCAGTCAAGCAAGGAGGGGCTCATTTCCGGGGTAGAACATGGCCCCTGGTTATAGAAAGAGTCTGAGTTTTATAGTTTACAATGAAAGTAGCTTAATTATTGCAGCCTGAAGCAAGACATGTTGGTTTGGACAGTCAGGAAAAAAGCTGTAAAAACTCCAAAACTTATTGTTACTGGGAGGTGATGAAAACTCAGAACTCTGCCAGAGTTCATAGTTTAATCTTCTTCCTATGGGACCCATTGCTACCCAGAGCTTCATTATTTGCTTCTCTCCTTCCAGGACTCATCAGCAATTGGAAAGGGTAAAAGTCCAGGGCTCAGCCTTCAGTATCTTCCTTCTCCCTTTAGGACCCATTGTTGTTGGGAAGGGATGAATGTTTGCTTTTGGTGGAGATGCTGGGGATGGAACCCAGGAAGGGATAAATGTTTTGCTTTTATCCCTCAGGGTTCATTGTTACTGGGAAAAGATTTACTGGAAGAGGATTAATGATTGCCTTCTTCCTCCTTCCTCCTCCTCTGGGTCAGAAAGCTTTCAGGAGTTGTCATTTATTTGCCTGTCCTGGAGGTTGCCATTTTCCATATCCTTCAGCAACAGCATAGGCAGTGAACATCCATCTTTGTAAGCATTTTGACAACCTCAGCAGAGACAAGTCTTTCATTTTTCCATTAAGAAATTTTTCTTTTTTTTTCTTTGTTCATTCTGTGTGTGTATTTGTGTCCTTGGTTCAAACATCGACTTTTTTTCATATATCTTATGTCTTCTTTCATTTTTATCATATTTTCTTTCATCTCTTTGTTATTTAACCTTGTTTTGTCTTGGAAGGGATATGTTTTGTGGGTTTGTTTTGGTTTGATATTTTTATTTGTTCTTGGCTTTTACATTTTTTCCTTAGTATTCCTTCCATATCTAATAGCCAAATTCTCTTGTTACTTTTTCCAATAATTATTTTTTCTAATTTTTTTATTCCAATTTCTTTATAGCCATCACCTGTGACCTCTTTTCTGCTACCACTCTGTTCATTTTTTGAAATATTTCAAATTTCTCTTGGCTTCTCGTTATATTTTCACTTAAGGAATTGTAATTTTAATATCTTTGAGAATATTTAATTTATATAACTCTTGCCCACCACCCCAACCATTCATGTTGTTGTGGTTTTTAGTATAGTGGATGTGGCTTATAATTGCTATTTAATGGTAGGTAATTTATTGCTATTTAATGGTGGTAGTTTATTGTTGTTGCTAATATTAAATGCTGACTCCACCATTCCTTTTTGTGTGGCAATTATTGTTATAGATGTCATAGTATGCACCATAAATTTATTTTAAGGTTGTATATTGTTTAATGCAATTATTTCTATTGCTTGCTCACCCTGCCCCCCTTTTTAAGAGTGATGATAAGTGATTGAGGTTCTACAGATTCACAGGGTAGAGCTAAAAATATATATAAGAAGTGACTTAAGGCAGCAAATATAGGAGGTAAAAACGACCATTACAATGGTCACAATGTAAGTTCTAGCAAGTACAACAAAAATTGATGTAATCCCACTCATCAGATAATAATGCAATGAAAAGCAAAATTGACAGCAAGAAAAACTGTAGAAAGCTCATAAACACAGATATTGAAAAATATTCCTTAAAATAAAGTTGGAACATAGAATTAAAAAAAGGATAAATTTCAAAATTTCTAGAATTAAGTAAGAATAGTCATAGAACATATCAAAATATTTTGGTAGTTCTAAGGAGAAAGCTCATAGCATTAAATACCTATATTTAAAGAACAGAAAGATCCAAAACAAACAATCCAATGCTACATTTCAAGGTGTAAGAAAGAACAAACTAATTCCAAAATTTGGAGAAGACAGGAAATAATTAAGATCAGAGCCAAAATTTATGAAATTAAGAATAAAAATACAAAGAATGAATGCAACAGAGTTGGATCTTTGAAAAGATAAACGAGACTGATAAACCCTTAGCCAAACTAACCAGAAAGACTCAAATAACAAAATGAGAGATGAAAAATTTTAAAAAGATATCCCCATACGCATTTTTGAAATCTAGAAGATCAAAAGGGACTATATTGAAAACATAGTAAATTAGAAAATGTAAAATATTTTGATAAATTTATAGATACTTATGCCCTGCCTAAATTGAACCAAAAGGATATACAAAACTTAAAAAGACCAATATCAAGCAATGAGATTTATTTAGAAAAGAAAAATAAGAGCCTTCCAACAACAATAGCAGCAGCAGCAGCAGCAAAAGCCTAGGGCCAGATGGATTCTCAGCTGAGTTCTACCAAATATTTATAAAAGAAATAATGTATATCATTCTCAAATTATTCCATGAAATAGAAAGGGAGAAAACACTTCCAAATTCATTCTATGAAGCCAGTACCACTCTACACTAAAACCAGATAGAGACGTTTCAAGGAAAAATAACTACAGACCAATATCCATGATTAACATAGATGAAAAAAATTATTAATAAAATATTAGAACACAATATTCAGAAACACATTAGGAAAATTATACACCATGATCAAATGGGCTTCATCCCAGAGATGCAAGTTTGGTTCAACGTATGTAAATCAACAAATGCAGTTCATCACATGAGTAGAATTAAGAATAAAAGTCACAATATTATCTCAATAGATGCAGAAAAAGACTTTGACAAAATTCAGCATTCATTCATGGTAAAAACACAGAAGAAACTAAGCATAGAAGGAATGTACCTGAGTACCACAAAGACTATATATGGTAAACTCATAGCTAACATACTTAGTGAAAATAAAATGAAAGCATTTCCTCTAAAATCAGGAAGAAGAAAATAATGTCCACTCTCACCACTCCTACTCAATATAGTTCTTGAAAATTTAGCTGATACAATCAGGCAGAAGAGGAAATTAAATGTACCAAGGATGGAAGAGTATGAACACTTCTGCTTTCTTTGGTGAATCATATATTGTATCCATCAAGCACAAATCAAATTCCAGGAGCAAGAAGTCTTGTTAAAATGGCAGAGAAAGATAGTATGTATAGAGGAAAACTTGTCTAGTATTTCCAACTTAAGAATGTTCAGCAAGAAAAATTGTAGAAAGCACATAAACACAGATATCAATAATAGATAATAGTAATAGATACTACCTTTACACAAGTGACACAAATGTGTTACAATAAACAAGAGTTAGGAGGAATTTTGGACTGGGCAGAGGGAGGGAGAGGAAAGGAAGAAGGGGCATGGGGGTGAGAAAGATGGTGGAATGAGATGGACATCATTATTCCAGGTACATATATGTTTGCACAAGTTGTGTGATTCTACATCGTGTGCAACCAGAAAAATGAAAAGTTGTGCTCTATTTGTGTACAGTGAATCGAAATACATTCTGCAGTCATGTAAAAATGCTTCCACCAAAGAACAGTAAAAACTTTCATAATATTAAAGTTAAGAGTGCTGCCAGATCCTTTCAGGCTTCTGTATCAGTGGAAGAATTATAAAGGGAAGGAATTGCAAAGCTGCTGAAGGAATTCACCTAGTCAGCCTGAGAAGGAAGGTTTGCTTCCTCATAACAGCAGGAATAAGAAACATGTTAGGAACTCAGGAAATCAATGGGAGTTTATATCAGTACTTCTTTATCATTGTATTTGTGGAATGACTATTACACATTACTATGGATATGTTCACAAGCAGCTTATACCTTGGAGGACATAGATCTTGATCACCTCAGTTGTCAAGCAACCTAGACTTGTCAAGCACAAGTTTGAAGAAAGTATGATTTCCCACAGAAAGGGATGTCTAAAAGCAGAGGTAGAAAAATCATTTCTTGGGACCTCTTATATCAATGAACTCTATAGATTGTTCTACTAATCCTGCTCTTGTTTGTTTTCTGAAAAAATTGTGACCATCTACCATTTATAAGAATCCATTGCTGTATTGGACTGCTTCAGTCTAACATAATAAAGAGTAAACTTCAGCAGGTAATATTAGTGCTTCATCCAAATCCCTTCAGGTTCATTTTCATAATTTTTGTTTCTTATTCATTGATTCAATGCATTATGCTTTCAAAACCCGTAGCTTTTTGTAAGCAGTTCTATAGGGTAGTGGAGGCCTAGTGGTCTCATTAATCTCCCTGATCGGGAGGTTATGTGGCCCAGAGTTGTAAAGCTCTTTTTTTTTTACCCAGGGTTCAGACTGACTCAGAGGACAAGAGCCAAATATTGGCTTTCTTAGGCCCCTTATTTTAACCTTAATATTTAAACCTTGGTCTTAAACCTCCAGCAAGCCAGTCTTATCAGTCTTAAAGAGTACTGGGCTTTAACTTAATGCTTATAACTTTATAGTTATTTTTACCTTTTTATTTACTATTTGTCTATAGATGGCTTAATCTGGGTTACATATCCATATCCCCTGTTTGAGATATACAGCTTTAAATGAACTGAAGTTTGGCCTACTTTGGAGTTATTTTGACAAACAGTTTCCGAGTCTATAGGAATGTCAGCTATAATGTTAACCTTTAAACAGATCAGGTTCTCACTATCTTTTAAAAATACCTTTACATTTTTATATTTCAGTGTAAAAGGTAACATAAGGTTTAGGTTTGGTTACAAAACATCAAATGATATAAATAAATCTCCAATAAAATTTGTCATTTTTATTAAGTCTGAATTTACCATTACAGACAACCTTAGTTTATATAACACCAGCTTGATAAAATGTTTTTTTAAATCTTTTACTTTAAAGATTTGTATACATGAACAATATGAACATATTTAATATGTAAAGAAGAGTAATAGCACCACAATTATATTGATGTTTTTATATTAATCAAGTTTAGTACTTAAAGAAAAATCTAGACTCTGTATAGTACAATACTGTAAAATACTAGTTGCTGTTTAACCAGAGTGGTACAAACCTTAATTTCTCCAAGACTAGTTGTTCTGAGAATAAAACTTAACAAACACAAACCCTCACTTCGGGGTCACTCTCTGAAGGAAAGGAGAGCTGACCCCAATCGATTGGCCTGTGTGCCTATTTCCTCAATAAACTTTGCTGCTTTGCAGAGTTGTCTGGGCTGCACTTCTTGGGGAGAGGTGCGGGTTGGATGCAACACCATCTCTGTGATCTTGACACCAAAAACAGCCTAAGTTAGCAACACAATTGAATCCTGAATTCTAGCTATAGCTGACTCTGAGAACTGCTGCTTTTTACGTTTAAATTTCTAGTCTCTAAATATACTTTGGCATATTAGGGATTTAAAAAGATGTCAAAATAAGTTCACATATCTCATTATAGCAACAGTTACAACTGTAAGACTATTCCAAGAAGCAGTACTCTGGGCCAAATATAATGCACATTAAAGCTTCAGAAAAAGTGTCCTATTGTACTACGTGGAAGTATTGTTCATAATGGTCTCTTGATAAAATATCTGTGATTTAATTTTAACAGTTGGTTTGCCAGGCAGGCTAGATGGATCTATCTTATGTCTTGGCTTTAACTTTTTGTTTGTTTTGTTTTGTGATACTGGGAATTGAACTCAGGGGCATGCAACCTCTGAGCCACATCCCCAGCCCTATTTTGTATTTTATTTAGAGACAGGTTCTCACTGAGTTGTTTAGCACCTCGCTGTTGTTGAGGCTGGCTTTGATTGGCTTTAACTTTTGCTCATGATCTTACCCTGGTTTTCTTTGAAAAGACTTCCTATGAATATTCCCGCATATGCCAACACTGATAGTCCCAGTACATAATAAAAATAAAAGTATTTTATTTCTTTGGAGGTTACCATAATAAATTGAAAGGTCATTCTTCTGGGTCTTTGATCCAGTATTTTAATATTACTTTTAAAATGTGACATAAAGAACTAGAATGTTAATATAGATAATTTTCACCAGAAACTATCAAATGAGAAACTATCAAAACTTTCCAAGATGATATTTTAGCTATCTAATCAATTCTTTGTATTAGACATAAATTTAAGGTACTTGTCTAAGACGCAGTCAAGTACAAAGATAAACACAGAACTAAGCTCTTGACTTCTAATAAACTTAAGTATGTACTTCATTTTGCTGAATCTAGATGGATAAGATCTCACCCATTATCTCCATATCTGCAGAGTTCCAAAAGACTCAACACAAAATCCTATTTTAAAAATTTTACCTCAATCATCTCAAAAGCAGTTGAATTCATAAATTCAATGATTTCTTTTGACAAAGTAGTCATATTAATTGAAATTATTCAAATGTTTCAGAAGTGATTACAAGAAGAGATTCATCATTTCTGTTCACTTAGGAGTATATCCCACCATGAATCAAATAAAAAGTTGAACATTGTCTTGTTTCACTTCACAACTCAACATTCAAGCAGAAGAAAATCAGCTCTGAGATTTATTACCCAGGCTATCTCTCATTGCTCACAATTTTCATGGTGTCTCCAAAAAGAACAGGTACTGATTCATGTAAAGAGTGATCATTTTGCATTCTCCTGGCTACCCTGCATTAAGAAAATGACTGATGGATCAGGGATTGGGAGGAGAGTGCCTAAGCAATCAAAGGAATATTTGGACACAGATATATATTGGTTATCTATTGCTATGTCAAAACAGTTCCCAAACTTAGTGATTTAAAGCAACAAAACATGTCTATTCTCTCTCACATTCAAGACAAATTTCCAGATTTCAAAAAAAAAGTTTTTTATTTTTTAATTTTTTTCCTTTTTCTTTATTAATTAATAATTTTACCAATTATATCTCTAAAATATATTTCATGTAGATTAAAAAATCTTTTAATCAAGGAAAGATTTTTCTATTTGTTCTTTTCAGATATACATGATAATAGAGTGTATTTTGACATAGGTTACATACAAAGAGTATAACTTATAATTAGGATCGCATTCTTGTTGTACATGATATGGAGTCACACTGGTCTTGTACTCATATATGAACATAAGAAAGTTATGTCATTCATTCTACTCTTTCCTTTTTTCATCTCCCTCCTTTCCCTTTATTTTCCTTTGTCCAATCCAATGAACTTCTATTCTTCCCCCCTTCCTCTCACTGTGAGTTAGCATCCACATATCAGAATATTCAGCCTTTACTTTTGGAGGATTAGCTTATTTGACTTAGCATGATAATTCCATCCATTTCCCAGCAAATGCCATAATTTCATTCTTCTTTATGGCTTAGTAATACTTCATTGTGCATATATGTCACATTTTTGGTATCCATTCATCTATTGAAGGGCACCTAGATTGGTTCCATAGCTTAGCTATTGTGAATTGAGCTGCTATAAACATTGATGTTGCTGCATCACTGTAGTATGCTGATTTTAAGTCCTTTGGGTATATACTGAGAAGTGGGATAACTGGGTCAAACAGTAGTTCCAAGGGAATGATTTTTCTTCTTTCATGACTGAGAATAATTTGCACTGCATTAGGCACACATTTTGTTCATTAAACATGAGAAAGAAGATAACAAAAAGCAGTTCGCTGTGCTGTATATTACAGTAGGCCTTAGCCACATATGGCTAAATTTAAATTAATGAAAATGAAATAAAGTTTTGGGCGTGTATCTCAGTGGTAAAGCCCAGCATGCACAAGGCACTGAGTTCAATCCCCAGCGCCACAAAACATTTTAGAACTGCAAAGTTCAATTCATACAAAATAAAAAATGTGGCTCTTCAGTCACATAAGCCACATCTTGTGTTAAATAGCTACATTTGGCTAAAGGTAGACAGAACATTTGCAGTATTAGAAAAAGACCTATGAAGCATTGCTGGACTCTAGCTAGTCTTCAACTTATATATGTGTGTTCTTCCTCTGTCAATGTACATTGCAAAACAGGTTTTTACCAAGTGATTTCTCTCAGACATTGTAACCAGGCATTCTTTCCTTCTTATCTTTCTATTCTATTTACATTGGAAGAACTCTCTGATGACTCAGGTTCCCTCTCACAGTCTCACTACAGAGAGTTCAGTGGCTGGGAAACCATCTGAAAAAGAGGGAGAACCCCTCATTGCTGCTAGTCGACTGTACGGAAAGCTCCTAGCCAACCTTCTCAGTCTCTTGGGCAAAAGTCTATAAAATGTTTCTTTCTTTTCATTTCTTTTTATCAAATTAATGATCATGCCTAAATATTGGATAAAATAGTTATAATTACACTAAGACTCGTCTACTTTAATTGGCAGATAAAAGAATGCCTCCTGCCTTCTAGAGGAAAAAATATCTATTTTGGTTAAATGAATGACTTTTTTAGCCATCTTTTAAACTGGACTTTCAGAATCCAGTCATCTGGTGCGTAGGGTAGGGAGCATAGTTAGGAAAATTTATAGAACATTAATGATTGAACTGCATGAGGAAAGGGAGAAAATTAGGTAAAGAATCTGAAGACCAAGATAAAAGAGAGATTGTGGAAAACAAAGTGAGATAGTGGAAGAATGTATTTAAGGAAGATTATCCAGGAGACTTGATTCATATTGAGTATTATAAATCCCTTCTTAGATTTCCCCATAAAATTTCTTTTCTCATGTGTGTCTTATAGAGAAGTTTTAATTATTTGCTTTTATTTTGTCTCTTGGAGAATAAAAAGCAATTAATATATTGCTAAATAGAAAAAATGAGAGGACATCGCCAATATGAATTACATATGTAAAAGATTTATTGTGCCCTGGTTTCTTCTCAAAGGCAAAATATTACTCAGTAGTTTGAACATGTACTAACCCATCATTTTCCCCACTATTCATATTTTCCTTTATAATATCTCAGAGAAAGACTATGGAATAGAATGGCAAAGAATGTACTTGTATTTTTTAATCTCTATATTTTCAGAAGTAAAAGCAAATTATACACATTTTAAAAATTAATCTTTATTTTTTCAGACTGATAGGGAGAAGCTATGTTTTGGCCTTTCAATGAGCCAGGTTGGTAGACCAAACTTTTCAATTTTTTATTAGGGCATTATAGTTATACATAATATCTGGGTTTAGACATGATCATATAATTTGATCATATAAATTATAATGGAATATAATTTACTCCACTTCAGTCCCTAGTACTTCTCCTCTCTCTCCCCTTATTCCTCACTGTTTCCTCTACTCTACTGATCTTCCTTCTATTTATTTATATATATTTTTTAATTAGTCTTTTAAAAATTGGGAAATATCAATACAGGTTGAAGAATATCTAAAATCCTTGAGAGTAAAGACTACGTATGTAAAGTACACTGAATTATACTGGCAAATGTCATAATTTTATTGTTCTTTAAGGCTGAGTAATATTCCATTATGTATATATACCACACTTTATACATTCATCTGTTGAAGGGCACCTACTTTGGCTTCATTGTTTGGCTATTCTGAATTGCGCTGCTATAAACAATGATGAGGCAGTGTCACTATACTATGTTGATTTTAAGTTCTTTGGGTATAAACTGAGGAGTGGGATAACTGGATCAAATGATGGTTCTATTCTGAGTTTTCTGAGGGATCTCCATACTGCTTTCCAGACTGGTTGCACCAATTTGCAATCCCACCAGCAATGTATGAGTGTACCTTTCCCCCCCACATCCTTGCCAACATTTATTTTTGCCTGTATTCTTGATGATTACCATTCTGATGGAAATGAAATGAAATCTTAGGGTAGTTTTTATTTGCATTGCTCTAATTGCTAGACATAATGAACATTATTTTATGTATTTGATGTTTGTATTTCTTCTTCTTTGAAGTGTCTATTCAGTCTCTTAGCCCATTTATTGATTGGGTTATTTGTTCTTTTAGTGTTAAGTTTTTTGAGTTCTTTATGTATCCTGGAGATAAATGCTCTATCTGAGGTGCATATGGTAAAGATTTTCTCCCAATTTGTAGGTTCCCTTGTCACTTTTTTTTTTTTTTTTGCTAAGAAGAAGCTTTTTGGTTTGAATCCATCCCACTTATTGATTCTTGATTTTATTTCTTGCACTTTAGGGGTCTTGTTAAAGAAGTCAGATCCTCGGCAGACATGGTGAAGATTTGGGCCTATTTTTTCTTATAGTAGGCACAGGGTCTCTGTTCTAGTGCCTGGGTTTTTGATCCACTTTGAGTTGAGTTTTGTGCAGGGTGAGAGATAGGGGTTGAATTTCATTTTGCCACATATGGATTTCCAGTTTTCCGAGCACCATTTGTTGAAGAGGCTATCTTTTCTCCAATGAGTGTCTTTGGCGCTTTTGTCTAATATGAGATAACTGTCTTTATGTGGGTTTGTCTCTGTGTTTTCTATTCTGTACCATTGGTCTATGTGTCTATTTTGGTGCCTGGACCATGTTATTTTTATTACCATGGCCCTGTAGTCTAATTTAAGATCTGGTATTGTGATGCTTCCTGCTTCACTTTTCTTGCTAAGGATTGCTTTGGCTATTCTGGGTCTCTTATTCTTCCAAATGAATTTCATGACTGCTTTTTTCTATTTCTATAAAGAATGTCATTGGAATTTTAATAGGAATTGAATTAAATCTGTATAATGCTTTTGTTAGTATGGCAGTTTTGACAATATTAATTTTGACTATCCAGGAGCATGAGAGATCTTTCCATCTTCTAAAGTCTTCTTCAATTTCTCTCTTTAGTGTTCTGTAGTTTGCATTGTAGATGTCTTTCACCTCTCTTGTTAGATTGAGTTCAAAGTATTTTATTTTATTTGAGGCTATTGTGAAGGGGGTAGTTCTCCTGATTACTCTTTCAGAGAATTTATCACTGATGTATAGGAATACATTTGATTTGTGTGTTGATTTTATATCCTACTACTTTGCTGAATTAATTTATTAGTTCTGGAAAATTTCTGGTGTAATTTTCTTTATCTTCTAAATACAGAATCATGTCATTGGCAAATAGTAATAGTGTGAGTTCTTCTTTACCTATTTACATCCCTTTAATTTCTTTCTTCTAATTGCTCTGGCTAAAGTGTCAAGGACAATGTTGAGCAGAAGAGGTGAAGGAGGGCATCCTTGACTTGTTCCAGTTTTTAGAGGGAATGCTTTGAATTTTTCTGTTTAGAATTATGCTGGCCTTGGGTTTTTGTATGTATCTTTTACAATGTTCAGATATGTTCCTACTATCCCTAGTTTTTCTAGTGTTTTGAACATGAAGGATGCTATAGTTTGTCAAATGCTTTTTCTGCATTTATTGAGATGATCATATGATTCTTGTTTTTAAGAATTATTGATGAATTACATTTATTGATTTCCATATGTTGAACAAACTTGCATCCTTGGGATGAACCCCACTTGATTTGTTGCGATATTTTTTAAATATGTTTTTGCATATGATTTGCCAGAATTTTACTGAGAATTTTTGCATCTATGTTCACCAGGGATATTGGTCTGAAGTTTTCTTTCCTTGATGTGTCTTTGTCTAGTTTTGGTATAAGGGTGATATTAGTCTTGTAGAATGAGTTATAAGCGTTCCCTCCTTTTCTATTTCATGGAATACTTTGAGGAGAATTGGTGTTAATTCCTCTTTGAAGGTATTGTAGAACTTGGCTAAGGATCCATCTGGTCCTGGGCTTTTCTTGATTGGTAGGCATTTGATGGCATTTTCTATTTCATTACTTGAAATTGATCTGTTTTAATTGTGTCTGACCTCTTCATTCAGTTTGGGTAAGTCATATGTCTCTAGAAATTGTTGATGTCTTCAATATTTCTATTTCATTGGAGTACAAATTTTCAAAATATTTTCTAATTATCTTCTGTATTTCAGACGTGCCCATTGTGATATTTCCTTTTCCATCACATATTTTAGTAATTTGAGTTTTCTCTCTTTTTCTCTTCATTAGCATGGATAGGAGTTTATTTTATTTTTTTTTCAAAGAACCAACTTTTTTTTTTGTCAATTTTTCTTTTGTTTCAATTTCATTGATTTCAGCTCTGATTTTAATTATTTCCTGTCTTAGACTGCATGTGGTATTGCTTTGTTCTTCATTTTCTAGGGCTTTGAGATATAATTTTAGATCATTTGTTTTTTGAATTTCTATTTTTTTAATGAATGATTTCAATGCAATAAACTTTCTTCTTAGTACTGCCTTCATAGTGTCCCAGAGAGTTTGATATGTTGTATTGGTTTTCTCATTTACCTCTAAGAATTTTTTTATTTCATCCTGGGTTTCTTTTACTATCCATTCATCATTCAATAGTGTATTATTTAGTCTTCATTTGTTAGAGTAGCTTCTATTTTTTATTTTGTCATTAATTTCTAATTTCATTCCATTATGATCAGATAGAATACAAGGTAAAAATCTCCAAGTTTATGTATTTGCTAAGAGTTGCTTTATGGCATAAGATATGGCCTGTTTTAGAGAAGGAGCCATGTGCTGCCGAGAAGAAAGTGTATTATCTTGTTGATGGATGAAATATTCTACATATGTCTGTTAAGTATAAATTATTGATTGTATCATTGGGTTCTATAGTTTCTTTAGTTTTTGTTTGGAAGATCTGTCCAGTAGTGAGAGAAGTATGTTAAAGTCACCCAGTGTTATTGTGTTGTGGTCTATTTGATTCTTGAAATTGAGAACAGTTTATTTGATGTACACAGATGCCCCATTGTTTGGGGCATAAATATTTATAATTGTTATGTCTTGTTGATATATAATTCCCTTAAGTAGTATGAGATTTCCTTCTTTGTCCCTTCTGATTAACTTTGGCTTGAAGTCCACTTTATCTGAAATGAGTGTGGAAGCCTCTTCTTGTTTACACAGTCCATATGAGTGATGGTTTTTTCCATCCTTTCATCCTGTTTGTGGATGTCTTTGCCTATGAGATGAATCTCTTGGAGACAGCATATTGTTGGGCCTTGTTTTTAATCCAATCTGCTAGTCTATGTCTTTTGATTGATGAGTGTAGGCTGTTAATATTCAAGGTTATTATTGAGATATAATTTGTATTCCCTGTCATTTTGTTTTATTTCTGGTTTTTAATTTGACCTAGTTGCTCCTTTGGTTGACTATTCCTTTAGTGTAGTTCCTCCTTTTGCTGGCTTTCACTTTTTTTTCTTTTTTACTTACTCCTCATGGACTATTTTGTTGAGAATGTTCTATAGTGCAGGCTTTCTAGTTGTGAATTATTTAATTTTTGTTTGTCGTGTAAGGTTTTTAGATCATCTTCAAATTTAAAACTTAATTTTGCTAGATATAAAATTCTTGGAGCTGGGTGCGGTGGCACAAGCCTGTAATCCCAGCATTTAGGGAGGCTGAGACAGGAAAATCGAGAGTTCAAAGCCAGCCTCAGCAATGTTGAGGCACTAAGCAACTTAGTGCGACCCTGTCTCTACATAAAACACAAAATAGCCCAGATCTGCCCTCATGAACCTCCACGGGTGTCCAGCCAAAGAGAGACCAGGGACTGCTAGCTGCTAGCAGCTGGATAGCCCAAACTCAGGGTAAGAGTCCCCACAGAGACCCTAGCATGAGGCAGCCCCACCCAAGGGCAGCCTGGGCCTGCCCCAGTTCCACTCCAGAGTTCCTGTGGACTGGCAGGAGCTGCAGAGGGCCCTGATCCGCCCTCAGGAAATTCCACAGGTGTCCAGCCTACGAGAGATCAGGGACTGCTACATGCTAGCCACTGGGGAACCCAAATTCAGGGTAAGAGTAGCTCCAGAGACCCCAGAGGAGGCAGCCCTGCCCAAGGGCCACCTGGGTCCACCTCAGTTCCACTCCAGAGTTCCTGTGGTCAGGCAAAACAGGAGGCCCAAAACTGCCCTTAGGCAATGCCAGGGGTGCCCAGTTGAAGGCAGATCAGAGCCTGCTACTGTCCAGCCCCAGGGGAGCTCACACTCACTCTAAGGGTCGCACACAGAGTCTCCTGCTTGTGACACTGCCTAAGTGAGACCTGGGCCTGCCTCCAGTTCCGCTCCAGAGGTCCTGTTCACAAGCAGGAGTGCAAGAGAAGGGCAAAACAGCCCTCAGGGGCCGCCTCAGGAGCCCAGCCAAGGCCACTCCCACTGCCTTCTAGAGGTACATCCACTACCTCCGCCACCAACTTTAGTGGCAATAGTGCCCATCTGGGGACACGAGGGAAAAGAAGTAGCTCCAAGGTGAGACACAGGTAATCTGGAGTGTCAATACAAGATTATAGGATAGAAGCCGCAATACCTTAGATTGGTATTTCAAGAAAGAAAGATACACAATCAACATGAAAAAACAAGGGAAGAAAGTGCCCCAAATAAACCTGGATACCACTGTAACAGAATCCATTGACAGTAAAATTTTTTAAAAATTAAAAAAAAAATTTAACAACTAAGCAGGATACCTGACAGGAGAGTGTAACCAAATCCCACTCATATATGGACATTTAGAAGAAGACACAACGTGTCTTTGAATATAACTTGAGATATACATTCATGTCAAAAAAAAAATAAGACTGAGAGATTATAAAGGGAGGATTCCTATACAGGAGTGCCCAATAACTATAATGAAAGCCTCTGCCAGAGTCACAAGTTTGTTGGAGACCTACATATTGGAGACCTACAAATCTTCCTAACTTCCTACATAGGTAAGCTCAATCTGTTTTTCAATGGTATGACTTTTTAGCCCTGATCCTTGTACCTCTAAAAGATGCAGTTACACATCAAAGCCCCAACCAACTTTTCCAAGAGAGCCCTACATGACATAGCTAAAAGATATTTCTCTACTAAACAGGTAACACTAATGAAAAAACTGTTTTATAGAAATCAGATGGTATTAGAAATCTTAACTATACTCAAGAGGATACCTAAGCCACTAAAAAAATCCTACATATTATGTGCATGTTTCTGACAACTCTGATAATATTTCCAAAGTCTGAAATAGCTTCCACTTGCAAATTGGTGACATGTTACACTCCACCATAAGATTTAATGAGTCATGGTCTTCATGGTTTTCAGGGACTAATAATACTGATTACCTTTGTGCTAATTGTTTACAGAAAATAATGCTTTACTATCTTATATATTGTCATCTTAACATAATCCCTGCCCTATTCATGCTTCATCCAATCACTTGCCAACTGCCTCCATGGACCTCTGGACTCCTCTAATGTGCCCAAGCTACAAATTGCCTTACAAATGGAATCCAAAACTAAGCTCTACTTCTACTAAAGGCCCTTAAACAGACCACTGTAGAAGGCTCCTGACTTCTGTACCCTTTCAATGCCCCTTTCAGACTTAAGCAACCATAGCTGTCATTGTCACTGTTCTTTAATGGCAGTTGAAGTCACTTTTTCAGAGGGGAGAATATCAAGAGTTAATAGTCAGGCAGTCAGGGTGATGGACCTCACTTAAGTTGTTGGGGTTTTCTTTCCCAAATGTAAAGACTACTGCATGAGATTAACCTGCAGAAATTCCAAACATTCCAGCCAACTCCTTTGTCCTGGAGTGGTGAGAAAAGAAATGAGGGTGGACTCAAATGGAGATTATAGGAAAGTTCAAATTCAAGGGCTAGAAGAGCCTATTGGAGAAGCATGGACCAAGACAATACCTTAACACTTTTCCAATAGCTGTTTAGCATGCATTTTTATCAATGCCCCTACCCAGAAGCTATATAAGTCACTAGATGAGGATATATAAGTGAAAACCTTACTAGCAGTTCCCCTCTCACCTTGTGGGAGTTCTCTTTTCACTTCAATAAATACTCCTCCATTCACGAAAGAAGTTCCAAAGTTGCTAATAAGAAAAATTTGTTTATTTTTGTCATACTAAGTCAGTCTTAGTCTGAATAGAGGGTCCAGGACCAAATATCCTTGTGATAATGAATTAGATACTTGTGGCATTTGTCAGTTATTTAAATCTCATTTCTACTGTATATATGAACTACTGTAATTGGGAGAAAGAGCAAAGAATTTTCAGCTCCTCTGTACTCCAAAGAATTATCTTAAAGTAAAAAATCTTTATTAATTAGAATAAGCAACTAAATACTCAAAATTAAATATACTTGACACATTAACATGGGTTATTTTCCTTTATAACTACTATTTTAATGTACATTAATGTATGATTTTAAAATGAGTTTAAATATTTGAAATGAATGGTCAAAGTCTTTTTTGTGTGTGTGCCAGATATTGAATCCAGTGGCACTGATTCACTGAGCCACTTCCCCAGCCCTTTTCATTTTATATTTTGAGACAGAGTTTGGCCAAGCTGCTTAAGGTATCCCTCAGTCAAAGATTGCAAGAAATCTTACCTATGAATGATCTTTGTCAGCCACATCATTAGATACTGGAGTTGTTCCAGGAATATAAACAGTAACTATCTCTGCTCTTAGGAAACCTACAAATTTAATGGAGTAAACATATTTGATAGTTCAATATTTTTACCTTGGAAGTTAATATTTGGTCTGATTCAATTATGTTAAAATATATTAGAAATAAATATTGAACATTCACTCTGTTCTACTTTGTAGTAGGCAAAAGAATATAATTAATATCTTTAATTTTTATTAATTTGTAATTTTTCATTTTATAAAAAGAGCTTAAGGCAGCAAGTTGATTATTTTCATAGATCACAGTTTATTTTAATCATGAGGACATGACATTGTGTTTTCCTCACAAACATACCTTAACTAATCAACAAATAGTAATTTTATAACTTTAAATAAATTATAAAAATAATATGATTAAATAATTGCAAAGAAGCAGAGTGTATAAAATTGCACAGGTACAGATTAGTGTTCTGAGGAGTTAGTAATGGTTTGATTTCAAGTGCTTCCTTGACTTAGTCTGATTCCTTCACGTTAAATTAAAAGGCCACTGAGCTTGTGTCCTACTTTTATTTTTAACTATCAATGTGGAGCAGCAGAGCTCTGCTTCATAGCTGTACTGTTCAAATTACTGGTCATCAGATTTCCTTGGTATTAAAAAAAAAAAAAAAGGGAAAAAGAAGAAGAAACTAGAAGAGATTCAAGATGACAGATTGGGGAACCATGCGTTTTCACTTGCTTCATGGCTTGGGATTCAAGTCGCAGAAAACAACTCAGCAAGATGGGTGGAAGTGAGTTTTCACTAAAATTCAATATTGGGTAGTCAGAGTGTCTTAATGACTCTGAAATTTGGGTACGTTGAACAAAGAACAAGAAAGAGTACACTGGAGTCAAGCCACTTGTGGCAGCAACAGTGGCAGTGGCCCTAGTTCACCACAGAGGGGGCGATAACAGAAACACAATGGAGGTATTTGGCACAGGAAAACCTGTAGATCGGAAAAGCAACTTGAACTTAACTGATCCAAATGCTACACAGTGAAATGGTGTTTGCAAAGTGTTCTGTATTTCTCAACTGGCAAACAGAGAGCTGAGGCAGGAGCCATCTTGAGAAGATCACACTGCAGTTTGCTGCTTCTGGAGCTGGGAGATGATATCAAACTTTGCCATACTGCCCTGAAAAGCTCAAAATATGTGACCTAGGGTGCATCTAGCATAACATGAGTAAAACAAAGAAGATTGTACCAGGGGATTCAAGTCAGAAAAATGAAGGGGAGTCCAACTCATTTTCTCTTGGAGTCTGGCAGCTCATGTGACCAGATGAAGAGGATAGGAAAACTGAAAAGGCATGTGTGAATACGCTAGGGACTAAGCCTGGGAAGACTGTGTTTGTGGGCAGCAAAGCATATGGAGGATAGGCTCCTCTGCCCCATGAGAAGAATTCTTGGGAGACTCCTGAGATCCAGACTTCCAGCAGAGATCAGCATCTGCCAAGGCCCTAAGCATGCACTGATATAATTGCTCCAGGGCAGCTATGAACCAACAAACCCACTAAGGCCTGATTAGACCTATTCCCAAGCCAGAAGAACTCCCCTCATGGAAGTCTGTAGCAGCTCTACTCTGGCAATACATTAATTTGGTCTGTGCAGACAGCACTCCAATCAACAGCATTTCCCATTCTATGCAAACCTTATACTGATGAGAAAAGAAGCTGAGAGCTATGTCAACCAGCTGCAGTTACAGGCCACTCCCACCCGACATAGACCAAGCAGAAATGGAAAGAAGGATAGTTGAGCATAGACAGTGACCATTCATCCTCATAGCCTAATTTGACCATATCAGTGGAGAAAATTCTTTCATTTTTTTATTAAGAATATTTTTCCTTCTGGTTCTTCCTCATGCATGCACATGTGTGTGTGTGTTTTTCTTGGTATGCTGATTGGTTCATGAACATATCTATATGTTTGGGGTTTTTTCTTATTTTTATCATTTACATGCATGCTACTTATTTCTCCTTGGCTTGTCTTTTAGAGATTAGGGTTCTTGGTTTGTTTATTTTGGTTTTGGTTTTGTTTGTTTCTCTTGATTCTCTTTCTCTCCTTTCTTTATCTGCTAACAGTCAAAATCTCTTGTCATCTTTTTTCTCTTCCTTTACTTTGTTTTTCCTATTTTTATTATCCTTTTTTTTTATATAACACTTGCTATTTCTCTTCTCCATTCTTTTGGTTCAGACTTTGAACATCCTAAACTCTCTTCTACCCGCATCACATTTTCTTTTCTTTTAATGACCTATATTTTTACCATCTTTCAGAACTACTTGTTTTATATAATGCCTGACCCTACCATTCATATTGCTGTAATTATTACTGTTGTGGATAATATAGCTGAGACCTGTTACTTGCTTTAATGCCAAATCTAGTTCGTACTTATATATTGTTTTTGCTATTGGCAATTGATGACTTCACCATTTCCAGATTGGTATTCATTAGTGTTATAGATGTCATAGTAGGTACTAGGTATTTATTTTAATGCTATACATTATTTGCATATGTTGTTGCTAATGTTTGTTTTCTCTTTTTGGTGAATTGCTGGGAAACTACAGAGACATTACAAGTTCACAGTAGACCCTGCTGCTGACTAAACTCAGACAAAATACCATGCACCTTGCTCTGCATACAAATTAATGACAATCAAAATTCAGCTATACTCTAACACAAAGAACAGAAGAAATAAAAAAAAATCAAACTAACAATCACACACCAAGCAGTAATGACTAGGGGTGCGCCCTCTAGTTCCACTTATGGACATCCACTCGTACAGCTAAAACAGAGAGAATAACCACAAAAATCATACATGTCACACCTATGAGGAAGTATTGACCTAGATCACTCTAGGACACTCTGGAAAGAGAAGGACAGGCCTTAAAAAGTTCCACATCAAGAGTGGAAGAGAAATTCATCCCAACAAATGTATAAATCCCAACACAGGAATACAAGAAATATAAAAAAACAGGTAATACAGTACCTCCTAAAGTTCATAATTAACCAGCAACTGACTCCAAAGATAAATAAGTGGACAGAATATTGGATAAAGAATTCAAAAGAATGATTTTAAAATAATTTGAAGAGAAGATAGAAAAAAACTGAATGAATTAAAAGAGTCAGTAAAGGTTGAGAAATTCAATAAAGATATATATATATACATGTCAATTTGAAGTCTCACATAGACCCTAGTACAAAAATACTGGGTGATTTTAACATGCCTCTCTCACCAACAGGTAGGTCATCCAGACATAAAATTCAGTAAAGACTCTTTGAGACCTGAAAAATATTATAAATCACATGGTCTCAACAGACATCTATAGAATATTTTATCCAAAAATGGCCCAATACACTTTCTTCTATGTGGATCATGAAAACTTCTCTAAAATAGATCATATTTTAGGCAACAAAGCATCTTTTAACAAATACAAATGTTACAATTCTTTGCATCTTATCAGATAGAGCAGAATGGAATGAAATTAGAAAACATCACCAAAAAACCCTATAGAAACTATGTGAACATATAGAGATTGAACAATACGCTCTTGAGTAATGAGTGGGTGATAGAAGAAATCAGGGCAGAAATTTAAAAATTCTTAGAATCAAATGGGAATAGTGGTATGACACACCAGAAACTCTTAAGACATTATGAAAGCAATTCTAAGAGGAAAGTTTACACCTTTGAGTCTCTACATAAGACAATCAGAAAGATACCAAATGAACAACCTAATGATACATCTTCTTACCCTTGAAAAAGAAGAAAAAAAAATTTCAAAACCATTAAAAGAAAGTAATTATGATCATTTATTATTAATGAAATTGAGAATAGAAAAATAATACAAAGGATCAATGAAATTCTTGAGAAGATAAACAATATTGATAAGCTATTAGCCAAACTAACCAGAAAAAAAAAGAAAGAAGACCCAAGTTAGTTAAATTAGAAGTTGGTCACAGTGAAGCATGCCTATAATCCCAGTTGCTCTGGAGGCTGAGGCAGGAGGATCGCAAGTTCAAAGCCAGATTCAACAATAGTGAAGCACTAAGCAATTCAGCCAGACCCTAAGTTGCTTATAGCCTTGGGCTGGGGATGTGGCTCAGTGGTTGAGTGCCTCTGAGTTCAATCCCAAAATGAACAAGCAATCAAATAAATAAAATTAGAGATGAAAAAGGATAAGTCACTATAGACATCACAGAAATCAAAAGAATGCTTAGGGACTATTTTAAAAACTTATACTAATAAATTAAAACCTAGAAGAAATGGATACATTTCTAGACACATACTACCTGCCAAAATTGAATCAAAAGGACATAGAAAATCTAAACAGACCAATTATTAACTATGAGATAAAAGCAGTAATAAAAAATTTTTCAATAAAAAAAGTCCCAGCCCAGCTGGATTCTTGGCTAAATTTCACTAGATGTTTAAGGAAGAACTACTAACAAAGTTCCTCAAATTATTTCATAAAATAGAAAGGAATGGAACACTTCCAAATTCACTTTATGATTCCAATATCAAATTTATATCAATACCAGATAATGACACATCAAGGAAAGAATACTGCAAACCAATATCCCTGATGAACTTAGATGCAAAAATTCTTAATCAAATATTAGGAAATTACATTCAACAACATATTAAGATAATTTACATCATAACCAAGTTTGTTTTATCCCAACAATACAAGGATGATTTTGCATATACAAATCAATACATGTAATTCATCACATTAATAGAATTAAGGACAAAAATCACTTAGTCATCTCCATAGATGCATAGAAAGCCATTGACAAAATTCAGCACCTATTTATGATGAAAACCCTGAAGAAACTAAGAATACACAAAACCACACTCATCATAATAAAGGTTAAATACCAAAAAAACTCCCAAGTCAATGTCATGGTGAATGGGGAACACAGAAAGCATTTCCTTTAAAATCTAGAACATGACAAGCATTTCCACTCTCACCACTCTTATTTAATATAGTGTTAGAAATTCTATGCACAGCAATTAGGCAAGAAAAGGACATACAATGAATAAAAATAGTAGAGGAAAAAGTCAAATTATCACTGTTTGCAGATGATAGGATCTTATACTAAAATAATCTAAAAAGCTAAAATGACTGCTAGAGCTAATAAACAAATTCAATAAAATTTTCAGGTTATAAAATCAACTGTTTTCCTGTATAACAAAAATGAAACTACTGAGAAAGAAAAAAAATGCTATTCAAAATAGCTTCAATACAATACAATACAATACAATACAATACAATACAATACAATACTTCTGAATAAATATAAGTAAGGAGGTGAAAGACCTCTACAATGAAAATTACAGAATAGTGAAGAAAGAATTTGAAGGAGAGAAGAGAAGATGAAAAGACCTCCCATGTTCTTGGATAAGCAGAATTAATATTGTTAAAACGAATATACTACCAAAATCAATATACATTTCAATGCAGTCTCCATCAAAATATCAATGATATTCTTCACAGAACTAGAAAAGATAGTTTTAAATGCATTTGGAAAAATAAAATACCCAGCATACCCCAAGAAAATTCTAAGACAGTAAGGTAATACTGGAAGTATTACAATATCTGACTTCAAATTATGCTATAGAGATAGCAAAAACTATATGGTATTGGCATAATAAAATATGCATAGACCAATAGTAAATAGTAGAAGACAAAGAGTCAAACTTATACAGATGCAGTCATCTGATCCTTGACAAAGATGCCAAAAGCACACATTGGGGTAAGCAGAGTCTTTTTAATGAATGATGCTGGAAAAACTAGTTATCCAGATGTAGAAGAACAATATTAGACCCTTATTTCTCACCCTGCACAAAAGTCAGTTCAAAATCAATCAAATACCTTGAAATTTAAGAGAAACTATGCAACTCCTAGAAGAAAATGATAGGTCAACACTCCAACATATAGGCACAGGCAACAACTTTCTCAATAGGACCCCTAAAGCTCAGGAAATAATGCCAGGGTTAATAAATGGAATGGCATCAAATTAAATGAATATGAAGAAAGGACCTACAGAATGGGAGAAAATCTTTGCTAGCTACTCTTCTGACAGTTGGCTAATATCTAGAATATATAAAGATCTCAAACTTACCATCAAAAAAGCCCCAAATAAGCCAATTATTAAATGGGCAAAAGAAATAAAGAGATGCTTTTCAAAAGAATAAATACTAGTGGGCAATATAATAAAAAATGTTCAACATTATAAGCAGTTAAGAAAATGAAAATCAAAACTACACTGAAATTTGATCTCATACCAATCAGAAAGGCAGTCATACAAAATACAATAGATGCTAGAGAGGATGTGGAGAAAAATGAGCCCTCTTACACTGTGGGTGGGATTATAAATTAATACAACCACTGTGGAAATCAATGTGGAGGTTCCTCAGAACACTGGGCATGAAACCACTATGTGACAGAGCTATACTACTCCTAAAGAATTAAAGTCATCCTATTATAGTGATGCATGCATACCCATGTTTATAGCAGCACCATTCACAATAGTCAAACCATGGACACAGCCTAGGTGTTCATTAATGTATGAATGGATTAAAAAATAGTATATATATACAATAAAATACTATAAAATATATATATAAACTATATATATAACTATATATATAACTATATATATATATAAACTATATATACTAGTATATATATAGTATATATATACTATAAAATACTATAAAATAGTATATATATACTATAAATCTTCATTATATATATATAATGAAGTTTTATTTAGCCATAAAGAAAAATGAATGTCATTTCATGTCATCTGCAGAAAAATGAATGGAACTTGAGAACATTATGTTAACTGAAATAAGTCAAACTCAGAAAGCCAAGAGTCACATGTTTTCTCTCATATGTGGAAGCTAGAGAGGAAAAGGGAAAAGAAAGGTGGAGGGGAATCTCATTAATATCAAAGGGAGATCAGTAGATTTGAGAAAAGAGAACTGGGTGAGGTTGGAGGAGAGAGAAGAGGAAATACCTGGCCCAAATTAGATCGTCATATTGTGTGCATGTATGAATACGTAACAACAAATCCCACCATCATGTTCACCCATAATGCACCAGTTTTAAAAATGGGGGAAAAGGAAAAGAAATTGAGGTGCCTCAAAACACTTGCAGAGCTTCTGAATGTATCAGTGTGCAGAGGATTGCAGGAGGATACAATAGAAGTTCCTCAAATGATTCTGATGGTCAGGCAGAGAACTATACATTCACACACTGAGCTTTGTCATTTTCATATGAAGCATATAACATTAATATTTACTATGTGTAAATTGACATAATTTGAGTGGATTTAAATCCTAAGCAATTTTTTGAGTAACCTGTATAGTCATTAGTAATAACCTTTCCCTCTACTCCATGTAAATATATCCTTAAAAAAGTAATATTTACTTTGGTCAGCTTCAACATATTTGCATTTGCATATTTTCACTTAAGCTTGAAAGAAAATGTTTTTCCCTCACCACTTTTTATAACTTTTGTTCTGATTTCTTTATTGAAATTTTCTTTATACAAATGAAAATGCCTTTCTCATTTATTATAAAATTTGTGTATTCGAATTCCGGCATAAATTATCTAAAGCTACCTCTAGTTTTTTAAATGCTATGTTACAACTGTGTTTGTTTAAAAATAAGTTTATAAATAATTAGCTTAATTTAGGATAGAGGTTAGCCTGCTGTAACCAAAGCACTACAATAGGAAAGCCTTCATGGTAGTAGTTAGTTTTACTTTCACATAACAATTTGGGCAAGAGAAATCCAGGCTGGTTTGCTAATTCCCTGAGATTCCTTACCTAGAGCCTTTCCATCTTGTTTGCACCAGCACTTGGCTTTTCTCCCACATGTTCCAAGAAAGCTCATCACAGTTATCGCTAAAAGAGGGGTTGGGGGGGGTGCCACGTGGGTCCTGCTCCATGAGTTGGGGTCCAGAAAAGATGAGGAAGGGGCCTTCAGGGAGGAAGATGATACGGGGTCTCTCTGGACGGTGGCGGTCCGTCCCAGTGAGATGCAGAAACACCTGAGGGAGATGCAGAAAACACCGTTTATTCCAGAAAGTATGGAAGCTTAAATACATTCCTGGACCAATCAGGTTTAAAGGTCAGAAACAAAGGAGTGCTCTTTGGCAAGAGCACAGTCTATTAGCATAGAATGGGGATAGATGGAAGGGAGGGGTTGGAAGGTATGGAGATGCTCCTACACACAGTAATCACATTCTAGCTGGCGAGAAAAGAGCAAAAGTAAAGGACAGCATCTCTCCTCCTTAAGGGCAAGACCTACAAATTCACTTTATTCACAGCTCATTGTCTTGAGGGGCTCAGCTAGAAGCAAGGGAGATTGAAGAATGCATCCTTTAACTGGACAGGCATGTACTCAGCCAGAAATTCCATTATTAAGAAAAAAGACAAGAATGGATACTATTAGGCAAGTACTGGTCTTTTACCATCCATCAAGAGCAGAATACTTGAACTATGGATAAGGAAAATTAATAATTTCATAGGATCATATGTTAAAAATAAATATTTGCTTTTAGTATAATAATACTATCATAATTAAGTATATTTGCTTTAATTCAAATAAAAACATACCATCTTATTACTAGGTATAAGCATTTTGCTAGGAGATAAAATGTTAACCAATATGTATAAGTTACAGTTATAGTTCTTAAGGAGTTTATAATATGAGCTAACATAGGCTGGGATGCAGGAAACAAAGATATAACATTTTTTAATTAATGAATGGGTGACCAGACAAGTACATCAGGAGAAATTGAGTAATGTTTTGGTTCAATTGGAAGGTTATTATCACACCACTTACATAATTATGATTATTATCATAGTGTGCTATTAGCACTTAATCAGAACTTCACTCTGTCCTTTGTGTCCAGCACTTTACAATGCTATCTCAACTAATATTCACATCAACTCTCTGAGGTTAAATATAATTTTAAACCTGTTAAGTTGGGCCAGGGTCCAAGATGTCCAATTAGGGGGACCGGTCAGCAGCTGCAAAGCAGAGCTGCAAGCCAGATGCTGTCGCCACCAGTAGACACGCCTCCTGTCATCGGTGGGTTTTTCTGACCTATCCAGGAAGGACTCTGGCCTTCTCTTCCTGCACCCAAACCCTCCCCTTCCTGACTGGGACCTTTCGAATTCTCTGTGCACGGAAACCCCAGTGCCATTTCTCCCGACACACTCTGATAGATGGGAGGATTTGGCCTGAGAGCGTGTATTCCAATAAAGCCTTGCCGAGCGGCTTTAATTCATCTCCTCCTGGTTGTCTAATCTTTACATAATGGTGCCAAAATCCGGGAGGGTTTTGAACCTCCCCTATACTGGGGTTGAGGCAAGCCCTCCGGACTGGGAGAACTACTGAGCTGCTCTCTGTCTTCCTCATAGGGACTGACAAGAGTGAGGTAGGCCTCCTTCCTCTGATTCCTCAGCTTGCCCCTCCCCCACCATCCACTCCAGAGGCCCATCCTGTAAGTCGCACATGTGCATGGGCTCTCTGTCTGCTCAAGGCCACGTGGACTGGGAGGACCTTCCCAATCCCCATGTTAGCCAATCACCGCTGCCGTTCAGGCCCCAGAAGGTTCGAGGGACGCCTCAATTTTCCACCTGGCCCTCTCGTTCTCCCATGGACGCAAACTTTTTGGGGGATGCCATTTTATGTTCCCGCCCACTCCCCGGGACCGCTGAAAGTCACAGGGAACCCCAACTCTTCTCTAGACCTCAAAACTCCACTGTACTATGGCTTAGGTAACGGACCAAAATGGCCTCCAGGGGGAACTTTTGATTTTCAAATCCTTACTGATTTGGCTAATTTTTGTCACCGGATGGGGAAATGGACAGAAATTCCTTTCATCAGGGCTTTATTGGAAAGTGCACTCTCGCCCTTCCCTTCTTTCTCATCTGTTCTGTCCTCTCAAGTTCTTCTCGCTGTGCTCTTGCCCTTCCCCTCTCTAAAGCCGAAACAGTTCCCCAGCAGTTTCCTGCCGGAGAAAACAAAGCCGGCCTCAGTCCCACTGCTGGAAGGCAGGAACAAGGCATTCACCGGAGCCTGCCTGCCCCACCTCCCCTCATTCTTGGCTCCCCTCGAGCTGCAGCGCCACCTTCTGGGGAGGCGGAGCTGACCTCGGTCCCAGCGCCAGACGGCAGAGACCGAGCATTGGGCGGGGGCGGGGCCCGCCCACCCTGCCTCTCTGCATCTCTCGCTCCATCCACGCGCGCCAATCTGGCGAACTGGCACGGCTGCTCTCGCGCTACCAGCTGGAGCTCTCTCTCGCTTGTCTGTGAGCTACCAGCCCGCTCACCCTGCGTTCCTGCGTCTCTCAGTCCACGCGCCACTGGCACGGCTGCCACAAAGCGCGCTCTCTCTCGCTCTCGCTCTTGCCCTCTGAAGTCAGCCTTACCACTCGGCATCTGCAGCCAGCTTGCTTTCTCTTTCTAGGACTCTTCACTCTTACATTTTTAAACTTGAAACTTTCATTCTGCACGCTAAAGTTAAAACTTCTGATCAGATGTATTTAATCTAACTATAAAAGTTTTTTACACTCTACTGAGACAAGTTATACCTACCTCAAAAGGAATTAAAGATTCTAAATATGATATTCATTGGAAGGAAAGAGAATATTTCTGATCAAAAGGTTTACAACTGTTATTAAACATCAGTGCAATTATGGTGCTACCAGTTCTGTTTTTATATTAAATGTGTTCATATCTTCCAGGTATACAAGTCTTTAAAATAGAAGGTTTAAAAGAATATTTTATCAAGCTGATGTTCTCCAAACTGAACTTATATGGTATCCATTCATATCATTTAATGTTTTATAACTGAACCTATCATCAATAAGATAAGACTTTAAGTTATTTTTACATCAGAGTGATCTTTTAAATAAATGAGGACCTAATCTATTTAATATTCTGCTAAGATTTTGCAAGGAGTCCTGTCTTACCTGAGATAGTTCTGTCTCCCAGCTTACTACAATGGCTTCAATGTAGACCAGACTCCAGTTCATTTAAAGATATGTTCAAAGGATTAATTTTATTGTAAAGATCATTAGGACCTCAAACAGGGATATAATATGTAACTCAACCAAAATTTAAAGAAGCTGTTACACAAACTAAATATCTTTTGCTGTTGTTGATTTTATTTTGTATTTTCCTGAAACTCTAACTATTGCATGTTGATGTTTTACAGAGGTACTACTTCAAGGACAACTAACCCAGATTATTTTAAGATAGATCAGCCACCACCTATAGGATAGACCTTAAAGTTAAAGCCCCGTACCCTTACTTTGTAACTGGTGAGATTGGCTTGCTGAGTGTTTAAGATCAAGACTTAAAAACTAAAATTAAATTAAAGGGCCAAGAAAACCAGTATTTGGCTCTTGCCCTTTAAGTCAACCTAAATCCAAGGAATGAAAGGAACTTCTCTAAGAGGCTCTCTGCACCTCTGGGCCACAGGACCTCCCAGTCAGGAAGATTTCTGAGACCATTAAAGAATTAAAGAGCCAATCAAATGCCACACGATGAACAGGAAGGTCAAAAAGAGAGGGAACCTTCTCTCATGCTTCCTGGGGAAGCCAGATGGTCAGCGCCAGACCTCAACCTATCCTAACACAGATGGCACTAACAGAGCTAACAAGCTGCCCTCAAGTTCCTCAAGGATGCCTCCCAGGAGAACAGAAGGTGACTCAACAATAGGTAAAAACAAAAGTCAATTTGACTTGCTTCATCTTAAACACCTAGCAAAACCAAGAACACAGCCATTCCTGGGCATTTAAAATAGTTTAAAGATAGACATCTGTGACATTAAAAGCTAAATACTATGTTTACATGCCTTGTCCTCTCCAGCCTTGTTATAGGGACTTAACTGTACAATGAGGCTGAATTATCATGACTTGTTACCACCTCCCTCTCTAGGGCAAAAAGGGATCTCCTTGGCCCCCATTTGCTGCCTCTGGGCTGGGGCAGGAGGACTTGATTATGCAGTAATCGCTACTTAAAAACTTGAACCAATTTCATTACAGAGTAGACCAGCCTTGAATTGGTCCATCACGCTGGACTCCCACCAAACTCAAAATTTCTCGGCAGCTCCCCTTCTTTTTCTGCTAATCAGTAATCTCTTCCAAGCTTCTGTTCCTACCCACAGGTGATGTTTCTACATTCAAGCAGCATGACTGATAACCAGCATCTCCATCCCTGGGTCTGCCTCCCTGCCTGACCAACACCTGAGCCTCCTTCCCTTCTCAGTGCCCCCAATCCTGCATGAAGTAGCCAGACAGAATCTGCTGTCCTATATCACCAAAAGGCTGGGATGTTAGGTCAGGCCAGGGTCCAAGATGTCCAATTAGGGGAACCGGTCAGCAGCTGCAAAGCAGAGCTGCAAGCTAGATGCTGACGCCACCAGTAGACACACCTCCTGTCAATCAGTGGGTTTTCCTGGCCTATCCAGGAAGGACTCTGGCCTTCTCTTCCTGCCCCCAAGCCCTCCCCTTCCTGACCCGGCCCTTTCGAATTCTCTGTGCATAGAAACCCCAGCGCCATTTATCCTGGGCACGCTCTGATAGACGGGTGGCTTCAGCCCAAGAGCGTGTATTCCAATAAAGTCTTGCTGAGCGGCCTAATTCATCTCCTCCCTGGTCGTCTAATCTTTACAAAACCGATTTAATAGAAAAAGGAACTGAAATTCAGCATATTATTTATCTGGTCACAAAGCTTGTGTGTTAAAGACTAAATCCAAATTCAGATAACTGACCTCCATTCTCCATATACTTAATTGCTTTTGCTGTACTCCATGACTTTCTGAAATGATTTATCTGTCTCTCCTTAAAACGAAGAGTTAAGTAAAGCAAAATCAGTCTTCTCAGTAAAGCAAGCATTAAGTCATAGACTAAGAGTGGGGAAAATAGATGAGGAATTAAATTTATAGAGAAAGGAGAAGGTTGTAAATGTCTTGATTTTCTTCTGTGAGGATTCAACAAGATCAGATTAAAATATTGCTGTACATTTGACCTAAACAATATAAAAAGTGTGGCATCCTAACAAACATCCACAAGTTATTTAAAACCATTTACACCAATAACTACATCAGAAACTGATTTGCCTTTGGAACACCAAAGCATCTGATGTCAAATAAGAGACTATAAACATTTTGCAAACATAATGGCATTGTAAATAAACTCATTTTGTTTAGGCAGAAATAAAAGCACTGAGGAAAAGTATTGAAACCAGCCTATCGATTTGCACATTTGACTTTTCAAACAACCTGCACTTTCATACATTACATACAGGCACATCAAAACTTTCATGTATCCACAGAAGCGTGTGACCCTTTAGAGTGAATTCCCAAGAGAGTTCTTTTTCTCATACAGCAGGCCTTGTGCAATTAGATAAAAATATTACAGCATTATTTCCTTCTTACTCTACAATGAAAATGTTAATAAATGTAAAAACATAAAGCATGGTTTCTCTTAAAAATGTAGAAATCTGTAGAATAAATGGTGCAGTTACTTCAACAATAGTAACAAAAATTTTCAGGGGAAAAATTAAACACAGAAAGAATGTATACTTTAAAAAGGACTTAGGAAATCTGTCAGTCAAAATGTAGTATGTGGACCTGGTTTCCAAATTTATTCAACTGCTATAGTAAACAGGAAAAAAGGACAGAAGTATAAAAAACACTTACTAAACAGAAAATTAATCAATGAAACATAAATGAATATGGTCAAAAATTGAACAGTATAGTTTAAGATTTTATCAAGTCAAAATGTATGTTAGGCATGTGGGATCAGACCCCTTTATACATGCAAATTTTTGTTCATTTTTTCGCTTAGTTTAGTCATATTTTTGTCTATAATTTTACTGTAGTTTAATGGCTGGAACCATTACATTGCCAAAAATCAGAACAAGGATGAAATGTTATTTCAGGTCTCCAAGGCTTATAATCTTAGAAATGTAATTTTGCCATCATTACCAGTACAACTGATGACAGTCATGGGTATTTGCTGCCATTCATCTCTTGTCCTGTAAAATATTCATTTATAGTCTACAGAGCACAAAAAGTTCTCTGTGGTTTAAGTAAATATTTGTATAATATAAAAATAAAGTCACCAAAATTAAACAGCATAAAATCATCTAACATTGAAACAAAAAATCCAAAGAATTGCTAAACTTTCTCTTTATTGGTGTCATGTAGATTCAGCCAGATATAAATATGACACACATATCTAAATGTATTATATATGAAACTCATCTGGTTCAATACACTGTAGTAAGCCTAGTAAACATAGGTACAAAATTTTCAACAATTCATTTTATAAACCATATAAAATGGCATATTTGATATTGAAAATCTGAGACTGAAGTACTATGTAAATCACTTTCCAATGGCAAAATGATGGATGTTACGAATTTTTCTCCAAATGAATTTGCAAAATAGTTATATGTAACTCAGCTATTTCTACTATTAGTAAATTGCTATTATCTTCTATTGTTTCAAAAGGTATTTCCCCTTCTGAAAATATTGAAACTATATATATACATATACACATATACACATATATACACATATACACATATACATATATATATAGTCTCCATCAACTATGAGACAAGCTGGAATCAACTGATGGAGATACATGAGGATTATCAATCAAGTCCTTTCCTCAAAAAATGGTAAATAATTTTTATGTGTAGGAGAACATACAGGGAACTAAAATGAATAATTTATAGTTTAAGCCAAAACTTCACTCTCACTTCTGAAAGAAAAAAATCCATATATTTAACATATACTCTTTATTAAATAATAGAAATAATGATTCACATAAGACACCATACCTTACTTCATAAGGTGACTGTGAGAATTGAATCAGATAATCTATTCAAGGAAATTGGCATAGTGTTCAACACAGAAAGTGTTCAAAAAATGTTAGTTATATAAAGAATCTTTTAAAAGAGATAGTTCTTATGTTTGAAAGAAAGACAAAAGAAGAAAATAGTTTGGTAGTAATAGAAGTACCATTTTTGTATGATGCCTCAGTTTCAGGGTTTCAGATAGCTACTTCATTCCATGCTATAGTACAGGTTGTCCCTATATGGTTATATTTACACTGGTGACCAATAGACCTGAACATCATTAAGGAACCAGTAGGCCAAGGTCACTACAGCAGGCTGATTGTGAGGGGCTCGGCATAGATAGATGGAAATAGATGACCAATATCTTAGTTTTGTTATTGATTTATGTGAACCATGCAAATATAATTTTTGATATTCTTAAAAATCCCTCTAAGGGCATTGTGTTCACTCTTTCCTTTTAAAAAATGCCACACATACAGAGCAATATTACATGAGATGAAAATGATGTCAGAGAGATAAATGAATTTGTCATTGGATCACTGTCATTACTATGAGAAACAATACTTAACCGCACATTTCCTTCAGGAGATTAAAAGTTGGATCAGATTTTAAAAAAGGCTTTTTATTAGTGCATCATAGGTATACATAAAGTGGGGCTTATTTTGACATATTCATATATGCATATAACATAGTTTCCTCCATTCCAATCTCTAGTCCCTTTCCCTCTTCTCCTCTTTCCTCCTGATCCCTTTCCTCTCTTCATTCCAAATTGATACATTATAATTATATATAAATTTGGAATGCATTGTGATAGATACATACACAAACATGGTATAATTTGGTCTACTTCTTTCCCCTGTTCTTTTCCTTTTTCTCCCCTTCTCTTTCACCCTGGGTCCCCACCTTTACTCTATCTTCCTAAGTCAGTCTTTTTTGATAAAAGCTTCTACTTAATTTAGCATAACAACATAGCTCCTGACTACAGAGCTAACTCATTATGATGAGTCTTTAAATTTTGTTTGAATTCTGTCATACCTAGTAAGGCAGCCAAAAACAACAACAACAACAACAACTTCACATCTAGAGTATCCAGGAGTAATCATCCAGACAGATAGTAAGATAGCTTAAGATTTGCAGATTGGGGGGCTGGGACTGTAGCTCACGGTAAAGCGCTTGCCTCGTATACGTGAGGCCCTGGGTTCGATCCTCAGCACCACATACAAAGCAATAAAATAATAAAGACATTGTGTCCATCTACAACTAAAAAAAATTTAAAAAAAAAAAAGATTTGTAGATTGGGTTTTTAAGAAAGAATTGTGACATAAGGGGATAAATCATTACTTAAAATGATCAGTAGCAGTCCAAAGTATTAGAACTAGTCATGTGAAATCTGGCTAGGTTCAAGAGAAAATAAAGGTATATAAAAATTACAAGTGAAGAAAAATGAAATGTAACAGAATCACTATAAAAAGCAAATGCCAGGCTGGGATTGTAGCTCATGGTAGAGCACTTACCTAGCATCTGTGAGTCACTGGGTTCAATCCTCAGCATCACAAAAAATAAATGAATAAAATAAAGGTATTGTGTCTAGCCACAACTAAAAAAACAAAACAAAAACTTTTTTAAAGCAAATGCCATTAAGGTACTGCTAAGGTTGAAAGCATGTGGGTATAATGGTTCCTAAAATTCTAAGATCTTTATGGATTCAAGGTGGTAGTAGTAATTGTAAGCAGAACAATTAATAATATTAATACTATTCTTAGACATCTTTTGCTTATTTGGTGCAAAATAAGCTCTTTACATGTTTCCTCATTTAAACCTTATGATCATCCTATGTTGATAATGAATATTTTGATATCCATCTTTCAGAAGAGAAAAGAGAGGTTCAGAGAAGTCAAATGGCTTAAGATTGCACATCCACTAAGTGGCTAATCCACAGCAGGTATTAATACTGTCTGACTTTGTCACAAGTAGAAATCACACATCTTTCCATGTCACACTTTAATTATTGTAAATATCACAAAACATTCTTTTGTTCATCATTATTTTAAATTATAATTATTGTTCCCACCATTATGTGTTAATAATTTATAAAGAGGCATATATATTACTATGTAATAAAGCCATTATTTACTACTTTAACAACTGCATTTCAATACAGTTTGTCTCATTTTTAATCCAAAGTATTCTATTCAATGTGTTTAAAAATATTGTTCTCAGGAAGAAACCTTAGGTTTCCCAGCCTGCCAAAGGGGTCTGTAGCACAGAAAGATGATTTTCTTCATAAGATATATTAAAAAATCTTTTCATAAGTAGTAATATGGACAGCAATGAAAATACAAAGTACAGCAAAGGAGATGAAAACCTAAAGAGAAAAAGGCAAAGCTCCAGGACTCCAGGGATCAGGGCAGAGCCCTATGTAAGGCAGTGACATGAACTAGAGATCGTTTGAACAGGAGGCATATTAAGTAATCAAAAAAGGCCAGTGAAGAACAGGATCAGGCATAGGTCATAGGAAAGGGAAAATATCTATTTTTATTTTTTACATCATCTCTGTCTCCACAAAGCTTGATTTTTGTGATGGTATTATTTATGTTTGAACAATAGTCACCATAAATGTTTTGGGCTGCCGTCAAGGAAAATTGGAATTAAAAGGTTATACTACCCAGAAAAGACAGCAACTTGTTCAAAAGATCTGAGATGGAAATTTAAAAATAAAATGTCCCCAATCACACGCTCTCTGGACATCCAGTGGTTTGTTCTCTCTAATCCTTGCTTTTATAAGTCCAGATTCTTGCCATGGAAATAACTAATCTAATTACATGTAGTGCCTATGGGACCAATGTGACTAATTGCTTTATTAAGGATGCTCGAATATTACCTAAGTCTTAATGGATACTAAAAGAGAGTTCCCACGATGCCACTAATTTTATATTAATTAAGTACATTAGTATGTTTTGCTATCTTTCTAGGGTAAAAGAAATCTCAAAGGGAGATATTGATTCAGAAATATAAGTATAATAATAAAGAACATTTATAAACAACACATCAAAGAGCAGGTACAAAATTCATTCTTTTAAGCTCCTATGGTTGGGTACAGAATATGAATGAATCAATCAACTTCTACAGCCAAATGTCCTTCCAGAGTAATTGAGTCCTAAATATCAAACCAAAATAGTTTGCCATAGACTCAGTGAAAATGTTCTGTTCTAAAGAATGTTCTGACTAATAGTAAATTTAATAAAGTTTTAAAATGTCAAGTTGTTTTAATTCCAAGTTTATCTCCTAGAATGTAATGTGTTAAAGATTCAATATCATGAGCACATCACTTTCCTGATTCTGGATTTTAGCAATAAGAATATCACAAAACAAAATCAAGACTATTCTGCTCGTCCCTCTGAGAAGTTCAAATAAAGTTTCTGAGTTACAAACTTATAGAAAGATATTTGAAAATCAAAGTAATAATAAACTTAGACTCATATAGTCTCCAAATCTGGCAGTTTCTTATGGTATCAGACAATGAGAATTCTAGGCTACAATCTATCTTCTAAGCTAGAAAAATCATAGGCTAAAAATAAAATCTAAAAAAAATAAACAACAACATTATTGATTAAGCATTAATCTATCTAATCAAAGATATTTATTAAAAGTTTAACTTTCTTGTTTGAAGACAAAGTAGTTATATGCCTATGTGTTTAACATGAATTAGTAAATTGAGATTTAAATATTTTAGTTATCTAAAATAATTATAATATCCATAAATAAAATGGGTCATAACTTTATGTAGTAAAACAATGCAAATATAGTTAACAATTAAAAATTTTAAATTTGTAGGCATTCATGTATATATAACTTAGCTTTACTAAAAATCACTCATGATTAAACTCATGCAAATATGCTCTACTAAATATAAAGCCAAAATCTTAAATTATGCTTTAAAAATAATTTGTTACATATAATTTACTTAATTTAGTGCTGAAATTATTCCCTCAATTCCAATGTTTCTGTTATTTATTCTGCAATCTTAGAGTCCTTAGAGGCATAACTAATGTCCTGAATTATCTTCACTTTCCTGAAACTCCTAAAGAAATCAGGAATATTGTCTCCAAGATTTAGTTATTTCTCTTGAAATTATATTTGTGTATATAATAATTGTTTTTGATACCTAAGATATTTAAATACTGATTTACTAATTGAAATATATTAAACATATAAGTATATAACTCAAACAAAACAAATGCTTCTTGAATTTTTCTAAGCCTTTGATTAATTTCCTGAGTTCTGAAAAAGTTGATTTTGACAAATTTCATCACTCTTATAATTTATTTTATTGAGGAGCAAATTTTCAGAAGTTCTTTTTCTAACTTTCTGGAAGTACTTCTATACTTGATGCTTTTTAATGGTATTTTTAAGTCTCAGTTTCTTTTTTTCATTAATAGCACATAAACATGTAATTGAGTTTTAAATATTAATCTCATATTGTTTTCTTGAAATCTTATTAATTCTAGCAGCATTTTTTTTTCATATAACTTTCGGTTTAGGCCATCATGTGAACTTTTTGCTTTCCCAGAAGCCTTTTATTTATTTTATTTGCTTTAGTATACAGATCCAAATCTCCAGTACAGTGATGAATCAAAATGAAGAAACAACATACATTCCCCTTAAATCTGATTTTAAGGGAAGAACATTTAGGATTTTACCATTAAGTATGATGTATGACAAATAGTTTGAATGCTGAATGTTTTTTGTAGATGCCCTATATCAAGTTGGGAAAAGTGGCTGAGTTTTTTGTTTTTTTTAAAGAAATGTGTGTAGGATGTTGTCAAGAATATTTTTATGTATTGATTTAATTGGTAATATGTCTTATTCTTCTTTAGTTGACATATCAATTATAATTATTGATGTATGAGTATTGACCCAACTTTAACTCCTGTGATATTTTCCACTTGGTCCCTGATGTTTTAACATCTTTTGATGTGTTGTCAAATTCTATTTGTTCAAATTTTGCTAAAAGGCATCTACTTTCTTGAAAAGTATTTATTTGTAGTCTGTTTTCTTGTAACCTCATTGTGAAGCTTTGTTGTCAGAGTAATGGGGCATTATAGAATGAGTTGCCGTGTGTTCTCTTTTCTCCAGTATTCTAGAATTATTTGCCTAAACAAAGTGATACCTGCTTCCTAAATGTTTAGGAATTCATAAGTAAATCCATTTGGGACTGGAGTTTTCTTTGTTCAAAATATTTTAACTACAAATTTGTTTTTTTTAATTTAATTTTATTTTTTACACAAATGGAACACAACTTTTCATTTCTCTGATTGTACATAATGTAAAGTCACAACATTTATGCAACCATTCCCGTACATAGGGTAATAATATCCATCTCATTCCACCACCTTTACCCCCACACACAAACACCCTCCCTCCTTCCCTTCTGCCCAATCCAAAGTTCCTCCATTCTTCCTTCGCCCGCTCATTATGGATCAGCATCCACTTATCAGAGAAAACATACAAATTTATTTAATAGATATAGTACTCTTTCAGATCCATTCACTTTCTGTAATCTTATTAGTTTGAATTTTTCAGACTTTGTTCACTTCATCTAAGTTATTAGAATTTTTTTACATAATGTTATTCAAAATATTTGCTTAATATGGTTTCTAATATCTATAGAATTTACTGGAGTGAAATAGCTATAATTCTCAACATCACTACTATGTGATATGTAGTTTGCTACCAAAAATAGTTTACCCACATCACTTCTCTGACTGTAATCTGCCCCAAGGTCTTAACACTTTAGGTATATGCTGAAGCCCTCAAATCTATAGTTCCAACTTTGAAGTCTCTTCTTTCCTTCTTTCCTTGTCTCCTGTATTCAAAAGCATACACCTAGATTTCCAATAAAGATCTCAAAACCAATTCTCCTGAAACATATATAACCCCTTCAAATCCATTTCCCTCAGTGTTGCCTCATAACTTAAGGACAACTTGACTGTTTTGATTGTTATGATTCAAACCTTAAAGTCATTCTTACATCATTTTTTTTATCACACTTTATATGCAAATAAGGAATTCTGTTCTAGCTGTGGTGTGTAAAGTTGACCACTTCTCACCACTTCTACTTCCACCATGGTCAAAGCACTATCATATTTCACTTGGATTGTTGCAAAAAACTTCAGGCTACTCATCTTGATCTTATTCTACATTTCATTATCAACACAGGTACCAGAGTGTCTCTGAAATATAACAGATGATGTAATTCCCTTGTTTCAATCCTTATCTTGCCAAATTCTAGGCAATGGACAATAAGTTATATTTAACTCTTAAAATTCTTCATAATAAAAATACATACTATGACTATAGAAAGCTCAAGGATTCTGGCAAATTCTAGATAGAATAAAAGGTTAAGCTTTTGTAAAATAAAACATTATTCAGACAAAAAGTAGGAAAAACAATTAATTCATCACATCATATACATATATTCTTCTCAGTTCTTTGTTATACCTGTGTCCTTTTCCAGAAAGTTGCAATTCTCCAAGATAACATATATCCACAAATGAGCAAAAAATGATCAAAGATTGAGACAGAGGTATCTTATAAATGACATATAAACTGTATAACATAAAGATGTTCATATTTTTAAAATAAATATCTCATAGACTTGTCTCTAAATTCTGAAAATAAATGGAAACAAAAAGGTTGATAAATCACACAACTCACAAAGTTCAAAAGATAGAAGATGAAGAGAAAGGAGAAAGAAGGCACAGGGAAAAAATTAAAGAAATGAGGCTGAAATTTTTCCAAACTTAATGAAAAACATGGATCTACACATCCAAGAAAATCAATAAACTCTAGATAGGATAAATAAAAGTATCCTCCTCCACAACACATCATAGTCAAAATGTTCAGGACCAAAATTAAAAAGGAAATCTTGAAAAGAGCAAAAGAAGACAATCAGTCATGTACAAGGAAATCTCAATAAGATTTATAGCTGACTACTCATCAAAATAATGGAAGCCACTGGACAGTGAGATAATATATTCAAGATGCTTAAAGAAGGTAAGAATTTTATACAAAGAAAAACAAATTTGAATACTATTATATACTACATAGTATATGCTTAAAATATGTATTTTATGTGTTATATATGTATAGATCATGCAAGCAGCAATAATAAGAAAACCAAAGAACTTATACAAAATAGATATCAAAGTTAAAAAAGTTACTATAATTAAAAGGAAAATTTCATATTAATAAAAGGGTGCATTTATCAGGAAAATATCAAAATTATAAACTTATGTACACCTAAAAAGAGAATAGCTTTCATGACACAAAACCTACAATTGAAACCAGAAATAGAAAATTCAAAGTTCAAAGTTAAATTGGCCAATATGCCACATTCAATAATGAATATAGAAAGCAGAAAAAAAGGATCAATAAAAAATAGAAGACTTGGAGGAAGTGGAAACTAAATAGACTTAACAGATATATGTAAAAAATCCACTAAATAACAACAGATTACATATTCTTCCTAATATACATGGAACAGTTTATAGCATAGCCCATATCTAAGGTAGGTCATAAGATAAGCCTCACTGAACTTAAAAGAATTAAAATGAAACTAAACACATTCTCAAAACCATAATAGTATAAAATTGAAAATTAATAACAAAAATGAATTTGGAAAGTTCAGAAATATGTGGATACTAAATAACAAATTCCTAAATAATTGATGATTCAAATAATACATCGTAACAGAAATTAGAAAATATTATATGATGAATTAAAACAAAAATGGAACAACTTGAATTTAATGATATACCTAAAACAGTTCATAGAGGGAAATGTGTAGCTACAAGTGTATATATCAAGACAGAAGAAAGATCCAGAATCAATAACTTAAACTTACACCTTAAGACAGTAAAAAAGAAGAGGAAAAAACTCTAAAACATGTAAAGGAAGGAAATAATAAAGATAAGAGAAAAATAATAATAAAACCAAAACACAATATTTAAAAAATGATGAAACAAAAATAAGTTATTTGGGATCTGGGGCTGTAACTCAGTGGTAGAGCTCTTGCCTAGCATGCCTGAGGCACTGGGTTCAAGCCTCAGCACCACATATAAATAATAAATGAATAAAATAAAAATCCATTAACAGCTAAAAAAATTTAAAAAAATAGTTATTTGAAAAAAAATCAGTAAAATTGACAATCTATTAGCTAGATTGACAAAGAAGAAAGAAAAACCCAAATAACTAAAATCATAAATGAAAGAAGAGATATCACTACTGCCTTACAAAAATAGAATTACAAGGAGAAATTATGATCTAATAAAATTAGGTAACTTAGAAGAAATGGTCAACATTCTTATAAAAATAAACTGTTCAAATGGACTGAAGAAGAATTTAAATATCTGAATAGAAGGGTACAAATAAAGAAACTGAATTTTAAAACTATCTCATACAGTTTAAGCCTACCATGAATTTACTGGTGAATTCCAACAAACACCTAAGGCATAATGCCAATTACTGACAACTCTTCCAAGAAATGGAAGAGGACTGACTGTGTTAGTTAGCTTTTCATCACTGTGATAAACATATGAGAAAAACAACTTAGAGGAAGAATGATTTATTTTGAATCACCATTTCAGAGGTTTCAGTCCATGCTCAGCTGGCTCCATTGTTTTGTGCCTGAGATAAAGCTCAGCATCATGACAAAAAGGTATGACAGAGAAAAGCTGCTCAGCTCAGCTTCTGGCAGTTAGAAAGCAGAGAGAGAAAGAAGAGTAAGGAGATAAGAAATACTCTTATTTCTACGGCAGGCCTCTTCCAGGGCAGGCCTCTAGTGACCTAATTCCTCCAACCATATTCCTCTCTACCTCCTATAATTTCCAGGAGTCCATTTAGCCAGCAATGGATTAGTCCACTGATGCAGTCAGAGCCCTCATGATCCAATCACATCCCAGAAGCCTCACTTTTGAACATTGCTGCACTGGGAATCAAAGTACAAGCCTTTGGGGGTCATTCTATATTCAAACCATAACTCTAACCAAACTATTCTAAGGTCAGTACTACCCTGATGCCAAAATTAGACGAACATATAACAAAAAACAAAATCACTACGGAACATTATCTGTTATGATAGACACAAAAATCTTCAACAACATACAATTAAAACCCAGCAACACAGAAAAAGAATTATAAATCATGACCAGTCGGATTTATCCCAAAAATATAAAGTTGGTTTGACATAAGCTTTAGTCAACTTTTTCTCTGCTGTGACTAAAAGATCTAACCAGAACAGTTATGGAGGAGGAAAAGTTTATTTCAGAGGTTTCTGTCCATACACAGCCAGCTCCATTTCTCAGGGCTCAAGTGAGGCATAACATCGGGGTGGAAGAGTGTGGTGAAGGGAAGCAGCTCACATGATGATCAAGAAGCAGAGAGCGTTCTCCTTACCATGAAAAATTATAAACCCCAAAGGCATGCCCCCAATCACCCACCTCCTCCAGCACTCTACCTACCTTCAATTACCACTCAATTAATCCCATTAAGGGATTAATCTACTGGTTAAGACTCATAACCCAATGATTTTTCATCTAAACCTTCTTGTGTTGTCTCACACATGAGTTTTTAAGGAACACTTCATATCCAAACTATAACAACATATGAAAATTTAATTAATGGAATACATCATACCAATAGTATATATGTGCAAAATCCCAATAATATTGATAGACATGGAAAAAGCACTTGAAAACAGTCCTTTTTATGATTAAAACACTAATAATCTTAGAATATAAGGGAACTCCCTCACTTGACAAAGAGCACCTATAACACCCCCAAAGCTAACATCTTACTCAGTGTTGAAAGGCAAAACACTAGTTCCCCAAGATCAGGGGAAAACATATGGATCTACATTCTTTACACTTCGGTTCAAAGTTTAGCAAAGACTTACCAAGTGAAGAGACCCTAATTGTAATTGTTTTCTCACACTTCACCCATTTGAGGTGTAAGCAATGTTAATCCATAATGGCATATTCAAAACACACACACACACACACACACACACACACACACACACAATTGTAAATGACCATTGGCAAGAAATATGATCTCCTCCTAACTGAAGTCATCTCCTTATGGCAATTCAAAAATCCCAAGAAGCACATATCCTAAGACAGAAAGAAAAGTTTGGTGGTGAGAACCCATACTCTAAAGCTAAATTGTTAACATTTAAACTTAGACTTTGTAACAAGATGCATTATATACTGAGGTAAGTTACTCAAACTTACTGTGCCTGTTTTCTACTTCTTCAAAGAATTCTTAAAACTCAAACAATTTAGTTCATATAAGTATTTAAAATAGTACCTGGAACACAGCAAATGTTCTAAAGTAAGCTATTATTTTTATTACATCTCCAGCAAAAGGTATTACAATTTTTTAAAGGCCCTATGTACTAGTTTGTTGCTGACCTTGCAATTTTGCTTTTGAAAACTAAAGGTTAGACAGTTAATACAGACATGATTTTTCTGTATAGGTCACTTAACCCAAGTCCAACCAGCTGGTGGCAGATACTATCTTTCTCTAGCAGTCCTATAATAAACATGGCTCACCAATGTCATTAAAACCAAGCAGTCTATCCCTTTGTCCCTAGGTTCTTGTATGAAATAAACTTTATGTTGTTTAATACAAGCTGTCACCACCATGCTCTGAGTACTTTTTATTCAGCTCTGGGTGTAGCCATACTAAATCATGTAGGGTTCCAAGACAGAAAACAATAGCCACTGTTATCAGGCTGTTGGTGCACGAATTCCTACAAAATTAATATTAGGTTGCATGCCAAAGGAGAATTAGGAATGTAGATAGAATTAAAGAGTCTATCAGGGATCCTTAAAATGAAGTCATCATCCTGGATTATCTGGATGGGCCTATTGTAATCACAAAAGTCTACATGTGGAAGAGACAGGCAAAAGAAGAATCAGACAGGAGTGCATGGGAAAGATTCAGCCCCATGCTACTTTGAAAACAGAAGAATACAGTCATGAACCTAGGATTGTGGAATGACATTGCAGAAGTCAAGGAAATAACATTTTCCTTTAACTTCTGGAAGGAACTCAGCTCTCTTCTCAACTTAAGATTCATTTTGGAGTTTTGACTTCCAAAGATATAGAGACAAATTTGTGTATTTTAAACCACTCCTTATGGAAGTTTGTTATGGTAGTGACAGGTAGCTCATATACATTCTCAATGTTACATATTTCTATTGATAAGGTTCTGGACTTTCACAAATAATATCATGATGTATGTAGTTCCAGGGTAGTTTAATTAAGAGCTTGATAGGTTTTCACTTAACAGATTTGAAAAAAATCCCTTCTTTATTAAGTATTTATTGAGGTAATTTCACATAATATCTGCATATTAGTATTTCATATGGAAGGATCATAGCTACTTAATAGTTTCATTTAGAATATTTAGGAAGTTCTCAATGTATTATTATTATAAATACTGTTAAAATGAAGATTCTTATATGTTAATTATTGTATGGGAATTCTGCTAGTACCATTAGAGAAGTCTCCTAAAACAGTAATAATCAAATACAAAAAAGGCACATTTTAAAGCTTTATGATGTGCTTATCAACATTACCACAGTCAGAATGTACCAGTATTCATTCAGACATTATAATAGTATTTTTCTCCTTATTTATTTTTTGCCAATTGTATGAGTGGTAAGTAATGGGCCATTGATATTTTATTCTACATTCATTTTATTATTATATTTATTTAATTATTATTGATAGTATCTTAACATAAAAGGAAGATTATGATTATAATTACTAAAATGTTTGCTTATTTTTCCAAAACACAAAATGGTCACTATCACATATTCCTGCTGCACTCATGGTTATATTTATGATCATATTGAAAGAACTAATAAGAACTCTCTATCTCCTCAGAGTTTATAATCTCACTGTAAATCATAGAACTAGCTACCACTGAATGAATACCTGCATCCTACATTCTCCTAGGTGCTATAAGGAATTGTACATGTATTTTCACATTGAAACCTTATAGCAATTTTATGGGGAAGTTATATTAGTTTTTTATAAATGACAAAATCAAGATTCAAAGAACTTAAAGGTAAGACCATTTGACTGATATGTACAGCACTGTAATAAGAACTGAAAACACTTTAATGGGTAAAATACTTGTAACTAAATTTTAACATAATATAAAAAGTATGGGATGGTGGTATAGGGGAATGTAGTAGATTTGTATTCAAGCAGATTTAACTAATATTTTACCTTTTCTGAACTCTATATCATTATCTAAGTCACTTTTTCTCCAAATTCTCATCTTTTAAAATATTTTTTTAGTTGTAGATGGATACAATACCTTTATTTATTTATTTTATGTGGTGCTGAGGATCGAACCCAGTGCTTCACACATGTGAGGCAAGCATTCTGCCAATGAGCCACAACCCCAGCCCCATCAAAGTGTCATTTTTTTTAAAAAAGGATAAAAATGCCCACATTATTATTTTGCATATACATTTCTAAGACAATGCTATATTCCTATTCATTTCATAAAATAGTAAGCTGTAGAAAAACAGGCATCACACATATGTTGTTAAAGATTTTATCTACTGTGTCTAAGACACTACCTGTCAGATAGTAAACCTTCTGAATATTTGTTCCAATTTCTGATGTTATTACTCATATTAGAATACTCCCATAACTGTCCATTAAAATTTTGTATGTGTGCTTTCATTTTATCCCTCATATCATTCAATTTACTCTTAATAGATAGAAATATTTTCCAGCCTTAATGATGACTCATAACTAAGAGAACAACTTGCTGAAATTGTGTACTAATATGTGATTCATGATAGTCCGTGTTGTATCCACTTTTCAAAAATATTTTTATTTATCTGTGATTGTTTCAAAAATGTCATAAAGTTCTCTGTGTGTGGCTATTTGACCTAGTAAGGAAATATGGGTTCATTTAAAATGATAAAAATAAATGTCATTTTTGATAATGAATCATAAGTCAATGAACATCTTTTTTTTAAAATTTTTGACTCATTTCCTCTAGAATTTGTTTAGCAGAAAATATAAAGTAGTGAATCCAAAATATTTGCAAATTCTTTCATTCATGTAAAGTTCAAACTCATGTCTTAGTCTTCTTTTAAGCATAAGTTTGTCTATGTGACATAGTTTTGCACAAGGAAGAATTCTAGTGGGAAGGCTATGGTTTTGTGGTTAAAAAATACACAGATAGTACAGGAAGTACCCTAGCATTTTTATCACTTTTTCCCCTTGTGAACAAGGAAAAGAAGTCTGTAGTCGTAGTAGTCACCATCACACAAGAAAGGCAGAACACCAAGATAGAAATGTTCTTGGTCTTCAAATGAAATTATCAAGCAGAGATCAAGATTAGCAAGTGTCTGCCTCTAAGTTTCTTCAATGTGAAAAAAAAAAAAAAGAGGAACTATAATTTTAGAGCTTTCTGTTACTCAAAGCCATATTCCTAACTGACAAAGATGATCTTCCTGACAAGTATAAGTTAAAAAATACAATTTATTTTGAGGGTTGATCTTCTTAACAGATAAGTGCAAGTTAAAAAGCACTATATGGGGGATTGTCATAATATTTTAAGTTTTTAGACTTCTGGGAATTATTTTTAATGTGGAAATGAAAAAACAAATAGCTAGTGGTCCAATAGAATGTATTTAAATGTAGATAAGACTGGACAATCAATATAAAATATGTACATATATAATCACATTACTTTAATAAAATTGTATAATTATTAACTTTTTAAAAACTTCGATAGCCTGAAATAAGACTTAGTCCTTGTCTTCTAAACTCTCATGCTCATTTCACTTTGTCCATTTCTCAAATATGTCAATTTTTTCCACATATTATCTCACCTTATATTTAAAAAATTCTGTGAGCCACTGGGGATGTAGCTTAGTGCTAGCACACTTGCCTACCATGTCCAAATCCCTGGGTTCAATCACCAGCACCAGAAAAGAAGAAACATCCTATGAAAAAAAATATTTTTATTATACTTTTCTAACACATGGTGTGTTGTAATACATGGTGTGTCTGTAGTTCAAGTTAGCCAACTTAAAAATAAATTTCTTCCACATTTCTGAATCTATGGAAATAAAATCATAGGAATACAAACTAGGAATAAAATCCTTAAAATGAAAACAATAGATTCCTTAATTAATGAGAAAAAAATCTAGAAAAGCAAAAGTGACAGAAATAGGTCAAGAGATAAGGCCCTTGGGGAACTTTTGAGAGGTTCTTAGTTTGGCCTTAGCAGTTGTGGTAGAGAATAGGAAAGATAAATGGAGATTGGAAAGGGGCAATTTGTTAAATGATATGGGATAACTCTTACAGTCTATAATGCCATCTTTCTATCATATATGTATATATAATGTGTGTATGTGTTTGTGTACATAATATATGGCAAAATGATGAAGACATGAAATATATGAGGAAAAATAAAAATAAGACACATACAACCTGTCCCAGATGCTTATAAATGATAAACATCTAGGAATTATAGAAAAGGGGGAAAAGATAGGATAGAAGAAAGACACTCATCTTTAGACTGAAGACTGAAACATTCAGACAATGTCAAATAGAATAAATGAAACAAATCCACAAGCATACATAAAACCTATCCACAGTCTATCAAAACTGGTAGAAAGGAAATATTTTAGTTGCTTAAAAAAAGATGAAACAAGGCACTCCCAAAACTCCCTAAGACCTAGAATGAGTTTGGATTTTTCACTCCTTCACCAGATTCCAAAAAACAACTGAGCAGTGTTTCAAGCTCTGGAAAATAATGATTCATAAAATTGTATGGGAAACTATCTGGTGAAAAAACATTGACAGTATCTGTTTCTTCAACTCTGCAAAGAGTTGTTGGGCCTATAACCTCACTCAGTTCTCTGAAATACCTAAAAAGCAGCACACTTTTCAATTTGCTCGTATTTTGTTGTTGTTTTTGTTGTTGGGAAAAAGTTTAAAATAGCTTCCAAACTTCCTTCACATGACAGCCTTAGGAAATCTGGAATCTTCAATATGGTTTTCGAAGATATGTTCAGCCAAATAATTAGTAAGGTAAAATTGAACAAAGCCTAAGACCTAGAAAACAATGTGTCCAATACAAGACAGCAAAGTAGGGAGATCCCAAAAGAGCAAGCAACTGATCAGTAAATACTCAGTCCATACTGCGGTAACACGCTGGGGTGCTCTGGGAAGAAACAGGTCTTCAGTTGAATAAGGGAGACAGCATGAGCATGTGAATATAAAAACAAGAAACACCAGGAAAAAAAAATAGTATAAATGCAAAAAATTATAGTTAAAGTATAAAGGAGAGTGCAATAAAAATACATATTACCAACAAAACCACCGGCCAAAAATTCCTATATATTTGGACATTTAAAATATAAAATAAAAATCAAAACAGAAATTACAGCATGCTTAGAAATAATTGGTAAAGTGAACACTACATATCAAAACCTGATATGCAGATATGTAAAGAGAAAAAAATATTGCCTTTATTACATTAATGCAAAAACAAAACAAGTGGATACTGGTGTAATAATTAGACTGCCTCACACCCCGAAGATGTCAGCATCCTAACTCCTGGAATCTTTGACTATTATATGACACTACAAAAGGGGTTTTGATAGTTTAATTAAAGTTACAGATCTTAAAATAGATTATGATGGATTATCCAGGGAAAATCAATCTAATTACCTGAGCCCTTAATAGCAGAGAACTTCCTCTAGCTGGAAGCAAAAGATAATGACAGAAGGGAAAATCAGAGGGATTCAGTCTGAGAAGGACACAATGCACCACTGCTGGTTTGAAGATAACTTGACAAGGAATGTAAGTGACCTTTAAGCTGAAAGATGTTCAGAGGTTACAGTTACAAAGTAAATGGGGACCTAAGCCTCCACAGAGAATTAAATTCAGCCAGTGAACTATCCTTAGTTTGATAATCGAAGAAATAATTTTAAAAACTACAAACTTTGTACTTGATGTTGAAACAGGTTTTTCCCATTACAATCTAGCATGTTTACTCTGTTAATTTCCTATTGCTGGGCTGGGGTTGTGGCTCAGTGGTAGAGCACTTGCCTAGCATGTGTGAGGCACTGGGTTTGATTCTCAGCATCACATATAAATAAATAAAATAAAGATCCATTGACAACTAAAAAAATATTTTAAAAAATTTCCTGTTGCTGCTATAACAAATTGTCACAATATTAGCAGTTTAAAACAGGACAAATTTATTCTCTTACTATTCTGGAGGCCAGAAGTCTTACCAGGATAAAGTCAGGATGTCGGCAGAACTGTTTTCCTCTGGAGACTCTGAGGGAAAATCTGTTTCTTTGACTTTTCCAGCTGCTGGAAGCCACCTGCATTCCGTGGCAACATGTCTCTCTTCTCTCTTAATAATGACCCATGTGAGTAGATTGGGCCCAACTGGGTAACTCAGAATAATCTCATGTCAAGATATTAACAAAATAATAAATCCAATTAAAATAATAAATTCAATCTCAAGGAACTCAGATAAGGATCAAATGAGCTAAAAGATGTGGACTTGAAAACAGAATATATACCACAAAATATTAATGAAAAATTCTACTTGATAATACTATGGCATTCTTTTTTTTCCATATATTTTTATTGGAACATTATAGTTGTACTATAATGATGGGATTTGTTGTTACATATTTGTACATGCACTCAATATAATAATTTGGTCTGCATCATTCCCCAGTATTTCACTTTTCCTTCTCCCTGGTATCTTTACTAATCTCCCTTCAATTTTCATGAGATTCCCTCAAACTTTCTTTTCCTTTTTCCTCTCCAATTCTCATGAATGAGAGAAAATATGTGACCCTTGACTTTCTGAGTTTGGCTTGTCTTAACATAATGTTCTTAGATTCCACCCATTTACCTGCAAATGACATAATTTTTTCTTTATATCTGAATAAAACTTCTTTGTGTTTATAAATCACATTTTCTTTATTCATTCATCTGTTGATGGACACCTAGTTCCATAGTTTGGCTATTGTGAATTGTGCTACTGTAAATGTGGGTATGCGTGTGTCTCTATAGTATAATGATTTTAATTCTTTATCATAAATAATACCAAGGAATAGTGTAGCTGTGTCCAATGGTGATTCTCTTCCTAGTCTTTTGAGCAAATTTTATACTGATTTCCATAGTGGTTGTACTAATTTAAAATCCCACCAACAGTGTAAAAGTGTTCCTTTTCTTCACATCTTCTCCAGCATTTATTATTGTTTGTATTCTTGAGGTTGCCATTCTGACTGGAGTAAGATGAAATCTCAGTGTGGTTTTAATCCGCATTTCCTTAATTGCTCATGATGTTGGGACAGTTTTTCATTTGTATTTATTCCTTTAAAGAGTATCTGTTTAATTCATTTGTTCATTTATTAATTGGGTTGTTTGTTTTTTGGGTGCTAGGTTTTCTGAGTTCTTGATATACTCTGTATATTAATCTTGTGTCACAAAAGTAGCTAGCAAAGATATTCTCCCATTCTGTAGGTTCTCTCTTCACATTCTTAATTGTTTCCTTTGCTGTGTGGAAGCTTTTAATTTTGATAAAATCTCATCTATTAATTGTTAGCATTATTTTCTGAGACTTGAGAGATCTTATTGAGGAAGTCGTTCCTGTGCCTATAGGTTAAAAGAGCATTAGCCCTGTGTTTTTTCTAGTGCTTGCATAGTTTCTCTTTTAATTCCTAGGTCTTTGATCCATCTTAAGTTGATTTTTGTGCATGGTATGAGATTAGGATCTATTCTTTTTCTTCTACATATGGATAACCAGTTTTCCCAGCACCATTTGTTTAAAAGGTTGTATTTTATCAGATTCATTCCACTGTTTTTCCTATTCCTATCCCCCCTCTCTTCCCTTCATTCCCCTTCACCACAGTGAATCTCCATATCATGTACATCCACAAGATGGGGATTTTAATTAGAATAAGATATACTCTGTTTTTATAAATATGTCAAAATTGACTCTATTGTCATATATAGCTAAAAAGAACATTTTTTTTTAAAAGACAGTATTTTCTCCAATGTAAATTTTTGGCCCCTTTGTCAAGGACCAGATGACTGTATCTGAGTGGGTTTGTCTCACTGTCTTCTCTTCAGTACCACTGGTCTCAAAAAAATTAAATTAAATACTAAGGAATAAATCTAACCAAAGAAGTGAAAAACCTCTACAATGAAAACTATAGAACATTGAAAAAACACAAAAAGATGGAAAGACCTCTCATGTTAGTGGATAGAAAGAAATAATAGTAAAAATGGCCATACTACTAAAAGCAATATATAGATTCAGTACAATCCTCATCAAAATACCAATGTCATTCTTCAGAAAACTAGGAAAAATAAGCTGGGCACAGTGGGAAGGCATGTAATCCCAGCGGCTCCAGATGCTGAGGCAGGAGGATCACAAGTTTAAAGCCGACCTCAGCAACAGTGAGATGCTAAGCAATTCAGTGAGACCCTGTCTCTAGATGAAATACAAGAAAGGGCTGAGGATGTGGCTCAGTGGTACAATCCCTGGTAACAAACAAACAAACAAAAACCTTGAAAAAACAGTCCTAAAATTCATTTGGAAGAGTAAAAGACCCAGAATACCCAAAGCAATTCTATTGCATTCTTATTACTTAGATATTTCTTTTTCTGAGATTTATTGGATTATTAGATTTATTGGATCTAATGATTAAATTATTAAATCTAATAATAACATCAAAGAGATTAAGAGGAAAACCATATGCCAAAATGTTTAAGAAGCTATCTCCTTTTACTGCCTGGATTCACATTTAAAGCAAGTCATTTATCCAATCAGAACTTCAGTTTATTCGTCTTTTAATGGTATACCACAAATATTGAATTGGTAATACTATATTTATAGTATTTAATTCATGGAGATATTTCAACTACTAAAGTCTCACATATGAAAGTGCCAGGCACATAATATGTCCTACATAAAAGTCAACTCTGCTTTCTAGTTCATCACACTAATGACCCAACAATAATAGCACTTCTCGAACTGAATTGTTAGGGTGCTCTAGATTTTTTCCAATTATTTTGAAGCCAATAAAAGTGTAAGGGTAGGTTTAGGACAACTACAAACATTCCTTAACACTGCACTATTCTGCCCTTACTTGCTCTGAAAGTTTGAAGTACATTACAAGAATAATATTTTCTGTCACTTGAAATTTCCAGGAAAGATTGAGTATCCTTCAAAAGACAATTTCTCAAATTTTTATCAGAATAAAAAACTATTTATCTTCATACTAAAATTTAAGTTTTAATATACTTAATTCACATAGCAATCACAGAAGACAGTTAATGATCAGGTACCTTGATAAGCATTCACACACTGATTATTTCTACAGTATAAACATTCATTCAACAAAATTCATCACAAAGAATATCTTAAGCAAAGCTTGTGCTCAATATTTGTAAAGTCACTCAGAAATATCTAAGTAATAAGAATGCAATAGAATTGCTTTGGCTATTCTGGGTTTTTTATTCTTTTAGATGAATTTTAGGACCATTTTTTCAAGTTTTTTTTAGCTTCTGTTTTTGTTTTTTTGATAGCAGGGATTCAACTCAGGGGCACTTGATCACTGAGCCACATCCCCAGACTAGTTCTGTCTCCATTTTGTCTGAGACCCTAGGATGATGATGGATAACAGATATGAAAGCAAAGCACTAGATTAAAAAAAATTTTTCAAAGTATGTGTTCTGAAACTGCTTCGCATGAGATCTTTACCCTTTTAAATAACTTCCATTGGAAGGATATAAGAAGATAAGATGGATAGAAACATTTTATGACAGAAGTAATATTATGTACTCACTACATAATATTGTTCTTCTGGTACATGGGGAAAGCACAATTTCCTAGTTAGAATGGGAGGAAAAGATTGAATGTCACCTAACAAAATTGTTAAAATAGAGGTGAAAGGGATTTAAGCTACATGTAGACCACAGTGTGGTCCTGTACTCTTCTATAAAAATTTTGAAAACCACATGATTCTGATACTAGTGTGGTATGATGGAAAAGTCCCAAATTTCTGGGTCACCACTCAGGAAGAGTCAACTGTAAAGACTAGACGACCAGAAGAAGATGAATTAAAACTGCTCAGCAAGGCTTTATTGAAAATACACACTGTCGGGCCAAATCCTCCCATCCATCAGAGTGTGTCCGGGAGAATGGCGCTGGGGCTCCAGTGTAGGGAGAATTTGAAAGGTCCCAGTCAGGAAGGGGAGGGCTTGGGGGCAGGAAGAGAAGGCCAGAGTCCTTCCTGGATAGGCCAGGAAAGCCCGCTGATTGACAGGAGGCATGTCTACTGGTGGCCTCAGCGTCTGGCTGGCCGCTCCCGCAGCTGCTGACCGGTTCCCCTAATTGGACGTCCTGGACCCTGACCTGGCCTAACATCCCGGCCTTTTTGATGATATAGGACAGCAGATTAGGTCTGGCTGCTTCGTGTGGGATTTGGGGCACCGAGGGGGAGATGGCTCGGGTGTTGGTCAGGCAGGGAGGCAGATGCAGGGGTGTGGGAGCCTGTGGTTGTCAGTCGTGTTGCTTGAATGTAGAAGGATCACCTGTGGGTAGGAACAGAGGCTTGGGAGAGATTACTGATTAGCAGAAGAAGAAGGGGGCTGCCGAGAAGTTTTGAGTTTGGTGGGAGTCCAAGGCTGGTCTGTTCTGTAATGAAATTTGTTTAAGTTTTTAAGTAGAAGTTACTGCATAATCAAGTCCTCTTGCCCTAGCCCAGAGGCAGTGAATGTGGGCCAAGGAGAGCCCTTTTTGCCCTAGAAAGGGAGGTGGTAACAAGTCATGGTAATTCAGCCTTACAGTACAGTTAATTGAGAAACATCAATGAGAATTACAATTATGATTTAAATATACATAGAGGAACAGTCTGAAATGTAGGAAGTATAAGGGTTGAGAATTTGTCCCCATAACAAGGCTGGAGAGGACAAGGCATGTAAACATAGAATTTAGTTTTTTAATGTCACAGATGTCTATCTTAAACTATTTTAAATACCTAGGAATGGCTGTGTTCTTGATTTTGCTAGGTGTTTAAGATGAAGCAAGTCAAATTGACTTTTGTTCTTACCTATTGTTAAGAGTCACCTTTTGTTCTCCTGGGAGGCATCCTTAAGGAACTTGAGGGCAGCTTGTTAGCTCTGCTAATGCCATCTGCGTTAGGATAGGTCGAGGTCTGACGCTGACCATGTGGCTTCCCCTGGGAAGCATGAGGGATAGTTCCCTCTCTTTTGGACCTTCCTGCTCATCATATGGCATTTGATTGGCTCTTTATGGTCTCAGAAATCTCCCTGATCAGGAGGTCCTGCGGCCCAGAGGTACAGAGAGCCTCTTAGAGAAGTTCCCTCATTCCTTGGATTCAGGCTCACTCAGAGGGTCCAAATACTGGTTTTCTTGGCCCTTTAATCTTAGTTTTTAAGTCTTGATCTTAAATACTCAGCAAGCCAATTTTAAATCAGTCTTAAAGTAAGGGTACTGGGCTTTAATTTTAATGTCTATCCTATAGGTGATGGCTGATTTATCTTAAAATAATCTGGGTTGGTTGTTCTTAAAGTAGTACCTCATACAAGTTCAATTTGGAGAACATCAGCTTGGTATAATGCTCTTTTAAAACTTTGTACTTTAAAGCTTGTACATCTGAAAGAAATGAACATATTTAATATAAAAATAGAACTGGTAGCACCATAATTCCATTGATATTGTTTAACCATAGTTATATAAACCTTAATTTTTGAAAGTTAGTTTCTCCAAGTGATAAAACCTGACAGATGTAAGAAAGTTATCTTATTAAGAGCAGAACATTGTTTTAGATTTTAACTTTTTGTTTAATTACAGTTGTAAACCTTTTGATCAGTAATATTTTCTTTCCTTCCAAAAAATACCATATTTAGAATCTTTAATTCCTTCTGTTCATATCCTAAAGCAATCCTTGTAATTTTTTGAACTTAGGCAACAATAAAAACTTTTAAAACTTCATATAGGAATTTATAAACCTTTGTGTTTACTCAATTTAAATTGAACCTTTTAAATCATGTGAATTAAAAATATTTGGATCCATATTTTAGGTTTAATTGATGAGCGCTCATTATCTGTGCCAATTTTGATACCAAAAATATAGAAGTTAAGAAAAGAAAGTCTTAGAAGAAAAGTGAGGCGGCCAGCAAAAATAAAAAATGGAGGGTGGTTGGTCCGGCAGCCCATAGACAAGCGAGAGAGAGTTTCGCTGGTCTGTGGCAGCTGCACCAGTCCACCCCAGCGGCGTGCAGAGCAAGAGATGCAAGAACACAGGATGGGCAGCCCCTGCCCAACACTCTGTCTCTGCCATCTGGCACTGAGACCGAGGCCAGCTCTGCCTCCTGGGAAGATGGCACTGCAGCTGGGGAGAGCCAATAATGAGGGGAGGTGGTGAGCTTAGGCAGATGCAAAGCAACCTCCTTTCTCCTTTTTTTTTTTTCTTTGAGCGAAGGTAAAGTGGTAAGCCTGGGGGGAGGGGCTGCCGCAAGGCAGGCAGCCCACAAATGCCAAGCTGCCCATCCGAGTGGCGCAGAGGCAGCGAGAAATGCTGAGAGGCAGGGCAGGCGGGCTCTGTTCAACACTTTGTTTCTGCCCTCTGGAGCTGGGAGTGAGGCCAGCACCACTTCCCAGGAAGATGGCGTTGCAGTTCAGGGGGAGAACCAAGAATGAGGCGAGGCCTGGGCAGGGATGGCAGCCACATGAGGAGATAGAGGAGCAAATGGGAAAGGGGGCTTTTAGCGAGAACTTGAGAGGACAGAACAGATGGGAAAGAAGAGAGGGGCGAGAGTGCACTTTCCAATAAAGCCCTGATGAAAGGAATTTCTGTCCATTTCCCCATCCGGTGACAAAAATTAGCCTAATCAGTGAGGATTTGAAAATCAAAAGTTCCCCCTGGAGGCCATTTTGGTCCATTAGCTAAGCCATAGTACAGTGGAGTTTTGAGGTCTAGAGAAGAGTTGGGGTTCCTTGTGATTTTCAGCAGTCCCAGGGAGTGGGCGGGAACATAAAAAGTCATCCCTCAAAATGTTCGCGCCCATGGGAGAACGAGAGGGCCAGGCAGAAAATTGAGGCATCCCTGCGAACTTTCCAGGGCCCGGACAATGGCAGCAAATGGCTAACACGAGGAATGGGAACATCTTCCCAAATCTATGTGGCCTTGGGCGGGCAGAGACCTATGCGCGCAACTTACAAGTAGGCCTCTGGAGCGAGGGTGGGGGTTCAAGCTGAGAAGTCAAAGGAAATGGGGGCCTACCTCATTCTTGTCAGTCCGGGTGAGGAAGACAGAGAGCGGCTCAGACTACTCCTGGTCCGGAGGGCTTGCCTCGACCCCAGTACGGGGGAGGTTCAAAACCCTCCTGGGTTTTGCGCACCATTATGTAAAGACTGGACGACCAGAAGGAGATGAATTAAGGCCACTCAGCAAGGCTTTATTTATTTATTGAAAATACACGTTCTTGGGCCAAATCTCCCGTCCATCAGAGTGTGTCTGGGAGAATGGCACTGGGGCTCCAGTGTAGAGAGAATTTGAAAGGTCTTGGTCAGGAAGGGGAGGGCTTGGGGGCAGGAAGAAAAGGCCAGAGTCCTTCCTGGATAGTCCAGGAAAACCTGATGATTGACAGGAGGTGTGTCTACTGGTGGCCTCAGCGTCTGGCTGGCCGCTCCCCCTAATTGGATGTCCTGGACCCTGACCCGACCTAACATCAACAAGAGCTATCTGATCTGCATCAGATGTGATGGGGGGGATATATATGTATGTGTGTGTGTGTGTATTTAAATGTAATATATATAAATGTATAATGCAAAATCAGAAAATTGTAAAAATTCTTAAGTATAGCTCACCGAATTTTTACAAACTGAAAGAACTCACGTAAATAGTACATAGATAAAGGAAAGTAATTTTTCAGGTTTCTCCATTCCCATCAGTGCCATTTCTGCCTACCATTTATAAAGTGTCTAAATGTCATTTCACTCAGTATATAATATATAGTTTCCAAGTGAATATTACGAAGTATAATTGTGCTATGAAATAAATGATGATCAATCAAGCATGTTTACAATCCCAGAAAGTAGTAATCAATGCTAAAAGTAGACTGTGTTGAATAAATCAAAACAGTCAAATTTCCCACCCGACTCCCACAGCACTCAGTGTGACCTTAAAGGTATTTGGAGAAATGCTTTAAAAATAAAGGGGAGATTTATAAACAGCAAAAAAAAATTACAAAGTATACTAAAATACAAAAAGCACAGGTTAAAGAGACAGCAAGCAGAAATGTTGGAATATCAGACCAGAAATTTTAAAAAGAAGTGAATAAAATGCTTAGGGCATTTACGGATAGATGGTGGTTCATGAAGCATTTTCCCTCTCACAGAAAAGACCACAACAAAGAATAAACAACTACTACCTAGCCACTTTATTTGAGAGAGAGTACTGGAGTCTGATGATGATGTGCTGATGTGCCAGAGATGCCAAGAAGCATAGAGACTCTAGATGATGTAATAAACAAGGTAATGAAGAATTCTGCATCTACTGCCCCATCTCCCCATTTAGGATCAGGCTAGTATCAAGAGAGACTTTCTACCAAGGGGAAAAGTCAAGAAGGAGGCTCAAGCAGCTCCCCATAATGCCATAGACAATTAAAATCTTTTCTGCTGGAGAAATCCTGCAGCTTCCACAATAGCTCATTGCAATATAGGGAACTTCCATAGAGTAACACACCACTGTGTTGCTCAAGAGAAGCCTATTCACATTTTGCTGTCTCTATCCAAGCTGCTGCTGCATGGTGAATCTTGAGACTGTATCCTCCTGTGGAAAGAACTAGGCTATCCTCCCCTACAGCTGTGTATGACCTGCTGTCTCTAGCTAGTGGTATTAAGAGTTTGATAAGCTTAAAGATGAGAGAATTCAACCTATAAACAGAGAAAAATATCAAGTCACACATTAGGGAATCCTCATCAGACTAACAACAGACTTATCAGCAGGAATATTACAGGCCAGAGAGTTTGGGATGATGTATTCAAACTCTGAATGAAAAAAAAAGTGTAAACAAACAATATTATATTCAACAAAACAATTCTTCAGAAAATAATGAGAGGGGAGGAAAAGACTTTTCTGGGTAAGCAAAAGCTAACTAAAAACCATTAGTCCAACCTTACGAGAAATGTTTAAGGTAGTCTTACATTAGAAATAAATGGATGATAATTACTATCATTAAAATACATCAATGAATATAAAACACTAGTAGAACTATTACATAAAAGAGAGAATAAAATCTTTTCAACGCATAACACCACTGAAGCACAAAGATAAACAATAAGAGAAGAAAAAAAAAAGCAGAGGATATCCAAAACAACCAGAAAAAAATTTACAGAATGATGCCATTAAATTCTTACCCAACAATAATAATCTAAAATGTAAATAATTTTTTTTTTTTTTTGGTACCGGGGATTGAACTCAGGGGCACTCAACCACTGAGCCACATCCCCAGCCCTATTTTGTGTTTTATGTAGAGACAGGGTCTCACTGAGTTGCTTAGCGCCTCGCTGTTGCTGAGGCTGGCTTTGAACTCGCGATTCTCCTGTCTCAGCCTCCCTAAGTGCTGGGATTACAAGCGTGAGCCACGAATAGATTAAATTCCTCAGATAGAAGTATAGACTGGGTAAGGGTACCAAAAAATCAGGATGTGACTATATACTGCCTACAAGAAAGTCACTTTACTGGTATAAACACAGAGAGACTGGAAATAAGGAAATGGTAATACTCCATTTGAATGAGAACCAAAGTCAGACACCTTCATTCCCATATTTTTTGTAGTACTCTTCACAAAGCCAGGATATAGAGTTAACCAAGGTATTCATCAGCAGATAATGATAAAAGAAAATGTCATATTTATACATAATGGAATATTATTCAGCCACAAAACAAGAGATTGAAATACTGTAGCTTATGGCAATATTGCTGAAACTGGAGGACAGTATATTAGAGGAATAACCCAGACACAGAAGGAAAATGCTGTGTGTTCTTAATTATATACGTAAATTTAAAAAGTTGATTTCATAAAAATAGAGAATAGAATAGAGCTCACTAGGGGTTGGGAAGCATAGGTGGAGGAAAGATAGAAAGAGGTCAGATAATGAATTAAATACACAGAGGAATAAATTTATTTTTATAGCACAGGAGGGTAATTATAGTTCACAACACTTTATTAAATGTCTTAAAATAACAAGAGAGAAGTTTGAAGGTTACCAACACAAAGAAATGCTAAATGCCCGGATTTGATCATTAGACTTTGTATACATGTATCAAATGATCACACTTTACCCCATAAATAAGTACAATTTGTATGTGTTAGGAAAAACCACCATAATTTTAAAAAATAATTCACCAAATGACACCATTCCAGAAAGAACCCAAAGAATTCATCTCCTGTTTTGGGATCATGAATGAGAAACTGCCATCTATTAATTCTTGTTTACCACAAAATATTTTTGGAAAGCTACACCAATAGGCTTTACTTTTGGAAAGCAGAGCCATGTGGTCCAAATCATATGGGATAGCTCTTTTGCAGGAGGAACTTGGAACTTCTCCTAAATAAAAATTTAGTTCCATCTCAAAGACAGAAAGGAGAATCATGCTTCATGGTCACAAAAACCAGGATCATTATTAGGCATATCAATGTATTTATTTTAAATATCAACAGAGGATTTTTTTAAGGCACAGAAATTATTCTGTGTAATGCTATAATTATGAGTAGATATCACGCATTTATCCAAACCCACAAAATATACAACCCCAAGAGTAAGCTATAATTTAAACTATAGACTTAGGATGATGTGTCAATGTATGCTCATCAGTTTTAGCAAAGGTACCACACTAGTGGGAATATATGCACAGGGAGAGCCTATGCATGTGTGAGAGTGAGGGATATATGGGAAATTTCTATACTTTTCTTTCAATTTTGCTATGTAACTGAAATTTTTCTAAAATACAAAAAAATAAAACTTTTTAAAATAAAGAAATAGTAAAAGTAATTTCCCATAGTAGAAACTGAGGGCTGCTGTGACCCCTCTGTGTTTAAGATTCAACTGACAGACTCCAGCACATAGCACAGTCTCCTATGCTTTGTAATTCCCTCAGCCTAAAACCTGATGAAATTTCATATCTTTTCAGCCAGGATTAAGCTCTTCTTTATTTATGTGAAATTGTAAGTACTAGCAAAGTACCAACTTCAACAATATTACATCACTGCAGACCTAAATTAGATCACATTTTTCCAGAGCTAAGAATAGAAAATAATCAGCTGTAAAATACTTAAGTTTTTTGTAGATTTTTATAGGAAAACTACGCAGTGGGGAGAAATTATTCTTATTTTTTAAAATTAAAAATAGCAAATTTCACTTCTTATGGCTTTCTTCCTATTTAATTTACTTATATGCATAGGCCACGGATAACCCTGTGGGTTGTGAAGATTTGGATAGGCATCCAATTATATTGATCTTGACAAGTTGAGGTGTTGCAAACAATTCAATAGGAGAGAAAAAGTGAGCATTGTGAAAGCTAGAAGAATTAGTCAAGGCTTAGGCTAAAAATCCATTTTCTTTTATACCCTATATCATCATCCAATAGAACTGTGAAGAATTCACCATTTAAATCCAATTAATTAGCAGATTAAATTCTACATCTAAAGAAGCAAGTCATTGTATATATTGTTTCTTTTCAAATATCTAAATATTGTTGGTGATTTACACATATTTTTCATGTATTTGTTGGCTGTTCATATATCTTATTTTGAAAGTATTTTAGTTCTTTTGCACATTTATTAATTGAGTTGTGGTTTTCATTTGTTTTTTGTTTTTGTTTTGTTGGTGTTAGGTTTTTTTGAGTTTGATATGTATTCTGGCTATTAATGTCATACCTGAGAGCAGGTGGCAAAGTTCTTCTCCCATTCTGTAAACTCCACTTTCATACTTTTGATTGTTTCCTTTACTGTGCAGAAGCTTCTTAATTTGATGCAATCCTGCTTATTAATTATTGGTTTAATTTCTTGTGCTTTAGGAGTCTTGTTAAGGAAGTCACTTCCTATGCCAACATGTTGGAGAGTTGGGCCTACATTTTCTTCTACAGTTGCAGAATTTCTGGTCTAATTCTTAGGTCTTTGAGTTGACTTTTGTCCATGTTGAGAGATAGAGGTCAAGTTTCACTCTTCTAAATATGGATTTTTCGGTTTTTCCAGAATCATTTGTTGAAAAGGATATCTTTTCTCAAATGTATGTTTTTGGTATCTTTGTGTAGTATGAGATAACTGTATTTATGTGGGTTTGTCTCTGTGTCTTCTATTTCATTAGTCTCCATGTGTTTTGGCACCAATACCATGCTGACTGTTACTGTAGCTCTGTAGTATAATTTAAGGGTTGGTATTTTGATTCCTCCTGCTTCACTTTTCTTGCTAAAGATTGCTTTGGCTATGCTTGGTCTCTTATTTTTCCAAACAAATATTAGAACTCCTTTTTTTCTAGTTTTGGGAAGAATGTCTTCAGTATTTTGATGGGAATTGCATTGAAACTGCATAATGCTTTTGGTAGTATGAAATTTTGATAATATTAAGTCTGCCTATCCAAGAACATGGGCAGTTTCTCCATCTTCTAAGGTCTTCTTTAATTTCTTTTTTCAGTTCTATAGTTTTCATTTTAGAGGTTTTTCACATTCCTCATTAGATTAATTCCCAAATTTGGTGTGTTTTTTTTCCCCCCAGTTGGGGGGTTGCATTTGTTTTTGTTCTATTTGAGGTTATTGTGAATAAGAGTTTTCCTAATTAACTTTTTTAGCAGTTTCAGGCAAGTAATTGATTTACATATGTTTACTAAATTTGTTTACCAGCTCTAGAAGTCTGGTGGAGCTTTTGGGTCTTATAAATATAGGCTCATGTCTTCATCAAACAGAGATAATTAGAGCTCTTTTTGTTTTCCTATTTGTATCTCTCCCTTTAATTACCTTCTCTTGCCTGATTGCTCTGGATATAGTGCCAAGGACCATGTTGAATAAGAATGGTGAGAGTGGACATCCTTGTTCCTGTTTTCGGAGGAAATGCCTTCGGTTTTTCTCCATTCAGTATGAATTTGGTCTTGGGTTTGTCATATATAGCTTTTACAATGTTGAGGTAAGTCCTCCTATCCTTAATTTCTCAAGTATTTTAAACATGGATGGGTGCTGGACTATGTCAAGTGGTTTTTCGGCATCGATTGAGATAATCCTGGAATCTGGTCCTTAACTCAATTTATGTGGTGAATCACATTTATTAATTTGTGTATATTTAACCAAACTTTCATCCCTGGGAAGAAACCCATTTAATCATGGTGCACTATTTTTAATGTGTTTTTCCATGTGGTTTGACAGTATTTTATTAAGCATTTTTGAATCTATGTTCACCAAAGTTATTGTCCTGAAGTTTTCTGTCCTTGATGTGTCTTTGTCTAATTTTGGTATCAGGGTGATAATGGCTTCATAGAATGATTTGGGCAGTGTTCCCTCCCTTTCTGTTTCATGGAGTAATTTGAGGAGAATTGGTGTTAATTTCTTCTTTAAAGGTCTAATAAAACTTGGCTAAGAATCTATCCAGTCCTGGTCCTGGGCTTTTCTTTTTTTTGGAAAGCCTTTGATTTCTATTTGAATTTCATTACTTGCTATTGATCTGTTTAGATTTTTTATATTTTCATGGTTAAATTTGGGTAGGTCATATGTCTCTAGGAATTTTCAAGTATCTTCTATACTTTCTAGTTTATTGGAATATAAGTCTTCAAAATAGTTTCTGATAATCCTTTAGATTTCAGTGGTGTCTCAATATTTCCTTTTCATCTCTAATTTTATTTATTTGAGTCTTCTAGTTTGCTTAATTTGGCTAAATTGATCTTGTTTATCCTTTCAAAAAATCAACTCTTTGCTTCATTCGTCTTTGTTATTTTTTTTAATTCTCTATTTTATTGATTTCAGCTCTGATTTTAATTATTTCTGGTTTTCTGCTAACTTTGGTGTTGGTTTGTTCTTCTTTTTCTAAAGCCTTAAGGGATAATGTTAGATTATTTATTTGGTATCTTTCTGATTTTTTAGTGTATGAACTCATACTATAAACCTTCTTCTTAAAACTGTCTTCATACTTTCCCAGAGATTTTGATATTTTGTGTCACTCTTCTCATTATTTGTGAGAATTTTAAAAATTTTTCTCCTGATTTCTTATCCATTCATCATTCAAGAGTATATTATTTAGTCTCCAGGTGTTGTGGTGGTTTCTGTATTCTCCCTTCTATTGATTTCTAATTTCACTCTATTTTGATACTATGGGATGCAAGGAAATTTTTTTGTATTTGCTAAGATTTGCTTTGTGATCTAAAATATGATCTATTTTAGAAAATATTCCATGAACTACTGAGAAGACAAATTCAATCATTGATGGATGAAATATTCTATAGATGTGCATAGGTTCATTTGGTTAACAATATTTTTAGATCTGAAGAATCTTTACTTAGTTTATGTCTGGATGAACCATTTAGTGGTGAGAGAGATGTTTTGAAGCATTGTTGCATTGTGATCTATTTGATTCTTAATATTGAGAAGGTTGTTTTATGTACATGGATGAACCATCGTTTGGGGTAAAAATATCTACAATTATCATATCTTCTTGTTGGATGATTCAATTAACCAGTATGAAGTGATATTCTCTGTCCCTTCAAATTAATTCTGGCTCGAAGTCTACTTCATCTGATATGATAATGACTACCCCTGCTTGTTTACAGGTACAATTTTTATGAGTTTATCTTTTCCTATCCTTTCACCTTTAATCTGTTGATGTTTGTGTCTGTAAGGTGTGTCTCTTAATACTGTTGAGTCTTGTTTTATAACCCAACCTGCCAATCTATGTCATTTGATTCAAGAGTTTTGATGGTTTATATACAATGTTATCATGGAGGAGTTATTTTTATTTCCTGCCATTTTGATTTATTTCTGATGTTTAATTTATACGTAGTTCTCCTATAATTGACTATTCTAGTGTAATTACTCTCTATGCTGGTTTTCATTTTTATTTTTCATTTCTTCTTCATGAAATTTTTCCTTGAGCATATTTTATAGTGTAGGTTTTGTGGTCATAAATTCTTTTAGATTCTGTTTTCCATGAAAGATTTTCATTTCATTTTCACTTTGAAGAATAATTTTACTAGGTATAGTAATCTTGGTTGGCACACATTTTCTTTCAAAACTTGGTATATATAATTCCAAGCCCTTCTGGCTTTTGGTATTTGAGTTGAGAAATCAGTTGAAATATGAATTGATATAGCTTTAAGTTTGACCTGCTATTTTTCTCTGCAGTTTTTAAAATTCTATCCTTATATTAGGCATTTTCATTATGATGTGTCTTTGAATAGCTCCATTGCTATTCTGTCTATTTGGAGTTCTATATGCCTCTTATATTTGAATTTCCATTTCATTCTTAAGATTTGGAAAATTTTCTCATATTATTTCATTGAAGATAATGCATCTCTTTGGTTTGTATTTCAGAACCTTCATCTACCCCAATGATTCTTAAATTTGGTCTCTTAATGTTATTCCTATTTCTTGAATATTCTTATCATGGTCTCTTAACATATTTTTATGGTAAACTTTATTTTAAAGATTATATACTTTATCTTTGAGGCTAGAAAATCTATCTCAAAAGTGATCTGATCTATTGATGATCAGATCACAGTTTTCCATTGAATTTTTAATTTGGTTTATTGAGTCTTTCTGGTATTTCTGTTTTATTCTTTCTCAGGATCTCTTCTCTTTATTGAAGTGATCTTTCAATTTCTGTATTTTCTCTCTAGTTTCATGTTTTCTTAAAGCTCATTGAACATTTTAACTGTGAACTTTCTAAACTCTTTCTATGACATTTCCTCCACTGTGGTGTTGATAGAGTCAGTTGTTGAAGTGTTATGGGCTGTGTGTGGTGGTTTGTTCTCTTGCTTTTTCATGTTGCTTGTATTTCTACCGATCTATTGGAATGATTATTTCTCCTTCTTTTAAGAAAGGTGCTGTTTGTCAACTTCTTTCTGTCAAGAGACCTGGATTGGGCAAATATCCAGGTATTTGGCCTCTGCTTTTTCCAGTATCAGCACTACTTTGAGAGAAGCCACTGAACCCTATTGACTACAATCACTTCAGAGCCAAGCCACGTACCATTCAACCCATGAAAAGTGAAAACTTATTGATATTATTCTTCACAGTTACTCTAATCCAGGTATAAACTTATAGTAAAGTTTGAAACACATTGAAAATTTAGTTGCTACATATAGTAAAAATGTTATAACATTATTTGATGACTGAAAGGGGGAAGAAGAAAGGCTGGGCAAAAGAGAGAGTAAAAGAAAAAAGAAAAGATGAAGAACAACACACTCCAAAGTAAAAGAATAAAAATGTGGATGGAGGTTAGTAGCAGACAAAGTGAGAGGGAAAACAAGGGGTATGAGGAGGAAGCATAAACTAGGGCTAGGAAAACAAAGATTGATTGATTTTATTAATGTTCTAAAACATTAGAAGAAATACATTCAAATGGGTTGAGGTACAATGTTGGTTATTAGGGTAACAACTAATAATAAAGATTGATATATATGCTAAAAGTTGATGTTAGAATTATTTGTAGTAAATCATGCCAAGATGAAGAAAGTTCTTATTGAATATTGGTTTGGATTTCATTAGGATTTGAGACATTTAGAAGATGTCCATCATTCTTTGTCTTTGGATCTCTCCAGAGGTGCTGCTCTCCTAGTTGCTTTGGATTTCCCACTAGCTAGTTCTAGTCTATAAGCTCAGGGGCCTGTAATTGACAGCTTGGAAAATGTAGTGTTGTGTCTATTGGTTGTTTCTATTGTGTGCAATTCAGGATGTAGGGCTCTGGATGGTCGCCGTTATTATTGTGGGTCATCATGTACCTATTTTCCTCTACAGGATCCTTTTAATGGTAGTGTGAAGTCTGGTGGCTGTCTGGAAGCACAGTTATCTGGGGTGCAGAATGCTCCCCCTGTCCCACACAGCTCACTGAGGTACTATCCTTCCTGCTAAGTAAAGGAACTCAGTTTGTTCACCTGGGTTCTAGTTTCCCCTACTCCAGGTTGTGAACAGGAGGTGCCAATCCCTCTGCTGATTGTGATTGAAGCAGGGTCCAGCCAGTTTGCACACAGTGCCCTGTCTTTCAGCAGTTGTGGCTGAGGGTCAGTTTGGAGTCAGATCAGCTGAGAACCATGTCAGGCTGGGGGCTGTTGCTCTCCATTGCCTTGGACACAGGTGACTTTCCACTTTGATCAACCTCACACTGGCTGTTGGTGTAATCTGGGGGGCAGTTTCTTTTGAAGCTTCATAGGGACTCAGGTACCTTCTTGTCATCAGCTGCTGCCATGATCTGGAGAACCATCTCTCCATGCCCCTGAATATAAAGGCAGTTTCCCTCTCCGGGTTGGCCTCATGCAGACTGTGGACTGTGTGATAAGGGGGACAGTCCTCTAGGTTTCTTAGGGCTCAGGAAACTTCCTATCATTCTTTCTCCCAATGTCAGTGGGCAAAAGTGTCTGTTCTAACAGCCCTGCCTTTTGTCTTTGCTCTGCTTAGGGCCAAAACTGCGTCACTACTCAGATCTCTGACTTCCACCACCTGGAATTGCGGGCATCTGCTCTATCTCTGCCCAGGCTTCCCTGGCAGCTGTGAGGAGTTGTGTTAAGCGAGCCCTTCCAGGGTGGGCTGCTCTACCTGCTCCCCTTCTTAGTGGAGAAGGGGAGGGGTTTCAGAGACTTTCAGGTGGTAGCAATCCCTGTACAAGTTCTTTCTAGCCCTATTCTTAAGAGAATCCACTGCAGGGGTGCTCTGGTTTAACTTGCTGCTAACTGGAGGTGGGGAGATGCTGTGTTGATTTAAGGGGTGACTGGTCAACTGTGGGATCCACAAATGACTGTGGTGCCAGGGCTTTCTGTTCATGATTTCATTTTATACTGCTTGACCTGCTTCAAGGACACCACTGTTCCCACCACGTTTTAATTTTTTTCTGCCTTTTCTTCCAGATATTGGTTGTTTCGGGTGTGAGATTATGTGCTTTTCCGTTGCTTCTTTCTCTCTCTTTCTCCCTCTGTTGCCTGTCCCCCTAACCCCTATTCTGGTCCAGATTCAGAGTTGAGGAAATTTGTGCTTATTTTCAACTTTAGTAACCAGTTTTCAAGTCTCTTCAGGTCTTAGACTTTGTAATATTGGATCTTAGAGTATTTATTTTGTCACCTACTTCTTGGAGTTCTTGTTCCTTCACTGCCTCCTTTCTGTGTTGTAGGATATTGGGAGTCACTGCCTAGGTCTGTTCTGCCATCTTCAGTCTGCATAATCTTGATGTAAGTAGGAGTCAAAGATTTCATATAGTACTTTACTATTTACTCAAATTTGAAGCACATATGAAATAATACTATATATCACTTAGGGATGGGTACATATGTAGTGTGTGCATGAAAATGATCATAATTCAAAAAATATTTTTTAAACAAGTTTTATAGTGATATGATCTTGGAGTACACAAAAAGGATTTGATGTATTGACAATGCTTTAGTTCAAGAACCCCATGCTGTAGATGTTGAGTTGGACCATTGTTACATCTTTGTTGGATTTCTGGTTAAAAGTATATCTTCAAATTCAAAAAGTAAACCTTCTAGGAATTCAGTTCAGGAAGAAAGTGGTTTCTTTCCAATTCAGAAGAAAAATAATTTCTCAGTTTGGAAATATCAAGAATTGGCTCATTTTGTTGTTCTAAATAAAGACAGTGGGAGAAAAGTATTCAATGAACACACAAATTTAAAGAAATTTCCAAAGAAAATTGTATCCACCAGAGGGGAAAAATTAATCATATTAATAGATTAATTTAAAAGAAAGTGACCATTCATGCTTGAAATAATCATAAACCTATTTTGAGAGGAAACCCAGTTGTACACTCACAGAGAACATGCTGAATCCCAGTTCTACAACTGGTTACTAATGTCATCTTGGACAAATTACCCCACTCAGAGTCTGTCTTAGTTTCATTTCACTTAAGATTGTTGTGAATATTAAATAAATTAAGACATGTAGAATACTTGGAGAAGTTTTGACCCACAGTAAGCACTGTGTGAATGCTTGTATTAATTATTATAATCTGCACTGCTGGGGAAATTATATCTTCAGGTATATCTGAATTGCTGGGGAAGTTATATTGCAGAGTAAATAAAATAAATAAGTAAATTTGTATCCTTCTTCATAGAGTATTAATTCTCCTATGTGATTCTCTTCACATAACCAATAGTAAGTATTAAGAGCTGTTAAAATATTAGTAGTGTTGAAAATCAAAGTGATTATTAAAATTCAGAAAATATATCAGTGGTGATCATGAACATATTGTCTTTTCTGACTTCAATGTGATGTACATTTTTTTCCATTTTAAGCATAACATTGGCATTTAGGTTGAGATATGCATGTTTCGTATATTAAAGAAAGTATTTTACTGTTTATAAAAATGTATGTTTAATCAAACATATGTAGTCATGGTTGTATGATTTCTCTCTCTGTATATGTTTACATTTTAAGTAATAAAATCACCTGTCCATTTTTGGAATAAAACTTACTTGTTGAAGTTATACTATACTGGATTATGTTGCTAAAATGTTTTGAGGATTTTCATAGTAATGGTTATATTGAGAGTGATTTGTAATCTCTCTCAAAATATCACTGTCAGTCTTTCCCATGAATATTATGCTTCTTATATAAAAGCATATAGAAAGGAATGTCCTATGTAGAGGACTGTCTCCTTTTTCTATGCTTTATGAGTATTTCTTTTACTTTTTAATTATCGGTTTCTAACAGTTTTATAGAAATTGCCTGTGAAGCTTTCTGGGAATGTTTATTTTAGGATGAAGAGAAATGATTGGACATCTATTTGATAATTTTAAAATTTTTCATTAAATTGTTTTCCTGAAGTAATTGTTAGTTGACCTGGTTTACCTGTCTATTCATTCTTTTTCTTGGTTAAGGTTTGGTCATTTAAAATCTTCATCTTGGTTTAAAATTTTCATCTGTTTAATTCAGTCCTTAAATTTATTTCAATAGAAGTAATTTTCATTTTCTATATAGTCTACTCTTATCCTGCCATTCTCATACTGCTTAGCACTCATACACACTTCCCACATACTGCCTTACACACATAACTCAGCAGCCTACAGTCTCCAGAGGCATGCAATGTGGTTTCCTTGACTAACATTTCATTTTTCTCTTGAGAGCAATCTCTGAAATATATTTTCATCTAATTACTAAGATACACTAGTATTCAAAGCCCGAGTGCAAAGCATTCTCCAGATTCCCTAAGGAGTTCATGGCTTAAGAAAATTAAGCACTGCAGACTTTGATCCAGTTTTAAGACTTCTCCCAGGAGGCATTGTATCAGCCTGCCAAGCAAGGCCCTGTTCTTTCCCTGTGATTCTCCACTCAGCCGCTATTTTATCATTACACCATTCTTATTTAAAGTCTTCAATGATTCTCTGTTTTGCTGAACTCCTTAGTTCGACACACAAAACATATAGTGATCCAATTGATCTGTATGTCCTAGCTTTGACACGGCACTTGCAGCCTTCGAAAAGAAACCTTACGTTTCCTGAGTCCATGACTTCCTATGTGTTGTTTCCTCTTCCTAAAATACCTTTCCCTCTAACCCACTCCTAATAAATACTACCCTTCCTCCCAATGTCACATTCCTTGGGAAGAATTTCTAATTTTCTACTGAGAAGCCTGATTTAAATTCCCTTTTTTAATGTTTCCAAAAAACCGTCTATATATTCTAATAGAGCACATATCACATAGCATGTGTTTATTTGTTATTATGTCTGTTATACTCTGAGCCCCTCAAAGAATAAGACCATATAATACGTATGTACCACAATAGAATACAGCATATCATATATGTGTATTGCAATTTTGTGATACACATACATCACAATTGCTTCCAGGAAAATAATATAAACTTGATACTTTTTTTAAAAAATGAGTACATTTAGTGTAGAAATGTGTCAAATAAAATTTTTGAAAGTAAAGACCTCTGTTATTGGAGGTGATCAGTGATGATTTCAAGAGTGTAGAGAATACAGTGCTGCAATATTCAATTGTATTTTATGGACTTGCCTACTAAATAACCCAATGGGAATCAATCTGGATCAATGGTTTAACAATAACAACACTGTTCTATCCAGTTATTAACACTTGGCTGTAGTATAATAGGTATGATCTTGTGAAGAACAAAAAAACAGAGAATATCTCCTTCTATACATATTGAGGAATATTTATGACATAGGCTTCTTGATCCAAATTTCGCAAATGGAAGTTTATTTCAAAAGCACTTATATGTGATGGCATAGTCATTCAAACTAGATATCATTTTTCTAATGTAGGAAGCATTAGAACAGCACTTTATAAAATGGGTTGGATAATCTTTGTAATAATCTCCCTATACTGTGTTCTGTTTTACTAGCATCAATATTATAATTTGTTTCTAAATTGATAATCTTCTTATATAGAAAAAAACATTTTTATCTTGCACTATATAGAAAACATAGATCTGTTATTTAATCTTTAGTTTAGTATAAATTAATGCAGCTTTTAAAAATGTTTTTCACTAATATTTGTAGATATAAGTGAAGCTCCTGAGACTCTGACAGAGAGTATGATATTGTTTCTTATATAATAATTCCCTATATAAAGAAAATATTGGAATAAAGGCAAAGAGGGAGTACTCATAATAACCTAGTAAAAATTTAAAATTCTTGACAATTTTGGGAGAAAATTAAGTGAATAATTATAATTTAACCACCATTTACTAGATCACATTCACCACAAGCACATAATGGATTATATAAGTAAGCAACACTGCATGTATTTTAGTCACTACTCTTCTTTGCAGGGAGACTTGAGGAAGGAACACATAAAATTTCAGTTAGGTAAAACACAAATTCAGATAATAGACTAGTTTTAAAGAATTCCAAATTTTCCATTTAAGTGTTTGATTTAGTCAAGTTTCTCCAGAAGATAGAACCAATATAAAGTATATATAATTATAAGAGGGGATTTATTAGATTAGCTTACATGATCAGAGGCTAAATAGTCTCGCAATGACCTTCTGCAGACTGGAGAGCCAGGGAAACCAGTGGCTGTTCAGTCAAGAATCTGGAAATCTCAGAAAAAGAGGGATCAATGATGCAGCCCTACTTCAAGGCTGAAGGTGTGGGAGTCCCTTACAGAGTCGCTGCTGCCAGTCTAGGTACCAAGGATGAAATTTGGAGTGTGACGTCCATGGGCGATGGCAACAGACAGCAAATGTGCACCCACTCAGGAAGAGTCTGGGGTGGGTGCAGGCATGAGAGCTTCCCTAGGCACGTGCTTTTTCTTCCATCCCGGCCTCCAGCCAATTGGATAGTGTCACCCACAGGGTGCATTCAGGATAGGTCTTTGCCACTCAGTGCTGGGCTCCACATGCCAATTGTCTATGGAAACACACTTGAGACACATAATTCAGATATTTCTTGTAGCCTACAAGTAAACTAAAGCTAAACATATTCTAGTTTTATGTTAAAAAATTTAAAGAGACATTTCACTAAAATTTTGCCAAGAATTGTGACATCAGAGGATTTGTTTTACCTACAGTGGTGATAGACTACCTGTCCCCTAGTCATGCTTGCATTCATACTTGTGATGATCCTCAAAATTGTGACTACCTGCTTGATGCCCTTCTTCTTTCAAGGTACACATTTCCATGTCTTTTTCACCATTGTATCTCCATCACTTCATACAGGAGACACTTAGTAAATATCACCTGAATGAATGCATGCTTCAATAAATGAATGCATTGTGAGGCTCACATTGAACTAATACAGTTTAACAAAACTGATTTCTCCATCGTTATTCTTTAAAGTGTGGATTATTCTGGAAGCAACAAAAACTTGCTGTTTGTTTTGAAAATCAAAACTTCTAGAAACTGGAGAAATACCACTACTAGAGTATGATAGTTGTTTACATTGTATTCAGCCCTTGCGTAAAGCGGCCAATTATGCCAACAACTTCATATTAATTAGAGATAACGATAAAGTTTCTAATTTAGCCATTTGGTTCCTAAATGAAGCATTAACTGGAATTTAACTAAATTTTTAAGTTCTTTAAAACTTCTGATTCATTAAAATTACTATATTAAATTATTTTCCTTATTCACTACTATCAATAGAGTTATACAATGTGACCAAAACACATTATCCAGTCTACAATTCAGGATCTCTTCACTTTGCCCTGAGGGCCTTTTCTCTCACCAACTATCTCTCATGATTAATAATTATGTTTTTTGTTAATGCTATTGCTCTAAACTCAATACTAAAGAATAATTATTTCTCCTCTTTTATATGTATAAAGTGCTTGAATATATGTGTAATACATACTTTATTTTTATCATAATGCATTATTTCCAAAAGTAAGTGAGGTCTTGCATGATAAAGGCGAGTGAAGTGAATAGACAGAAGAGAGGCACAAGAATAATTCAAGTGAAGGGGAAAATGATAGTTTAAAATGATAGCATTTGAGCGAAAAACCCTAATTTTAGGAATAATATGCTGATGAGGTGAAAGCCTAAATTAAAAAGATTAAAGGAAATTCTCTTTTTTCTAGCTTTTGACTCAAATCTTAGAAATTATTATGATTTCTAAGCAACTTTGAAGAAGAAGGTAGAAAATAAAGTAAGGTGACTAGACTGTAATTAGTTTATTCCTACCAAGGAATCTAGATTGCTGCATATTGGTCATATTTGAAGGCTCGGTTTGGGAAATGATGGCAACTTGGTGAAGCTTCTGACTTAGAAGGCCATGCACAAAGGTTTGGTTGGAAGAGGTTTGTGAGATGGTAGAGCATTTTTTCTCTCTCATTTGCACCAGAGGACTACATGGGGACAAAAGGATTACAATTATAATTGTTTAAAGTAGTTATATTTTATTTTATTTTCATAGATTTTGTGGATCAAGAACTTGAAGAAGATACAGCAGGTATGACTTGTTTTGCTGGTATTGATGTGAAAACCGGGACTGGAAGCCACTGAAATTTTACTTATGTATGTATGGCAGTTGAGGCTGGCTGTCTGGTGAGACTTCACAGGCCCTGTTTATGAGGTCCTGATTTCAAAATGTGGCTGCTTCAGGGTAGTCAAACTTCTTGAATAGCTTTACAAGATTCGAAAATAAATGGTTCAGAACACAGGTTTATCACCTTTTCTGACACAGCCTTTTACTCAGGCAGCATTACTTCCCCTGCATTCCGTTGGCTATAATCTTATCACAAGCCTTCCCACATTCAAAGGAAGGAATCAATAGAGTGTCAAGGTCACATCATTAATGTTCATATGGAATGGAAAATATTAGTGAAGCCTCTTTGTAAAATATAAATCAGCCACAAAGAGATTGAATTACAATGGGAAAAAAATAAATACCATGTTAAAAAGCAAAGAAAATAATTGTTAAATTTTGGAGAAAATACTCTGTGAGTAAGTGAATTTCAATAATTGCAGATAGTAAGAGCTATATTTTGTAACAAATGGCTTTATGTAAGATATGGACCTTGAATTGGGCTTCAAAAATTATATATTTTTTTTAAATGAGTAAATGTGTGGCAGGCGACAGAAGGTGGAAGAGAACGGAGCTTCCGTTAGTCAGCATTGTCACAATAGGATGATAAACCACACCACACTTCAGATGTTTACTAGAAAAAGCATTTGTCCTTACCCTCACAGATCTGCATGTGATCTGTGTTCTGAACTGAGTTTGGCTGACAGCTTTGCTTCAAGCTGATCTCACTTGACCTTGATTTCAATTCAAGTCTGCCCATGTAACTGTCATCCTCAGTGAACCAGGGATAGCTTGGACATGCTCTTCTTGCCATGATTGGTAGGAGTCATTTAAGCCTCTTCTTGTGTCGTATCTGAACATATTCTGTGTACTGAGCATGTCATTGAACAGAGCTCTATGCCAACTGATAGTTGTCCATAGTGTGAGGCATAAGAAATGATCTAAAAAATATCCAAACATGAAAGAAGGCAATTCCAAATGAGAAAAAAATAACAAAGACAGTGAGGAGAAAATGAGCATGTGCAATTCATAGCAGTAAACCAGCAGATATTTTGTTATAAGAGAAATCAGAGTCTAGCACAAGATTGACTTGATACTGAGCATCTGAATAGGCTTTTTTATTGGGCTCAGATAAGTCTTCTCAAATATTCCACACTTATGGGCATATAAAATAGTTGTTTTTGTCACTGTATTGTCATTATATAAACTTATTCAGTATTTGTCCTGTTATTTGTGCCATGAGATCTAGAATAATAAGTAATATTTACAACTGTGTCTTATTTACAGAAGGTAGTAAATAAATGTTTACATTTGGAAGAGAGACTGAATCAGATTAACAGGAAACATGATTTTCTTGGATTACACATATTGAATAGATAAATTTGATATTTTTCTCAAATTCCAGTGCAATAGAATTGTGTTTATAAGTACACTGCCTTCATATACAGGATTAAACCAGAGAAATCCAAGCATTGATTATATATGAGCTGGTTTAAAGACTCTCTATATTTAATAATGCTTTATAGGCTCTCTATATTTAATAATGAGGTTATCATCATGTGATTTTTTTTTTAAAAAGTCCCTGAATGATTTTTTTCTGAATGTTTCCAATTTGTTTTCTGCCATCCTTTGGTTTTTATCCAAATCTTTAGTTTTTCTTCCATTGGAGAGGTAGTTTGTGGGGAGCTAGCTCCATGCTACACCCTTAAGATGGCGACTAGCCATTGTGAAAAGTGTGTAAACGGGAAGGGCATGGAGGAAGGAGGGACTATGTGATTGGTTTACTGTTTGTTCTGCGAACGTGATCAGCTTGTGGACAGAATTCAGGGAGCTTGTGTGCCTTGTCACGTGGACAGCTGCTGGCTACGTGCGTTGTCTCTGATTGGCCAAACGGCCCCATAAGTTGAATGCTTGTTCCGCAATTAAACCAGTACTTGCTTTGACTGGTCTCCCTGGTGTGTCTGATTATCCTGCGGTGGAGAGCTAGGAATGGGCAGCCAGTCAGCTCCAACTCTTCCTGACTTCCACTGCTAGGTGAGTGTGGGGGTGCCTCTTCGGCCCGCTGGTTCAGGATGGACCTTAACCCCCGCAGTAGCTTATCTCCTTATTCTGGTCAACTTAAATGCTTTGTTTCACATTTTGAGATAGGACTAATTCTGCTTGCTATTATCATGTCACAGGAACATGAGATTGAATTTCAGTTTAATCCAGTCCAGTGAATTTCTCAAGTAATATGTGGTAACTGTGTTGGAAGAGTACCTAAACTTTTTAAAAAGATATATTTTAAAAGGATGCAAATATTTGCAGGGTGATGTTAATTCCAATACAGATTATATGCAGATTCCAGGAAAGTGCTAAGGTTCCTCTACCCTGCTCAGACAAAAATTGAGATAGAGCATTTCTTGGAAGTCCTAAAGTTCCCTTACCCTGTCAGGTACAATTATCAGCAGAGTGGCACCTTCATAGAAATGAGGAAATTGTGATTATAAGCACAAATAACTGAAAATGTGAACAGACCTCAAAGAGATCAGCAAGCTGTCTTTGTTAAGCAGCGGTGGAATGGCACATGGCATGTTTTCAGGGGAGAAAATGGCAACTGGTTGCAAGAGGAGTCTGTGCTTTACAGGCTACAATGAGAGTGACTCAGTCACTGGAGACTTCAGCAGAACATGTAGCAGTTTGAGCCATCAGGAAACAGCTTGTAAAAGTTATAAATCTAACTCAGGAAAATAGCTATAAATGCTGGAAACTCATTCTAATTCAGGGAAACAGTTGTAAAAGCTTGAAACTCATTGTTACTGGGATCAAAATTCAGAGCCCAGAGCCCATTTGTTTACCTTCTCTCTTCTGGGACCCATTGTTCTCTGGAAAGAATGAAAGCCCATAACCCAGGGCCTAATGCTTGCCTTCTCTTTCCCCCTCCTGAATCACACTGTCCTCCTTTTCTCCCTGGGGGCTGTCATTTTTCTTGGGGGATGTTATTTTCCATATCCTTCAGTGATTGTGTCCTATTTGCTATTGCATGGACTTAAGTTGTTAAAATGTAATATATGCTACACATAAATATACGTGTAAGTGATAAAATTATAAAGATAAAGAGAGGGGCTGGGGCTGTAGCTCAGTGGTACAGCGCTTACCTAGCATGCGTGAAACACTGGATTCAATCCTCAGCACCACATAAAGGTAAGCAAATAAAATAAAAGTATAAAAAATACAATTGTTAGGTCTGGTCAGGGTCTAAGATGCCCAATTAAGGGAACCGGTCAGCAGCTGTGAAGTGGAGCTGCAAGCCAGATGTGATGTTACTAGTGGACACAACCTTCCTATGTTCATGTATGAACACACAACCAGTGTAACTCCACATCATGTTCAACCACAAGAATGCGAAGTTATACTCTATGTATATATAATATGTCACAATACACTGTACTGTCATGTGTATCTAAAAATAACAAATAAATAAATATAAAGCAGAAAAAGAAGTTCATTGTGCTATTATACAGCATCCAAGAAACTTATTCTAAGTACTCAGATTCCAGATCACCCTGCTCTAAAATAAATAACTACATATGTATTAGAATACCAGTTGCAGCAAGGAGGCAGAACATCAGAAACACTCATGTTTACTAGCCATATCAAATTGAAAATACAGTGAGCATAGAGATCTAATATATCCCAAATATAACATCTGTGCAATATATCAGGCCCATCACTTTTCATTGAGAACTTCTGCAGCCTATCATTAGCCCTTCTTCAAAGTCCTCTTGAAATAAATGATCTGGTTTTATAAATATTATAAAATACTTGCTTTTTTACTTTTGATCTATCAAATGAGATACCCTTCAAAATCTTTTTAATTTCATCAATAATTAAAGAACAAACTACATCTTCCAATATTTTATTAATTTAATGCTTATCTACTAGCTTAAGTATTTAAAAATCTACTAAGTTCATATGGTACAGGAAGGAATTAAATTTAATTGACTAATACCACATTACTTATGTAAATAATCATTTTTACTATAAAATGTCTAAATACTGGCTTTCTGCTTTATAAATTATAGCTATCTGAAGCTCCTTCCTTTTGCAGGAAATCAGTGCAATAAAGTAGCATGTTATTGTCACATTTCATTAGTCAATTTGGCAATAATCATTCTGTGGGGTTTTTTTGTTGTTTTTGCTGTTGTTAAATATAACTCCTGTCATAGTTTATCACATCTCTCGGAAAACTGCCAAAGAGTAATAAAATGAGACCTCTTGCAAACCATGTAGCTCCTTTGGAAATAATTTTATGATCAAATAAATTTAAATAATGCATAAATTTTCCATTTTGTGTGGATTTTAGCATCAATTGGTAATGACTGCCTAAAATAAATATTACATAGAGATCATAAAATGGTGATTTTTCTAACCATATCCTTCCTACATATGTGTTAGTTGGCAATTTTTGGCAAATAAAAGCTTTTTATTCACTACCACTTTTTAAGTTTAAAATGGACTCATGCTTTCATTGTATTTTCTGCACCAAGCATTATTATCACTATTATTTGTATGTTAATTGGGCCCAATTTGGCAAGTGAACATCCCTTCCAGCTGGCTATTAGCCCTTTGGACATGACCACAACAATATTTGAACACTAATATTTCCTTGCTTTCACTAAAATAAGATTTAACAGTTTTACTGTTTAATTTCTCTATCCAAATTTATAAGCTATTAACTCTCCAATAACTCCTGGTTTCTATTAGTGAGAAACAATATTTAGAAGCCATAGATCTAGCTCCTAGTTGAGCAGAAGTAGGATATTAAATCTTGAGTTTGTTAACACTAATTCAAATCCAACATTCTGAGTCCTTCCTAATTATCTTCAGCAATTGTATCTTCCATTTTCCACTATGAGAAATCTAATTCAAAATTAGTCATTGTACTTACATATTTTCTCCATCTTACAGATATTTTAAAATATGGTTTTTAATTACATGGCTAGGAACTGTTTCTCTCTCTCGTAAGATTGCCTATCTTCTCTCTTGACTATGTTTTTTTTTTCTTTTAATTTTACCCAAAAAGATGTGTCTACCTTGTGATAGTCAATATTCTCCTTTGAATGTGTATCTGCTTTCCAAAACAAACTGTCTGTCTTTGACTGGCAAAAAATAATAGTAATGATAATAATAATTATTACATGGCTAGGACCCCCCTAAGAGCAAACCTACTATATAAAGTTCAAAGTTACTTTCTAGTTCTTTTAGACCTTTCAGTTTTCTGTACATTATATACTCAGAATCTGATGCTTTGAATATTTATTGAATCACAGTTATAGGAGTAATGCAAGGAAAAAATTCATTTATTATTATAGCAAAACCTGAAATATGTAGAGCTGCTCTGATTGTTCATTTCTGGATCTCTTTCCCAAGCATTATTAGTGTTGTGAAAAACCCAAAGTCTTTGGAAATAAAATGAAACAACAACAAAATCATTTGCTTAATACTTAAGTTAGCAAAAGTTTGTTTTGTTGCAATTAAAGACACTGAATCAATACAAACAAGGTCCTCATGGCAAAGCCAGTTAGTATTACCTAAAGAAATGCATGATTTTTCTGTTGTCTTCTCTACCATAAATTCCTTTCTCCCAAATATCCATAGACAGTATTAAGTGTATGGTAGCTAGAGACACACTGCTAGGATTAGATTCTTCATCCACTTAAACATCTGTTATTTATGTCACTTAACTTTGTTTAAGCTGAATTTTCTCATCTTTAGGATGATGACAATAAAAGTGCCTAACTCAAATGGTTGTGATGATGATAAGTTAATATCTGACACATATTTAATGATAGAAAGTCGCAAACTATGTTGTAGCCATCCAACCTGCATGTGATTTTCTCTTTCTGTTTCCTATTGTGATATCTATCTCTTGGCATGTAGTACATTTGGTCTTTTAATATTACAAGCATCTTTCTTCTTGTGATACTGCTAATTGTGGTGTAGTTCTTGTTATATCGATTTTCTGTGGTGTGCTCCTGAAAACTAATGAGAAAATACCTCTTCACTACACATAAGCTATGTTCAGACTCTGGTGGATCCTAACCACAATAAGTGGGAAGATGAAGTTGGTTATAAGTAATTCTGAGGATAATATACATCCAGAGATCATAGACTTATTTTATGAACATGTATTGATACTTTTTTTTTAACAGATGGGTCCCTTCAGAAGAGTAATCCTAGGGAGCGAGTGGATATATGATTTTCATCAAAGGGCAAATTAAGTCACAATTTCATGGATCAAAAAAATCTTTAAAAAAGATTTAAAAAATAGCTCAAACTAATTAAAAATATTTATATGTTCAGTTCATTTTCTTAAGTATATATTAGGGACTATTTCTTTATTCACATTATAATACAAATTTAAATATAAAATACATTGAAATCACATTTTTCATGTGTTTTTTGTTGTACTTTAAAATGAAATATCAGAATATAAATATGTATAAATTGCTGTTGTATACAAGTTTCTTTGACTTTGTTTAAACTCTCATAGAAAGAAATGCAACAGTTAAAGGGATATACATTATATGAGGAACAAATTTGTTTAAATTTGAGGTAGTATAAGTTTAACAAAAAAATTCATTAAATGATAAAACATAGAATGATGTTCATAGGTCCTATTTTGACATCCAGAAAAATTTTTAAAATTGGTTGCATCTTGGAAAAGTCTTTCCAAATCTAAAAGCAAGTGCACACCAAAAAACATGATTTACCAGTTAAACAAATCAGTAGACAAATCAAATGAGAGGATGGAAACATTTAAACTTTGAGTGACCTATGCAACCAGACAAATATATATAAACATATATTTTAGTATTTTTAGTTGTAGATGAACACGGTACCTTTATTTATTTATTTTTATGTGGTGCTGAGGATCAAACCCAGTGCTTCACACATGCTAGGCATGCACTCTACCACTAAGCTACAACCCCAACCCAAGCCAAATATTTACTTAGCTCTTACATTGTACAATGTGTATCCTTTACCTTCCTATGCAGAAAAGATAAACAAAGAAGCTACAAAACTTTTTTCTTCCCTAAGGAATACTATAAGTGTATTTTTATATTTACGTGTTAAATTTCATTTATGAGGATATTAGTGAAATAAACATGAAGAGATTATAAGAATAAAACAAAGTCTGGGAGCTTGCTCAAGGTTCTGCTTGGTTCAATGCTCAAAACCAACAACAACACAATTAAAAAACCAAAAACAAAATACTATTTCTTCTTTCCTCTTTGCCCTTGATTCTGTCTTTATTTCTGGAACAAAATTGTTGCTGAGGCCTTAAGAGTACTTCCTTTAGGTGGGCTCTGGTTACTTCATTTAGGTCTGCTCTGATCTGTTGGGGTCTCTACTGAGAGGACAGGTGTGCTAGTCACCAATGGGAAGGCAGTTGTGTTCAAAGTCTACTTTGGGAGAAAGAGCTACAAGTCAAAGCCACATTTTACTCTCTGGTCATGAATTTGCTACAAGAGATCTGCAGTAGCTGCTGAGAGTTGGATCATATAAGCCTGTTCTTGGCTTAGTCTCTCAGGCCCTAAAAATCCAATTATTAACTGGAAAAAGTTACTATGTTGTTCTTGCTCCTTAGAGGGGAAAAAACAGAAGGAAATCGGCTGTCTCCTACCACCTCAGAGAGGTACAGTTTCCACAGGGAAAAAATGAGTAAAAATAGTACAAAATCCAGCAAAGTGGAGCTGATAGAGGAGGCAGAAACTTGAACTTAACAATAATAATCAAAATTTTAAAAATTAGCCATGACTTGAAAAAGAGTCTTTCCAAATATACAAACAAATGCATTCCAAACAGCATGACTTACCAGTTAGACAAAATCAGAAGATGAATCAAATGAGAAGATGGAAACCATTAAAACATGAATTAGTGTCTTGACAAATCAAGTTGGAGAAACATCTAAATCACAGCCAAAATGTAAACAAAGATATTATAAAGAAAAAGGTGAGATTGGAGAATACATTAATGGCACATAAAGCACAAATAATAGTAATTAAATTAGAAAAATAAAAGGTACAATTACAAAGGGATAAAAACTAAACTAAATATAGAAAAAATGTCCTTGAGTTGAAGAAAAACAGATTTGTAAATTGAAAAGACTCAGGCTAAATTCATTTTAAAAAGTTTAGCCATGTCATTTCTGGTTTAAAAAAAACACATTTTTTAACACTAAGAATAAAAGCAAATCATACAAGGTAACACCAAAATAAAAATCTCAAAAAAACATTATCCAAAAGAAAAAAATGAAATTGCATTGGAATTCTTCTAATGCTAGTATCTGAAGGACAATAGAATAGCATCCAAAGACTATTGTGAAAGTGAAACAGAAACCATGAGACTTGAAGACAGAGGAAAATGAAGAGAAAATCAGTGAGAAATGAACTTCACAGCATTTATAAAACTAGTTTGAAATGTATAAGAATAGACAAATTATGTGTATTAAATTTTTCAGGTGTCATGAAACTAAGAGGAGATATTGAAATTAAAGATAAGAATCACTAAATCACCTAATCAAATCAGAAGTTAGAGTAATGCTAAGGTAAGAAAACAATAAAGCATTATAAAGTTCTGATATTGAAGGTGGAGTGGAGAGGGTGAGGAGAGAGATCTAGTCACACCCACTGCCCAGTTTCTCAGCCAGCCAGCTCCCACACAGCTTCCCAGATGACATGACCACAGATGCAGGAATCAGAAACAATACACGTATGGAAACATGAAATAGATGTTATAGACATATTATAGATTATTTCAGCATATAATTTAAAACAAATATATAATAATATCTATAATATATACAATATATATAATCATAAATATAAATTCACCATATACAAAACAACCACATACTGCATAACATTTATGTCTATTTAAAACATAGCTACATAGTTTTGTAGACACAAATATACAGAGGAGTTACTTCATGGAAGAGAGTAATAATTTTATGGAAGCATGCTTATGCAAAATATAATAATATTAGTGAATATATATGTCAAGAAGTTGTATGAAAACCTAACTTATTTAAGCCATGCTATATCTACTATCATTCCATGAATGCAATAATTGGAAATTGAAAAATAGATATAAATTCTTCATCCATAAGATGATGTACTGAAATGTGATATAATCTCTTGTATTCAATAGCTGCTATCTAAATGGCTATTATAAATCTATCATTTTTAGTTGTGATATTCAAACTATAAGGGGTATCTCATTCTCTAAATGCTTGCCAGCTTGGTATCAACTCAATGTGATGGTCACTACCTTTATCTATACTTTGTTTTTCACATCAAGAACAAAAGTCTGCAGATATTATTTTCCTTATCTATTGTATACATTCAAAGTTACCAAACAATGAATAATTATGATACAATTTTCTTTGGTGAATCCAGTTTTAAAGACTTTAAATCAAGTGCTTGTTCAGTGTTTTTACTTGTACCATGGTAGTCTAATGAGGAATGACAAAGAATTGTTTTAGAAAGTAGCTATATTGTCTCCACTTTTTTGTTGGCACAGGATACATGAAACAATATCTATAGGTATTTACTCTACTTATTTCTTGGCAAGTTATATTTATGAAAATAAATGGATAGTTTTATGAGACTCAATTTTAAGAATTTTTCCATTGAAATGAATATAAGTAGCACATAAATAAAAACTATACTGTAAAATTGGGTAGATAATGATATCATTAACCAATAGGAAATGAACCATATACTTAAATGTAGTATAACATATAGTAGTATGGAATTTCCTGCACCTATTAAATGGAATATTATATTTATATATGAAACTAAATAAAATGTGCTATATGTATATTATGGGACAATTATATATATACATATAAAATAATTGAAAAAAGGCAAATGACGGTGAAATATATAGTAGATATTCCATTTTTAGAGAAATTAAAATGTATGGGAATACTTTATTAAGTGGGTAGATCTTTATAATTGATTGCAAGACCATACATGATAAGTACCAATTTGTTTCAGAATATTCTATTTAATGAAGACTTTTAGTATCTGTCCTATTCTATTTCATTCCTTTTTACTTCTAGGTTGCCAATCTGATATATTGAATCTTCTTTGCCTTTCAACTACAATTTTCTCTTGAAGAATTAATATTTCCTTTTTTCACTTTAATTTACTTTTCCTTTAGAAATATTGTCATGGGTCATATTTAACAATAATTTATTCCTTTGGTAGATATAGATGCAATCCAGGTGCCATTTGAAGAATCAGAGAGAAATATTGAAAATCAGGCAAAAAATTATGTATGTGTCTATACCATCCCTCATTCTCTCTTCCCTATGTTTCCTTCAATCATCTATTCAATCATGAACATTTTATACTCATACATATTGTTTCAATACATATTAATTATTCAGGCTATCCTTTTAGTCCTTATTACCTCTCAGTGTATTACACAGCAGCTTCAATTGCCCATTCTAATATTCAACTTTTCCACTCTGTTGTGGATAATAAGGTATGATGTTTCTCAGTCTGTTGTTACACTGCATCTGTAGTGAAAAGAGTTCCTTCATCAAATGCCATAAAAGCTGAGAGTTCATAACGAAATTTTTCTGCTTTAGATTTGTTGGAAGTTTTTTTTTTTTCAATTTATGGAAATGTATTTCCAAATCTAGATCGGGTGTCTAACCTGGGGTAGGTACTTTGGTATTCATCCATCATCATGAGTAATGGGCCAATGTAATTCACATGCAAGCTGTTCATCATCCTGGATCTGCTCATTCTGCAACCTATGGCTTCTTTCAGTGTCTGCATTCTCGTTGCCAAAAAAAAGAAAAGAAAAGAAAAAAGAATTATTACTGATATTATGAGATTCTGAGTGAGACAGTATGATACTTATAATTTTTTTCTGTCAACTAGGTCATCAATTCCTCCATGCCCAATGATCTATATGTCAAAGTAACCATTTCTAAGAAGTCAGCAAGAGCATAGAGGGTCCTCCATATTCTTGGGTTCTGCATTAGTGAATTGAACCAACTGTGCATGGAAACTATTTGGAAAAAGATGCAATTGGTTCTGTATTGAACTTCTATAAGCTCTTTTTTCCTTATCATTATTCGTTAAGCAATATAGTATAATAAAACAACTACATAGTGTTTTCTTTGTATTGGGTATTATAGGTAATCTAGAAATGACAAAGTATACAAGAGGATGTGCATAGGTTTTATGTGAACATTGCTCCATAAGGAGCTTGATCATCCATCTTTTATAACAAACTTGGAGTTTGGGTATTCACAGGGGTCTTGGCACCATTTTTACAGACACCAAGAGACAACTATATTAATATTTTGGTCCTATTCCTTACCTACATTTGGATGAGATTCTTCTGGTGAGCGTCAATATCCCCCATTTTTAGTTCCCACTTCAAGTTCCCACTTTTAAACCCATAAAATTTTCCACAACATAGCACCTCACACTGAGATTTCTTTTATCTTCCAATTATTTAAGTTGAATTTTCTGGATATATTTCTGGTTTATTGGCCATTGTCCAACAAATGTGAAAATTCATATAATATCTTTATTGTTATAGTCTTGTTTGTCTGATGCCATGAGGAATCCCTGTCTTAACTATGCTCATTGAATGAACTTATCATTTCTCCCTTTTAAGTAGGTATAACTATCAACCAGTCACAGGGCAGATGCTTTTAAGGTTGAGTGCTGTGTTAGTCAGATTTTTGTCACTATGACCAAATATCTGATAAGAGCAACTTAGATGAGAAAATGATCAGTTTGGGGTCAGTTTCAGAGGTTCAGTCTCCGGTTAACTAACACCATTGCTGTGGGTCCAAAATGAGGCAACATTATATATATATATTGAATATGAATATATATATATATATGAATATAAAAGGTTCATGATTAAATTGATTATTGAGACATTGAAGGAAACATAGGGAAGAGAGAATGAGGGATGATAAAGACACATACATACATTTTTGCCTCATTTCTAATATTTCTCCCTGATTCTTCAGGAGGAATGTTTCTCAGCTCATGGCATCCAGGAAATAGAGAAAAGAAGAGCTATGAGCCAGGGACAGATATAGTCGAAGGCTATGACCCCAGTGACCTACTTCTTCCAGCCATGCCCCGCCTTCCTACAGTTATCCCCATGCAGTTTATTTTGGCAATAGCAGTTCATTAATTCATTCAAATGGATTAATCCACTGATGATATCACAGCTCTCATAATACAATCTTATCATCTCTGAACATTGCTATATTACTTAACAGAGGAACTTTGGGGGATTTTTTAAATCCAAATCATAACAAGGGTCAACATTTTATTCTTGAGACAGTATCTGTAAAGCATGTTACATTTTTGACATTCTCAGATAATTGATTGTTGGAAGAGTCGCATTTAGCCAAATAGATTAGGTAATTACTGAGAAGATTTTTTTTTCTTACTATTTAGATGGAACTTCTCACATTACATGAAGTACATAATTTCATATGTTAAAGTAATTCCCAGTTACTGTTTTATTTTTTGTTTGTTTTTTTGTTCTTTTTGGTTATACATGACAGTAGAATGTATTTTGACATATTATACACACATGAAGTATAACTTCCAGTTCTTATGGTTGTATATGATGTGGAGTTACACTAGTTGTGTGTTCATATATATGAACATAGGAAAGTTACGTCTGATTCATTCTATTTCTTTCCTCTTCCCATGCCTCCTTCCTTCCCTTCATTCCCCTTGGTCTAATCCTATAAACTTCTATTCTTCATTTTCCCCTTCACCACCACTTATTGTGTGTTAGCATCTGCACATCAGAAAGAACATTTGGCCTTTGCCTTCTTGGGATTGGCTTATTTCACTTAGCATGATAGTCTCTGGTTTCATCCATTTACCAGCAAATGTCATAATTTCATTCTTCTTTGTGGCTGAGTAATATTCTGTTGTGTATATATACCATATTTTCTTTATCCATTCATCTGTTGTAGGGCATCTAGGTTGATTCCATAACTCGGCTATTGTGGATTGAGCTGCTGAAAACATTGATGTGGCTGTATCACTATAGTATGCTGATTTTAAGTCCTTTGGGAATATGCTGAGGAGTGGGATAACTGGATCAAATGGTGGTTCCATTCCAAATTTTCTGAGGAATTTCCATACTGCATTCCACAGTAGTTGCACCAATTTTCAGTCCCACCAGCAATGTATGAGTGAACCTTTACCCCACATCCTCCCTAAGATTTATTATTACTTATATTCTTGATAATTGCCATTCTGACTGAAGTGATATGAAATCCCATTGTAGTTTTAATTTGCATTTTCTAATTGCTAGAGCTGTTGAACATTTTTTCTATGTTTATTTACCGACTGTATTTCTTCTTCTGTAAAGTGTCTGTTCCATTCCTTTGCCCATTTATTGATTGGGTAATTTGTTTTTGGTTTTGTCTTGTTTTTTAATTTATTTTTTCTAATTAGTTATGCATGATAGCAGAATGCATTGGGATTCATTGTACACAAATGGAGCACATTTTATTTCTGGTTGTACACAATGTAGAGTCACACCATATACGCAGTCATGCATGTATCTAGGGCAATGATGTCCATCTTATTACACCATCTTTCCTGCCCCCATATCACCTTCCCTTTCCTCCCTCCCCTTTGACCAAAGTTCCTCCATTCTTCCCATGCCCCCTCCCCCATTACGGATCAGCTTCCACTTATCAGAGAGAACATTCAGCCTTTTGTTTCAGGGATTGGCTTTCTTCACTTAGCATGATATTCTCCAACTCCATCCATTTACCTGAAAATGCCATAATTTTATTGTCTTTTATTGCTGAGTAATATTCCATTGTGTATATATACCACAGTTTCTTTATCTATTCATCTATTGAAGGGCATCTAGGTTGGTTCCACAGTTTAGCTATTGTGAATTGAGCTGCTATAAACATTGAAATGGCTGTGTCACTGTAGTATGTTGTTTTTAAGTCCTTTTGTATAGACTGAGGAGTGAGATAGCTGAGTCAAATGGTGGTTCCATTCCAAGTTAATTTTTATTATGTCAGATTAGGCCCTGACTTCCTTATCAAGACTCTTAAAGTGTAAGAGATAGATTCAAACTAAAAAGCTTCTTCTCAGCAAAATAAATAATCAATGAGGTAAAGAGAGAGCCTTCATTTTGGGAGAAAATTTTTGCCACAAGCACATCAGAGCACTAATCTCCAGGATTTATAAAGAACCCAAAAAACTTAATACCAAAAAAACAAACAACCCAATTAATAATTAAAATGGGCTAAGGAGCTGAGCAGACACTTCTCAGAAGAAGATATACAATCAAAAAATACATGAAAAAATGTTCAACATCTCCAGCAATTAGAGAAATGCAAATCAATACTACTCTAAGATTTCATCTCACACCAGTCAGAATGGCAGTTATCAAGAATACAAACAATAAGTGTTGGCAAGGATGTACAGGAAAAGGCACACACATACATTGCTTGTGGGACTGCAAATTGTTTTTTTGGTGTTAAGATTTTGTGTATATCCCAGAGATTAATGCTCTATCTGAGGTGAAGGTGACAAATATTTTCTCCTATTCTGGAATCTCACTCTTCACATTTTTGACTGTTTCCTTTGCTGTGAAGAAGCTTTTTAGTTTAGTCCATCCCATTTATTGATTCTTGATTTTACTTCTTACACTTTAGGCATCTTGTTGTGGAATTCAGTCCCTAAGCCAACATAATGAGCCTACATTTTTTTCTAGTAGATACAGGGTCTCTGGTCCTTGATCCACTCTGATTCAAGGTTTGTGCAGAACGACAGCTAGGGGTTTAGTTTCATTTTGCTAGATACGGATTTCCAGATTTCCCAGCACCATTTGTTGAAGAGGCTATCTTTTCTCCAATGTAGGTTTATGATGACTTTGTCTACTGTGAGAAACTATTTATGTGGGTTTGTCTCTGTGTCTTCTATTCTGTACCACTGGCCTACATGTCTGTTTTGGTGCCAATACTATGTCATTTGTATTACTATTGCTCTGTAGTATAATTTAAGGTCTAGTACTGTGATGCCTCCTGCGTCACTTTTCTTGCTAAGGATTTCTTTGGTATCCTGGGCCCCTTAGTTTTCCAAATGATTTTCATGACTGCTTTTTATATTTCTTTGAAGAATGTCATTGAAATTTTAATAGGAATTGCATTAAATCCATATAGCACTTTTGGTAGTATGGCCATTTTGACAATATCAATTCTACCTATTCTATCTACATGGGAGATCTTTCAACCTTCAAAGGTCTTCTTCAATTTCTTTATTCAGTGTTCTGTAGTTTTGATTGTAGAGGCCTTTCACTTCTTTTGTTAGATTGATTCCCAAATATTTTATTTATTTTTAGGCTATTGTGAATGGGATAATTTTAAATGAAGACTCAAATAGCATATGTAGTGGCCTCATGTTTATTCATGTGATTGATAACTTCAGGGGCTTCCCTTGTTGCATGTTCTTGAATATATTATTTTCTCTTAATGAGGAAAATCTCTATGTCCTTTTCTTACAGGTGTAACAATATAATATAACCCAGGCATTTTCAGCTTCAAAATAACTGTATGCTCTTCAGCAATGGAAAGTTCAGTCAAAGCTAAAAGACTAGCTATCCTGTATGTACCTTAAAACACATCATATTATTTCCTAATTCAAAACCTCAGTTGTTATTGTGGAGTGGCAGGAACAGACTTTTGCTAAATGCCAATCAACATGGCTGCACATTGCAGACACTTCCAAAATCATGTGAGTGTGCCAGGGTGAGGCCCTAATGAATTTGATTATATCCCAGCTTTTTTAAGTTCAAAGGAAATCAGTTCTTGATCAAATTTAAGAATTAATGTTTTCCAAATTTATATTTTTCTTGGTAATTTTATGAGCAGGAAATAGTAAAATTTCCAGATATAGTATGTGTTTTTTCCAGAAACTGAAAAACAAAATCAAGTTTTTTTTCCTGCCACTTGCTTTAATTTTGAATCTGGCAGAGACAATAACTTATTTTTGGTTGTCTGAGGGATATCTCCAATCATTATTGTGGCAAGTTGAGCCAAGAAAATTTTCTATTTGTTATAATCCCTGTACTTTAGTTTGGTTGAACAAACTTACTCTGGAAATTGTATGATTATTAAACACTTTTAATTCAGTCTTAGCTTATTCTCAGATTGAGATATGAACAAGTAATGGGTAAAAAAGTTTTTTTCCCAACTTAATCAAATGAGAGTATCTTCTGTCTAGATTTCGGCAAAAAGTAGATTTTAAAATTCTGTGGAAGCACAATAAATGCACAGTAGAGGCCATTCTGCATGAATAAAAATTGAACTTGACTTTTTTCTAAGATACAGATAAATAAGAAGGCATTGGTGAAATCCATCATCAAATACCAATTTCCTATATTTATGGAACAGCATAAATTATTAATATCAAATTGGACACAGATAATGTTGTGTGAAACATCATTCTGTTCAGTTTTCTATAATCTATGGTTAACCTCCAGAACTCATCTGCTTTTCTAAACCATCATATTCGGTAAGAGTTGGTGAGTGCTAATTCCTGCATCAAGTAGATTCTAAATCAAAATGAAATTTCTCTATAACCTTCATTTTTCTTATAGTTTTAAATTAACAACAGAGTGGGCTGAGTTAACTGGAAACATTCCAATTGAGCATGCTTAATTTTAAACAATGAAGAGAAGTTATAAACAACATCCTATTCTAATGATTTGAGCAAGGAAACTTTTCCCATTTGGTTGTCATATTTATTCCAAAAATAAATTTTACTAACAGTGAAGCAATGATTATACATAACTTTCATTCAGAAATTCCCACTTGGAATGATATTTTCACTAGCAGGCCTTATGCAAAGGAGTCACCATATCCTGCTCATTCAATTATATACCTTTTAATTTCATTAGCAATTTTCAGTCCAATAGTATATTGAGCACCAGTGTTCAGCATAATGGCGTCTCTTCACTACCTTGAGGTCATTTTACCTACACAAATGCAATGACTGCATGTTAATTCCCACTGACTCATTGCTTATCTCTGAGATAGCTGGATTAAGTGATATCTACAGTCCCTCCAGAAAGAAACCTTTCAATAATTTGACTTGTTTTTTAATCCTTTGACTTGTTTTCTTCAATCATCCAAGGAAATGATTTATGCAGATGAAGAGATCTGTTTCTTCTAAGCCTAGGGAGACCAATAGAATCTATAAACACTTGTCTGAAGAGTTCACTCTCTAAATAAACTATCTTTTAATAAATTTAATCTCTAAGATTTTAGAAACACAATTCTGCTTGCAGCACAACAGATAATATTTTTATTGTCAAGTAGTAAATTGTGCATCCTAAGCCAGAGTAGTAAATATTGCAAAGACTAGGATCAAAATTTCCCTATTTTAAAAATAATTTATTCAAGTTTTCCCTCCCCAAAATGTTATTAATCTCTCCCTAGGAAAAAACAAAACATGAATGTTTTTCAGTCTAGTGTTTCCAGAGAGGTAATTTTAAATCCCTGGATAAAGAATTAATATCTGATAAGGAGAATACAAATCATCCGAGTTGAATTTAAAATCTGCCATAGGGAGTGGAAATTGCAAGCATAATTGCTTAAAGTGAAAAAAACCTATTATGTAAGCTCATTTTTCACACTGCCACTGCAACTCAGGAAGATTCTTTTACCCCAGCATCCTGTAGTCCTGGAAGTAGAAGCCAACAGGGAAAAATCTGCTGGTGGCAGAAAGTAATGTACCTTCTCTGTGTCTAGGGAATAGTGGTAGCAGAAGCAAGGACATAGATAAGGGAAGCACAGGTCTTTTAAAATAGATATTCACCAATAGACATAGTGTGTGCACACATACACATACACACACACAATCATTAGTGATAAACTGTATCTTTACTAATATGTTAGATAAATCTTAAACTGTGCACAAATAATAGAACATATCTAAAGGATAAGATGAAGAGTAAAAATAATAATGTTTTAATAACTCCTTATACATTCTAACAAATCTTTCCAGCACTGCATGGAGATATGCATTTCCTTGGAGACCAGTGGTGCAAGGGAAAAAGCCATGGGTAGACAGATACTTGTTTAGATGAAATAATCCCTCCTTTTAATGCTTTACAAATGTGGCTAATCCTAGAAACTTTTAGCACTGTTTCAAGTTTTCATTTTGCTTTGTTTTACGTGAAAAGAAACACTTTCAAAACCACAAAAGAATTTTTAATGTAGATATTCAATATTCTAGAAATTTTGTTTTGCCATACAAAAACCACAAAAATAATGAGCCTTCAGTGGGCTATCTCAAAATTAGTATAATTATCCTATATTTCAATATTAAATTAAAACCAAATTACTATGTAGATTTGAAACAGATTTTTTTCTTAAAATATACCTATAAAATTAAGCTTGAAATTCCTGTTAATAGAGAGAAAAAAATACTTTGTGCCCTTGATCACATAATTTTGTAAATCATAGGCTCTAGCACCACTACATATTTGGCCGTAGTTTACTAAAAGTTCTTTTCTATTTCTGTCAAACAATGTGGTCCTTGCCGGGCGCGGTGGCTCACGCTTGTAATCCCAGCACTTAGGGAGGCTGAGACAGGAGAATTGCGAGTTCAAAGC
>CM053408.1:44620782-44675459 GCA_028644305.1 Xerus rutilus
AGCCTCAGCAATGGCGAGGCGCTAAGCAACTCAGTGAGACCCTGTCTCTACATAAAACACAAAACAGGGCTGGGGATGTGGCTCAGTGGTCGAGTGCCCCTGAGTTCAATCCCCGGTACCAAAAAAAAAAAAAAAAACAATGTGGTCCTATTAGGAATACAGGATATTCAGATAAATACTGAAGTTTTCAAGGAAAATACCCTCATATATATATATAATCAGAATTAATATTCATTTATATTGTTTATATATAATCAGAATTAATATTCAAAATATCTTACCAGCATAATAACATAAATTGAAGTATAAATATTTTTATTGGGAGGCTGAGACAGGAGAATTGCAAGTTCAAAGCCAGCCTCAGCAACAGTGACACGCTAAGCAACTCAGTGAGACCCTGTCTCTAAATAAAATACAAAATACGGCTGGGGATGTGGCTCAGGGTTTGAGTACCCCTGAGTTCAATCCCCGGTACAAAAAAAAATTGTTTTTAGAACGTTCCCTTTATATTTTTCCCTTTTATTTTGTTGACTTTAGTAATTGCAGGGACATTCTTTCTGTTTCCATCACCATTTTACCCTGTTGGTGTGATGATTCAACATAAAAATCCACAGTAGCCTCTTCCAATGACTTCCCAGTGAAATTGCTGCAAAGATGGAGTGATTGAGCTTGAGATTTGCACACCAGTATTGCATCCTGGCCCTTCCAATCAGAGTTCAAATTATTTGTCTATTACTCGGTTTCCTCATTCATAAAATAAAGATATTCATAATAACAATGCATAGGCATTCCTACTATGTAAATGTAAATGTTCCTGAAAGATTTCTATTTTGTGGGAATTTGCATTTTTAGAAACAAGGCATGTTTCTAGGGTTAGGAACAGCTCACAAAATGAATTCAGCTTATTAACAAGAGCATTTATAAGAATAATAATCAGTATGTGGTTGGGGGGATGCTAAGCATAGCTGGAGGCAACCTCAATAGATATTAAAAATGCATCTTCAACAACTAATCAAAAAGAAAATTATTGTTCCCTCAATTGCCAGTTCTATGCAGCTATAAGTGCTTCAGTATTCAGTGTTATCTCTTTAGTTGTTAGGATCTGTAGCTTCTTGGAGAAGATGAAACCTCAAGGGAAAAAATAAGTGAAAAAAATAAATCAATACTATAAAGCTTGCAAAGCCATTTCTGCAAATGCTGGCTGACTAACAGCTATGTAGGCAGCCATGGAAGTCATTAGGGGTTGCCCAGAACTTGTTTTTAAAGGATGTGTGACAGAAATGCCCATGTGATATCATAAGTGTCATTTTTAATTAATTATGAAAGTGAGGACCAAAGATATTTTGTATAAGTAGAGATTATATGCAGGAATCCTACATGTGTTTTTTTATGAAATTATCAATTGATTTATCTTTTCTTTTTATTTTTGAATATTTTTAATATATATTTGCATAATCATGCTTTAATTTTTAAAAAAATATAGATGTAGATATCTGTATCTATATATACATGTACATATACAAGTATATATATTATATGCTTTCTTTTTAGGTCTGGATCAAAAAGTTTGTAGAATACTACACTAGCCAAAATATGATATGAATATTATAAATTAATTTATCCTTCAGAGAGTTAGTTGTATTTGAAATTTAATCTAAATCATATTGACCATCTATAATCAAATGATCTATTCATTATAGATTATGTTCTTAGAAATGTTCTCTGACATTACAAATATTTGGGAATAAATGTGGGTCCAGAAAATTTCCTATCCCATTATGAGAAAATTTTATCGATTGTTCTCTTAACACACTTCCATTCTTGTGGAGCTTATGATCATAGTATTTAAAATGAAAAATTCTATAAACTATGAATGAAGCATGTGTAAATAGACATGTGTAAATAGGCCCCTCTGGTGCATACTAATTTTTAATTCCTTGGTAAAATGAAAGAAAGTAAATGTATAATCAGAAAGTATATACCAATCATAGAATCTCACAGTTTCACTGATTAACTTTGATTCAATTAACAGCACCCGAGGAGCTCCTATTCCTAGAACTAAAAAGAAGTTGAATAGTCCAGCTATTCCCCAACCACTACCACCCACCTTCATAAATCAGCAGTTCTTACATTTGAAGTCATATACTCTCTAATGAGCTTTGAAATTTTAATTTTCTCTCAATTATGTCCCCAGTATATTTTGAACCAACAGGGAAAATCCTAGGGTTTGACAGTAATCTACAGATATGGGACCTTCAGCCCCATATCTACTTAGATAAAACTGTTAAAAGAAACAAATCCTGATATTACTGGAATTATTTTTATTTGTAGGAAATTTGTAAGATTTTTTTTTGATATATTGTCCCCAAATTACTTGAAGGCAAAAATCTCAATGGCAAAATAATCATCTGGACAATTCAATGGAATTACATTGTACATACATTAAATGTTTTTAAATCCCAACAAATAAACTTGGGAAACAAGACAGAATGAAAGGAGATGAGCACTAAGGAGAAAACAAAGAAAGTAGAGAGAGGGATAATTTATACTGTGCAGATAATATGCTTCTCATTTCCTTGGTTTAGCATATATCCTTGAGAGAGGAAGAGATTGGAGACAAGACTCTTCAATCATTCCTAACCCTCACAGTGAAAGGTATTGAACAAGTAAATATGGTACTAGTGTTTGAAATACACCTTTTAGTATGATCTCTGAACATAACTTAGTACTATTATCTTGAGTTGAACTGAAGCAGCAGCAATATATGCCAAAATTTGAGACCAGTTATTTCATTCTTTGAGAAATATGGTTCCTACCTATACTTTACAGCTGATATAAAGGACTCTCCAGGGCAACTTGAAGAATATGACATTTTGAGCCAGGAGCAGTGGTGCTTGCCTGTAATCCCAGCACTTTAGGAGGCTGAGACGGGGGAATCACGAGTTCAAAGCCAACCTCAGCAATGGCGAGGCACTAAGCAACTCAGTAAGACCCTGTCTCTACATAAAACACAAAATAGGGCTGGGGATGTGGCTCAGTGGTAAAGTACCCCTGAGTTCAATCCCTAGTACCAAAAAAAAAAAAAAAAAAAAAGAATATGACATTTTGTTGGAGACAGACAATAGAAGCTAATTCTCTTGTAATCTATGACTGTTGTGTGTTTGTGTGCATCTGTGTGTTATGGGCATGTGTGTTGCTAGAAACACTGATAGTGAGATCAGTCATCTAGAATCAGCACAGTGGCTCATAGCCAACTCTAGCTCATGGTTGCCATCTTTAAATCATAATTTCATCAGTCCTATTTTTGCAGGCAATGTTTTCATTTCAGATTCTCCACTTGCCAGTTGCTTATTAGTTGGAGAATTTTGGTGTTCATTTTCTAGGAAACAATCATTACTGCTGTAAGACCTGAGTCCTTGCATGCTTGAAAATATCTTTGTTATCTTGATATCTGAACATGAGTTTAAATAATGGGAATAAATGTCTTGGAACACATTCTTATTTCCGAAGAAAATTCAAGAATTCTTCAACTGTCTTCTAAAAGTTATATTGCTTTGTAAAATTTCAAAGCAAGATTGATTTATTAAACTGATAAGTGATTTCTATTATAGTTGGCCATATTTTTGTATATATAAACATTTTATTACTGTCCAGAATTATAAATAAGCTGGTTCTGACCACCTTATTCATTACTTTTGTGAAGAGAAAGACTTTAGGAAATCCCTACTCCACCAATTTTGCTGAACTCACTCCTATATTGTACTTTTGCATAATTTTTCCATTACATGTATTTGATTCTATTCTTCAGGAACTCTATACATATTTTGGATAACATTTTTCTTCTATAACTGTAATTTACTTTATAATCCTTTCATTTTTACGTACTAAATTGTTTCTAGTCAAACCTGCCTTCTATATTCTGTTCTTTAGTATCAATTCATTTTATGTATGCTTCTAATATATTTTATTACTTTTGTAATTTAAAAAATTATTTGAGTTCCATTTAATTATGTTTACTTAAATCTCCAGTTTTTATTCATAAACTTAATTAGTTCTTTAAGATACTCCATCTTATATTTCTTTATCATGTCAGTTTTCTCCTTTTTTAATTCATATGAAATCTTTGATTAAGTATTTAATAATTGTTATTGATTGTCATATGAGGTTCTTTATAGGAATAGAACCATAGAATATATAAATATACAGAGGGAACTTATTAGATTGACCTACACAATCAGAGGCTGAATCAACTCACAATGTGTGCAGGCCTGAGCACCAAACAAATCTCTAGGTTCAAGTAGCTAGAAGCTTCACAGTAAGAGAAACCAGTGAAGAAAGTCCAGCCCAAGAATGAAGGCCTTGGAAGCCCTGGGGAGTCACTGGTACAAATCCATGATTGAAAGCTGAAGAATCTGGAGTCTGATTTTCAGAGACCACAGTATCAAAACATTTAACCACTCAAGAAAGTTTTGCTCCAGTTATCCCACTCTTCAGCTTATACCCAAAAGACTTAACATCAGCATACTACAGTGACACAGCCACATCAATGTTTATAGCAGCTCAATTCACAGTAGCTAAACTATAGAACCAACCTAGATGCCCTTCAATAGATGAATGCATAAAGAAAATGTGGTACATATACACAATGGAATGTTACTCAGCCTTAAAGAAGAGTAAAATTATGGCATTTGCAGGTAAATGGATGGAGCTGGAGAATATTATGCTACGTGAAACAAGCCAAACCCCAAAAAACAAAAGCAGAATGTTTCCTCTGATAAGCAGATGCTAAACCATACAGGCAGTGGGTGGGTGGGGAAGAATGAAGAAACTTTGGATTGTGCAGAGGGGAGTGAGGGGAGGGGAGAGGATATGGGGATGGGAAGGATCGTGGAATGAGAAGGACATTATTACCCTATATACATGTATGATTACATTACTGATGTGACTCCACCATGTTCAGCCAGTGGAAGGAGAAGTTGTGCTCTATTTGTGTACAATGTGTCAAAATGCATTCTACTGTCATGTGTGAATAATTAGAACAAATGAAAAAATAAATTTATTTTAAAAAAAGGTGAAAATGCAAAATGAGAGCTTCATCCTTCACATTTTATTCCATCCAGGCCCCCAGCCTCTTGGACAATGCCATTCACATTCAAGGCAAGTCTTCCCCACTCAGTTCACTAAGCTACACACCAGTATTCCCTGGAAACTCCCCCACAGCCACACACAAAGTGTGCTTTACCAGTTTTCTATGCTTATATCAATTCATACATGCTCACAACCAAGATCCAACCATTGCAATTATTATTAATCTTTGCGTCTGTGAATGTGAAAGGGGCAAGGGTGCTCTTTTGAGCTAGCTGCTTGCCAAATTAGCATGAAATAAAGCCCAAGTTCTTCCCTTGGTGACAGGAAGTTTGAGTTTAGTCTATTGTTTGTTACCACTGAGCACTTTCTGAAGAATAATGCTCTGGTGGGTAAAATCTTTCCACTTTATAATGTAGCTCTTATCTCTTCAATGTAATAATGTCTTTCTTGAATTTCTCTGGCTTTCTAAAATCAGAAACTGAAAAACTGACAACTACATTTAAACTAAATAATTTTAGAATCTGTTCTGCAAAAATGGCTTGAATGTTTATGTCTGTGCTACTAATTTTGTTTATTACACAGTTCTCAAAAATGTTCATAATCTGTTAGAGCAACAATATTATTATATTCTAATTGATATAAACCATCAGGGGCAGAATAGCAATTGTTTATTTGGCTCTTTTTTTTTTTGTATTCCACTTAATAGGAAAACAACTCTACCAATTTATTGTCATTTGGCAAACACTCCTCTTGGCCTTAAAGCAATATATGATTGCATAAGCCAATCCTGCTCTGTTTATTGCTCTCTGAAATTGAATCTATTCATAGATTGCATTACAGAATTTTCCTTCCCCATTTTTAAAATTTTTACTGTTTTATGATTATTTGTTTCAGACAAAAGAGCAGTATAATAATATTCAGACCATCAACTTTAACTAGACAATGTTCAAGCTTTAAAGAGTTTTTTGTTACTCTGATTTGGTTTGTTTTTTCTCTTAAAGATGAGCTGAAATAGAGGGAGAGAATTTAGGGACATAAAATATATTCAATTGCATTTAGTTGCAGTTCCAACTTTTCATTTGATGTGTTTGCCAACTATTTTATGGTTTATTTTCATGGAACAATAGTATCACAAAATGGCTAAGATCCCAGATATTGATTCTGCCTCCCATTATTTCCTAGATATTATGTGTGACTTCAGATCAGTTACTTAATCTCCTAATACCTTAGTTCTTTATTGAAAAATTAAAATATTAGCAGCATCATGTAGGATCCTTAGGACACATAAATAAGGCATGTGAGCAACATGCTTGGACCAGAGCCTGACACAGAATAGTGCTCAATGCATTATTATTTTTCATAAAAATAAACTATACTTAGGAGATAAATTCAATTAGTATAGGCATTACATATTTAGTATCCTTTATGTAGGACACCTTTAATACAAAACATATATGGTGAAAGATAATTATCACAATTTTACTGAGGATAAAATTGAGCCTAAGAGAAGGTAAGACCAGTTCATTAAAGAGAGCCAGAGTCCCCAGTAAAACCTTAATCTCTGTTTTCAAATCTTATACTCATTAGTCTTTCCCAAAAACCTAAAAATTCAATTATCAGAGATGAAATGATTATTGTTTGATTGGTTGTCTCAAAGCCATAACTTACTAAAGTACAGAACACTAATAAGTATGCATAGTTTCATTTTTGCTGTGTTTTGTTATTTTTGGAGATATTATAGTAATGTCATTAGAACATCATCAGATTCAATTAGCTCATTGGTCAGTTAGTCAACAATACCAGATCTTTAATAAAAGTGGATTTTCATTTGGAATTTTTGTTTAATAGGGGACATCTCACAGTAAAGAAGATATTTCAACTAGTCACTCAGATTCAGAAATCATTTTTCTTTTGTCCCCTTTTTTTCAGTTTCAAGGATTTCCCAAACAAGATCATCTTTTTATTTATAATTTAAATTTTAAAGGTAAGTAAACAATCTAAATGTAGAAATAAAGAGATGTGTAAGAATAAAATATTAAAATTATGAACAGTCCTATTTAGGATTTCCAACAGTAACCATTAAAATCAATAAGGGTAAATATTCTTAAATTATTTTTTTCTCATTGTGAACATGCAAGTAATTTATTTGTTCATAGAGTAGAGACAATAGGCTATATATATGTATATATATAAAAAACTGTACATATACAAAAAAATCTATACATATACATATATAGATTATATAACTGTATATATGTATCTATAATTATATTTATAAAACTGTATACATACAAACATAAAGGCATATACAGTTATATATACAACTGTATATATATACACACACCCTATGTTACTATATCATTAACACACCCTATGTTACTATATCATTAACAATCTTTTTTAAAAATATTTTTAGTTGTAGGTGGACACAATACCTTCATTTTATTTATTTATTTTTATGTGGTGCTGAGTATCAAACCCAGTGCTTCATACATGTGAGACGAGCACTCTACCACTGAACAGCAGCCCCAGCTGCTCATTAACAATCTTTAAAACATATTCTTCAAATGGAAGGGTAAAAGCCCATCTTTGAAGATGCCATGTGTCATTGTTTTAACATTCCAAAATTATTTTACATTTATGTTTTTACATTACTCAAAAATATTGCTGCAATCTGTCTCTTTGTATGTAAATTTTTTTGTGCATTTCTGATTGCTTTCTTGATCAAATTATTAGAAGTTATTAACACTGAAATGGATAAGCTCTAATAGCGAGGTTTTTCTTAAGATAGTATGTATTATTAGTAAATTGTTTTATATTATACCAGTTTCTACTTCCTTAATTTATATACCAATATATATCATTGTAATATATAATTTTAAAATTACAATTTTGAAGTGGGAAGGAATTCATTGTACTTTTATTCATGGTCTCTTTAAACATTGCTTCCCACTCAATGCTTCATTTAGTAACATCTATATACAGCACATAAGCATCCAATCTCCAATTTAAAATATCTTAACTATTACCTTCAACATTGAAGTTTCTCAAACATAGCAGGTAAGTTCTTTTTTTTTTTTTTTTTTTTTTTGACCCTGTGTCTTTCTTCACATACCATCCCTGTGTCTTGGGAAAAAACCTCTTTTTGGTGGGATTCAGGGGGGTAGATTGAACCTGTTGGGCACTTTACCACTGAGCTACATTCCCTGTTCTTTGATTTTTCAGTTTGACATAGGGTCTTGCTAAGTTCTGAGGCTGACCTTGAACTTGTAATTCTGCTGCTCAGCCTCTGGAGTCACTAGGATTTCAGGCATGTACCACCATGCCTGACTTGGAGAAAAACCTCTTCAAGTCTTTGTTTTCTCATCTGCAGGATGTACGTCAGACAGCTCAGTACTGTAATGTAAGGGTAAAGGACAATCTATGTAAGTATAATGCTCCCTAAATGATAGCTATTCAAGTTAAGTAAAAAATTAATCTTTCAAGGCAACTAATGCATGCTTTCATAGTACTCACTGTAATTTGGACATGGTCTGAATGTGTCTCCCACAATTTCATTTGCTGGAAGTTTGTTTCTCAGTGTGGTGACACTGAGAGCTGGTAGAACTAAGAGATGAGGCCCTGTAGAAAGTTATTAGGTCACTGGAGGCACCACCTTCAGAAGGCATTAATTTAATTCTTTCAGGACCTCAGTTAGTTCCTGCAAGAATGAGTTGTTATATGGGAGCCTGTCATGTCTCCCGAATCCTACTTGCATCCTGTTTAATCATGTAATTTCTCCCTCTTACATATGTTCCCACCATGATGTCATCAACCATGTTGTGATGCATCCAGAAGGTGGTCACTAGAAGCTGAACCCATGGAGCTGACTAATCTTAAACTTTCAGCCTTCAAAACAGTGAGCTAAATAGTCCTCTTCTCTTTACAAAATACATGCCATCAAGTACTCTGTTATAGCAGCAGAAAATGAAAGTGGAGTATATTTAGCTAAATTCCCTAGCTAAACTGCATCAAAGCACAAGTCCTTTAAGATTCCTAAATCCATACTATCACTTGGCGCATAATACATGCTCAGTTAGTATGTTCTGACTCGGTGAATGCTGATCAGCTTCTCCCCATTCCACTGTAAATTCTAAATCTTTTAAAGACTCAGGAAAAATTTCGTTCTTTCAACTAAAGCCTATAACAAAGTCCTGGTCCCAAATACCCCAACCTTTAAGTATTTGTGGTTACCATGTTCCTTTTACAAAAAAGAAAACACTATACCAGAGAATAAAGAGTTATGTATTCAAAATACATTCACTATTTCAAAAATCTCAGTATTCTTTTTACCAATATGTGCTACTGTTCCCAAACATATGTATCACAGAAAGCAATAACTAAACAAACAACAATTCATTCCACATGATATAAACACAGGAAATAACTTGCAAGACAAAAATGAGCAAAAGAAGTAAGATTAATTTCAGATTATCTTTTATGAAAATTGTGCATTTTAAGGAAAGATCATTGTAAAACAAAATTAATATGTTTCTCAGTATTAGAAGCCTCTGAGGAACAAATCATAGACTCACTTCCACAAGTGATTCATTTAGAAATTCCAGGAAACAAGTATACTTCCAAATGATTTAGTTTCTTACATTCCCAAACAATATAATTTAACTTTGTGCTTTTTCTTCACTCAAGTTTTGTAAAATCCTCTCAGTTAACTGAATATAAAAAGATTTTTTATACTCACTGTTTGAGATGTAAACCAAAAATATCATGTAGATTACATCTCTTTGCCTAAAATTTGTTATAGAAAATACACACAAGAATCAGTAATGTTGTATGGAGATTCCTCAGAAAGCTGGGAGTGGAACCACCATTTGACCCAGTTATCCCACTCCTAGGCACATTACCAAATGACTAAAAATTGGAATCCTACAGTGTCACAGCCACATCAATGTTTAAAGCAGCTCAATTTACAATAGCTGAACTATGAAACCAGTGTAGGTGCACTTCCACAGATGAGTGGATAAAGAAAATGTGGTACATACACACAATGAAATATTACTCAGCTGTAAAAAAGAATGAAATTATGGCATTTGCAGGTAAATGGATAGAGCTGGAGACTATCACGTTAAGTGAATAGCCAACCCCTAAAAACCAATGGCTAAATGTTCTCTCTGATACGTGGATGCAAACTCACAATAAAGAGGTGGGGAAGAATAGAAGTGCTTTGAATTAGACAAAGGGGAGTGAGTGAAGGGAAGTGAGGGGAACGGGAATAGGAAAGATAATAGAATGAATTGAATGTTACTTTCCTTCATGCATATCTGAATACATGACCAGTGTAATTCCATATCATGTACAACCAGAAGAATGGGAAGTTATACTCCATTTATGTATAATATGTCAAAATACATTCTACTGTCATGTATAATGAATAAAAACAAATTAAAGGAATAAATAAAAATTTTAAAAAATCAGTAATGTTATCAGTAAAATAATAGAGCCCAAAATTTTGACACATCAGTAGACTTTCCTATTAACTACATAAGTAGACATGTGAAAACCACATTTCTAGTGATATTGTTCAGTAATAGAAGGAAATTGATATTTCCAAGTATCCATTTTATAGAGAAGAGGAATAAAAATTGATGTTCTGTAGAAATTTAATGTAGTATTTTGTGGCAGTTAATAAATGTAGTATTTAGATACTCCATGTCTATGTACATATCAAATATGAATTCAAAAATTTTGCCTTTTTATTACATGCACAGAAATACAAAATCATTTTGAAGTAACCACATACTTATTACCAAAATAAAATCTAACATGAACTGAGAATTCAGTAACAACAGTCAGTAGTGTTAATCTCAAGTCTCTTTAATAAAGGAAAAAGAACAGTGCACAATCATACTATTTCTAACATGAAATTTTCCCTGTGTGTTTTCTTATATAGAACATACAATTATTTCTTTTGAACATGGTTTAAAACACAAATTAATTTATAAAGTTACAATTTGCAGTACAACACAAATTGCACATACAAATGACAAATTCAATGAAATAATATTTATTTCTGAAAGGTCATCCTTTTATAAATTAAATGTGCCTGGAAGCAATTCAGTGTCTAATTTAGGGCTGTCAATTTTATATTATAAATGGGAAGAAGAGATAATATGCTAAGCCTATAGCAATTCCATTAAAATATGTGTTACAGATTCTATGCTAATCCCTTTAATAAAATTCACATTCTACTCTTAAATCTATTATAGTTTAATTGGGGAAACACACAGGTAAATGAATAATTATAGACTGTTGTAAAAGCAGCCGAGCTACTGACATGAATAGGATACAGTGATGGACTGCTTTTTCATAGGAGCTTTCCTTTAAAAGGAAATAAGTAAAATAAAATTTAAGCAACAAGTGATAAAGTAATAGAAAGGAAAAAGGTTTTCCAGGAAGAAGAAACAGAATTGTGAATATATGTAAAAAAAACAAAACAAAACAAAACAGGATCTTTTCACCAAAAGGTTTTTGGCAAGGGAATGATTTATCTGATTTAAGTTTAGAAGATCCATCTAACCCATGGTAGAGAATAGTTGACAGAAAGAGTGCTGCCTAAAGTTAAAATAATCTGTTCTGAATCAGAAAGTCAAGGGTCATCTGTTTTCCTCTCATATGTGGAAGCTAGAAAGAGAATAATAGGGGGGAATCTCATGAAAATAGATGGGACCCCACAGAGGAAGGGGACCAGGGGGATAAAGGAAGAAAGCAAAGAGAGAAGTTCTAAGAAATTAAAAGTATCAAATTTAAAAAAAAAAAAAAAAGATCTGTTCTGAGTCCATCATAGAATTCACAGGAGAAGTAATAGAAATTTGAACTAGGGAAGAAAAAGTACTAGGAATTAAAATAAGAAGATTGATATTAAAATCTACTAAGAATTATTCTACTGGAATTAGTAAGTTATTGGATTTGTGGCAAAAGGGAATGGGGGAATACAAAGAAATTTTGATATTCCCAATATCCTAGTTTAGGAAATTAAATTCAGCCAGATGTATTTCCTTATGAACATGGCGACAATAGGAAGAACAGATATAAAACCTTGAAGATAGATTTAGGTTGAATCTTGTACAGTGTGAAATGACTGTAGGACATCTGGAGAGGAATGTTCATGAGATGTCTAAGTATGTGACACTGATGGACATTGTAGCTAATAGGATGGGCTTCATGCAAGGATACGAGCTTTCATGAAATATCTATGTCAGAAAAAGTAATAAAAGCAATTCAAGATAGTCAAGATAGGAATCTTCTGGACATCAAATGTAAGTGGTAGTTAAAGGAAGAAAAATCTCAAAATATATTGCTTAGACATGGGGATATAGGAAAGAGGATACAGGATACAGCAGAAGTTGTGGTACATCTCCACAGAGGGAGAGACTTAAAAATGAAAAAATAATAATATTGTTGAGTTGACTGGTGGGGAAGTGGATGTGCTGCTATAATAAATAAACAAAAATTGTGGAAGTAGCTCTGGAATTAGGTAAGGTTTATGGCAGGAAGAATTTTTAAAATTTGCTTATTTATTCTAATTAGGTATATATGACAGCAGAATGCATTTTCATTCATTGTACATAAATGCAGCACAATATTTCATTTCTCTGATTGTACATAATGTGGAGTCTCACCATATCTGCAAGTCATACATGTACCTAGGGTAAAGATGTCTGTTTCATTCCACCATCTTTCTGAACCCCATGCCTCCCGCTTCCCCTTCCTCCCATTTGCCCTATCAAAGTTCCTCCATTCTTCCCATGACCTCTCCCCACATCGTAGATCCGCATCCACTTATCAGAGAGAGCATTTGGACTTTGGATTTTGGGGATTGGCTTACTTCACTTAGCATGATGTTCTCCAACTCCATCCATTTACCTGCAAATGTATGGCAGGAAGAATGTTTAAGTATATAATAGAAAAAGCTTAGATTGCCTTGAAGGGACTACTATAAATATGCACATTAAAGGGAATTTCAGTGAGGTATTAGAAGAAAATGAGGAATATGTTATCAGAAACTGGAGGAAAAATGGGCCTTATTATAAAGAGGCAAAGAACTTGCCTGAACTGTGTTTTGTTTTTGTGTGGAAACTAAAACTTTCATATGATGAATTTGGATATTTAGCTGAGGAGATTTCCAAGCAAAGTGTGGAATGGAAGGCTTGGTTTCTCTTTGCTGCTGATGGTATAATGCAATAGGAAAGATATAATTTAAGGAAGGAACTATTAAAGAAAAAGGAGCCAGAAGATTTTGAAATATTTGTAAGATTCATAGCCTATTGTGCAATAAAGCTGTGATCTAATGAAAACATCAAAATTCATCTTTATTAATAAATTTAGGAATGTGACACATAAATCCTAGCGACCTGCTCAGAAGAAACAGACAACCTTGACTAAAAGGGAAAGACAGAGTAAAATGAAGAAAGGCAGGCTTCTGGAATTCCATAGATGAGAAACAGGAAATATCCTATTACTGGTACTCAGTTCATGTGTTATCCTTCATAAAAGGGGACGAACAGCTCCAAGAATGGCTGTGAAGTGAGCAGGGCTTTTGCCATCTTGGGTCCAAAGGGCAAGGCCATTCCCTCCTTGGTGATGCCACCAAGGACCCAGAGGCAGGGATCAACAGGACTCTAGAAGGCCCAGAGACAAGGGCATCCAGAGAACATAGTATAAACCATACATGATGATTCTCAGGACCCAAAATGTAATAAATTTTGACATACTGGGTTGTAAACTTGCTTTAGATAGCAATCCTTTAATTCCTTCACTATCTCCTTGTTAGAATGGGTATGTCCATCCTATCCTTCTCTCCATTATATTATGAAAAAATCCTACCTTCAGTACCTATGAATGTGACATTATTTGCAAATACAATCTCTAAAGAAGTAAGAAAATTGAAATGAGGTATAGTGGTTCAAGATTGTTTCTATTCAAATAAAATAAAGAGAAACTTGTCCAGAGAAACACTCAAGGAAAGTGATGATGAAGACATACAGGAGGAAGATCATATAATGACGGAGGTAGAAAATAAAGTGATCCATCTATGAGTTAAAGAACCCAAAGACTGCCCAGAGAAGCTAGGAAAGAGACATGAAACAGAGTCACCCCCAGAGAATCTTACAGGGCTTTGCCACAACTTCATTTTGGCCTCCCAAACTTAAGACAATAAATCTCTGTTGCTTTAAGTCACTCAGTATATGGTACTTTGTTATGAAAACCCTGGTAAACTAATATAAATACCAAATGCTACTACTGCTGAAAGGTCAAGAAGTTAAGGATGGAAAATGATTAATTTGTTTAATATGCAGTTAAGTGATAGGCAAGTGCATTGGCAGACCAGTATTAAGTATTTCATACTTTAAAATGACATTGTGCAGTGAAGAAGTAGAAACATTGCATTTAAATCTAGGGATGGAAGAAGTTGGATAAAAAGAATAAACATAGCTGGTAAAAGGGGATATAGGCATATTTTAATGCTGATTATTAGATATGTCTTACTATTAAAGGAAAAGGTAAAAATGAATGAAATGTTGAAGAGAAAGGAAAGAGATAAATGGTTTAAAGAGAAATAGCACAGAAAAGATAATGGGTTTTAGAAAGAGAAATGACTGCCAGGCATGGTGGCACATGACTATAATCCGAGTGACTCAAGAGGCTGAGGCAGGAGAATCCCAAGTTCAAAGTCAGCAACTTAGAGAGACTCTGTATCAAAAAAAAAGCAAATAAATAAATAAGGGCTGAGGTTTTGACTCAATGATTAAACACTGCTGGGTACAATTCCCAATACCAAAAAAAAATAGAAAGGACTGTCACTAGGATAATTACAAATAATGAAACTATGGATGAAATACACAGAAAAGTTAAGATTCTTGACTGATGGTTTTTAGCTTTGTCAGATAAATTGGAGACAACACCACTTGCTGAATGTAAGAAGAAAGAAGTTTAGAGAAGGAAGAGATTTGACAAAAAGATGGATATTTCAGATGAATTTTTTGGAAATGGGAACTGATTATACACATGGAGAGGTATCTGATAGACAGCAAGAAGTTTTAAGGCACAAGCACCTGTCTGCACAATTAGGTGGAGTTGTACTGATTGATTGATTCCCATTAATATTTAGGAACTTCGTTACAGGACGCCAAACCCAAAATGTGAAACTGACTCAATGTAATTGCAAAGCAACTGTGATAAAAAACACAAAGGAAAAAAATATAAACCAATGGTCAAAGTGCTGAAATTGATAAGAAGGGGGAAATTTTCAAAATGGGAAAAACTGAACATATTGAAGTGAAAACTGTGAGAAAACTGTCAAACAGAAGGTTGTTGTCAAAGACATAAATATTGAATTTAGACAAGTTCTTCTGCTCAAAAATAACTCCTCCACTAGCCTGAAATGTCATCTGAAATTCTATCGTATTATACTTATTTTGGTGAGATCTGTTCAAATAAAAAAATCAAGTATGAAATATATAGGACTAAGTTCAAGCTGTTAGAAAGGGAAGAATAATTAATACATGGTAAGTGTCCATTCTCTTATTATAAGTTGTTAAACAGTTGGAAAAACATTGACATTATACATTCTAAGAAAAAATATAGATAGTAAATAAAATTTAGAAGAAATACAATCTTTTAAAAAATACATATATACTAACCATTATTTTGCGAAATGAAAGAAAGATAATATTTATTCTTTTTTAAGTGAACACACACATTTATTTGTTAACCAACCTGGTTATACATTCCTGACCATATGATGGAATTTGAATGATATACTTTTAATGATTTTTAGGATTATTGTGATTGTAATTTCAAAAATCATTTCATGCATATTCCCCAGAGGAAGCCAATTCTGTATTGCAAGAAAACCCAGAAATAAAGAAGTATAATCTTTTAAATATAAGACTTCATAATAAAATGCATTCATACTTCTTGATCATTGGGGATATATATATATAGTGAGTATTCACAAAAATGATCATAATTTGTATGATACTTATGCAATCAAACTAATTTAGTTTGCTATTAGGTAAAACTTACTGCCATCTTCTATCAAGAGCTTTACCATCCTTGACTTCTTTTCCTGCTGTCTCATACATTGGTATAGGTACATATCTACTCTCCCAGATTTTAAACGCCAGAGTGTAGGTTCCTATTTAAAAAATGAGCTTCTGATCATTAAAATTTCTTCTGCTCCTCTGCTTCTTCCTTCATTGGTCCAAGGCTATTACTTTTGAAGTTCTTATAGTAAAAGAGAGAGGATGAGGAAAAATGAAAGAAATAGGCGAGGGAGCTCAGATAAGAGCAGAATTCAGAATCTGGAGCTACAATGGGAAGATTTCTCATCAAATTCTCTTAATCAAGAAATCTCATTATTAGCCATTATATCCTAAACCTCAATTTTCAAGTTATATACTTCTGATAATTTGGTCTTTATTTTTGGATTTACTACATTCTCACAAAGAAATTTGTTAAGAGAAGCTCAGAGTCCAGAATCCAGTGGAAGCAGTATCAGATTAACATTCTCATATTTTTCTCTCTATCTTCTTATTCCTATCTCTGCATCTACTTTAATGACTGCTAGACTCCATTAGGATAGGATTCATAGCTGACTGGTTTGTTGCCACATTCCCAGTATCTGGCACAATACCAAGAAGTGTACTCAATTACACCTCTGAGAATTGATAGGAAGTAATATTGATGACCTAACTGAGATCCAGGGAGATTCTAAGACAGATGTAAGAAGGAAAGCCATGCTTTGAATTCCTCTGCCCCCTTGTTTGGAAAAGAAAAAGCCTTTTGAAATTTGTTTTATTGAATCTACTTCTGACTCCACTGTTATCATTTATTTTATTTTGGGGGGGTCATATCACCTATATTATTGTAAAACTTAATTAAGACAGAATTGCAGACTTATAATACTTTGCTTGTATTATAAGTAAAGCAAAAGTCCAAAATGGATGTATTTCCTATACAAGGTAAGTAATTTTACAATTTTAAATTTTAATCAAAATATGTTTAATTACCAAGCTACCACATAACCTATTTCATAATCTTGAGTAAGTGGTGTGTCATACAAAGAGTATTTCTGAAATATTCCTTCTTGTATCATTAGGGAAGGAAGAGACTTTCATTTGTCACTCAAGTAATTTCTAGAGGATGAATTAGGAAGAAAAAAGCCATCTGCCTTTCAAAATAAAGTTATTTAATTTAGAATTAATAATCAGGAAGTGTGAAATCTTTATTAGCTTTACCAATGATTTAGCACATATTTTCACAGGCTTCTCTGGGAAGAAATAGGAAATAATAACATTTGACAATGATCATGTTTAGCATGCATTGATTTTGAAGCAGGGTTTTCTCAGTATAATGGTTATCAGATTGCCTCAGACATTTCTATACATTACCCATTTGGTCACAAAAATTGTAAGAAGGAAAACACTATTCATTTCCAGTCACTTGAGTACATTTGCACAACAGTCAAAGCAAGGTTTTTAAAGAATACATTCTAACCTAGAAAAACTAAGAATGCAGAATGTCTTTCAATCACAAATGCTACTTGCTGCTCAGTTCAGTTTCATCTGAAAATGTTCAGAAGCAATGCATGTTGATAAGTAGAAGGAAGGACACTAACATTTATTGAGGTCTTCCTCTTACCTTGTTTTATTGAAGGCTGTTGAAATTCCTAATCCATAATTATGCTGGAAATTCAATTTTTTAAAAATCTTTATTTTCAAGTAAAGAAACTGAGACTCAGAGAGAATGTTGTTTGGGAAATGGTTAAGAATATGTTTAACCCTGTATGATGAATCCCTATACACATGCTAAGAGATTAATCAAGGAGAGTTTCTCACTGGAACATCCTGCTAAGTTGCCTGTGAGATCAGTCTAAGCACAGACTACTTCTCCAGGGTGCCCTCCACAAGCCACTAGCTCACCTGCTCTTAGCCAGACCTCAGAAGTCAGGCCCCTTGGTCTCCCTGGGAAATTTAATTGTTGCTAGTCCTCATGTTCAAACCATTAAAACCAAACAGACAAATGTCTGGAACGACATTAAAAATTTGTATGAATTGACATTGCCCATATGATACAATTCGACCCAAATGGTCCTTGTATTTCAAGAAAACTTAAATCTCAGGATTCCTGGTTTACCTTCAGTGTTAGAATCCCGTCCCCTACGCCCCCCGAAAAAAACATTGTCTCAGTCTAAATGAGTGGAATGAATGGAGAGAACTGATTTCCGGTGACAGTAGAGGTAAATGGAGCGGCAGCGGAGCCCAACGAAAGTGGGAACGAGAGCAAAAGGAATATTAGATAGGAAAATATAAACACAGTAACAGAAGGTCAGAAAAAAAAAAAAAGCCACTGAAACCAAAGAAAGTAGCAACTCCCTGTGCTCCCAGCCTGCAGCAGGTTACACTATGCACATCCTTTCAGAAAGATCTGGGATCCTGCCTTTGCCTCACGGGTAACTAACTGGTTTAGAAAAGTACATTCCAAAGTAAATGACTGAGAGCGGGTACATCAGCAAAATCCTGAAGTTAAAAGAGGGAAAACAACATTGGAAAGATTTCAATGATACTTGATAAAGGGCTTGTGCGCGTCAGCTCTTCAAGGTTCAGCTGTCTGGCAAATGAATGAAACCCAAAGGGCGGGATGGAGAAAAAAAGCTCAATCGTATAGCGGGAGAAGGGGTTTGTCAGCTCTGCAGCCCCACAACGTCACTGAAGCAAGGGACTCCATGAGACTATAAAATGCGCCTGCAGTGCAAGATTCTCAATTCTCCAGCCTATGCCCAGATCTCTGCCAGCGCAGGAACAGAGTTCCCCACAGAGGACAGTCCCTAATTGTTTCTTCCGCACGATCTTGTCCCTCCCGCCTCCCAGAGCTGCAGACTCCTTGGAGAAAGTGCAGCTCTTGCTCTCCATTATCGGCTGGCTCAAAGCATCCCTTAACCAGCAGGAGCTACGGTATTTTCTCCACCTGCTACCCAGGCGGGACTGAAGACAGCCGGGCAGGCACCACAGTAATCAGGAGGCATAGAACTTCAAGGGGGTAAGTGGGCTAGGCTGGCAGCGGGTGTGTGGCAAGGTCCCAAGCTACAGACCTGGGGCAATGGCCTCTCTCCCAGCAGCAGAGAACTGGACAGACTATGCGGGAGGCGTGGATGTGGACTCTGGGAACCTGAGTGCTGCTCTCGGGGTCGGGGCCACGGCAGGGGCAGCTGAGACCGAATGGCTACGATTGTTAGTGCAAGCTGGCAACTTCTCTTCCTCCGAGCTGGGACTGCCTGTGGCTTCGCCGGCGTCGTCCTCCCAGCCCCGGGCCAACCTCACCAACCAGTTCGTGCAGCCGTCCTGGCGCATCGCTCTCTGGTCCCTGGCGTATGGTATGGTGGTGGCAGTGGCAGTCTTTGGAAATCTCATCGTTATCTGGATCATCCTGGCCCACAAACGCATGAGGACCGTCACCAACTATTTCCTCGTGAACCTTGCTTTTTCTGACGCCTCCATGGCAGCTTTTAATGCTTTGGTCAACTTTATCTACGCCCTTCATAGCGAGTGGTACTTCGGCGCCAACTACTGCCGCTTCCAGAACTTCTTTCCTATCACAGCTGTGTTCGCCAGCATCTATTCTATGACGGCCATTGCAGTGGACAGGTGAGAGGAAGAGAGAGGGGAGGGAGGAGGAAGGACAGAGAACTAGGCAGTGGGATAAAGTCACAAAAGAAACGATGACTTAATGGGGTCTTTGAAAGTAAAGGAATTAAGGAGAGAGTCCAGCGGCTGAACCAGTTTTGGGTTCCATGGCCTCCTCCCACTCAAGCCTTAACTCTCTGAGCACTATTAAGAGCATCTGAGAGGGACTGAAGAGGGAGAAGGAAAGTGATGTGAAATATCTCTCATTCTGAGTAGGACCATTTAGCTAGAAACATTTAATGATACCAAACTTATTCAAATGACTTTGAACAATTGCCTGACATTTATGTTCACAATAAGATGTTTTTGTTTTTGTTTTGTTTTGTTTTGTCTTGCTTTTCTTTCTGTTGGTCACAATTCTGGCAGAGAAATGAAGAGTTACCCACCAACCTCCTCCCCTCCTTTCTCTGGTCTGCTGGACCACATTCACAGGCATCCTCCCCACTCCCTAACTTTGCCTCAAAGCCAACACAGGTTTAGCCTCCCAGTGCTGTATGGTCTACTTCAGAAGCACCAAGTGCCCTCCAACTGCCAAGCTGACAGTTTCCACCATGTCCCTGGTTAGCTTTAATTTCCAATAATCTGCGGAGACCACAAACTGGAGAAACCCTGTGCCTGGAAGTGTGTAAAATCTTTCAGAAGATGGAGGATATTAATCCCAAGGATTAAGTGGTTTTAAAAATAAGACACACTACAGCTGTTTAAAAATTTTTTTTCAGTATTATCCTCTACCCACAGTAGGGATTCTGAGATGTGTGAGCAGTTAAAAGAAGCTGAATGGGGGCTGAGGTTGTGGCTCAGTGGCAGAGTGCCTGCCTTTCATGTGTGAGGCACTGGGTTCGATCCTCAGCACCACATAACAATAAATAAACAAAATAAAGACACTGTGTCCATGTATAACTAAAAAATATTTTAAAAAAAAAGAAGCTGAATGATCCTCAAACATTTTTTCCTGTATTCTGGTTTCTAAAAATTCTGCGTGCATTTACCTTCTCATATTGAACGTTATGTATATACTTGTGAAAAACCAATGGTGAATCCCTACCTGTTATTGAAAGCTAGGTAAATTTTAATTCAATATTACAATAGAAACAAATCATACCAGTTGATTCTAGTCCCGGCTTTGTAGTTGACAGCTGACTGAAGGATGCAGAGAGATAATATCACTTTAATATTGTCTCAATGTTCTAATCTGTGAAAAGAAAGAACCTTTTTTACATTAACAAAACTATTTCAAAATAAAATGAGGCTGAATACTAATTGTTACTATATTCAGCTTCCATTATGAAAAAATTAAGACAAGTTTTTTTTCCTTAAGTACATCCTCTATGTTTACTATTTCAAAACGGTGAGTACAGTGGCATTAATACATAAATCTATAGAAACTATTCTCACCTATCGGGCCCAAGGGGTTAAGCTGAAAAAGCAGTGATTATTTTTACTAAGATAAACACAAAGTCACACTTTTTAAAAAGCTCTGAACTTGTACTTTCCCTTTCTCCTTAATCTCTGATCTTCCACACTCCTTTATCCTTTCATTTCTGCTAAGGACAGAAGTGAATGCAAAAAATTAACAAAATCACCTCCTAGTTGGGAACAGGTGAAAATACCTCCAGTCTTGTTCCACTAAGATAGAAGTGAATGGTCTTTGGGTTTGTACATCTTTCTTATTTTTTTTTCTTTTAAATTTTTCTTTTAAGCATGTGGTTATGATTGGAGGAGAGGTGTTAGCATATACTGTTATAAAGTTCTTGCAATCTTTTTGAAGTGTTAATGAGGCAATATAAAATTTGATGGAAATTTTAGTGCATGTGAAGCTAGAATTTCAATTCTAAGGCATAAAGCAGGTTAGTTTTCTATTTCTTCCTACCAGCATTTCTGAAATGGTTATTTTAACTGATAATGCAATGCTATTTCATTATACTCACTATTTGGAATTAACTACTTATTCTTTTCTATTTCTTATATCATTACAACTATAAAAAATATATACAGTGTACAGTTTACTATCAAATCTGAAATACACTTGGTTCAGGTACTGAAAATCTCCTTTAAATGCTCTTATTTCAGCAGAAAATAGATAAAAGGAAATACAGAAGTCGAGAAAACCCTGATTATGATAATTTCTGGAATCAAAGACTGTGTAAATATTACAGGTATTAATACTCTCAATAATTTACCAGTCCATGGAATTTTTCATCACTGATGCCTTATCAAACATGGACTGGCAAAACTGACCCTGTGGGATTTGCAGTCATGGAGACTCTTAAACTAATGGTCATACATTTGTCGTAATAAATGACACTGAGTATTCTTTGAAATGTTCAGCACTTGTTCTGCACTGGGAGAATGGATTGCTTTCTATTTTCACTGTGTAAATAATTCTACTAAAATTTTTAATGTGAGGTCACAGGTTCAAGGCCTCTGAAGAATGGTACTACTGCTTTGTTACAAATTCCAGTTTTCTTACTGGTCAAGGATCTTTCAGTTCTATATACTTCCTTCTTGCCTGGAAGCCCACTTCATCACCATCACCATGTCCCTGCCCACATAAACTCACGTGGTAGTATTATTTGCCAAGATTTGGTTTTCTCTCCACCATCCTTCCCAAATTTGTCATTTTGGAATATAGCATTTGGAAATAAGCATTATCTAAGAGAGGCCTAGCTCTCCCAAGATTATGCAGTCAAACTAAGATTCAATCACTGCAAATCTGCTCTAGGGACCATGGTCCTTTTCACATCTGCACTATTACGTCTCCTAACTAGTTGTGAAATCTGCATTTGATTGAACAAAGTCAGCACCTTCAAGAAAATTACATTTAATGCTTGTTTATCATTAAATATATTTTACATCTTAGATATATTTTACATATATTTTAATTGAGAATATAGAAGGTAGAAAATTATTAATAGAAGAGTTAATACAATACATGTAATTTTACTCATTTATGGCACATATCATGATACATGGAGACATTAGGAAATAATTAAATATTCTATTCCACTTTTAGCACATATTTCAATACTTAATTAGAAACTCTAAAGTTTTATTAATATATAGTAAGTATAAAAGGAATATGTAGTTGAACTAAGAAAGAGTTTTTTAGCCAAAGAAGTAAAAAATGTATCTATCTTATATGCTACTCTTTTTCTAAATTTCTTCCATCTTCAGTTTTGCTCTTTTTCATAAATCTAATTTATGTAAAATTTCATTAAACCTTTATGGACTGCTTTTGAAATAGATTATGAACAAATAATCATGGAAACAGCCATGGAAAGTTGTGAGGTCTTGATCTGGTAACAAATTACCTAAATGTATTGTGGTAAATTTTATATATGGCTGTAAATATTGTAGATATAAATGCTTTGGTCAAATTTTTAGAAATTATTTATTAGTTTGATTTGAGTACACTGAACCAGTCTTGTTCATCTCCTAGGGAAGGTCACTGCTCATGCACTTAATGTTCTTCATTAGTGTGAGTGTCATACTTGGCTGATTATTTAGTCCGGATCATAAACTTGATGAGATTACCCTAAAGTCAATTATTTTATGCCCTTCAACCATTCACAAAGTAGTAATTAGAGCTGTACTTTGGGAAATATCACGTTCAGGAAACTTATGAAACTTTGGCTCTTTGGCAGTTCTTTTTAAGGATTTAAAAACATCCCATTAAGCCAGGGGCAGCGAACACCTGTAATCCCAGCAGGTTGGAAGGCTGAGACAGGAGAAGCGTGAGTTCAAAGCCATTCTTAGCAAAAGCGAGATGCTAAGCAACTCAGTGAGATTCTATCTCTAAATAAAATACAGAATAGGGCTGGGGATGTGGCTCAGTGGTTAAGTGCTTCTGAGTTCAATCCTCGGTACCAAAAACCCAAAAATAATAATAAATAAAAAATAAAAAATAAAAATATCCCATTAGCATCTACTAAAATTACTGCTTTAGTGACATGTGAATGTTTTGTTAAAATTATAGTGTCAATTCTTATAAAATTAATCATAAGCACATTATAAAAGCAATAAATATGTTAAATGAATGGACCAAACATTCAAATAAAGAATATAGAATTTTCCATGTATTTAACGGTTAGTGTTAAAAAGAAACCATTACATGTGACATATTATTTTACATTAAGAAAATGGTGTAATACACCTGGTATAGTGAGGCATGCCTGTATTCTCAGCAATTTGGAAGGCTGAGGGAGGAGGATGACAAGTTCAAAGTCAGCCTGAGCAACTTAGCCAGGTCCTGTTTCAAAAAAAACAAAAAACAAAAAAACAAAATTAAGAAGGACTGTGAATGTAGCTGAGTGGTTAAGCACCTCTGGGTTCAGTCACTGATAACAAAAAGAAAAAGAAAAAAAAATGATATAACCTAAACATAAAAAGAACAAAGGACATAAATGGAAAGTCTTCAAAAGAACAAAGAAGAAAGAAAAATACCTAACAAACATAAAACTCTCAGTTGCTTATATTCTATATTTCCATTTCCTCATCTGCTGTATGCTCCTTAAGCCACTCAAATCTCATTTCTTTTCCTCCCTATCTGAAGAGTCACATTATCAAATCTAGCGAATATATCAGTTCTTGACTTTCTTCATCTGCTGACAGACGTCCTCACAGGTGGCTTCTGCCTAGAAGTCCCTTCTCTGGCCTCCAGTTTTTCTGATTTTCTCCTTCCACCTTGGCTTTTCTTTCAGGATTATATTTCTGAATTTCTACCTGCATATAATAATTAAACACATAGGTTCCTCAATGCTAAATTCTGGTTATGATTTTCTTCTTTCTTTTATTTTCTATGCCCAAGTAATTTCATCTAGACCCAAAACTTCATTTATCACTTTTGAATGAAAAGCTTTTTTTTTATACATCTAATTTTTTTCTGGATTATATATGGCATGTAAGATACCATAGAATAAATAGGCAAATATGCACGAACCAAAAATTAAGACTGGGAAAATGTATAAACATGTATAAGTGTAGAGTAAGATATTAAGTGTCTTTTTATATATAAATGCAAACCATGTTTAGGATAAAGTGATAACAGACATTCAGGTCAAAGAGGTCCTAATATCTTATGAAGTTTGAACTTAAAATATGTCACTAAGCCTCTTGATAGCATACAGAAAGGAAATAAAATTAGTAATATAGTTTACACTGTCCATAATGACAGAACACACACGTGCTTTAAGTGCTAAAAAAATTTCTAGTTTCAAAGAAGTCTTTGTATGGGCAATAAAGAGAACAATTATCCTCTATTACACTGTCAAAAGTGCAAAAGCAGGTTTCCTACAGGTTTTTGTTTAGCATTCCTCTGAGTAGGCCAAAAGCCTACTGCATGGTGTCAATGCAGAACTCTGTGAAGGAGTTTTCAGTTGTCATGTACTAAACCTGCATGTGAGCACAGATTCCAGATGCTCTGGCTTGAGACGAGGATAAAACTGTAAGAAATGATAAAATTTCTCTTCTCCAGAAGTATGTTTCTCACCTGTACTTTGTATATAGCTGGAGAAGTTGGTTGGTAACTCAAAGTTCTAATATATGGCCCAAGTCGTTTTCATCCCTGTCCCAGTCTCTGATCCATTTTCCTTTCCAGTCTTGTATTTGCATTTGAACATATTATTTCTCTAATTCATTATAAGTGTCACACCTGCATAGTGGAAAAAAACACACTATCCTACCTCCCGAATGGAGCCAACATAGGATCTTCACATCCACATTGCAACTCTTCATGGATTTTTTATTTATGTTCTCTTTCTTTCTCTTCAATGTGGCCATATATAAGATATGAATTTATTTATATGGGATAATACCTATATAGAGATATATTTCCTTTAATAACCAAAATAATATCACATTATTATGTCGCCTTTAAATTAACATGCTGGGTTATATCTTGAATATATTTGGATATCAGATATAGACATTTGTGTTATTCTATAAAATTTTTACTGTAATTTATTTGCTACAAAATTCAAAAGGCAAATGCTTGCTTTGAGCTCTGGTTATGTACATCCAATTACCTACTTGACATTCCTACTTGGATATCTGAAAGCCTCCTTAAATTCCTCCCATTATAATTTTTCCAAATCTTTTCCTCTTTAATGTTCCTCAATTCAATAGGTAGTAAAACCATCCATCCAGTTGTTTAAATAGCTCTTAAATCTATTACCTTTTTTCTGGCTTAACTACCTCTTCCCTAGTATGAACAACCCTCGTTCTTTCCTCCTTCTAGAACTCCAGTATCCTCCTCATTGGTCTCCCATATCTAAACTTAACTCATACTAATACATCCATGTTGCAACCCAGAACATTGTTTCAAAACATACATGAAAAACATGTTTCCTGCACCACTATTTAGAATTCTACAATGTCTTCTTGATGCTCTTATGCAAAGGATATTCTTAATCAATACCATGGTGCAATGGCCTAAAGTCTGTTGCAACTTCTCAGATCCTCTTTCAGGTTCTCATATGTATGATACTATCTTTTTGCCACAGTCTTTGAACATGTCTTTTCTTTCTGCTTCAGATTCCCTTTTCCAGTTTCTTATGAGTCAAATGTACTCGTCCTTTGGATAACAGTTCAAATTTCACTGTCACAGAGAAAACTTCTGTGAACCTTCCAATTTAAATGAGATGTCCTTTTACAGGTCCTGTGAACATGTAAGTGATAACATTTTTTATAGATTAAATTTCAAATTTACATTTAAGAATAGCTGATTAGCAACTTTCTCTAACAGACTGTGAATACAAGTGAGGCAGCATCAATTCCGTTCTTGGTCCTCTTTGTATGGGTATTCCTGTCATAATAATTTGAACATTGTAAACACACAGATTGCTAAGTAAATTAGTTATAAAAATAATCAAATAAATGAAAGTTTAGACAATGAGATACACTTTTTATCTATTAAAATTGGCAGAGAACATGCAGTGAAGAAGTCATTTTCATACATTTATGAAATTACAATTTTATGCTTTGAAATTATCAATTATTATTTCATATACTTTAACCTAACACAAGTATGAACTGGCAAAACTATTTTAGGATACAATTTGACAATGCATATATCATTCCACTCTTTTTTAAAAAATTTTGTTTTATGTCATTCCACTCTTAAAAATTAGTTCTAAATAGTAACAGTAGATTGTAATATAAATTCATGTTCAAGGATATTTTTTCAAACCAAAATTCAAATAATTGAAAAAAAATAATAATTGTAAAAATAATTGTAAAAATCTCAACAAAAGAAAATAACAAAATAAGTGACAGAGTATCTAAAAGTGAAATTCTATGTAGAAATTTTTAAAAACCACGTTTAAATATAACCCTGAGCTCCCCAAGTCTCCAGGCCCTGAATATAAATACAATAAAATCAGCATGAATATCCAGATTTCTTTTGCCTTTACTTATGGACATTTTCTAGCTATGGTCTTTCATTATTTCAGAGTCCCTAGCAGTGGAGGGACTGTGTGTCTGACACTGGTCCATCAGGAGTCCTCATTAGCACTTCAGCATAAATGTCAACATTTTGATACACAGCATGACTGTTTCTTGGAGGAGTAATCATATCCTAGTTTGGGATTGCTGGTTTTGGTATATCGCATCTGATTTTGCAAAATTCACCAATTACAACATTTGTCTTCTGCCTGAACTTTTCATGAATTTGAAAGAATAACTCTCATTTTTCGCTAACCGTATTCTAATTTCTTACTACCCAGAGTTCCTTCAACTTCTATTTTCAACTTTCTTTCCTTGGTATTATCTCTAAATTATATGTCAGTAACATTAAAGCATAATAAAATGACAAGCAAACTGTTTAATCATTTACAATATAAATGAGAGTGTTAATAACTTTAACTTAGGAGTTCCTAAAAGTCAATAAGAAAATATTAATGTAAAAATGGATGAAATAGCAATTTTAAAAGAACACAATTGTTACCTAAATAGAGGAGATGTAGTCATCTTTACAATAATCAAATAAATGCATATTTGCCTAAAAATAAACTACCATAGTTTTTAAAACTACCATATTTGATATTAATATATTGATGATTAAAGTTGAATAAGTAGCCATTTCAGTTTTCTGCCGACAGACTTAAAAACCAGAACAAATGTTAGAGAAATCAATTTGGCAATGCGTATATTGAAATTATTCATTCCTTAGACACAACTCTACCTCTTGCTGTGCCTTTCAATGGAGAATGAAGTTTCTATGAAAAATTTGATTGTTTGCAATTTTAACATTACAAATAATTCTGAAATAGACTTCCTTGTACATATTTTAGAGTGTACATTAATCAGTGATTAATGTTTTGAGAGAATTTTATGCAAAATTAGAGTAAAATATTAAAGTTAATTTAAAAGTTAATGTAAGCCGGGCGCGGTGGCTCACGCTTGTAATCCCAGCACTTAGGGAGGCTGAGACAGGAGAATCACGAGTTCAAAGCCAGCCTCAGCAATGGCGAGGCACTAAGCAACTCAGTGAGACCCTGTCTCTACATAAAACACAAAATAGGGCTGTGGATGTGGCTCAGTGGCCGAGTGCCCCTGAGTTCAATCCCCAGTACCAAAAAAAATAAAAAATAAAAAATAAAAGTTAATGTAAACATGCAAAATATAATGATATATGCATAATGATATGCATATAAATATATATATACATAAATAAAATAGTAAAAGAAAATGCAAAGCAAAGCAGGATGTAGAGCAATGTTGTTCTTTAGCTATAGGTTTATGGAAAATTTGTGTTTTCTTATATACACACCTCTATATTTCCAATGTACATATTTAATGGTTTGGGGAAAAGTGTAACCTTTGTAAAGCAGGAAAAGATTATTCTTCCATAATTTCATTTTGAACAATGAACTAAGTATACATATGCTTTGTTAAAGCTCTGTTATTCTGACTTGTTGATTTATTCATAGAAGATCAGGCAATCAATGACTGACTCTGGCCTTAGAACTCACACTGTGTTCACTTAGGTGCATCCATTCCTGCAAGCCTCTCATGTCATGGCAGATATCTAATAACACATTGCACAGTATTTTCATTCATTTGCTAGTTGGATATGATTATACTACTTTATTGTTAATTTTGAGGGAAAACCTTCTAAAAGGTTCATAAAAATACCTTACTAGCAACACATACATAAAATTTCAAAAGTAGTGGAGAAAATTTTTGACATTACCTCACTTGATGAACTTTCCTCGATTATGGAAAATTGATTAATCATGTTGTTCAAATCTTCATAATCATTACTAAGTCTCATTATTCTTGTTTTGTCTTCTTGTTCTATTGGCTACTGAGAGAGTATGTTAAATCTCAACTATGATTGGGGATTTTTTTTTTTTGGTACCAGAGATTGAACTCAAGGGTACTCAACCACTGAGCCACATCCCCAGCCCTATTTTGTGTTTTATTTAGAGATAGGGCCTCACTGAGTTACTTAGTGCTTCACAGTTGCTGAAGCTGACTTTGAACTCACGATTCTCTTGTCTCAGCCTCCCAATGGGGATTGTTTTTCATTTTTTGGTTGTAAGTTTTCTTTGTACATTTTGAGGCAATGTTCATATAATCTGGATTGTTATGGCTTCCTGTTGAATTGATCCCTTTTATCATGATCAAATATTCCTTTTTATATTTAGAAACATGCCTCAAAGTCTAATATCAAGAATGTTTAATATAATAATAAATCATAGTTTAATGTCATGATCTGTGGCTATGTAAATTCTAGTTGCATTATTCTATTTTAAAATTAAAATCAAATAAAAAGTATTTTACTTGATACACAGATCTAAAATTTGTATTGCATGAATAAATTCATCCATAAACACTACCATCAGGACATCGAATAGCTCCATCATCACAAAGGAGATACTTCATGCTGTCCCTTAATATTCATACCCTCTACCTACCTGTCATAAAATGCGGGAACTCTAAATAATTTTCCATCAGTGTTGCTTGGTCTTCGGGAGAAATATTGTATTGTTATTGTTATTTAATATTAAACCTTTTCACCAAAACATCCCTGAGATTATCTAACTTACTGAATGTATCAGAAGTTTTTTTTTCCTTTTTTATTGTTGAGTATTCCATTGTATGGCTGCCCCAGAATTTGTTCATCCCCCTGTACAGGACATTTGGGTTGTTTCCCAGTTTTGAGCAATTATGAATAGAACAGCTATACAGGTGTTTGAAAAAACAATTTTCATTTGTATAGTGAAGTAACTACAAGTTGGAGGGCTCTGTCTTATGGAGACATAAATATTTATACATATTTACCATTTTGAGATATATACATATATATGTGTGTGGGTAAATATATAATATATATTTAACTTTATATGAAGTTACACTTTTTTTATACTACATCTACCATTTTTTATTCATTCCAGCAGTGTATGAGAAAGCTCCACTTGTTCCCAATTCTAACCAGCAAGCAATATTATGTTTTTTAAATTTTTTTCCCTTTAATGTGTGTGTAGTTATATACCAATGTGGTTTTTAAAAAATATTTTTCATTGTATATGGAAACAATACTTTCATTTTATTTTATTTTTAATGTGATTCTGAGGATTGAACTCAGTGCCTCATGTGTTCTAGGTAAGTGCTCTACCACTGAGTCACAACCCCAACCCTCAATGTGGTTTTAATTCATGTTTCACTAATGTATAATTATGCTGAACATCTTGTGTGTGCTTACTTGCCACAAATATGTCTTCTTTCCATTTATAAATGGGGCTATTAATATTGAAGATTTAAAATTTTTTAACAATTTCTTGAATTATAATTTATCATAAGATGCATTCATTTTGCCAGGCCAGTGGCGCACGCCTATTATCCCTGCAGTTTCGGGAGGCTGAGGCAGGATTCTAAATTCAAAGCTAGCCTCATCAACTTAGTAAGACCTTGTCTCAAAAAAAAAAAAGTTTTGTTTTGTTTTGTTTTCTGCTGTGACCGAAACACATGACAAGAGCAATTTTAAGGAGGAAAAGTTTATTTATTTGGGGGTTCACAGTTTCAGAGGTCTTAGTCCATAGATGGCTGACTTCATTCTTTGGTGCACAGGTAAGGCAAAACAACATGGTGGAAGAGTGTGGTAGAAGAAAGCGGCTCATGACCTGATGATCAGAAAGCAGAGAGAGAGCTCTCCTTACCATAACAAATTATAAACCCTAAAGACATACCCCCAGGGACCCAGCTCTTCTAGCCACACCCTCCTGCCTTCATTTACCATTTAGTTAATCCCTATCAGAGGATTAATTCATTGATTGGGTTTAGGCTTTCTTAACCTTCTTGCCATGAGCTTTTGAGGACAACTAATATCTAAACCATACAATGAATATTACTCAGTGGCTAGGTATCCCTGGGTTCAATCCTTGGTACACAAAAAAAGAAATATATACTCACTTTAAATATGCAATTCACAGATGTTTAGTTAATTTTTAGTTATGTAGCCATCAACACAATCTAATTTTACAACATTTCTATCACCCCAGAAAGAAACCTCACTTCCAATTGCAGTTAGTTCCTGTTCCACACCTAGCTCTTGGCAACCACTAAGCTGTTTTCTCCCAATATAGACTTGATGTCTCTGGAATTTCATAGAATTGAAATTATACAATACATAATCTTTTGTACAGACTTCAAGTTGTTTTCTCTATTTTCAAATTGTATTTTATATCTTCTTATTAAATTATAAGAGCTCTTTGCACATTCTGACACAAGTTGATGATTAGACACATGATTTGAAAATAGTTTCTCTGAGTCTGTGCCTTGTCTTCACAGTGTATTTGAAGAGTAAACATCTTTAATTTTGATGAAGTATAATATGACACTCTTTTTCCTTTTATTGTATTGTGCCTTTGTGGTCATATCTAAGAAATAATTACCTGCCATAAGGTTGTGATGATTTGCTTTTATGTTCTGTTCCCTTAGTTTAAAAATATTAGATCTTACATTTTTGTATGATGCATTTTGAGCTGTGTGTGTGTGTGTATGTGTGAATGTGTGTGTGGTGAGGTAACATTCTAATTGATCTTTTTGCTTGTGGCTTGCCAATGTCTTACCACTGTTTGTTGAAAAGATTACAGTTTCTTGCATTGAATTGCTTTGGTATGTTTGTGAAAATTCAGTTGAACATAAATGTGAGCTTTTATTTTTGGATCTTTGGTATTTCTACACCATTGATCTATATACTTGTTTTTATGTTGATACCACAATATTTTCATTAGTGAACCTTTGTAATAACTTTTGAAATATGAGCTATCTTCCAATTATCTTCTTTTTCAACATTGTTTTGACTGTTCTAGGACCTCTGAATTTCCTTATGATTTTAAGATCGTTTTTTCCATTCTGATATGGAATAGTTTTACAAAGATAACATTGCCTCTTTTGATGGACTGGAGGAGTGATGTCAGTTTGAGATTACCGAGTCTTTCACTCCATGGATGCTGATTATCTGTTTATTGAGGTCTTTAATTTTTTAGCTATGCTTTGTAGATTTCAGTGTATAAGTCTTGCACTTATTTTATCAAATTCATTCTTAAGTATTCCATTTTTTCTACACTATTGTGAATATAATTTTAATGTTTATTTTTGGATAGTCCATTGTTAGTATCTTGATTTAACATGGATCCTATGACCTTGGTGAACTTATTTATTAATTCTACTGGGCTTTGTGTTTTGTGGATTCCATGGGATTTTTAGTTTGAAAAACTGTGTCATCTGCTAATAGAGTATTTCTTCTTCCTTTCCAAACTGGTTGCCTTTCATTTATTTGATTAATTTCAAATATTTTCATTATTTTCCTGTTTTACCTGATTAATTAGAGCCCTTTCATGTTTTACCTGATAGCTACAGCTTCCAGTACAAATCAGAAGGGAAGTTGTGAAATTAGACACCCTTGCCTTGTTTGAGATTATAGGGCAGAATTCAGCCTTTAAGAGTTAAGTGTGATATTAATTGTAGGTTTATTATTAAAACACTTTTATCCGATTGAGGAAATTTTTTTCTACTGTTAATGTTTTGACAGTTTTATAATGAAAAAAGGGTGGCTTTTGTCAAGTGCTTTTCTGCCTATATTCATATGATTCTTTATCCTTTATTTTTCTATTACTGTATTACCTGAATTGATTTTCAGATCAACCTTGAAGTCTTGAAATAAATCCTGCATTGTCATAGTGAATAACACCTTTCTGTGTCTGAAATTTTAGCTAGCTAATATTCTCTTTAGGATTTTGGCATCTTTATTCATGAGGGATATTGGTCTGTGATTTTTCTTTCCTTGTAATATATTTTGACTTTGACATAAACACTTTCCACATGATGAGAGGGGACATGTTCCCTTCTCTATTACATGCAAGAGTATGTGAGATATTGGTAACGTATATATTCTAACTATTTAGACAGATTTACCAATAAAAAAATATGAACCTGACTTCTCTTCATGAAAACATTTTTATTGCTGATTTTATTTCTTCATGAAAACATTTTTATTGCTAATTTTATTTCTATACTTTTAATAGATTTATTCATATTTTTTATTTTAATTGAGCCAGTTTCAGTTATATCTTTTATGAATTTTTAAATTTCATCTAAATTGTCTAATTTGTTGGCATACAGTTGATCAAAGGAATCCCTTATAACCTTTTTAATTTTGGCAAGGTCAGTAGCAATGTCACTTTTTTTTCTTTCCTGGATTTGGTTATTGCTATCTTCTCTCTTTTCTCATAAGTCTAGCTAAAGCATGTCATTTTATTTTTCTGTTCAAAGAACCAACTCTTGGTATCATTTATCTTTGTTATTTTACCTTCTATTTTTTCAATTGTTTTTATTCTCATCTTTACTATTTGTTTCCCTGTGCTCATTTGGGGTTTAGTTTATGCTTATTTTTGAAGCTTCTTAAAGGGGAAACTTAGATTTTGATATTAATCAAATCATTCTTCCTTACTAATACAAGAATGCATGTATAGTATCAGTTTTCCACTAGGTACTATTTGATCTCTATCTTAAAAATTTTTGTGTTTTAATTTCATTCAGCTCAAAATAGCTTTTAATTTATGCTTTAGCCCTTTGGTTAAAGCATTCTTTTTTAATTTCCACATATTTTTGAATTTCCCAGGTTTCCTTCTTTTGTTGATTTCAAATTTCATTCTATTGTGGTCAGATAACATACCTTGTATTACTTAAATCCTTTGAAAGTTTCTGGATTTTTTTTATAGCCTGGATATAGTCCATCCTGGAAGTGTGTGTATTCTGGTGCTGTTAGATTTAATGTCTATAAATGCTAGGACTCCTTCATGATTGTGTTGTTTGAGTCTAATAAATATTTGTTAGATTCTGTCTACCCATTTTTAAAAGTAATTTGTGTAAGTATACAACTGTGGTTATTGAATTATGTATTTTTCTTTCATTATGTCTGTTTTGCTTCATGTACATGAAGGTATTTTGTTAGGTGTGTATCTGTTTGTATTTATCTTCCTAGTAAACACCTATTCTGTCTCCAGTAACTTCTTTGTCTTAAAGTTCATTTTGTCTGATACTAGTGTAGCCCATCCATCTCTTTTACTTTTATTCACTTATTGTTATTTAGTGTTTGCACAGTATGTCTTTTTCTGTTGCTTTACTTTCAACTAGTGTACTTAAGTCAAATTTTTTTCTTCATACTGATATGAAATACCATTTGATGTTTCTTTATAAGTCCCTTAGTATCTACTTTAAAGCAGTTCTTTTTTATTTTTTTTTAAATATTTATTTTTTAGTTGTAGGTGGACAGAATATCTTTATTTTATTTTTTACGTGGTGCTGAGGATCGTGCCTCACGCGTGCTAGGCGAGCACGCTACCACGGCACCATAACCCCAGCCCCAGCAGTTCTTTTTTCAACAAATTCTGTCTCTTTGATCTGAGAATCTCTTTATTTCAACTTTGTTTTTTGCACTATATTTTTCAGTTTTCTCTTTTACACTTTAAATACTTTGCACTGTTGTCTTTTCTGGCTTCTATTGTTTCCCAGGAAAACTCAGCTGTCAATTTTACTTGGTCTCTTGCATGCAATGAGTTTCTTTTATCTAGCTAACTCTAAAGGCTTGTTTATTTGTCTCATTTTTAAAAATTTGTTGCCTTCATTTTCAATGTTTTTATTATGTGTTCAGGTATTGATCTTTGTATGTACCCTACTTTGAGTTTGTTGAGTATTTGGATGGGGAGCTTAATGTTCATCAAAGTTAGGGAGTTTTTAATCATTGTTTCCTAAAATGTTTTTCTTTTCTTGATTTTTCTTCAGATTTTCCCATTTTTGCATATTTTGTGTACTTAATGGTGTCTCACAAATCTCTGAAGCTCTACTCATTTTTCTTTTTAATTTTTCTTCCTGTTTTCTAATCTGAAATTTCTATTGATCTAAGTTCTTTGGTACCTTATTCTACTAGTTCAAAAATATCTACAAAGGTTTCATTTTTCTTTTTTAGTTATTCACTTAATAGATGCAAAACCTAAGTGAGTTTTTTCTCTCATAATTTATATTTCTTTGACAGTCTATTTGATGAATCATTGAATTAAATTTCATTTTAAGACATGGCTTCTTCTAGTTCTCAGAACATATTATTAATAAGTTTTGAAGTCTCTAAGTCCAACTTCTAAGACTCTGATAAGATAATTTCTAATGAAGGCATTTATTTCAGTGTCTGGGTCATATATTTCTGTTTATTTCATGTTTCATAACTTTCTGTGGAAAATCAGACATTTGATAAAATATAATATAGCAACTCTGAATTCTGACTCCTCCACTCCACTCTGGGGCTTATTGTTGCTGTGGATTCTTGTTTGTTTAATTGTTGTTTGTTTATATAGTAGCTTATCTATACTAATTTTGTGGAGTCTGCTTTCTCCACAGTGTGTGGCCTATGATGTCACTACTTAGGTGTTTGTTTCTAGTTTTTGTTTTCATGATTTTTATTTTTAACTCTATTATCCAAAGAAAGGTTTGTCTGTATCAGCTTTTAGTGGTCAACTGATCTGCCAATAATAGGTCAGAGGTTCTGCTTAAACATCTTAACTTGGTAGAACTGGTTCTTCATCATTAGAATCCTTACAGAGTTCTGGGAGTTCACAACTTTGTCTCACCTTCCTCCAGTGTCCAATAACTTCTCAAGAACTTTCTTCAGTCTCTCTTAAGTGGACACAACTGCATGCACACAGCCTTCCAAAGCACCAGGGTATTGTGCAATCTAATCTTAAAAGGGCCTTTAGTGACCTTGTCTTCCCAGGAGCAACCCTATAAGTTTATAACTGGCCTCTGGTTTGTTACTTAATCCAAAGAATACTGCCTTATTGCTAGCCTTCCTTGATTGGTTACCACTGAATCTCTAGTGTGTTTTGTTTTGTTTTATTTTATTTTGTTTTGTTTTGTTTTAGCAGCTCCTCTATTATCTGGAGGCAGGGAAAAGCTCTGAGTAGCTCCTGTTGCTTCCCAGCCTGGTTTAGTGGTGCCCCTGTGAATACCCAAGTTGAGCAACTAGTGAATTAATTCTCTTAGCCCAAGGAGAATGGACAGGGCTGTTTCCTTGACTTTGCTCCCCCAGGAATGGGTTTTTCCATACTCTGCTTTGAATAAAGTCAGCAGGGCAGCAGAGGTTATAGTAATAACTAATGTTCCCATTGCACCATGCAGAACTTCCACATGATAACAGACTATGACTGTTCTCATGGATATTCAGAAGATTTTTATGAATAAATATGTGTTAACTTGTTTGGCCTTTGTTTAATTTTAAAGATTTTCAATAGTTAATTTTGATAATTGTGTTTATAATTTTTTCATTGGTTTTCAAGCACAGGATTTCTAGAGCTCCTCACTCAGTCATTCTGGGAGTATACACTACTCTGTGGAGTTTTAAACATTCTTTATGCATTCTGTATGAGTCCTTTGGCAGGTATGTGATTGGCAAATCTCCTAGGCTGTAGTCTCAAACTTTCTATTCTCTTCACAGAATTTGGTAGAGCAAAAGTTTTAAATTTTGACAAAGGTGAACCTATCATTGTTTTTGTCTATATGAATAATCCCTTCACTGTTATATCTAAGAACTCTTGCCTTTGCACAGGCTACAAGGAACTCCTCCTGTGTTTCTCTAAACATTTTATTGTTTTGTATTTAACATTCAGATATATGATTCATTTTGAGTTAATTTTTGTATAAAGTATGAGGTTGAGCCCATTGTAAAATTTTTGGCATATAGATATCTAAATGTTTTAAAATATTTGGTGAAAAACTATCATTTTTCCATTTAATCACTGTTGCACCTTTGGGAAAAATCAATGGGCCATATTTATATAAGTCTATTTCTGGACTCTCCATTCTGTTTCATTGATCTATGTCTGTACCAAATCCACAATCTCAATTACTGCAGTGCAAACTAAGTCTTAAGATGTGGTTGCACGATTCATCCAAATTTAGTCTTCATTTGCAAAGTTATTTTTACCATTCTCTGTCTTACTTGTTCAAATAAAATTTAGAATGAGCTTTTATATATCTACAAAAACATTATCTTGGATTTATTGTAATTGCATAAAATCTGTAGGTCAATTTGGAGATTATCAACACAGTTAATTTGCTAAAGCTTCTAAACCACGAATATAACATGTCTCTTTTCCATCTATTTTGATATTTTTAAGCAACATTTTGTAGTTTTTTGCATGTAGATCCTGCATATATTTTGTTAGCTTTATGTCCAAATATTACTTTTTCAAGATGGCATGAAAGATATCTTAAAATTTCAGTTTCAAATTGTTCATTACTAATATATAAAAGTACTTTTTATTTTGTTTGCTAATCTTGTATCCTGAATCTTTGTTGAACTCACTAACTCATTCTAGGTAAATTGATAGTAGATTTATTCGGATCATCTACATAGACAACATTCTTTTATGTGAATAGAGATTATTCATTTCTTTCTTTGAATCTGTGTGCCTGTCAATTCTTGTTCATGACTTCTTGCATTTCAGGTATGACGTAAAATAAAAGTGGTAAAAGTAAATATTCTTACATTATTATTATTATTATTATTATTATTTTGGTACTGGAGATTGAACTCAGAGGTACTAGACCACTGAGCCACATCCTCAGCCCTATTTTGTGTTCTATGTAGAGACAAGGTCTCACTGAGTTACTTGCTTAGTGCCTTGCCGTTGCTGAGGCTGGCTTTGAACTCACAATTCTCCTGTCTCAGCCTCTCTAAGTGCTGGGATTACAGGCTTGAGCCACCGTGCCCAGCTCTTGCGTTATTTTGATCATAGAGAAAATATACAGCTTTTTTAAAAATTAGATGTGATGTTAGAGGTTATTTGTAGATTCTATGAAGAGATTTAGGAAATTGTTTTGTTTGAATGTGCTTTATAATAAATATATTTTGAACATCATTGTATGCTTTCTGCATTATTGCTATGTTCACATGGTTACTTTGGATTAAATTTATTTGCTTTTAAATATTAAAACCAGCCTTGAGGGAGGGCATATATTTATCAGAAACACTGGGTTTGATTCCCAGCACAAAAAACCCTTGAATTATGGGAATAAATATACATATATGATTTTTAATCATATATATGATTAAAACTTAAATTAGGGTTTTGGCATCTATTTTCATAAGGAATGTTAGTCTATAGCTTTCTTTTATTGTAGTGTCTTTATCTGCTTTGGTATCAGGGTGGTATTTGTTTAAAAATGAATTTTGAAGTGCTCTTTTATTTTTCAATTATGTGGCTTTTTTTTTTTTGAGTATTTCATAGAATTCACCAATGACACCATCTACTCCTAGAGATTCATATTTTGGAAGTCCAGCATTTTAGGTGAGCATCTATAGTTTGTGGATATTAAGAAACTGGTCTATTTTATCTGAGAATATATGTGTGTAGAGTTGATCATAGTAGTCTTTTTTTTTTTTTTTAAATATTTTTTTAGTTGTAGATGGACATAATGTCTTTATTTTATTGCTTTGTACGTGGTGCTGAGGATCGAACCCAGGGCCTCGCGCATGCAAGGCAAGCGCTCTACCGCTGAGCTACAATCCCAGCCCTCATAGTAGTCTTTAATACTCTTTCAAATACTTGTATCTCTGTAGTGATAACACTTATTTCATTTCAGATCTTGGTAATTTGTGTCTTCTCTCTCACTTTGTCAATCTTGTTAGTATATCACCAAGTTTGGTTATCTTCTCAAAAAACTAACTTTTGAATTCATTTGTTTTTATTTCTATTATTTTTCTACTTTGACTTTCATTGATTTATTATTTCATTTAATTTCTTGCTTTGGGTTTATTTTGCTCATTTTTCTTCTACTATATTAAGGCAAAACCTTCAATTCTTTGACAACTATTTTTCTTTTCTAAGCATTTAGTTCTATATATATAACATCTAAGCACTGTTTAGTTGAATCCCACAGATCTTTTTGTTGTTCCTTTTTTTTTTTTTTTTTTTGGTACCAAGGATTAAATGCAGGGCACTTAACCACTGAGCTACATCTGCAGCCTTTTTTATTTTTTATTTTGAGACAGGTTTTTGCTAAGTTGCTTAGAGCCTCACTAAATTGCTGAGACTTGTCTTGAACTTGTGATTGTCCTGTATCAGCCTCCCGAGTCACTTGGATTGCAAGCATGTGCTGTTACTGAGCTGGGTCCTTCCAGGAATCTGAGGCAGCGTGAAGATTCCCCTTTAAACCTTGATTCATGTGATCAAGTCAGAAACATTTCAGACACATTGCTCAGAGTAACAGGAATATGTTTATTGAAGAAATAGGAAAAGGGAAAGGGGACACTCTGAAAGGAGAGATACATTCTCTCAGAGAGCATTCCTGCATTCCAGTCTTACTGGGGATCCTGAAGAAGTTTCCAAAGAGTTCTTCCCAGATCCACTTCTTGACTTTTGACTGATAGCAGGCTGATATCAGACTTTTAAGTCTCCATTTCTTTTCTATTTTTTTGGTACTGGAGATTGAACTCAGGGGTACTCAACCACTGAGCCACATCCCCAGCCCTATTTTGTGTTTTATGTAGAGACAGGGTCTCATTGAGTTGCTTAGCGACTCACCTTTGCTGAGGCTGGCTTTGAACCTGCAATTCTTCTGTCTCAGCCTCCCTAAGTGCTGGGATTACAGGTTTGCACCGCCGTGCCCAGCTAAGTCCCCATTTCGATGGCAATTCAGTGTCACCTTGGTCCATGCTGATTGGTTCTAATTGGATTCTTAATCATTTTTATGGGTTTTATGGTTAGGAGGAATTGTCCATTTCTTCTGGGATCTGGTCTATGCAAAGGGTCACCAAAGTCCCTTCAAAGTAACTTGGGTTCCTCTTATCAACGTTACTTCATGCCTGCATTTCCTTGCAGGTAACAGGTAGTTTCCTGAGGAATGTGACAGATCCTGCCACTTAGGCCAGGCAGAGCTTCAGGTAAATTGCTTTTTGGCAAAGAAAGCATGTGGGGGTCAGCACAGTGGGCCCATTTTATATAATTATTCTCTTAACCCCATGTTCCCACCATTCACATCTGTCTGTCCCCTAACAGTACCACCACGTCTGGCTGATTCCTGTAGGTTTTGGTATTTTGTATTTACATTTATTTATCTCAAAATAATTTTGAATTCCCTTGAGACTCTGACCCATTTTGTAGTAGGTAGACTTAGATGGTGTTTATTCTCTCTGCCTCCCAGTCTTATTCCCTTTACAGTTGCTTCCTGTTGAGTGAAGGCTGGATCTGGGATTTGCATCTAACCAATAAAATGTGGCAAATGTGCTAGGATGTCATGCTGGTGCTTACCTCATGTTATCACAGGTTCCATCTCACTAGCAGATGGCTAAAGAGTCTTTGTTTCTCTACTGATGGCTTTAAATAAGCAAGTTGGCATGAAATCTGTGGCCGCAAACATTGTCCCAATACCCTTCGAGAGACAGAAGTAGATCCCTCTTCAGTCAGCATTCCAGATGGAAACAGCCAAGCCAACATCTTGACAAAGCACATGAGATTCTAAGTGGAGCACTCAGCCAAACTGTCCCCAGACTCCTAACGCATAGAAATTGTGAGATGATATCTGTGTTTTGTTTAAACTCACTAAATTAGTCACAATTTATAATAGAGCATATACAACTAATATACATGGATTATTCATCAGTGTTTTGTGTAATTTTAAAGTTTGGAGATTTTCCTATTACCTTTTTATTATTGATTTTTAATTTCATTCCATTATCACTAAAAAAGATTTTTAAAGTATTTCGATTCTTTCACATTTTTAAAGTTTTATTTTATATTCCAGGATATAGACTATTTTAGTGAATATTCCATTTGCAATTAAAAAGCATATTCTGCTGCTGTTTGTCTGTGTACTCTAATCATCAGTTAGATCTAGTTTTGGTAGAGTTGCTTCATTCTTCCATGTTCTTCCTGATTTTCTGTCTGTGAGTGCAAGAACAGTCATATACCACATGGCAATGTTTCTGTCATCAATGTGATGGTGGTCTCTTAGTATAAAGAAGCTGAAAAATCCTAGTACAACACAGGGCTCATGTATTTGTGGTGGTGCTGGTGTAAACAAGCCTATTTATTGCCAATTATTGTGTAAATTTATAGTACATGCAATTATGTACAGTGTATGATACTTGATAATAATTAGTGACTGTTACTGGCTTATGTATTCATTATACAATACTGTTAATAGTACTTTAGAGTATATTCCTTCTACTTACTTAAAACTCTTCACTTAAAACAGTATGTCCAGTTACATGGCAACAACCTCATGTAGCTCATGTTTGTCATTGTGTTAATTGTTTAAGGCTATATCAAGTGACTAACCTATACACATGTCTAAGTACACTTTAAAATGTTTGAACAATGAAGCTGGGCACAGTGGCACACGCCTGTAATCCCAGAGGCTCAGGAGGCTGATCACGAGTTCAAAGCCAGCCTCAGCAACAGCAAGGCGCTAAGCAAATCAGTGAGACCCTGTCGCTAAATAAAATACAAAAAAGGGCTGGGGATGTGGCTCAGTGGTGGAGTAACCCTGAGTTCAATCCCTGGTAAGCCCCCCTTCCCCAAAAAATGTTTGAACAATGACAAAAATCACTTGACTTTCCAATTCTCAGAATGCATCCCCATTTTAAAGGGACTCATTTCTATTTTTAATAAGAGAAAGTTTGTGAAGTTCCAAATTCTAATTGTGGATTTATATATGTATTTATATACTTCTGTTAGTTTTTGCTTCATTTTAAAGCTCTGTTATCAGATACATTAGGGATTCTTACATCTTGGTGAATTGACTCTCAGCATTATGTAACAGCCTCTTTACATCTGGTAATTTTCTTTGATATTTCTGTGTCTAAAAGTAATATAGCCATTGCAGCTTGTTTTATAAATGTTTTCAAATTTTTCAATTGAATTTATTTTTAACTGATACATTAAAACATAAAAATTGTGCATACTAATAGCATACCATATGATGGTTTGATAAATGTATATGTTGTGTAATGTTTACATCAGGTTAAATATTTTTAATTCTCAAATATTTATCATTTATAAATTCTTCTGGTTTTCTGAAATGTACAGTATGTTATTATTCTCCGTAGTCACCCTGCTGTGCAATAGCACACCAGAACTTCTTGATTCTATCCAACTGCAACTTAGACCCACTGATCAGTCTCTCCCATTCTTTCCTCCTCCCCTACTCCCCTCAGCTTCTGCTAACCAACATTCTATTACCAGCTTCTATGAGATCAACCTTTTCAGATACCAAATGAGTGAGATCATGTAGTATTTGTCTCTCTGTGTCTGACTTACTTCACTAATGGTAACTTAACCATTCCAGTTTTCTTAAAAAATTAGTAGGTCTTTTATCACTGTTTTACTTTTCAATATACTGGGGTCATTATAAAAGGCCTCATTCAGGTACAAATTTTATGATCTATGACTTTAGATGAGCTATAAACCAAAGATGATGTGACGAAGAAAGACAGTATGCCCAATAAATTTCTGATGATATATTTTAGGACATGGGAGAGACACTATGTTTTAGGATAAATTTGCTATCATCAAGAAGTGACTGGAGTTGAGAGACCCTCTTAAAGTGTAGGAATATTAATCTGCATTTTTGGTGGGGAGTGGAATATCACATGCAGTTTAATTTCCTCTAAAGTTTTAAAGTTTAATTTCATCCTGAATTTGTTAAGTGAATTTACTTCACTATTTTAAAAAGCATACAAGGGAGCCTATTAGTTGTAATATGTTATAAGGAAGAGTAGCCAAAACAAAGCAAAAACAAAAAACTGATTCTATTAAAATAAAAAAAAATATGGGGAGAGTAAGCTTGGAAAAAAATTAATTCAAATAGAAAACTATGATCAAATTAGCATTTTCTTTTAAACATTTTTGAGACTGCTGCTATCAAACACAGAGATGTTCAACTTTAGCTACAGGATAATTTTATTTTCAATTTTTTAATGTCCTGATTATGCCCTACTGAGAAAATAAATGAAATTCCTTATTCCAGAGAGTTAACAAGCTCCTTACATAATGACATGATGAGAAAGACAAAACTAGAGAATCTATATTTGTCATCAATAATTTCAGGTGATGAATGGGTTAAGTAAAAGACGGTGAAGACAAATAAAATGCCTCCTGAATGAATTTCCATTCTTAGCTATGTATAAGGTGCAAATGAGACACTAGTGTATATATAGCTACTGGAGCAGTTCCACTTGATAATGATGAGAACAATACATTTTCCATAAATAAATCTGGAAATCTTCTAATGGAATGTGACTAGAGCAAACGTCCATAGTGTTTCCTATTAAAATACATGTTCCTTAATTTTTACTGGGCATGCTCAGGTCTTTCTCTCTTAATCTAACTTAAACATTCCTCCTAATTCCAACAGCTCCTGTAGATTCAGTGCCATTTTCTTTACATTCTGTCTTTGTGACTGCTACCTCACTCATGTAGCTATTTCTACTAACAATAGAAAAATTATCCAAGCTCACATGGGCTACTTGTTTTCCTGAAGTCAGCTTTACCCGTAGATCCTTCCAGTCCATACCTTAAAAAGGCATGAGGCTGTTAACCATGAAAAGGGAGCAGGGAATCCATTAGAACAAAGTTTATTCAATGTTATTCCACTTAGAAAAATAACTCAAAGCACAGCTATATTGACAAGTAAAATCATCAGCTTGCTCTTATAGTAACAGACTTGAAAACTCCTTAAAAGCACTTGTCATGTAACCAACCTAAGAAGCATCAAGTATTTGGCAAAAAGTATTAAATAATATTTCTTCATATGTTAATGTGAATGTCTCATAATATTCTGTTATAGAAGATGCAAATATAGTCAAATTGAAGACCCTCAGTTTGAGGTAGGTCCTATGTAGTAATTTTTGCATGAATACTAAGCTATTGCTTTATTTGTATCATCAGCATGCATGCATGTAGAAGTTGCTGACTACACTTGGCAGTCTGACTTATTCCCTGCTGCCACTCACCCTTGAAAACCTGTAGCTAGATATTGCACATATTTTACACTGAAATGATGGAATTTTATCAGGCCAGACACTCTTGAGACAGATTTTAATTTCTCCCATGCCTAATTAATAAATGAGAATTAAAGATTAAAATCACAAAATAGTGGTTACATTTCTAAAGCTCCTAACTCATCTAATTATATAAAAGCACACAAAGAAAAATATTTGCAAGCAATTTTCCACTGATCCAAAATCCCCATTAAGGAGCACAGCCCACTTTTATCTTCTCAAGGACCGGACGTTGCTTGGACATAGTCTGTCAATATAATTTCCAGACATAATTTGACAGGAGTTAAAGAGTGCTTTGAATTAAAGCATTTAAGAGAACTAGAAAAGAAACATAGTTGTTTAGCAATATAATAATGTGCTTCCCATGTGGAATTTAAGATGTTACAAGTCCTGTTTTATTATACTAAACTACTCCATGTTGTCAAATAACAACAACAACAACAAAAATATAATAGGATATGAAATTTTATATCTTAACTCCTGCATTCTATGTGCTTCCAGTCTACCTTTCTTTTTTAGAAAAAAAAAACTGCTATGCAATTTTTACTTCTCTGATAATGGACAGCTTTCACAGTAAACCACCTGTAATATATAATTTACATATGCATCTTCAAACTAAAGTTTAAAAATGCCTTATTTTACTCTTCTGAAACAAATGGAGCACAAATAAAATGATCCATACTCTCTTTTCTTGCCCAACTTTCCCAAACTCAAGTGACTGTATAAATCCTGCTGTTTTGCAGATATCTTGTGACTGCCCCTAAAGCCTGAGAATGAGAAAACTTCTGAATTGAGAGCCCTTGGTGCCCATTTCATGAAAACAAAAATTACCACTGCTACCTTGAACATTTATTTAGAGTTCTGGCTCTAAAAATCAAATATGATGATCTCTGAAGAATACTTTTGCCACCTGCCAAACTATTTCAGTCTTAAGATTTGAAATATGCTGCTCTTCAGATATCCATAAGTGCCATCATTTACATGCCATGTTGTCACCTCAAAAACAGAAGCACACTTCTACCCAGTGAAGATGAGGATTCTGTTTAACTATTTTGGACCAAAAGTATGAACTCAGGACCATGATCAGGCTTTAACTAGAGAAAGCAATGTGACAGAGCAGAGTTAGGGCCTCCAGAACTAATTTAATTTCCTATGTGTTCATAGTAATGTCCCATGAGAGATGTCAGTTAACACTATGAAGATTATAAAGTGAGTACAGTAATGTTATGAAATTAATGGAACTTAAATCCAGCCTGTGGGAAATTGATCATTCAGGATGAATTGTCTGGCATCCTGATTTGCTTCAGTAGTGAAATGTGAAAATTACAGAACTGAAAAACACTTGCTCTTTGAAGTCAGATTATATGACCTAAATCATTTGTCTCACAAGCTTGGAAAGACTTGGAAGAGTTATAGTACACAAAGTGCAGAGGCTACTAAAATAAAGAATCTCAGATTTATAGGTGGGGTGTGCAGAGAAGCAGTCCTTACAAAACAATGAACAACTACCTTTTTACCTTGTACTATTTTCTATATTTTCATTGTTTTGTTTACCTTTTTGGCATTTACTGTTATCTCTTTTATTTATTGTTGTAGTCATAAAATATCAGATAACTTTTACATTTATTTGGTACTCAATACAAGTTTATTGTAAGAATGAATGACTGCAAGAAGACAAGTTTTAAAATTCTTTTCATCACTAACTTGAGCTCAATTCAATTTTAATAAAATGCCATAGAAATATAATTAAAAGGGCTCCATTTTCCAGCTTTTCTTATCTGAGTTTTGAGATTATCTAATACTTTTTCCCACTTGCACACTTAACCATTTACATCATCATAACTTAAATAATCATTTGGAAATTCTCCTACTTAACAGGTGTCAGTGTCTCTGTGAGTTTAAGGATGATATACAGGAACTATCACAGACACCTATTTAAGAAAAGTGTTTGATATGCTGTGAATGTAAATTAAACAAAATAAAATGATTAATTACAAGGCACTAAAGTCCTTCCAAATTCTCCAAATGTGGCATGAACTATTTCCATTGAACCAGTGAATCACTGAGCACTAGAGGCCCTTGTTCAAGTTACATAAAAGATCTTATTACTCTTCATTCAAAAAATTGTTGCAGAGAGTTAAAAGAATGGTCATATGTTCTACATTACTGTAATGAAATTAATTCCTGTTCAAAAGCTAGGGACAATATAAAAATCTGATTTTTTTTAATCAGGTTGGAATTTTGACATAAAATTATTTTTTTTCCATGTCAACTACAAGTACCTAAGAATCATTTTAAATAAGTTATTTCTTATTTTCCTATTGTCTTAATTTTACCTCTATGGATCTTTTTCTTTCCACATGTGAATTTTATCATATTTACTATAGTTTAGAATGACTTAGATTGACTGTGACTGACATCATGTAACTCTGTTCAAATGCATCGTGTAGTTTAATGTGATTTTGACATTGTAAAGATACTCTATAATGTTTATTATTCCTATTTAGCAAAGTAAAGAAAACCAATATATACCCTTAAAAATTGTATATATTCTAAAGCACTCATTTATAAACAATTCATTCATACCTATGTCTAAATATTCAAGAACAATTTGCAGTCACCAGTTAACAATTACATTGACTGTTGTGGACCAGATACCTCTTACAGATCATGAGATAAAATTAAAGTATGAACATAATGCCTTTGGAGCACTGAGTATTAAAAAACCAGCTCAGGAAGGAGAGAACAGAAAGAATCCATGGTGATCATTCTGTATCTGAGTGGACATCAAAGGAAAGGTCATTTTCCAATTACAGAACTTAAACCAAGGTTTGAACAAAAGGGATTGTTCCTACTTTTTGTGGGTGTTATGGTCTGTCCCAAACCAGCAGGCCAAAGAGGCACCCCCACAATCACCTAGCAGTGGAAGTCAAGAAGACTTGGAGCTGACTGGCCACCCGTTCCCAGCCCTCCGTGCAGGACAATCAGACGCACCAGGGAGACCAGTCAAAGCAGGCACTCATTTATTTGTGGAATAAGCATTCAACTTATAGGGCCTTTTGGCCAATCAGAGACAATTCACATAGCCAGCAGCTGTCCGTGTGGCAAGGCATACAAGCCCTCTGAATTCTGTCCACAAGCTAATCATGTGCATGGAACCAACAGTAAACTAATCACATAGTCCCTCCTTCCTCCGTGCCCTTCATGTTTACACACTTTTCACAATGGCTAGTCACCATCTTAAGGGTGTAGCATGGAGCTAGCTCCCCACAAGTCCCCCTTTTTTGTTTTGTGTGGTCCACCTTGGGAATGTGCCTGTCTTAGGTTGCCCCCATCTTTCAGGGGGTCTTACCCGTCATTGACTACCATTCCAGCCTCATGGTGGGCCCATACCTTAAGGCCTTTGGATTTCCTGCAAGGCCACATAGACCCAAGGGTCTCGAGGGGTTTGGGGGTGTTCTTCAAGCACCTGTGCTAGCATTGTGATCTTGTTTTGGAGCTGGGCTTGCTTATCCCTATAGCATTTCCAGCACCTGGTAATGAAAAGCAACAGAAGAAGGATGAGACCACCAATGCCCAATAGGGCTAAATTTGGAAGGGAAAAGAAGCTTGTGAGTTTTTGCCACATGGCAGTAAAAAATTGGGCAGAAGGAAAAATTTCCACCTTTGTATGGTTGATCTTAATAATCAAAGATAATAATTGAGAGGGCAAATTTAACATCTTATCATTCCAGGGTCCCCTGATGTAGGTGGAGTAATTTTTTATCATCTGAGTAGCATTAATCTCCAGAAAGGATTGTCAGAGGTGAACACGGAGGGAATTACAAAGGTGTCTCTGTTGTATAATACAGTTAATTGCTCTGATAGAATGTCCATTTCTTGCTGGAGGATCATAATACCCCCAGCGAGTGATTGCTGAGAGTCTTGTATATGAGAAACATCACAAATGACCTCTTGGAGCTTCTGGGCAGTTTGAGTAGTTTGTGTGATCGCGACAGCAGCAGCGGTTGCAGCAGCAGCAGATGCAACTACAGCAGTAATTATAGCGGCAGTGATTCCGAAGTCCCCCTTGGGTTTTGGTTGGGATCTTATCTGTTAAGGCTGGGTGCCGTTGTAGAATTGGAGGCTCTGTATGGCCATCTGAATAATTGTCCCAAGGATGAATATCAGCACAGCAATTATCAGAATTCCAGTCAGCACCAGGCAAGCAGTCCACCGCAGTCATTTACATGGGCTCATTCCTGTAAATTAAGGAGAGAGATCACCTCTCAAGAGTGGGTACTCCTGGGTCGTTATTGCAATGACAATACTTAAGGTTCCTAGTGGGTACCCAAATAGGACTTGATTCGCCTATTGGGAAAACACATCCAAAGCCTCAGCCTGCGCTTATAATGGGGTCAGGCCCACACCAACACACTGTTAGGGAGTCCTTCCATTGGACCTCAATATTGATGTAAGGTGTCTGATTGGACCAATATCTTTGGAAAGCTGTTAGAGGCTGTTCTTTTGCAAAATTTAAAATATTTAATGTGAGCATAGCCATTTGTAGCTGATCATAAGGGTTGGTTCCTCCTTTTTGTTTTTGTAATTGACCTTTTATAGTTTTATTATGTCGCTCTATGATGGCTTGTCCTCTTGGGTTGTATGGAATTCCAGTGGAATGTTTAATATGCCATTGGGCAAAAAATCCCTGTAGGGCTTGGCTCACAAAACAAGGCCCATTGTCTGTTTTTACTTGTTGAGGTATTCCTAATCAGTGGTGATATACACTTCGGCTTCTCCAAGAATATCTTTCCCCAGTAAATTGGCCATGAGGCCAGGGGCAACAAGGGGCCGGACCTCCCCATGACTTCCGTCTACATCTTCCCATCTAAGCCAGTCTTTAGTCTCCTCTGAGGTGGTATTGCCTCCAACCCCCAGCAGAGGGGGCCCTGGGATCAATTCCCATTGAGGAGGAATTTCCTCTTTCTGCAACACAGTGCGGTCCACCCCTGTGTCAATCAAACAGTGGAACTTCTTTCCCGCTACGTGAATGTCCATTTTTGGTCTCACCCCCGGTATTATCGGAATGATCTAAGAGCTCTAGGGGAATTTTGACTGGGAGAGGTTTGACCCCCAGGATTTGGGCCTCCTTTGGTTAACGGGGCTGGAGAGTGCCCCTTCCTCAGTTTAAAGGATTGCCCTGGATATCGAATTTGGATTGGCAGTCCTTTTGCCAGTGGAGCCCCTTCTTACATCTAGGGTAGGGAGTTTTGGGAAGGCCTTGATTAGGCTTACCACCAGGCTTTGGAGGGCTACTAGGGCATTCCCTCTTAAAATGCTCAGGCTGACCACATCCATAACAATGCCTGTCCCATTTAGGGGGTCTAGATTGCCCTCCCACAGCTACAGAGGTGAGATCAGAAGTTAAGACCTCTGTAAGAGAAGCTGTTTGGGCCTGTAAGTCTGTCACCAATGCTTGAGATTGGTGGGTATGAGTCCCTACATCCTTGGTGGCTATGATCCATCTCCCCATCAACCTATCTTTCATCCCAGCACAGGCCAGCTTATAATCAGTGGTCATCCTTCCCAAACCAGCATTTTTACAAATTGATCCCTCAGAGGCCCAGGAGGGAACTTCCGTTGGAGACTTTTTTCTACTCTGTCAATAAAGGTGGCCAGGTCCTCAGTGGCCTTTGGAGTTATTCCCAATATAGGGGGTTCTGCGGGCCCTTCCTCTAACTTCTTCCAGGCCTCCAGGCCTAGTGATCTGACCTGTTCTTGATAGGGCACCAGAATGGCGGCCTGTTGAGGGCCTGTGGCATATTGATCACTGTTTCCTGAGAGCATCCCATCAGTCACTGGGACAGGGGGGTTTGCTGCCTGATTTCTTTTGGCTTGGGAACGACATTCCTCATAAAAAAAAAGGCACACCACTTGAGATAAAATGGACCAGGTAGAACTTCCTTAGTTAACCCCCTCCAATCTTGAGTTGTGCATTGTTGATGAGCCAATCCTTGAAGGATAGTTTCAGCCCATGGGGAGTTAGGCCCGTCCTCTGAAACTGTCTTCTTAAGTTCTTTAAGGTCTTGTGATCCCCAAGGACGGCAATCTGGGGGCTGACCCAGATTGATGACTACGGGGAACACCTGAGTAGGTGGAGGCAGGGACCTCCCCTCAGCAGGGGAAAATGGAAGCCAACTGTCCTCAGAGGGAGGATGACAATATGGCGGAGGTCGACTGTCTTCTTGCAGGGAAGCTCGCAAGCCTAATTCAGGGGCTGAAGGCAGGGAGGAATCATCCCAGGGGGCAGAGAGACCCCCTTTGGGCTTAGTAGGATCCTTCCTGTCAATCAGAGGAGTGACTGAGGACCTCCGAAAATCAAGTCTTTCCTGATCAAAACATTCCCACTCCGTCTTCTCCTCCGAATCCTCTGAAGGTCCTTTTTATTTCTCTATGTGTTCCCCAGAGGTCTCTTTGGACATCTCAGGAGAGAAGCATACCTTAAGGGCTGACAAAGTAGGATGGAGGGGTGGGGATCCTCCTCTAAATTGACTTCCCTCTTATGGACCAGTTGTTCCATTTGCTCCCACGTGGAGCAATCAAAAAGATTACTAGCAGGGAGCCAGGGAGCTGCCCACATGAAGGTCTCCCAGACCTTTTCACCCTGGGTATCTGAAACCTCTAAGCCCTTGCTCTTAAGCAGATATCAGAAAGCTTTCAGAGCAGGATCCTCTTTTCCATTAGCTTGACCCATTTTTAGGTAAACTCCAAACCGAAGACCTGCAGATCTACTCACCCGATTGGCCCAACTTGCCACTTATGGTTTCCGTTTCTCCTCCTCACACAGGGCACCACAATGCGGGGGTTATGGTCCATCCTGAACCAGCAAGCCAAAGAGGCACCCCCACATTCACCTAGCAGTGGAAGTCAGGCAGAGTTGGAGCCAACTGGCCGCCTATTCCCAGCCTTCCGCACAGGGCAATCAGATGCACCAGGGAGACCGGTCAAAGCAGGCACTCGTTTATTTGCGGAACAAGCATTCAACTTATAGGGCCTTTCGGCCAATCAGAGACAATGCACGTAGCCAGCAGCTGTCTGGCAAGGCACACAAGCCCCCTGAATTCTGTCCACGAGCTAATCACGCTCATGGAACCAAACAGTAAACCAATCACATAGTCCCTCCTTCCTTCGCGCCCTTCTTGTTTACACACTTTTCACAATGGCTAGTCACCATCGTAAGGGCATAGCATGGAGCTAGCTCCCCACACTGCATCAATAGAATGGACTGCATCAATAGAACTCCTCACACTCAGTTTTTATTGGCTTTGCATACACAATATGAGAGGAAATGAGAAGAGGGATGAGAGTGATTTAGGGAGTCTATCTCCACTCCTGCCCTTCAGGATTGTTGCAAATTGGCTGACTGTCTGGCCGGGTGCGTTGGCACAGGCCTATAATCCCAGCAGCTTGGGAGGCTGAGGTAGGAGTTCAAAGCCAGCCTGAGCAAAAGTGAGGCACTAAGAAACTCAGTGAGACCCTGTGTCTAAATAAAATTAAAAAATAGGACCTGAGATGTGGCTCATTAGTCAAGTGCCCCTGAGTTCAATCCATGGTACCCCACCCTCTGCCAAAAAAAATGTGCTGATTATTCAAAATATACTTGTATCTCTGGTTGAGTGTCTTCCTTAAGCTTTATCTCCTCATTTCAGATTCTGGAATCCTTTCATTCTTCAGGCCTGAGAAAGCAGAGTACCCATTCCTTAGTATTGCTGCTCCTAAAGTTTAATCATTTCCACCACAGTCACAACTCTGTAAATGGCCTTTTTATTAAAATCTGTTCTATTTTCTTATGGGAGTGTGCCACATGTATTTCCTGGAGTATTAACTGATTCAATCCAGTAAATTTGGGAGAAAATATGTTACTGTCACTTTAGTAAAGACCGTTAAGAGTTACAATTAATCTTATAGGAAGCAAAGAAACAGGGATATATTTCAGAAAGATAACTCTGAAGACATCATGAAGAAATCCAGGAAAAAGCAACAGCAAGGAAATGTATTATGAAGGTTTGATGGTCCAGACATTGGTAATGAGAAGGGAGGGAATGAACGAATTTGGTTATATCAAAAATTGGACTGGTAATATTTGTGACTGTGCAAAGGAAATGAAAAATCAGACATAATTCAAAATGAATCATATGTACATATGATATTTCAAATGATGACATTCAAAATATTAATTTTGAGAATGAAAGAATGAAAAACCATGGATGAAACATAAGCATATTTTTATTAAACATGGTCACATTCAGGTTTCTTCTGAAGTCATTCACCTTTTAGGAGGATAGATATAAAATAATTTACATCCACATTCATGGCACTCTTTTTTTAAAATTTTTTTATTTATTCTTTTTAGCTATACGTGACAGTAGAATGTATTTTGATGGGTCATGCTCCCTCAAAAGTCAATAGGGAAATTCATTATTGCCTCTTCCTAAATTCTGCTGTGTTTCTGACAATCTCTGGTGTTCCTTGACATACTGATACATCGTTTCAATTCTCCATCTTCCCATGGCACTCTCCCTCTGCATCTCTCCGTTTCCAGATTTTCCCTTTATGTAGGACACCAGTGATATTGAATTGACCTCATTTTATCTTGACAATCTATGTAAAAATAATTATTTCCAAATTAGTGCACATACTAGGTTACTGAGGATTTGGTCTTCCATATATCTTTTGGGGAGGGGCACAATACAACACCCAAAAGCCCTATCCGTCCAGGAGTATTCCACATGCTGTCAATTCCCCCCAGAAAGTTCTTTGCAGCCCTCACTTTTCTTCCACCTTGTCTACTCACCTTTCCATGTTTTAACCCAGAGCAACATGTCTTAGGGAATAGTAACATACAGTCTCAACATGTTTTTCTCAGTTAATGCATTCACTTGACCTTGCCTTTATGACAATTGTCACATTTGTAATTTTAATTATTGGTGAGATCATTTGGTTATAGTTTACTATGGTTTGTGTGTGATTTGTCCCCCAGAAATTCATGCACTGGAAGCTTGGTCCCTAATACGGTGGCTTTAAATGATGGTGGGAAATTTTAATGGTGGCAGAGCCTAGTGGAGCATGCCCTCTCAGAGGCATAATATAGTTCTCAAGGCATCTTGAGAACTAGTTATTGTGAGAGCAGACCTGGCCCCTCCTCCTCACTCTCTGGCTTCCTACCTTGCCATGTGGTGTTTTCTCTAACAAGTGCTCCTGCCACTGTGATGCCATCCACCCCAAGGCACTTATAAAAGCCAGGCTGATGCCAGTGCCTCATCTCTGAGCTTCCAAAACTGTGAGCTAAACAGCTTCTTTTCTACATAAAGTATCCAGCTTCAGGTATCTTTTATAGCAACACAAAATAGGATAATTTACTACCTATCTATTTCATCAACTGTGAGATCTGTGAAGGTCATCTTTGCTCTCTGTTGTGTTATCATGGTGTTTGAAATACCACAAGAAGCTTTCAATAAATGTTTTGTTGGAAAAATGAATAATAGAATAGACCAGAAATGGCAAACATGCCTGCTTGAAGTTTCACTATTTTTATTCTAAAATATTATTTTGTGAGAACATAAATTGTTTCCATATCATTCAAATAAAACAATAGTCTACCTGTCAGGAAATAGCTTATATAAATAGTTTATATAAGTGGTCAAACTAGTAGAAATTTGCCATTTATTTTGAATTGTCTGTGCAACAGTGGCTATAAAGGACTCTTTTTAATCTTATAAAAGCAACTGTGTAAATATTCAAATTGCATTTGTAAACTTATAGGGCAAGGAAAAAGTAAAAGATTACAATAGAATTGAGGAATACTTATGTCAGTACTACAGTAAAATTTATTGATAAGTGTTGTGCTTGGCTGGGGAAAACACATGATATACTGTGATAAATACTATGTGGGTTATCATCAATGGCAATGGCAACATAACATGCAATTCTTGTTTTCATAAGTTTGATTTTGTTTTTAATATTACAAATAAATGCTTTTGTATTCAAAAGCATAATACTGCTTCTGATTCTTTGGGAAGTTAGCAATGTCATATCTTTTTTTTTTTCTATTCCACAATTCTTTACATGAATGGTTACATTCAAAAGCTATAATTAGTAATTATATGGACTTTGAAGACTGGCAGAACTAATTTAAAATTCCAGTTCTTTACCCTACCAAAATAGAAAATCAATAGGGATTTTCATTTTCTTGTCATTTTGAATAATTCAATCACTTTAAATTCAATTTTCTTTTCTGTAAAATAAAG
>CM053408.1:44675959-44698650 GCA_028644305.1 Xerus rutilus
TGTGTTGTTTTAAAGGAAGTTGTCAAAAGTAAGGATTCAATGAACTCTGGATGAGAAAAATCAAAACAAGTCATATCTCACTAATGGAGTTGTCCATTTAAGGCCAACTGCCGAGAATGTGCCCAGCTACAACTGTCTCAAAGGCACTATGCTCAAAGTCCTACCTGGAAAGTGTGAATTTCCATTAACTAAGGGCAGAGTGAGGCACAACAAGAGCTACTTCTGTAATATTTTAATATCCAAACAGCATAGAAGAAACTGTTCCAAGGGATGATGCATATTCCATTAACCACACTGAAAAAAGCGGATGCATTATTCATTTTTCTTTACTTTTTGTTTAAGAAGCTTATTTATCTCTGACCATTACAATGTACTTTGAAATGACTCCATGTGGGTTTAGTCCAGAAAGCAATATTAAGAAAGTCACTTATCTTGTAGGAGGCGAGAAGCAGGTGTGAAGCAGGTTGTTCAGTCCAAGCAAATGCAGCAAGAGAAACAATCATGGTCATGAAGTGCGTCTTAGGCTTTCCTTCCTTTAGCATAAAGAGGCGTTTCCACCAGCCCACATCTCTGTGTCACGTTTTTACTAGATTGCTGTAGATTTCTGGAATCTTTGCTGTTGTTCAATGATCCATTTATTGTAGCCAAAAATGGGAACAAGGTAGTCAATCAAGTACAGATGCATAGTAAAAAAGGAAACACAGGACAGAACAGATGGATCTCAATAATAGATAATCCAGCCCATTGGTGCTGCAATAATCTCCCTTCTCCATCGTCCCTGAAGTGCAGTCTCAAGGAGAACAAGCCTGAGGGCTTACTTCCCCCCATGCCCACATAGTGACTGGAGCACTCCCCATTGACATTGAACTTTAAATCCAATACAGCAAGCTGCTAGGAAATGGAAAACCAAAGTTTAAGGTTCATTTTACCAAAAAAAAAAATAAAACTTTAAAAAAAGGACAGGCATTGATAAAATTATCATAATAAACTCCTCAATTACTTTAAAGCCTTCCTAAGGAAATGAAAGCCACACAAAAGTTTGAAAAATTCTATTTAGGGTGTTAAATTATTACATAAACTTCTACTCCTCCCTAATTGAAATATATATATATATATGTGTGTGTGTGTGTGTGTATGTATACATATATATAAAAAATATATGTATACATATATATAAATATGTATATATGTATATATATGTGTATGTATATATAATATGTAATATGTATATATACATAAATATGTATATATGTGTATATATATATATATACTTTTTTTTTTTGTACCAGGATCGAACTCAGGGGCACTCAACCACTAAACCACATTCCCAGCTCTATTCTGTATTTTATTTAGAAACAGGGTTTACTGAGTTGCTTAGTGCCTCGCTTTTGATGAGGCTATCTTTGAACTCATGATCCTCCTGCCTCAGCCTCTGGTACTGCTGGGATTACAGGCATGCACTACCATGCCCAGCTTTATAATTTTTATTGAAAGCTATGGAATCCTAGAATTAAATTTGATAATTAATGATGACTAATATATATGCATGTTATTTACCAAGTTAATAGAATCAAATGCACCATGACTTTGGAAAAATGCACGTGTCTTCACCCTATTTTTTGAAATCAAAAATACTCCAGTATCCAATTTAGCTCAAAGTACCTACTTACTTTTTATTTTTGTTTAGATAAAAATCAACTTATTTCTAATACATTTGATGGTGTAAAGATACATAAAGTAGTCCTACATAGAAGAAAATATATGTCAACAGATTATTCTATCCTGTCCCTGTTCCTCTGGTAATACATTTAATTAGCTTAGCTGAATAATTACTAAATAGAGAACCAAACAGAGGAAAGGCATTCCTTCTCTATTCTAAGCAAAGGAAATATGCATAGATTAAATGAGCACTTTACCACAGTTACATGCTTCCATATACAAAGACTAATGTAAGTCAATTGGCAGCACTTGAAACATGACTCCAGGGGACACTAAGCATGACGTTTTGATCAATTTGTGGAATAAGAACATAAAGTAAAAATAATCTTTGGCATTTTTATTGATTCAAAACTGAATAAATTTGAAGTCACATATTTTATTCCAAAAGATTCTTCTGCATGTTTTTTGTTTTTTTTATTCCTCACAGGTACCACATTATTGTCATTATTCTGGTGTACTGCTTCCCATTGCTCATCATGGGTATCACATACACCATCGTTGGAGTTACTCTTTGGGGAGGAGAGATCCCAGGAGATACCTGTGACAAGTATCACGAGCAGCTGAAGGCCAAACGAAAGGTATTGTTCTGCATAATTCACCTAGCATTGTGCAAACTGTGGCACATCCGAGAGGAAAACTGAGTCATGGCATTTTAATATAATAAGATTTGATATTCTATTTCCACTTTTTAAAATGTATTTTCCGCTGGGCATGGTGACGAATGCCCATACTCCCAGCAGCTCTGGAGGCTGAGGCAGGAGGATCACAAGTTCAGAGTCAGCCTCAGTAGTTTAGTGAGACCCTAAGCAACTTAGTAAGACCCTGTCTCTAAATAAAATACAAAAATATACTGAGGATGTGGCTCAGTGGTTGAGCACCCCTGGGTTCAATGCCTGGTACAAAAAAAAAATCCGGCACAGTGGCACATGCCTCTGACCCCAGCACTTTGGGAGGCTGAGACAGGAGAATCGCAAGTTCAAAGCCAGCCTCAGCAACAGCGAGGTGCTAAGCAACTCAGTGAGACCCAGTCTCTACATAAGACACAAAATAGGGCTGGGGATGTGGCTCAGTGGTCGAGTGCCCCTGAGTTTAATCCCTGGTGCCAAAAAAAAAAAGTCTTCTTTCCTTTGTTTTATAATTTTTTCTTTTATATTCTGTTTTTATGTTGTCATTCTGTAAGCCACTGTCCATGTACAATAACAAAATATTAGTGCCTAGTAGAGCAAGATATACTTCCTTACAGAAGGGCTTTTTGTTTTAAATCACCTTTTGCAGAGTATTCTCATTTACTCCACCTGAAATTGCCAAATTTTCACTTTAAATGGAATCCCAGCTGATTTTATTTAGGCAACTCTAGCTATCAACCTTGATTGAACAGAGTCCCTGTGATGTATTCTATAATCTTCCAGGAATGACATCTCTCTCAGAAAGTGCTACAATTCCTTGGTGTCTATCCTGACTCTGTCTTGCGCATGCACTCTCTCTCTCTCTCTCTGTCTCTCACCCTCTCCTTCTCCCTCTCTCCCTCTCTCCTTCTGTCTCTCCTCTCCTCTCCTCTCCTCTCCTTTTTTCTTTCCCCTGATCCAGTCACCATGTATATCTGATTAAGGAATGAGAACTATATTATTGCTCTTCTACAATTCATTAATTGATAGAAAACTATCCTATTTCTTACTATTTCATATTTAATAAGAAAACCTCTAAAACTAAACAGAACTGATATTTCACCAGAATTTTTTTGAAATATTTTTTCCACTTATCATTATGTGACTCAATGAATGAGACTTTTAAAAAAATTTTGAAATTAAAAAGTATCTCATTCCATCATCTTCTCTCCAATTAATGTGTGCCTAATGCACACTGAAGAGGTTTATTTCAAAGATAAATGAGTAAGGGGAGAAGGCCAGTCTCTTTGAGGGGGTTCTTCCTACTGAGAAGGAGATAAGCCACCTGAGAAATTAAAGTCTAGAATAATTAATAAAGAACAAAAGACAAAGACAAAATTATAATTCAAAATAATGGAGCCCCTGATAGATCCTAGGCTATGCAGGAGCTGGGCAAGACAAGACAAAATGGCTCCCATGGTTTATTTAAAGGGGTACATAAAAGGCAGGGATAAGGTTTCAAGGGTGGAGTCTTTGCCGTCAGCAGGTTGATTGGCATCTTGGCAGGTCACACCCATCTCAGAGGGGCTGTGTGGCTACAGCAGGTCAGCTCATCTCCAGTGCTATGTGGGACTTTTGACAGAGCTTGAATAGGGCTCCAGAAGTTTAAGCAGTCAACCAGACAAAATCTTAAATGGCATTCCTAGACACCAGATTCTCCTATTCAAATGACTATGATGCACAGTGGTCCACACACAGCCCACCAATGGCTCTCTACAAATGAGCATGTCAGTCATTGTTATTTGTTCCATTTATGATTATTTTATTTATGTAAAATCTACTAACAACCACATGGGCATTTCCTTTAAAAATCTCTCAATAATCTTAAAACTAATTAATGACATACATTCACTTAACAATGATCACTCAGGTTTAAAAAATATAATGCAGCAAAAGGATTCCATTTTAATACCATGTTTTTTCTTTGATATTGACAAATAATGCTAGACAAGGCTAATGCTACATACATATGTGTATGAACTATGTACATAATTTTATTTTTCTTTCAATAATCTAACCTTAACAATTATGTGCACAAACCACCAGATTATGCCTGTAACATCTAAAAAGTATTACTAAAAGCAGAACTCCAATAATAAGCTCTTCTTATCTGAAGTTTCTCCCTTTTAAAATTTCAACCCTTATTTTTTAATATTTTGCTCATATTACAAGACACTTTTTTCTTAGGATAATTTTTTATAACTATGTTTTGAGTATCAACACATTAAATAATTGATGTGATGTTTTATATATTTCAGAATAATTTCCATCTTTGTATTGCCTACTTACCTTTTGTTTCTTACTGATATCGGTATAGATCTTTTTTGTTCTGCCTTTTTCCCTATTCATTTCTACATAAATTAAAATAAGCCCATAATTATAGATTATCAGGGATTTTTTTCCCACATACATGTAGTATGTTTCTAAGAAGAAATGAAAACTTAATCTCAGTTCTTTATTTTGAATTTAGGGTCCCAGATGAAACAAAACTAAGAGGAAGTATTTTTTACTTTGCCCCTGTATAGCCAGGGAAAGTGAAACTAAATATTCCCTTTTGATTTCATCACCCCACAGTTTCAAAGTAAAAATAACAACTCAAACTGGGAGTGTGAGTCTTCTAGAACATTTCAGAAAAGAAACAGACTTAAAAGTTCTGGTCCATTTATTTCTCTCTCAGATTGTGTTCTGAGCTGAAATAATGTGAAGTTAAATTCAAGCCAGGGACTTATAAAAAATACCCTTGTCTTTGGATTTCTTACACACTCATTCATGGTATGGCCATTAGTATATGGATAGTAATACTGATTTTGCTCTAAATTTTAAAATTTCAAAATACAGTTAGCTCTCTTCTTAATTTATTCTTTTTAATAAATTGCTACTATATTTTATTTTTAACTGACACATACTAATTGTACACATATAAAATCCTAATATTGTTCTGGCATGATTTGAATTACAAATATTACTACTAATAATATTTTCACATTTTTATGTGGTCACAAATAGATATAAGTCTTACCTTGACCTACAATTTAATCATAGGCTGTCTACCAGAGACCACATCCTTGAGAACACAGACTGGACTTGAGAGAGAAAATACGAACAAAAGTCTTAGCTATGGTAGTGCAAATTGAACATGACTATTGGGGAAAAATACTCCATAAACACTTATGACTCATCCTCTTAAAAATAAAAATTGGTAGATATTGATTGCCAAACATATATGTACAAGAATAAATAAAACCACCCCTCAATTTTTACATATACCATGCCTAAGATTATATATTTTGAGAATAATACAACTGCTTATAGTAAGCACTGGGTAAAAAGACTATTAATTTTGAGTAATATGTCAACATACCTCCATAAACACTTTATCATTAAAACTGTAGTGTTGAGCCTGAAAACCAGTTTTTAACCTTTGTGGTTCCAAGGACCTCAATAAGATCCAGGAAGCAATCTGTAGAAGTGTTCCAACAATTCAATAACATCTATAGAACTGGTCTTTCACAGGAGGAAAAGAAATGATAAAAATTCATTAAGAAACTTTTATGTGATGTACTTTATAGTTTCAAAGCACTTTGTATACCTCATAACACAACCAAGGGTATCTCTAATTTACAGTACATATCCTGTTTTAAAATCGTATGTGTTCTGTACCCATTAGCTTTAAATATGTTGTCTATTTAAATGTCTTAAAATAATAAGTCTCTTTATTGTAGCAAAATAGTTCAATTAAGATTCCTTGAACTTTAAATAAAAGTATATTTGCCTAGATGCAAAATATAAAATATCAATTAAGGTCATACAATTCTCAAAGACTGAACTAAGGTTTATTCTGTTTCTTCAGTGGTAGTTGGTTAATAATCTTGTCAAAGCTCTCCTTCAGGAAATCTGAACTATTCAGTACCTTGCTATAATATTTAATTTAGAAATTGAAGTTACTACATTTGTATGAACTCTTAAAAGAGACTGTTTTTCTGATACGCTGTTTGCTAAGCATGTTTTATTAATTATGAGATTCTGGAACGAGAATAATATACTAACTAAAAAATATACTGATTCTCATCTACTTTATTCTACTTATTATAGATATAGTCACAGATTTTGGCTACCTATTAAACCTCAACTAAAATCCCATGTGCTAAAATTATTAAAACTATCTATGTAAAGTCATAATAATTACACAACAAAACTTGAAACATTATTTCTTGGCATATGCAAAGTGAGATTTTAAATATCTAGCAAATTTAAATTCACAAGCAAATTTAAAACACATTTTTGTGTTTCAGGGTTAGATATCATGCATAGCATCTAGAATGACAGATCTAAAAAGAATCTAAAATTTCATAACTCTTTTCCTAAAATCACTTTCCTAAAACCAAATGCAAGGTGAGAAGGAAATGAATGCAGGTACTTACTGATCTTATAATTAGGATATTTTGGTAAAGACATCAAGTATACTTTAAAATTTGTCTTCAGTCTTGCTAATATCATTGTTTCCTTAAGTGGTTCTGTGTAGGAAAACCATATGTATTTTCTCAATGTCATTAGTAATATTATTATAAGACTTAGCTTCTTATCTATAACTAACTAAATCCATGCAGATTGAATCTGAAGTCACTCGGTTTGGAAACAGATTTGTCATCCATCTTTCCCACAAGATTTTTTCATAAATAGAGACAATCTCCTTCCAATCTGAGTGGGAAAAAAATGTAGTGGCATTCTCCTATAAATGATTTAATTTAAGATTCTTGGCAATGACAAAATACATCCCAAAATATATGTGTGAATGTGTCATATGAATCCCTGATGGCAACTTGGAGTAACTATCTAGAACATAAATGCTAGAAGGCCAGAGATTAGCAAGATGGGAAGAATATAAATTATAGTATGTAAGAGATACATGAATTAGACATAAAACAGTTAGTGCTTCAATGATCATAATTATTAAATTAAACTATATTAAAAAGAATAAATGGTAGCTGTATAGAACAGAAGGTAGAAACAACATTCAGAAGAGTTAGATCAAGCTCAATTCATTCATCAAAAATTATCTATTAAAAATTCTTATTGTGGGGCTGGGATTGTAGCTCAGCGGTAGAGTGCTTGACTCGCATGCGTGAGGCCCTGGGTTCGATCCTCAGCACCACATACAAAGCAATAAAAAATAAAGACATTGTGTCCATCTACAACTAAAAAAATATTTAAAAAAAAAAAAGAAGTAGAGAATGAATTTAAAAAAAAAAAAAATTCTTACTGTGGAAATACCACACACAAATTTTGTCTGAATTTAGGAGAAAATGCTTTTCAGTCTTGCGATATCCTTTGTGAATCCTGCAAGTTGTGTGGTACTGTTTGAATGCAGAGACTCCATCTGTGTTAGTGAAGCACATCCACATCCAGGGGAAGGACTGTCGGTATGCCACAGAGCTCTGCCCTCAAAAGTGCCAAGTTCAAGTCTGATCCATAACAAGATCATGACATAACTGTGATCATGATCTGTGATCATGACATAACTAAATCTACAGAGACAGATATTATGTATCTAATTCAGGAACTAGGAAAGCCAAGAGCACAGTGCCATGATCATGATAGGTTGTGCATGCTTTATGTGCTTCAATAACAGGGTGGACTCCAAAGGCGTCGAAGATTTGTGTTCCAGTTATTGCCTTACTTAAGTGTGGTTTTAGACACATCTCTCTAGCTTTCTTATATCTTACATTCTCAAAATCATGGAGGTTTGAAGAACAGTTACATTATTAAAATTTAAACTAAATTTATAATTTTTTAATTTAAAAATTTAATTAAAAATTTTAATTTTGGAATGGAAAATATATGGTTCTGAAACTTAGCATTGTGCCTTCTACACAGCAGACACTTATTCCATGTTGATATTTCCCTTTTCTTGTGCCATTTTGTGCCTTTTTCCATATGAAGAGCCTAAAATTAGATGAGAACTCATGCCCAGACATTAATATCTGATTAAATAAGAATTCATTAGAATGCCTATAGACTTTAGTATACTATACTGACACAGCCACATCAATGTTTAGAGCAGCACAGTTCACAATGTCCAAGTTATAGAAGCAATCCAGATGCCTGTCAACAGATGAATGAATAAAGAAAATGTGGTACATATACACAATGAAGTTTTACTGAGCCATAAAGAAGAATGAAAATAGATTAAATTAGGGCATTTGCTAGTAAACTGGAGAACATCATGCTAAATGAAATAAGCCAGACCCAAAAAGTCAAGGGTTGAATATTTTCTGTCATATGCAGAAGTTAGATCAAAATAAGAGGGTAGGGAGTGGGTAGGAGGAATCCCATGAAAATAGGAGAGAGATGAGTGGAGTTGAGGAAGAGGATTGGTGGGGAGAGATGAAAGGAGAAAAATAACAGTGAAATGAAATTGACCAAACTGTCCTATGGACACATATGAATATAGCCCAGTGAATTTCACCTTTATGTATACTATAAAGCTCCGCTTTTTAAAAGCTATAAATAAATAGAAGACCTATTAGTAAAGGAGAAGAAATTGAGCAGAGTGAGGGAGGAGAAGGAAAGGAGAAGTACTGGAGACTGAATTGGAGCAACTTATATTCCATGCTTGCACAATTATGTCAAAATGAACAATATTATGTATAATGATAATATACTAATTGACAAAGATAAATTACATTAAGGATAATACTAGTTCCCAAGGACCCTCAGATTTTCTATGCATTAATTATAATGAGACATATCAATGGAAAATTCCCTGTGCGTGCATTTAATCATAGTAACAAAAGCAGCAACAACCACAGGGGGGAAATAGAGTTATTTTTATTGTTTGGGGTTAGCCTATAAACTAAACCTCTTGCTCTTGGAAAATATCCCTCAAAAACAATCTGAACCAAGAATTTGACAGCACATCGCCTTCTCTGTGTTTTAATATTTACATCATATTTTATACTATTAAGTTGAACGTGAGCTTCACAGTGGTGAAGTCCTTTAGTACCCCTCTGTAGCAATCTAAGTAACAGAATATGTATGGATTTTTCTAAGAGTTCACTGCACATTATCAATAGCAGAGTTATTGAGAAACCGTTGAAATGTTGGCTTTGTGAATAGACTAACACTTTTCTGGTACTGTTCTAATAACCATTTTCTATTCCTGTACTTCACTACATTTTTACTATTTTTATAAAAAAGGAAAGAATCCCATCATGTACAACCACAAGAATGGGATCCTAATTAGAACAAGTTATACTCCATGTATGTATAATATGTCAAAATACACTCTACTGTCATGTATATCTAAAAAGAACAAATAAAAAAATAAAGTGGAAAAAACTTGAATTTACCCAGATGACTTAGACTCCAAAACTAATATCACATAGATGTTTGAGCTCATACATGCCACATACCTTTATGTTACTCTCATTTCCACACCTCTGCAACACACTTCCACTTATTTCCATACCTCTTTCCCCAATAGTTTGTCATAATGATGCTTTATTGTTATTCATATTATTATTAATAATAATATCTTTTAAAAACCCATGTGTTGTACTTTCTCTTTAAAATATCATGTCGGTATAAACCAAATATTTTAGGAAAAAGGAAAAGGAAGTTCATGGTAGGATCTCATGAAAATCTAAGGAAACCAATAGAGTAGAAAAAAGGGGTTGGGGGAGGAAGGAGGGGAAGAAAAAGGAAATGATATTGATCAGAGTATATTGTTACATTGTGTGCATGTATAAATGTGCTACAATGAATTTCACCATTATGTACAACTACAAGGCACCAATAAAAACAAATGGGAAAAAATAAACCAAGCATTTTAATAGTAAATTTTCTAGAAAAATGAAAGTCAGAAACCACAAAATATATTAAATTTCTGTCATATAAAAACATCTCCCCCCAAAAGAAGAAATAAATATTATAAGAATTTTGTATAGAAATATATGATTAGTTACCATTTATTTTTCATACGGATATTTTTATAAAAGCTCCTATTTTACCTGATAAATTGCTGAACACTATTAGAACATATCTGTCTTACATCTTTCTGCAATTGCAGAAAAATACAAGTGATATTTTAACTCAGTAGTGGAAGCTGAAAAAATGTAGAGTTGGTTCTCTAAGAAGACTTATTGTCTTAAAGGGAAAGAACCAAAAACAAAACAACATCATAAAATACCTGCAACTTCTGAAGGGTTTTAATAATATTACCATACAATGTTTCTACATGAAACAGGGAAGCTTACAACCCATAGCCAGCACCCTCTAGCTAAATCCATCTACTGTACCTGGCACAATCAGGACAGCCTCCTAGGCCCACGCTGGGATTTCTTGCCAATACCACCAGCTCTACACCCTTAATTAAGTGTTCTCCCTACTCTCTATGGCCAGCAATTATTTTGGTAACAGGAATTATTTTGATATGCCTAGAAAAGTTTCAATATGTTTATTTTTGGTTTATTAGTCATACTTACTTCTTAACCACAACATTAAAGATAAACACTCCAAGGAGAAAATATCTAGAGCCTTGAGTTCATGACAATCATTTGAAAAGATTTCTCTGTGGATCATCTATTAACATTTTCCATTATGCAGTTATAGGTTCAGTGAAGATAGAACTGTATTCATAAATCATTGATGCATCTGGAAAACAAATCCTAGCATATTAGGTTTATAACAATCTCTATAATTCCCAATGTTTCAAGATACACTACACATACACACAATTGAAAATTATATCAATTGTAACAGATTTTATAAAATCACTATATGAATAGACTTAATCCTACTCTTCCTGTGGTTTTTTAAAATTTAGCTCCATCTGAAATGAATTTGTCTGAGTTGGGGAAGCATTTACATATTTACCTTCTAGATGCTTTCCGGTTGCTCCCACCAACAGGTATTGAGGAATTTATCTTTTCAAAAGTCACAGTTACTGCTCTGAATTCTCAACTGTATTTGAGACTAGGGGAGGACTTTCATCTCTCTTCCTATGGTATAACTGACTCTTCATGCATTACTAAATTAATGAAGCTTTAAAATATATTCTCTAATCTGACAATGACAAGTCTCTACCTCATTGGTTGTTTATTTCAGAAATTTCTTAACTTCTAGCTTCTTTAGTTTTTGAATTAATTTTGTCTAGCTAAAATTATTTCTATTTATGGAATTGAAAAACTTGTTTATTAGCTTTGAGAGAATTGGACAATAAATATTTAGTAAGTTAAATATGGAATGGATTGTTGAGTTAATAATGAATGTCATCCTTTAAGTTACTCTATTTGCGGGGGGCAGGGTATCATGGATTGAACTCAGGAGCACTAGACCACTGAGCCACATCCCCAATTACATTCATGTGACTAGTAATTGTGCAAGTGATGTTCATTCAGTGCTATAAAATATAGCTATTTTGGGGCTGGGGTTGTGGCTCAGTGGTAGAGTGCTTGCCTAGCAAGTGTGAGGTACAGGATTCAATCCTTAGCACCACATAAAAATAAATAATTAAAATAAAGTTATTGTATCCATCTACAACTTAAAAAATATTTTTAAAATATATATAGCTATTTTTTTCCACTGCTTTGAACTGCTGAGAATTTGTGACTACCCTTAACCAGTCTCTTGCCTATCGCTGCCTCCTGCTCATCATTCCATTATACATTATGGCTTACTGTAGAGAGGTGCCCTCCAATAGGAATTTCTGCAATGGTGGAAATGTTCCATCTACTGGCCAGTACAGCAGCCTTTAGCAACATACATCTATTTAACACTTGAACAATGATTACTACAAACAAGGAACTACATTCTTTTTTTTAGTTATAAAAATTTAAATGAAAGAGCCACAATGAGTAGTGGTTACCCTATTGGTGAGTGCTGCTCTAAAAAGAGATAAACAATAAACCAAATCCAGTAGTTACTATACAACCAGTGCTTACTCTCTTTCATTGTGATAATGTAGGTAAAACTTGAATCAAATCAGAAAGTTTATCATTTTTTGTGAAAGTTTGGATTCATTTCCTTCAACAAAATTTTCATAGAATTCTCATATTTGAGACACTTTATTCTTTTTTAAAAATTATAATAATACTTGCATGTATTTATGGGTTACTTTGTGATGTTTTTATATATACAAACACTGTTGAATGATTCAATCAATCCAATTAATATTCATTACTTCATATACTACACCTACCTATTTTGCATTTTTATCCTTTTATTGGAGAGAGGGTGCTGGGGATTGAACTCAGGGGCATTTGACCACTGAACCACATCTCCAACCCTATTTTGTATTTTATTTAGAGACAGGGTCTCACTGAGTTGCTTAGCACCTTGCTTTTGCTGAGCCTGGCTTTGAACTTGGGATCCTCCTGCCTCAGCCTCCTCAGCCACTGGGATTACAGGTGTGCGCCATGGCACCTGGCCCACATTTTTATCCATTTTGAAACATAAACATGTTATTAATCAGAAAGAACATTCGGCATTTGGCTTTTTGGGATTGGCTTACTTCACTTAGCATAATGCTTTCCAATTCCATCCATTTGCCTGCAAATGCCATAATTTTATTCTCTTTTATTGCTGAATAATATTCCATTGTGTATATATGCCACAGTTTCTTTATCCATTCATCTATTGAAGGACATCTGTGTTGCTTCCACAGTTTTGCAATTGTGAATTGTGCTGCTATAAACATTGAAGTGGCTGCTTTACTGTAGTGTGCAAGAAATGGAGGAACTCTGGATGCGGCATAGGGGAGGTGGGGGGTGGAAAAGGGGAATGGGTTAAAAAAAAACATGTTATTAACTATAGTCACCATGCTTTGTAATAGATCCTTCTTTAAATTTATTTTTTACTGGTGCATTACAATTATACATAATAGTGGAATTCATTATGCTATATTCACATATGCACATAATTTGATCAATCTGCAATAGATCTTAAAAACTTATTTCTTTTATCTAATTGAAACCTTGTAGCCTTTGACTAATATCTTTCCAGTCCCTCACCTTTACTCTAACCTCTGGTAACTACCATTCTAGTCTCTGCTTCTATAAGCTTGACTATTTCAGATAATGTTGTATTTTTTCCTTCTGCTCCTGGTTTATTAACTTGGCACAGTGTCCTCTAGGTCTATTCATGTTGTCTCATATGACAGAATTTCTTCCTTTTTTTTCAGGCCATCTATTTGCATTATGTATATTTACCACATTTTAAAGACCATCATCCATCAATGCATACTTAAGTTGATTCCTTTTCATGGAAATTTTGAGTAATGTTGCAATGATCTGGGAATTCCAGATATCTCTTGAACATTTTAATTTAAGTTCCTTTAGAGATACATCTAGAACTGGAAATTACTTGAACCCATGATACTAATAGTTTTGTATTTTTGAGGAACCATTTTCCACAATGGCTATATGAATGTACATTCCTACCAGCAGCATTCATGGGTCCCCTTATCTCCACATCCTCACTAACATTTGTTTTTGTTTTTGTTTTTCATCTTTTTTGTAGTAGTCACTCTAATAAGTATAAGGCAATATCTCATTGTGGTTTTAAACTGCATTTTCCTAATGGTAAGTACTGTTGTACATTTTTTCATATACTAAAGGAAAACTTTGTAGACATCATGCAACTTGATATCAAAACATATTACAAAGTCTTAGTAATCATAGCAGCATGGTACTGTGATGAAAGCAGATGCACAGACCACACATGTACAAAAACCTGATTTCTCACATTGACACTGAGAACAGATAATAGGAAAAGAAGAATCTCTTCAGTAAGTGATTTTTCACAAAACTGGATATTCATAGACAGAAGAATTTAACTAATACATGTGTCAAAGTGTATTCTTACCAATGCTCATATGTGAGTTCAATCTGTATTTTAGTCTGTTTATAAGACCAAAAAAAACCCAATTATGATCACTAATAAAAAGAATAATACAGCTGAGTACAGTGGCACACTCCTGTAATCCCAGCACTTAGGGAGGCTGAGACAGGAGAATCATGAGTTCAAAGCCAGCCTCAGGAAAGGCAAAGCACTAAGCAACTCAGTGAGACCCTGTCTCTACATAAAACACAAAATAAGACTGGGAATGTGGCTCAGTGGTCGAGTACCCCTGAGTTCAATCCCTGGTACCAAAAAAAAGAATAATACTTGTGAAAGCTCTTGCATTTATTGGTACTTATTATGTGCCATATTTACACTTAAATTAAGAGATTTAAATTGATTAGCCAGAACTGAGGGTATAGCTAAATGGTAGAGTGATTGCCTAGCATGCACAAAGTCCCAAATTCAATATCCAACACTGCAAAAAAGACGTAAAAAATAGATTAGACAATTAAATCTTGACAACCGCATCAGGAAGACACTGTATTATTTTCATTTTGCAGATATGAGATAGTAATTAGATAGGTTAAGTAAATTGCCCTGTCTTTCAGTAATAGTTAAGATTTGAACCCAGAAAATCTGATTCTAAAGAATGAGTTTTTGATTTTTGTATTATACAGATCTTTTCTGTTGTTTTTTGCTCAAGGAAGAAAAATAAATGATTTTTTACTTGTGTCTTTGTTTATTTAAGTACCATTGCATCAAAATATATACACCATATCCAGGGAATTTTTTTCCAGTACTGCTAATCAAAAATTTATTTAAGTATCAGCAACCAACTTAAAAATTAATTTTTAGGAAAAAATCCTCATCAGTAGGCTGGGACGGCATCAAAGTGAGATGCACTAATGTGAAGTTCTTTCAATTGTTGAAATTTTAAATCAGATCAATATATATACTCTACATATATGTTGATTTATATATATGATTTATATGTATATATATATCATATGTATATGTATATATCATATGTATATATCATGTATTTATCATATGTGTAATCATATGTATATATGATTTAATATATGTGTATATATATATTTTTCTCTTTGTTTTTAGTTCAGTTGAGTTTCTTTACATCATAAAGCTCCTATTCAATGCATACCAAATAAAAACAATAAACAAACCTCTTTAGTGAATTCTCTTTAGATAATATAACCTCTTTAAACATACTGATATTAAATAATGGTTTTACTACAACTAAAACTACTTCACAATAATTACATTGTCTTTGTTAAATCTCAATAGACAGGTATAAATATAACTATTTCTTATTTTTATAGAAAATTTGGCTTTGTAAATTATATAGGGCAGAGAGAAAGAGAAAGAGGGAGCAATACAGGGAGGGGGAGGGGCTGCTGGGAAGGAGAGTGATGGCAATACAACACAAAGGAGGCGAAAAGTGTGATACAAAGGTGAGAAACTGGGATTTAGGATGTCTGAGTGCCAGACTTAGTACTGTAACTCAGCTTTATCTTTGTAGAATCATCTCTTTTCTCCAGACTCATGAACTCATTTGTACAATGAGAAAACAGAACTACCTCTAAGTTCTCTTCCAACTATAAATATCAAGGAGTGATTGAAATTCGTCAAATATTTACTCATCACCTAATGCGTACCAGACATTGTGCATGGTGATTTTACATAAGCATCAATGTGAAAGACTGAAAATAGCAGAGTTTGATGACTGTTTTGATGTGGAGACTGAGGGGAAAATGAAATAAAACCTATTTCAAGATTCAATTGTTAAAAAAAAACAAAGGCACTTTCAATAGAAAAGAGAGTCTGCAAGAAAATCCAGCAATTTGGGGGATGAAGAAGATGAATTTACTCTAGGGTAATCCAGCAAGGTAGAAACGTGCATATGAAGCTGGAGGTATTTTCCAGCTCATGCTGATGAAGATGGTAACTAATGGTGACCTAGGAGCACAGGTTTATATCAACCCACTGAGTACTCTGATTGGAAATGTTTGTAAAAAGAACATTTTATCATGCTCTCTGAACAGCATAGTAATTCCACTAGATATCATGAGCACTAGTTCCTCTACTATTATTCCTTCCTGTCAATCTCCACTCTCCTGACCTCTTGGTTCCCAAGTCAAAGCACTAGAGGGGAAGTGGGGGACATTTTGCCAGACTACTGGCTTCTACTTATATTTATTTCATTACTTTATTTCCAATTTAGTAAAAGTTTTCAACTAATTTACAAAATCCATTGATAGCATTATTCCTCGTGACTACAGGTTAGCAGGTAGAACAAGTTCATAAAACATCCTTTGAAAAAGATGAGTTAATAACTGATATGTCATACAGCTATTTTTGTGCCCTCCAAAATAAGCATGTTGATTCCACCTGCCTTTATCTATTCTTATCCAATTTTACATCATAATTATGTGACTTGTATTAATAATAGTGTGTAATCTTTTATCTTCTGCTCGTATGCCAGCAGGAGATATATTTGTGCCTGTTTATTCAGCATGGTGATGGTGATTGATTGCTGCTGACTCAAGTTTATATATTTTCCTCTGGCTTTTGTTTCAAAAGACTGAAAAAGAGCTAACTGATGTTGGGGTAATATGTGGCCACAAAACAGAGCAAAAGCTTCTAACTTATAGAGGCATTGATCTCTAAGACAAAGAGCTCAAGAAACCATCTGGCTAGTTTTTAAATGACTCAAGTAACAATAGAAATCATCTCATTTAAATTCATGGTAAATAGGCTACCCTGTGGACCTCTATTACTTTATACATTGAGCCATTTGAGTTATAAAATCTGGATACATTTGCCTTCAGATGTTCAATGTTTCCTTCTTTAGTACTTTCAGTTATGAGAAGACCACATACCTAAGCACTGTTAATCACATATGTTATCTGTTTTTGTTGCCTTAATAATACTGTAAGATCATATTATAATTAGTCAACTGATGATACAGTCAAGGCTTAGAGTGTTTAACCTACTTGAAATTATTGTGTCAATTAAGTGGAAGAATCTGGTTTGGAACCCAGTTTAATGCTAAGTTGAAGGAAATAATCTATTGTCTTTCTATATCCCTTTATACTGTTCAAGTGCATTATAAGGAATGTCAGTGAAAGAGCAGAAAAGGCAAACAAAGAGTGAGGAAAATAATATCCAATACTCAATACAAACTTTTAGCCTTTTCTATAACATGTACTCAATATGTAAATTATAAGAAAACAAATTCCTCCTAAATACTTACTCCTTCTAATTCTGCTTCCATGTAACTAATGTTATATCTTACCTCCTTTAATTATCTATGAATAATTGTGGTTGCATTTGCAGGCCACTGTTAGGTTTTATTCTTAATGCTAAAATGATCTTCTGTTTTCTGTATAAGTTCTCTTATCTGAAAATAGATTGGTCTTTGCTCTTCAACATATTATCTTCATGAGCTCTCATCCAGCTGTCAGTGTAGCTTTTAGGGCAACAAGATTTTGTCAGTTTGTTTCAATATTTTCTATCTTTTCTGACAAGGTAAATCTTCAGTAACATTATTGTCTCTTCTCTCTCTTAAGAGTAATGTTCATCTCTAAATGTTATCCATTTTCTCTTATTTTCCCTTCCTTGAGTAGTTTTTAAGGCACACTTAGATAATCTTAACTAAGCTATTGGTGAATACTTGAAATAATTCACTTTTGCCAATAATGATAATTTAATAACCATTTACAGTTCTTCAGTCTACAATTAAAATCCATTCAAAAATGATTTCAGGCCATAAGAGTGACTTAAAAAGGAGGAAAGAAGAAGGTATATTAAAATTAGATTGAGGCTTGGCTATGTTCCTTAAAAAGGAGACATTGACTCAAAGGTCAAAAGTTTTCTCTCATATGAAGAAGCTAAAGTAAAATAAAGGCAAGAGGAGGGAAGGGTAACATAAGATAAGGACTAATCAAATACAAATTTACAGAGAGTGAAAGGAAGTCCAATAGGTAGAGGAAGAAGTAGGGGACAGGAGGGAAAACCTGGGTTATGAATTGAAATAGATTTTCATGCATGTCTGAGTTTGCTGGGATGAGCCGAACTACTGTATATAACTATAAAACTGTAATAGAAAAGAAATAAAATGCAAATCAAAAACACATACACATACACACAAATGATGGGTCATTTTATCACAGGTTGTTGAATCTGTAGTAAAATGCTAAGCAATCGCTCTTCTTTACCCACTATTGTATATACTCAGTGAGTAGCGTAGTTCCTAACGGAGGGATGGATGGGTGAACAGGGTTTTGTGAATCGGCCAGTTTCTTTTCTTACACATGAGAAAGTGTGCAGTTATGTGATGTGACTTGCTCAGAGTCAAAATTATTAAAAAGAAGGAGACAATTCTGAAATTTAATCTTCTTATATTCAACGTGTTACTCTGTTCTTAGTTGAGACTGCTCTGGCTGAGGCACACACAAAATTGTAGCCTGAATTTTCAGAAAAAAGTGAATTTCCTCAGGAATGTGTTACTATCCTCAAGACTAAAAGTGATGTCTACTTATTGCTGAATGAATTAAATTGTTCTTGAAAATATTCCATGTTTCTCTAAATATTTGAATTGAAGTTTTCTTAGGCCTACTACAACTAAACTAGTACATAGGAATTTCCACATTATTTAGATTCTTGAGATAACATCCTAGTAAATCAAAACTTCTCATTAGTAAAGAATTTATATCATGCATTTATTACCCACTATAAAACTCCAAATTCCTTTAACATTAAACTGTACTACTTTCTTTCATAGTAAGAAAATGCACTTCAGTGTTTTTCAGGATTGTATTTGTCAATATCAAATATAAATTTCCTAGCCAAGTGAAATAATTAATGCAGTGGTTCACTTAAGAGAATGATGGGTATCAAGGGGTTTATACTGTGTTAGCCTTACATGGCATTTTTTATTGCCTAGCAAATATTTCCACAAGCCTCTTACCCTGCCTCAGACCCTCAGCTGGTAATACCAGCTAAAACTTTTTTTCCCAAACACAAAATTCTTTCCCTCAAAACCAAAGAATACATGAAAACCAGGCTTTTCTTTTTCTTCATGTCCCTTTGGTTAACAGGGTACATGGATGACATATGTCAACACTGTCTTTACTGGAGGTAATTGGTGAAAGATATCAAATTAAATTGGCCAGCCCAATCACAGAAGCAGCTATGTCAATTAAATATGTAGGTGCATGTGACTCACCATGGATCAACACAGGTTAATTATCAATATGAATATCAGTTGTATTTCATGTCATCTGCCCCATATAATTTAGAATATGAGTGAGACCATGGGGGTGAGAGGAGGCAGAAAAAAAGAGTGTATCCATTTGTCAGAGCTGCTATAACAAAGTACTGCAAACTAGGTGGCTTAAACAACAGAAATTTATTCTTGCAGTTCTAGAGGCTAGAAGTCCAAGATCAAAGTGTCAGCAGGATTGATTCCTTCTGAATCCTCCCTTCCTGGCTTATAGATATCTGTCTTCCTCTGGTATATTCACATGGTCTGTTCCCTCATCTCTTCTTATAAGGGCACCAGTCATATTGGATTAGAGTTCAACCCTATGACCTGAGTCTTTCTTAAATTCTACCTCTTTACATGCTCCTTCTCCAAATTCAGTCACAGTCTGAGGTCCTGGAGGCTAGGACTTTAACATGTTGTTTTTTTGTTTTGTTTTGTTTTGGTTTTGGAGTTTTGTGGGGACAACTCGGTCCATAACCAAGAGGTTATTTAAAATCTTTAGTTATTGATCCCTTTGATCCAGGTCACCTCATGAATTCTAGTAGTGTCCTAGCACCAAGTAGAAATTTTGCTGTGTTATGAAGACAAGTTTCTATGAAAGTGAGAGTTACTGAATAAAGGGCAGCTACACAGAAATCTTCCGCAGCTTATATTGACACTTTCGTTCTTTAGCTGAGAGAAAATCAAGGAAACTCTTCTTCTGCTTCTTTGGCTTGGGCATCTCGCTCCCTTTTCCTGTGCCTTTTTGGCAATTTGCTTCCTCTTCCTCCCACTCCTTTGCTCTTTCGTCATCCCAGCCTTAGAGGAAGTAGTTCCTTTTGAAATCATTTTACCTTCCCACCTTTATGTGATCTTTGTAACAGGGACAATGCTTTAATGTGCCTGATGAGACACCTCCCTCCCTCCACAGCACTCTATAAGTGACTCTTACCTCTTTTGTTTTTACCACATGAAAGAGCAATCTGCTGTTTTTATCTGTTATTACTAAATTAACTTCATGTATAACGTGGTTTGGGGTTTTTTTGCGAGGGAGGCTACCAGGTATTGAACTCAGGGGTACTAGACCACTGAACCACATCCCCAGCCCTATTTTGTGTTTTATTTAGAGACAGGGTCTCACTGAGTTAATCAGCACCTCACTTTTGCTAAGGCTGGCTTTTAACTCATGATCCTCCCGCCTCAGCCTCCAGAGCCACTGGGATTACAGGCGTGCGCCACAAGCCCAGTTTATATCATAGTTTTTAATTTTCATATGTCCTGAATGAAAAATGTACATTTTACCAAGAATTTGGTGGGTTACTCCAAAAGGAGAATTTTCTTCTCAAAGCATAGAATTCCTTTCAGCATTCTTTCAAGTCAGCTCCTAGACAATGCGGCATATCTCTCTCCCTCTCAATCTCTTTCTACATTTTCTTCTCCATTTCTACTTTCCCTTCCTTGATCCATTTCTCTGCTCCAGAAAGTCCATTCTTGCATCTTTTGAATATAAATTTAGTATGACAGTTAGAACCACAGCACTATCCCTGTGATTCAAATAATTCAAAACTTGCAAATCCTTATCTACATTCGTGACTCTGCTCAGCAAACAAAATACCGTCCATATGCCCAATTTTACTCTCCTTCAAGTTAGAAAGGGATTAGAATTATAAAAATCACATATTTTCAGTCACACCATGTTGTAGAGACGCTTTATTTATATTAATACAATTATTTACTCCATGTCTTTTCAGATGTTTTCCGTCTTCCTGCTGCTTTTTTTTTTTTTTTTTTTGTAAAGATTTCAGGGAGATTTTCCTCTACAACTTTGCTCAGATATTAAATGTCTAAAGGGCTGTAACTTTCTGTATATGCTTTACCCAGGGTATTTCCAAATTAATGGCTCGTTCAAATCATTTGTATGCCTCCCAAGCCTGTCTTTAATTGGTTTTTATTTTAAAATGTTTAGAATTGGTGGAATAAAATGTTATAATTACTTCATACTTTTTGATTCCCAAGTATTATTCTCGAATTACTTCTGACTCATTATTTCATCATTCTCCAAGAAGTGGCAGCATTATATAAATCTCTGTGGTAGGAATTTCTAAAGCCTTTAGCTGCAGCCATCTGAGCCCAGATGAGGAAAAATGATTTTCACTGAGACCCTAAAGGAACACACACCTGTATCACAGAGCAAATCTGCAAAGAAAAAAAGCACCCCAAAATAACTGAAAATGACATTGAATAGTAGTTGCATACCTACTAGAAATAAGAACTTGAATATTATAGAATAAACAACAGTTCCTTCAAATGTTAAGCATGCTGAGTAAAAGGAGATCTAGTATGAAATAAGTTCTTGCATATAAACAGAAATTAAAAGGTAGTGCGTGGTGTTCATAAGATTATATGGCACAGCTAATCCACTTTTGAGAAGACAAAGTGTTTTTTATTTTAAAACAAGTTTTCATGGGCAACTAGAAGTGACTGTTTTGCTTGCTTGATTGCGAATACACCCAGTTCTCCAATATCCCCATACCTTCTAGCCGTAAGATTTCATGAGGCATCTCCTAAAATAATTCATCACCAAACCAGGTATTCTTTGCACAGAAACCTCTATATCCAGTGGTGTGAGATGATAAATAATTCGACTTACATTCATTTCAGATCACCTGTAATACAATGAATGGCAACCCCTATATCTTGCAACTCAACTTCTTTTTTGCAACTCAACTCTCTTTTCTTTCTCAAATTTCCTATTAAGAAATGATTCAAAACTGAAGAATTTTGTCCACACTTTCCTCAAGCACCATGGTCTTAAGATGGGAAACAGTTCACAAACATTTTCCTATAGTTAATTTCATCAAATTTTTAACATATATGGCACAAAGTAGCTATTCTATCATGTATTTTGATTATAAACCAAAAGAAATGATACCATAAAATAAGAAAAGAAGCCATTTTCTCGTGCATGAATTTGTTTCTTTCCCTTTTTTTTTTTTTTAAGAAAGATGGTTGATAAAAATATATATAAAAATATATATATATATACTGTTCATTGAAAGTGCATATAAAGATGTTTAATATGAAGAATGTAATCTGCTTATAATTTTGTGCAAAGTTAGAAAAATTATGATTGTAACAATTTTTTTCTATTTGCCTCAACAAATGTTTTCAGTGAATAGTGTGTACAGCTTCTGATAATT
>CM053408.1:44698750-44731917 GCA_028644305.1 Xerus rutilus
TAAAAGTTATTTGCATTTCTTTTTCTAAAAAAAGAAAGCATGGATCAGATTTTAACTTCTCTGAAACACGTAGCTGTGCAGACATTTTTTCATTCAAATAAAGTACCAGGTTATATCACTTAAGGGGGAAAATGTATAGTTTCATTTAAGCAAATGTTAAATGTAAGCAGAAAGGATTAATATATTCATTTTGAATCCTTTTTCCATGAGAATTGTAGGTATGCTACAATTTGAGGGCCAGTAAATCTGGCAAATGACCTCATACAGCATTCCTATCTTTAATTTTGCCCTTGTACTCACTTAGAGTAGAACTTCAACCTGCATTTCATTTGGCTTTTGGATATACGGTCCCTTAAACTGGGTGAATGAATGCCCTCTTCCAGCCACCTTGACATGGTGTCTTCTGGGTCTCATTGCATCCTGCTATTGAACTTCACAACCCCACAGAATGGGATATCTTCTGCAGTACCTGAACAATTTCTAGGATTAGGTTCGGATTCATTTCAGTCTGGGGCTTTAGGGTTCGTTCAGTTGGCCACAAATTGCCACATAAGCTCTGAATATATCATCAAGTTTCTGCCCTTTCCCTCTGGTCTCTCTCTTTTCATCTTTATTTATCTTAAGCTGTGACTCAAATAAATCATGATCCTCCATTGTTTATGACTCAAATATGTATTAAAAGATAATGATTCATTTTGGCTTTAAAAATCTGGTTTTTATTCTTGATAAGGAAGCATACACTAATTCTCATGCTGTTTGAGTTGCCAGCAAGTATGGAATCTGATCAGAAATAGCTGCAATTAATGGGAAGTCTACACAAATAATTTTTCTAATTTAGAGGTTTAAAGAATTATTTTTTTTGGTAGTAATAAAAACAAAAGAAATGTCTATTCTAGAGCTATAGTCTTTAAAACAGGTATGAGACACTGACAAAATGAACCAGGTATTATCAAGTGCTTATTGTCAAGTATTTAGCTAAATGGAATTGAATAAAAGATCTAATGTTTTGCATTGATTGCAAACACTGTTTTAGGTTAGTTTGCTTCTCTTTTTTTAAAAAACATGTTTTAATATCTCTGCTGAAGTTCCCTACCTATGAACTCACTATAACCATCTTTCTCTATAGATGCTTTAACATTTTTATCATAGTTATTTAAAGACCTTCTCTACTAACTGTAAAACTTATGAATCCATTTATTTTCCAGAATATAGATCACATTTTTATATTACTTTCCACGTGTCATAAATTTTGGTTATATACTGAATTTTGTGGGATATGATATTAAGACTCTGGGTAATATTATCTTCATCAGAAAATTTCTGATCTTTCTCTTAGAAGGCAGTTAAATTATTGTGGATCATCCCCATAATAGGTTTTGTTCCATACTTTGTTAGAGTAAATCAATTTTAGTTTTGCTCTTAATTTTAAGGTTAATATTTTAATCTTGGGCATAGTATTATTCTAAGGCATAGACCTGGGAAAACCTAAGGTTTTTACTGAGTCCATTTGTGGGGTGGAACTGAAATTCTAAACTCTGTCTTCCTTATAAGAAAGGAATGCCTGATAATGAATAAATATGTATATATGTATATAAAATATCCCTCAGAATCCACAAGCAACTGGCTCCAGGACCTCCAAATACGAAAATCAGTGGCTGTTAGAGTCCCTTATATAAAATGCTGTAGTGTATTTGCATATAATCACAAATCCTCCCAGATATTTTAAATGATCTCTAGATTACCATCTATGTATCTCTCTATACATAAAGCCTTCAATCAGTATCAGCAAGGGATTGGCTCCAAGGTCTCTTGCAAATACCAAAATCAGCAGATACTCAAGCCCTGAAAATAAAAAGGCATACTATCTGCATATAACTATGGACATCTTACCATGTACTTTAAATCATCTATAGATTACTTGTAGCATCCAACTCAATGTAAATATTATAGGAAAAGTTGTTGTATTGTTGAGTGAAAACATGACCAGATAATAGTCTGTACATGCTAAATACAGATGAATCCATTGTAAGCCTAACTCCATAATGCTAGAACAAGATACAAAGCAAACAATGCTCAAAGCACAAGTAAGAGTGAAATGTTTTTTTTAAATGCTCTTGACACAGCAATATACTATTGTGCAATGAAGACTTCAAGGTTTGCTTATAATCATTTTATGAAGAATGTGTACTTAAACATGCACCAAAAGAATGCCAGGGCGAGGGGAGGCAGGGTGGGAGAAGGGTGGCTGGACATGATCTGTGCACAATGTATGCATGTAGAGAGATATCTAAAATAGATATAAAAAACATGAGCCACTGATCCATTTGATGGTCCACTTAAAATGCCTCAATACTAAATAGAGCTAAGTTAATAAAACCTTACACCATAAAATATCAGGAAAAAAATTCTCTGAAGTTCCCTAAATAAGTTGTGTATCGTGTGCCTTTCCCAATCTCTGTAGCCAAATAATAAGTCATGGTGTATTAATATAAAAATTAAAATTAATATCAAAAGGAAAACATTACTTTCTGGTAAATCCCAATAGGTAATCATTGTGTTGAAGAGAAAATCTAGAAAATAATAAATAAACACATTCATAAAGGAGCATTTGAGATATACTATCTTACATTTATTTTGCTAAGGATTGATTTGTACTGACCCCCACCCCACACCCACACACACATATTCATATGTTGAAGCTATTTCTGCCAATATGACTGTATTTGGAGATGAGATCTATAAAAATATAATTAAAGTTAAATGAGATCTATAAGGGAAGGGCCTCGATATGATAGGATTCATTCCTGGCTGGTTTTTTGTTTGTTTGTTTGTTTTCCCTCTCTCTTTCTCTCCACAAAGAAGAGGTCACAGAACATAGCACAATGATGGCCACCTGCAGCATGATGGTGGCCACATATAAGCCCCCAGATACCAACCATTCAGGAACCCTCATTCAGACTCCCAGCCTCTTAAACTGCCTGTTAGTTAAAACACCCAATCTATGGTATTTCTTGGTAAAACAATTATTATTTGATTGCTAACTATCAAAACATCATAATTGTTTTGACAATTCTCTCCATGTCATGATTTAAAGCATGATTTTAAATAATTTTCATCACAACCCTATAAGTTTAGTGAAATTTTACATGTGAGAATGCTGGGGCTTATAGAGATTAACAACTTGTACAAGATCAGACATAAATTTAATAGCAAACCTGGCCCTAGAATTTGGCTCTTTACACACCTTTCTATGTTGTGGTTCTAAAAGAGCAAGTTCTTTGCCTTTCTAAAGACCCACTGTCACCAGCACTGTGACTGTTACGATATTCCTAATGTTATTCTCCATTTTTGCACAATTCATTACTATCCACATACTATTAAATAGCTTTACATCTTAGAATCTAAAGAGAAACTTTACTGTGCTGTGTTAGCAGCCCACATAAGGTTAAAACTGCTTTTAATCCAGGATAGGAATATTCACGTATCTATTTTGGATTATCTATAACTTCCCCATTTGTGTACTTATTCATTCATTTATTCAGAGGGTCATCATGTTCTCTTCTATACTCTGGAAAAAGAAACAAAATAGACCTGGAACAGGAAAATGACTGATGTGTTTAAGGATCAGAAAGAAGTCTGGATGCTGGAAAATGAAGGAGAGGGAAGAGGGTGACAGATGAGACTGGAGAATAGAGGAGAATCAGCAAAATGCCATAGAAGCTTTGAGCAGCACTATGAAGAGAAGGCTTCATTCCAGATGCACTAAGAAAACTATTCCAAGTAGAGAACAATCTATTTTACATGTTTTTCAAGCCACACTAGCTGCTATTTGGATATAGAGCCCAATGAGGTGGTTGCTGAATTAGTCTAGGAGAGAGATAATAGTGCCTCCACAGAGATTGTAGCAGAAGTGATAAAAAAAAAAAAAAAAAAAAAACATGAAAAGATTTAAAACACATACTTTGAGTCTGGGTCAACAGGATATCCAAGGGATTTAATGAGACAGTGCAAATTAGGAAGAGTAAAGAAAATGGGTGGTAAATGCCACTTACTATGATGGGAAGGTTCATGGGAAGAATAACTTTTAAAAGGGAGTTAGCTTTTAGTGTAAAAATTTTTAGATGCCTTGGGACACCTGGATAGATGCACCCATGTGGGGGAAGATGGTGGCAAAGAACGGCCTAGCCCAAGTGCTGCCTTGACATTTGACTGATTCTCCTGAGTGCGGGCAAAGCTCAGAGGTGCACATGAAGTCCAGAGGTTGCTGCAGCCAAAGAGAGAAAGGCACAGGGTTTTTCTCAGCAGCCTCGTGCTAGTGCTACTGAGTCGGTCAGAGGGCGTACGTGACCACTCGTTATGTCTGGGCCGACTGCCTTTCTGCCTTCCTCCCCAGGATGCATGGCTGGATGACCGGACAGGACACCTCTGTCCCTGCTATGACTGGCAGATCTGTATCCCCAAACAGAACACTTTCAGTTTATCTTTATAGACCTTGGGAAGAAGAGCCTGGATTAGGAAAAAAGAAAATAAAAACCTTAGGAACCCTAGCTGCTTGAAACAAGGCAAAGTGGAGCAGCTAGCTAGAGTAAGCTGCACTTTATGAACTAGAACACAGATAAGGTCACTTAAATTATGTCATGAAAATCAAATCATGAGACTATTTGACCTTTAAATGTAAAGCTCCAATTGTTGAAAAAAAATGGGTGTCAGTGTTGAGAAGTGAAGAAATAAAACACAAAACAATATACAAAACATCGCATGCCCATGAGGAAAAATTTTTAAAAAGCACCTTAGGAGATAGGTGTAGGTAAGAGATAGGAATTCATTCATCTGAATAACTAAGAGTTTACTATATAGAAGAATGTTTGATTTATGTTTTGCTCCTGTATCCTCTTCCTCTTCTTTAAGATATCCCTGGTAGAAAAGAAATGGGTTTTTTTTTTTTTGCTAGACATTTGACTATAATTGAAACAATTAGCTGGGTATCTGTGACATGTACAGGATGCATTAGATTCAATGAAGCAATTCATATAACACATGTTACACAGTACACTGCACATAGCAGGACCTCAACGAATTTTGATTTCCTTTCTCTTAGGAAACAACTATTTGTTCCTTACTTTTTCTTTTTGACATGTTGTTTAGTTATTAATAGTTTTTAATGAGTACTCTTTTGAAATTAATTATAGTCCCATGTTGTTATCCCTTTCTGAATTACTCCTTATAATAAAAAGCATGTTATTTTTTTTTTATTTTTAGCATTGCTGATGTTGAGGAAAGGTAGCACAAGTTTCTTGAACATGTATAACATGTATTTTCAATTGTATTTACTTTGGAGTACAATGAAATCTACATTGACAAAGCATCACATTCAACATAAGTAAGATCTGTGTGAAAATAGTTTTGTGGGCACTGCTGAAATTGAATTCAGTGGTGGATAATGCAGACAAACATCTACGTTTTGCAATGGGGTATTAAAAATCAACCTAACAGCCTGATGAAGCCTGGGCTATGACAGCATTATACTGCATACTTCCCTATTATTTACTCCGTATTTTTGGCCTTCCTAGAAGCAATCCAATCTCGGGGCACTTTCAGTTTTATACCAGTACATACGACACAAGGGAGAATACCTTGTTTCTGAACAAATTCATTCCTCATCAATTTAGCTAATAGTGTTGCCTCATACTTTATTCATTTATTCCATAACATTTATTGGGTATGTACTATGTTATTTCTACTTTTATAGGTATACTGATCACTAATCATTAAGAATCTTACAGACATTAGATGAAATTACTCAAGATTTTCCAGGGTATAATTCACAAATCCACCTGCATATATCCTCTATATTCTTCCCTACCATTGTAATGAGTAAATGCCTGCCTCTCAAACATTGTGGATTCTTTTCACTCATGCTGTCTTGGAAAGCCTTCAGGTGTAACCAGTGACTTATAGGCTGATTCCAGTGCCAATCGAACATCTATCAGTATGTCTAATTTTAGGGAATTATCTCCATTTCCTACTTGTTCACCCATCCAGCTTCCAACTTAGATCTGTCCATCCTAGCTAACCAGAACAACCACAGGTCATTTATACATCCTTTCTCCATATCCCATCCACACTTTTAGCCTTTCAGTTTGGATTTCACCTCTAAAATTCCATCAGAGGTGTTCTTGTTCAGTTTGTTGCTTGTGTTCATGGAAAACTGTAATTTCTTATCTTATAAAAATTTTGAAAAGCATTGTAAAGTTTGATAATCCTCCCTTATAAAGGAGGGAAAAGCTCTTCTATTGACTTTCCTGCCCATATTCTAGTAAGTTCTCTTACAAAATCTTTATTCCTTCCTCCTTACATCATTTTCAACTCTTTGCCTCTATCTGGCTTCAAAATATCTGAGTTACTCAGGGCTGGATCTGGGCTATTTCTCACTTGTCATTCACTGAGCAATTTCTTTCATTCTTATGATGTTAAATATCATTCATACATTTCACTGACTGAAATATATATTTCAGGTCAATACTTCCTTTGTGACCTATAAGTTTATGTAATCATCTAGAAACTTGACATATTTGCTTTGACAAATTCTCGAATATTTTTAAATTTTAATGTATAAAACTTGTCTATGAGATTAAATTTCCGTGTATGCCATGTAAACAAGCACTACGTACAGCCATCCAAACATCAGTAAACAGCATTTCCATTCACCCAGTACTATATTCAGAAAAGTCATTCTTGGGCATTTTTCTCCCTCTAACCCTCATCCAATGCATCACTAAGTTTTAATGATTCTCCTCCCTAAAAATATCTTCCATTTCTCCACTTACCTCCAACTCCATTATACTACTTCTCCAAAATACTGTCACTGATCATCAGGACCATTACAACAGCCTCTCCAACTGGTTTGCTCAGGTCTGCACTTGTTCTCCTCAAATTCGTTCTCCACTCACCAGCCAAGATGATATTTTTAAAAATGTAAATCAGTTCATGCAATCTACTTACAATTTTTTAGTGGTTTCACAATATGTTTAAGAAGGTACCTAAAAGAAATTTAAATCCTGAAAATAATGTACAAGACCTCATAGACCTTGCGACAACTTAGTCTACCAATTAAATTTTATGCACTTTTGTCACTCACATACTCCATTCCAGTGACATTTGCTCACATTTGCTTAAACCAACTGAGCCTTCTTCCACTCTTGAGCCTTGACTCACACTATTATTAGGGACAGGGACAATGTGACCTTCACTCTTTTGCCTGAACGTTGTCTAAGTTTAAGCTTAAATATTGCTTCTTCAAAGAGATCTTCCATTGTATTTCACAATCTAGATAGAATTAATTTTCTCTATGAAATTTTGTATATGTTTATGTATTTATTGTTTAATTACAGTCTCTGTAATAGAATGCAAGTTTTATGAAAATAGATAATGTTTTTATCTTTTAATTCTCCACTGTTCTGCTAGATCTAGGGCCTGAAGATAATTCCCTAAAATTAGACATACTGATAGATGTTCGATTGGCACTGGAATCAGCCTATAAGTCACTGGTTACACCTGAAGGCTTTCCAAGACAGCATGAGTGAAAAGAATCCACAATGTTTGAGAGGCAGGCATTTACTCATTACAATGGTAGGGAAGAATATAGAGGATATATGCAGGTGGATTTGTGAATTACACCCTGGAAAATCTTGAGTAATTTCATCTAATGTCTGTGAGATTCTTAATGATCAGTGATCAGTATACCTATAAAAGTAGAAATAACATAGTACATACCCAATAAATGTTATGGAATAAATGAATAAAGTATGAGGCAAAACAATTTCTTTAGAAAAATAGCATTAATGAGAGAAGTTATCATCTAAGGATACAGTAGATAAAGTAAGCAAAAATAATTGTCCCCTTTTGTTTGAGGACATGCCATCACATGGCTCAAATAGCTATTCTTCACAAACATCCTGCTAAACACAACAAGCCAGGCTGATGAGGATTATTTTTATTTAGATGTATAATATTTTAAAGAATTTTTGTTTTATTAATTTAAATAATATTTTTGGGTTCCGATTGCTTGCATGATAGAAATAGACACTGGTAAGACAAAGATAAATAAATGATGCCTTTTTGAGGGGGGTGGGTTTACCCAGGAATTGAACTCAGGGGCACTGGACCACTGAGCCACATTTTGTATTTTTTATTTAAAGGCAAGGTCTCACTGAGTTGCTTAGCACACAGCTTTTCGCTGAACTTGGCTTTGAACTTGAGATCCTCCTGCCTCAGCCTCCCAAGCCACTGGGATTACAGGCATGGTCCATAATGTCCAGCTAAATGATGCTTCTTGCAATTAAAGTATTCATAAAATGAGTGGGAAAATCAGACACCCTTAGTCAACAGATATTTACTGAATGTCAAGAACTGTGCTAAGTTCTGGGGGACACAAAGATGAATAATACATTGCAGTGATGTGGACCGAAGGAAAAATAAACAGGTTAGACAATACCAAGTATCTGTGTTATAAAATGTATGTATGGCATTTTATACTAATTAGAAAGTATCTAACACTACTTGCCTAAAGTAAAGAACAGAGGCTATTCAGAGGGGAGACTTGAGGAGGACCTCCCAAAGGAAGAGTAGAATTTGTTTGCTTTTTAGAGACAGGGTCTGACTAAGTTGCTTAGGGCCTTGCTAAGTTGCCGAAGCTGACCTCAAACTTGCAATCTTCTCGCCTCAGCCTCCTAAACCACTGGGATTACAGATATGTACCACCGTGCCCAGCAGAGTAGGATATTTTATAGGCAAAGAAATGGGATCAGGGCATTCCAGGTGAAGGGAGAAGCATGTGCAAGTTTTGTAGATTTACTTCAGCATAAGCGCACATAAGAATAACAGTATCATTTATACACCACACTGTCTTACTTCATCAGATATTGTAGAAAAATATATTCATTTTTGGTGACTGATCTGTTTTTCTACTACAGAAAAGCATAATCCTAAGTATCTTAGATTTATGCTTTTTCAAAAAGAAAATTAAATATTTACACATTCAAGATAAAAGGTCAAATGCAAAGGCATCTTATGATGCCAGCTGGCTCAACATTTCAGGATACAGTATATTAATTAATAAGAAAAGTTTTTAAAGGACTAGTTACAGCAACATATAGTGAAACATCTGTTGTTCTGGCTGAAGCAGTCAGCTTAGCCCTTACCAATGACCAGTCACAGTTTTGAGTTGTCAGAGCTCTCCACACAGCTCCCAGGACAGAGAGGGATGAGATGCCCCATGCCTGTTTCCAGCAGGACACTGTAGGCCATGACTGTTTCCTCTGTTGCACCCTCTTCTCCAGAAAAAATAAATGAAATAGAAAATTTCTTGATGTTCTCCTCTTCTGTGAATTTCAAAGAATCTTAATTGAATCTTAACCCCAAACAGCAGCTATTTATTTGGCACTAAAATATCCTTTCAGTAGATCTTTCCTTATGGCTTCCAGGTATAATGAATATGTGAGATAGCCAAGGATTTATACTTCCTATCCATTTGTCTTCAAATGTGCTTTACATAATTGAAGAATGTGGATATAGGTTGTACCATGTGAGCTCATAAAATATTTGACAAACTGAGTGCCTATTTCATAACTTTTATTCAGAAAAATACATTCATATTCATGTAGATTTAAATAAACCAGTCTCCAACTTCAAGCTACCTACACCATCATTCCAACTTCTTTTCTCATTCTTTTGTTTTCTTGCTTGAGGAAAATATCAAATCTCACATAAAGCATACATGGGATGTTCCTTAGAGGAAAACAATTCTGTTAATTCCTTCCCACTTAAGCATCCCATGGGTATGATAAAAGAGGAAAGAAGCAAGGGTTATTTCTAAGGAGCCTGAGAAGTTGGGTTTATGCAAAAATGAGGTCTGGCTAGTGAGAATTTAAGAGATTTAGTGATCCTGTCATTGGACTTGCTTGGGATCTTGACAAATGAATACACCTTCTTAGATTTAAGTCCTTCATTCATAATTTGGAGAAATGACTTCCATGGTCAAAAATTTTGTCATGAAAATTAAATAAGTTCAGGCATTTGAAAGTTTCTCTTTTTTTAAAATGAGCACTAAGTCTTTTCCTAAAATCAAAGGACACAATTCCATGGACTCATTCAGCAGCACTTATCTTCTTTCAAAGGACAAAATAACGATCAGGGTTATTTTCCTTTGTGATTCTCAAAAATCAGTGTTAGAACAATCCAGCTGCTGTACAGAGTGAAGCCCTTCTCCCATGTGCTGACCACTACATTCAGTAGCACAGAATCTGCATCAAAAGAAATTGGTCACAGGATAGTACTACAGGAAAAAAATGGGGGAACAGATGTCTGAAAGGTCAAAAAAAGAAAGTCCTTACATTGACCATAGCATGGAAAGTAGGAAAACACTACCATACCTTCCAGAATTTATAAGAGAGAAAGTTTCTACTGCAGAGGCAGGAGCTTGCTGTCTATTTTGTCAAGTTACAGGATAACAAATCCACCCATCTCAATAAGAGCAAGCAGAAAACATTGATCAAAAAATTTCGAATTCCTATTCTCATTACAAGACTACCTTGTTGTAGCACATTATAAATAGGTATTTTTTATATATTTTGTCCATATGTAATATATAACATACTTTTATTACATTTTTATGTTACTTTGTGAGATACAAAGTATATCACATTTTTAAACCATATTTGACATTCTTTCCTTTTTCAATATCACAGATATATCAAAAACACAAATCCATCCCAATGTTTGTAGTATGCAAGAATTACTTCAAAACAAAATTGTTGTTGAAATTGCCTTTTGACCATTTGGACCCCTGAAATAAATAAATAAATCCTTTTGCATTGTTTGTTAAATCCTAGAAGGTATTTTCTGGCTTTTTTCTATTTTCACTCTCTTCCTCTAAAAGCAAACAAGTCATGTCAGCTCTGGTCCTTCAAAAGTGAATACCTAAGTGTGATAACTAAGAATTCTTTTGCTATCAGCAAAAGGACTGCTCTTCAATCTAAGCTCCAGTGACAGATTCAATTATATTTCTGAGTTGTGTAAAAACTAAAACAAATCTATCATCTCACTCAGCAAGCCAGCTTTCCGTGTGCTTGTAATTCTTTCTGTTGCAAGGGAATTAGCATGGAAAGCAATGCTTGTGAAGAAAAAAATGTATAACCCAAGGGACGTTCAGCTGAGGAAATGGAGCTGCTGGCCTATCCCTTACGCTGCTGAAAGAAATTCTATCGGCAATCTAAACCACTCTGGAGATGTCTGTTTTCACTGGGACCCTGTACACTGTTTTGCTTCCTACTTTTCTAGACTGAAGCCACATAATACACTGTCCTCAGCATCCCTAACATTGTATTTGAGAATCTGCTCAGGCTACCATAACAAAATACCTTATACCAGATTCCTTAAGCAACAGAAATTTATTTTCTCACAATGCTGAAGGCTGGAAGTCTGCGGTCAAGGTGCCAACAGAGTAGGTTTTCCTTCTAAGGCTCACAGATGGGTGCATCCCTGTGTATTCACATGGTTTCCCTTCTCTGTTCATTAATCCTTTTTTAAGTTCATCAGTCATGTTGGATTAGTGCCCACCCTAATAAACTCACCTTAATTTAATATAATAATTACCTCTTTAATGACTCTGTGTCCATATAGGGTCACATTCTGAGCTAATGGGGATTGGGAGTGACTCTGTGTCCAAATAAGGTCACATTCTGAGCTAATGGGGATTGGGAGTTCAATATATAAATTTGGGGGAAATAAAATTCAATTGTCATACTCTGCACTCTGGTGACACTAGAGTCATGTTCGTCTCAAATGTAGAATGCATTCACCTCATCTGAATAGTCCCCAAATCATCACTCATTTGAGTAACAACTCTCAATTCAAAATCTTGTTATATTATCATTTTGAAGCATGGGCAAGACTCAAGGTGAGATTCATCCTTGAACCAAGCTTCTCTCTAGCTGTGATCCTGTGTAGTCAATTATCTCTTTCCAAAATACAATGATAGGAAAAGCAAAGGACAGACATTTCCATTCCAAAAGGGAGACGTTAGAAAAAGGAAGGGGATAATGGGTCCCATCCAAGTCTGAAACTTGGCAATAACAAGTTCATTAAATTTTAAAGCTTGAGAATAATCCTCTTTAGTTCAATGCCATGTCCTCTGGGCCCATGAGGGCAGTAACTCTATTCCCTTGGCCCTGGTCAGTGCCTCGACCCCTCATGCCCTGACTACAATTTGTGCCCTTTGGACCCACAGTGGCAATGGCAGCCCTGCCAACCTCAGAACTGCTTTGGGGTCTTCCCTTTTCTTGAAGGATAATGTCTAGTTGCAGCAAAAGAGTTCTATTGGCCTAACCTCTAAATCAAAACTATCTGGCAACTTTTCCATTTTGTCCCAACCCTGTTGCCTTCCAAAGTTTTCTACTGAAATAACCTCATCTCTATTGAGATCTTCTGCTGAGATACCCATTTAGATCCTTGAGCCATTGCTCTGTAAACTCTTTATCAAATGATGACCTAGCCATATCCTCAGTGTTCTGTCCAGCACTTTCCTTCTCAATTTTTGCTATATGGAGAGACTGAGATTCTTCCACGTCTTCAAGTTCTTGTTACTTTCTGCTTAACAATTCATTCTTTGTCTCTCTCCTCACACATTTTACCACAAGCAACAAGGAGAAACTAAGCTACATCTTCAATGCTTTGCTTAGTAATCTCCTCAGCTAAATACCCAAGTTCATCACTCTTACAAGTTTGACTTTCCACAAAACACTAGAGATCAATTTGGCCAAGTTCTTTTCTACTATACAAGAACTGTCTTCATCCCAGTGTTTAATAACATTTCTGCATTTTCACGAGAGACTTTGCCAGGGGAGCTTTGATGTTCCTATTTCTATCAATATTCTGTTAATGAACTTGGTAGTACCAAGTTTCAGTATGTACATCTCTAAGACTATGAAATCTTTCTCTACTGTCCTTTTCTCTCTGAGTGCTCAATAGAATTGCCTTTCTCACACATCTAAGAATAATCTCTTCAAGGCAATCCAGGCTTGTTTATTGTTACATTTCACAGTTCTTTCAGACTATACCAATTAGCCAGTTCCAAAGCCTCTTTCGCACGTTCAGATATTTGGGAGAGCATTATGAAAATCCCTGTTAGTTTTCTGGGCAATATAATACCACACACAGGGTGGTGTAGGCAACAGAAGTTTACCTCCTCACAATTCTGGAAGCTGGAAGCCCAAGGGGAAAAAAAAAAGGTAGCATTGTTACTTTCTTCTGAGGCCTCTCCCTTTGGCAAACCGGTGGCTTCTCTTCTCCCTCTGTCTTCATACTATCCTACCTCTGTGTGTCTGTGTGCCTTCTCATAATAATACCAGTCATATTAGATTAGCGTTCTGGTACTTCATTTTAACTGAATTACCTTGTTAAAGACTCTATATCCAAATACAGTCACACTCTGAGATTGTGAGCATTAGGATTTCAACATATAAATTTTGAGGGGAGCACAATTCAGGACATAACAAACCTCTATAAGTTATCTCTAATTTATTTTCATGATCTCATAAAACCAGTCTTTATCCTCTCTGCTTTAATGTATGTACTTTTGCAATGCCACTCATCTTCTTTCCTTTTATGGGGCTGCATTCCTCTCTTTGGTTTAAAGTCCTCCTGGGCCTAGATTCTTATCTTGTTCTCAATGGCCAAATTTCCAATGGAAAAATAAAATGAGACTGAAAATAAAATAGGACTAATAAAATGTAAAGAAGAGATGAAAAACAATACATATATTCAATATTGTCCTTTTTTTTCATATATGTGCATGTAAGTTTTTTTTTTCATTTGTTGGGGCTTCACTTAATTTTTTGTAGGCCTTACTCTATTGTAAATTGAATGTACATGTTAGTTGGATTAACTGTTCAGTTTCTTGGATGACACTAACATGACATGCTTATATTCTCCTAATACTGAAATTACTAGAAAAATTCAACTTATCCTGTGTACTAAACCACATTGTTTCTAATAAGAACTTGACTAAGTTCTTATTTTCTTAGAACTGAAATTCTCAAGTATAGTCATTGAAACTGAAGCATCAAAAGCCAAGCCAAGTACTTAGCCCATGAAACAGGATTTAATGTAGATATTCTTTGTTAACAGTTTTTTTCTATCACTTATACTTGAGAACGTTATTTTAGCTGGATAATTTGTGGTTAAAATAACCAATCCCGTAATTTTCACTTAAGGAAATGCAATGGTGTCTCCCAGGATACGTGTGCAAAGTGAAGGTATAGAGAGGTGGTAGGATATGATCCATAGTATAGTTCTTCAAATCAGATGCACTGGTGAGATTCTAACCAAGATCAGAAGTTGCCTGTCACATGAGGTTTACTATTTCTAGCTCAGACATTTAGAAAGAATAAATCTTGCACTGAAAAATATGACTCCTAGATATTTTAATAGTTGGCAATATTTTATTTAATTTCCTAGACTGGTTCTTTTTTTATGACCTAAACCTTGAAATCATTCATCCTCCTTTAATTGAATGTGATACATGAGAACAGCTGTAGGCATTGCAGTCTAATTTGTACACAATACAAAGATCAGAGATTTTTTTCCCTTTGATACATAAGGAAAACATACCCAGAGTTTATTCTCACTTATAACATGCATTTCAATCCAGCCTATATGGTTAAAGTGGATTCTTAACACTAAAAGCAGCACTATAACTTTAATAAGGGATACATCACTTGTCTCCACATTCCCTTCTCTTCCTGTTAGTAACTTCATGCACCAAGGACAACAAATGGCCACAACATACATATTGCCATGGAAAATAACTCCCATTGCCTCAGAAGTAGGATATATCTGTCAGCTTCAAGAAATACTCAACATCAATCAACCTTTAAGTCCAGTTACAATAAAATTTGCTAAGACACAATGAAAAATTTGAATCTTCTCTATCCCAGTCCCCTATCTTGCCTGAAAATCTCAAGACTTCAGGACTCTACCAACTAATCCCCTTTTCAGTTTTGCATTCATAGTCGTCTAGCATCACTGTCTAGCCATGCAACACGATGGTATCTGCTCGCTGCATTTGCACATTTATTGCTGTTCAAACTTTGTATTTCAAACAGGGGTTTCCTCAGCATTTTGAGGATGATGATCAAAATTTTGGGATTTCAGCATCTCACAAAGCAGAACAATTTCTCCCACCAAAGATATTACCTTTGCAATTATATTAAAACTATGGTCCCAAAAGTTCAATACTTGAAGTAGTTAACTATATAAGATTTTGTGAACCAAGTGCTGAGGTAACAACACTTTCTAGAAATAAAGAAACAAAATATAACAGTTGTTTCACTTTAGAAAAGACTTTCTTCTACTGTCTTTCTGGCTTTTCCAAAATACCTTCAAATATATTTCTAAATCATTTGCCAGAAGGTCCTAAATACCCTACATACACGAATCAGAAATTATCTAAAACCTCTACTCTACCTCCACATACGTTTTAATTGTGTCCATGTTTTTCTGGACTTTTTCCAGGTTTATAGTTGGAAGCCTCTTAAAAAGAATCGCATAGCTTTAGTTGGTTTTTGCTATTGTTGAAAAGTAATCTTGTGCATTGACAGTTTGTGTCAGTCTGTATAAAAGGATTTTGCATAAACTCCACATTTGATTGTCATACTTTTCTTGCTCTTAACATTTATTCAGAATGAAATTTAATGTTTTCAAATACCCAAACAATATATGCTTATGTTGTTTTTGTACTCATTCTTTGTGCCTGAATTTATTTGCCAGAATGGGAAATAGCCATCACTGGCATGGTCATTTTATATACACATGTCCATTTTACACTTAGGGAGCAAATAATATCAGTAATTAACAAATGAGTGAAATTTTGGATATTACTTAACCAGTATTTCAATTTCTTTCATTTTATATCCATATTCATTCATTTACTGAAAACAAAATTAGCATCCAATAGTTGTGAAGTCCAGTCTAGATGCCTAGAATACATCAGTGAACAAAACAAGTAAAAGTCTTGATCTTTTGTATTCTAGTAAGAGAATAAACAGAACACTTAAACTGATAATAAGGAGCAAAGTAAGGGCCTCTGGCTGTGCTAGAAGAAGAGATTGCAATTTTAAATAGGCTAGTGAAAACAGAATCACAGAAAAATTGACAATTATGCAAAGGCTCAAAGGAGAGGAGGAAGTTAGCCCATGGAAATAATCAGCAGAAAAGGACTCCAGGTAGAGGGAAGGTCAAGGAGGATAATCTGGAGCAGGAGCTTGCCTATTTTGTTCAAGGAATAGTAGGTTGCTCCCACAGTCAAGAATGAAAAGAACCATCTCATTCAGTCTAATCTCCCCAAGCCTGGAGTTAGCAGGTGTACATTCAGCCATTCTTCATTTAAATAAACAAGTGCATTCTTGTAAATAGTATTTTCAATTTTATTGACAAATGTTTATACTCACCACATTTCTATGCATTTTTACAATTATTTTATATTTTTTTCATTATATTATAAGCTTCAGGGTAAGGAATAGGTCCTCTATTATATTTCCCTAAATTATTTTCTACACTCAACTGATAGTCAACAAGTGTTATCAACTATAAGAAGGAGTCAAAGAAGATTTAAAGACCCTAACTTAGTTTCATGAATTGCAGTGGTCAAATCTTTTAGTCTTTGTCTCAGTTTCATAATGTGCAACTGAAAGACAATGAATTGTTAAATGTGCACAATATTGCATAAATTAGATAAAATATGGAACTGACTTTTATTCCATAAATATATGAATAAGATATGAGTTAAAGTTCAGAAATATGAATGCAGTTCTTCAGGAAAAAATATAATTTGAAGAACACTGAGAAAATCAAATGACTGTGCGTGGCATGGCCAGTGATGACATTCTGTGAGCTATTGACCTGGATTTTCTGCTTTCATGCCTAATTTTCCATGTGCTCAGTACTAGTCACCTGGATGGTAGTGTTCAGACCCCAGGGGAAGCTTTGCCTTCCACACTGATCCATTCCATGCTGTGTCTAGTTCTAGAATAATGTCTCTTATGATTCTTTTTTTAAAATATTTTTTTTGTTGTAGATGGACACAATACCTTTATTTTATTTATTTATTTATCTTTATGTGTTGCTGAGGATCGAACCCAGTGCTTCATACATGCGAGATAAGCGCTCTACCCCTGAGCCATAAACCCAGCCCTCTCTTATGATTCTTGACCTTGCCAACTTTCATTTAAATTCACGACTTGCAATCAAATGACAAGTCCAGTTCATGAATAATGTATTTCTCTGGTTCTAAGATGCCTCTTAGGCCACAGACTGGAATTTTCTCTGATTTATGTTCATTGGATTTCTAGTAAGCCTCAAAAGTATTTGGTCGAATATATCTTATTCCAATTTTTTATGATTTCCAAATTCCCATAAAGAACAAATTTAGGCAACTGATTAACAATGAGAAATATTAAATGAGATAATTCAAGAATATTAATTTAATTCCATTTTATACACAAAGCCATGTTGCTCAGTATTCAGTGACTTAGAATCTACCTTTCTTATAGACACAGAAAAATAGAAAAAAAAGTATTTGATTTAGAGACTCAAAAACATCCTCTTATTCAACCTCTTGTTACAGATTGTACATTGCCATTCATCATTCATACATTCTTAGTCTATTTACTGCCAACGATATACCAGTGACCATACTAGTGCAGGTTCTCTCTGCCTTCCTGGTCTCAGGAATTTGTGACCAAGTACAGAATAAATAAAAATTACATTCTACTTAGACCAGAGCTTTTCCAGGATATTATGGTTCAAAACTTTGAAATCGAAGGAAATGACCTATACTTATCAAACTCATAAGAGCCAATGGATAAATATCAGTTGTATCAGCCATTTGCCTATTTATGGATTTTAAAGTTAGTGAAATTTCCTCAGACTATTGTGAGCATTCATAATTACTATTCAGGGAAACCTTCTCCAATAAAATATTATAAGAGGAATCAAATTAATATTCAGAAGGTTTCATAGTGAGCATGGTATTAAAATAATCTGAATATTCCTCAGCTATTAGGCAGATATAATAAATAACAAAGAACCAGCCCAACCCTTACAGCCCAATGGGCCTCCAGAGTGACTTAGTTCCTCTAAATAAATGTCTCCATTTGGCAGTGTAGCACAGCCATATGTAGCTCCTGTTTCTCTCTCCCTAGGCTCTATAGGATTCTGAAAACACTTACTTTCTTCAGGTTAATTAAAATATATTTTTAAATGTTTGTATTGGTGCTTTTCTTTCATTTGGGTAGGTAGAAATGGAAAACTGACTCAACCTACTTTATGCTTTCTTGAGATTTATCTTAGCTAACTAGCTATCTCTCTTCCATATATATATGCATGTATATACTATACATATATCTTTACATATATGTGTACACACACACATAAGTTTCTATGGTAATATTCACCATTTTTTAATATATTGACTATTCCTCAGACATACCATGTATTTGATGTTTTTAATTATATTGGTAGAAAAATAGGATTTACAGTAAAGTATTTGAATTATTATATCTAATTTTTTTTAATTTGTCAAAAATTACTTCTTTGTTTCTCTCCAGGTTGTAAAAATGATGATCATTGTTGTGGTGACATTTGCTATCTGCTGGCTACCCTATCATATTTACTTCATCCTCACTGCGATCTATCAACAGTTAAATAGATGGAAATACATCCAGCAGGTCTACCTGGCCAGCTTTTGGCTGGCAATGAGCTCAACCATGTACAACCCCATCATCTATTGCTGTCTCAATAAGAGGTAAAAATGAACCCACCCAGTGCAAACTTCTTGTCACCCTTGACTTTGCTGGAGGTACATGTTGTGCCTGTTTCTTGGTGCTAATTTAAAATACAGAAAGACAGGAGAATGTAAAGGTTTGCTGAGAGGAGCATAGTGCTTGGTTTTTAAGGAGTTCATCCTACTTCACAAAACATCACATTTAAAAATTACACGCTCAAAAGTATTTGAAGAGGTTATAATCGAACATTTTGTATATGGGGTCACTTCTCCCTCCAAACTCTTCAGAATTTTACCTGCCAAGGAAAAAGAAATGATTAAAAGTAGTGAGTTGAAAATGTACTCGAACCCTCAAGGAAATAAATAGAGGTATCTTCTAGATGCATAGATAATTTCTATAAGATGGAGAGATGATGGCTTAGATAAGTGGGCTCTATTAGAAAAAATATTTCATAAATAGACTTTAAAATAGATGTTGCTGTGAGAGTGATAAAATGAGCAGGAAGAACAAGGAGAATCATAGTCCTCCTTCCCACAAAACAATGACAGGTGATTTCTAGAGGGTGCAGCTTCCATGGTGATGGACTGTAAAGAAGTCAGGGAGCAAGGGAAAGATGTTCATAAAGCTTTGTAAAATATAGGGACACTTAGCCAGGAGTGGTGGTACACACATGTAATTCCAGCAGCTCAGGAGGCTGAGGCAGGAAGATCACAAGTTTAGGCCAGCCTCAGCAACTTAGGAAGACTCTTTCTCAAAATAAAAAGGACTGGGGATGTTGCTCAGTGGTTAAGCACTCCTGTGTTCAATCCCTGGTACCAAACACACACACACACACACACACACACACACACACAAAACATAGGGACACTTCTAGTCAAATTTAAGACTAGAAAAAAGATAATATGTGGTTTCCAGATTTAAAAAAAAAAAACAAAACTTTTTTGTATGTTCCACACATAGAGGGGTATAGCTAAATTTCACGAAGTTGACAATTCCTTTAATAAACCAATATATTTTATGCACTAATAAAAATGAGTCTTTATAGAAGTAACTGCATAAGCTAAATCCTAAGCTATCTTCCCAGTTGGGGCTCCACCACACTGTGCCTTAAGTTTGTTAAATGCTTAATTAACTGTTACTCTTTTTCACTAATTGCATAAGCCATCTCTCAATTTAAGCCACCCCACAGCAATAGTTTGCCTTTAAACTTCATTTAATTGTCTACCAAAACAAGGATTTCACCCTTTCACATATGCTTAGGTAAAAACCATTAAGATTAACAATTAATCCTACCATTAAATGATGTTTTAATTTATGAATGGTAATTATTTGTGGAGAAACTATTTTTAAATACAGTATTCCATGTTAAATGCTGCAACTAGCCAGCCTAATTCAATTACATTTGCGTAACTGTATAAAATTAGCTCAGAAAACTAGTTTCTTTGATGTATTAACCTGATGCTTTTCCTTTGTTATTTGATAACTTCCTTCTCAGTAATGGGAAATTAAGATTCTATTCAAACAAGAACTGAGAAGACTAATGCTAATACCGTGGCATAGATTCTGAATTTGGGTAGAAAATCAAATTCAAAAACAGAGTTGGCTTAACTGCCTTCAGTAAGTTTTCCTACAGCAGCTGGAGAAAATGTCTATTCAAAACATAGGTTTTTCTTTCTGTGGCCCTCTTCTCAGATTTCGAGCCGGCTTCAAGAGAGCATTCCGCTGGTGTCCTTTCATCCAAGTTTCCAGCTATGATGAGCTAGAGCTCAAAACCACCAGGTTTCACCCGACTCGGCAAAGTAGCCTGTACACCGTGACCAGGATGGAGTCCATGACAGTGGTGTTCGACCCTAGTGACACCGACAACGCCAAATCCACTCGGAAGAAGAGAGCGACACCACGAGACCCCAGCTTCAGTGGCTGCTCCCACAGGGATTCCAAGTCTGCCTCCACTTCAAGTTTCATAAGCTCACCCCATACTTCTGTGGAGGATTATTCATAAGGACATTTCCCGAGGTGAAAGATTTGTGTGAGGCCATCATGGTGCCAGCATAGGTCCCCATTCTCCTGCTTATCAATATTGTAGTGCGTACTCTCTGGAAGCAGAAGGGCAACGTTTTTTTAGGCAGCTATGCTTAAGTTAAGAAAGATAGCATATAAATATAACAAAGACACTGCAAAGATATCAGACCCCTCTGCAAATGAAGTACGTTCTTTGAAAACTCTAAATTATTATATGCACCAAAACGTATCTAAAAAATACTTGTCAGGATTGGGACTGTGATTCAGTGGTAGAGCACTTGCCCCAGCAAAAATAAGAAAATAAAATACAGGCATGCTATCCATTTATAACTACAAAAAAACCTTTAAAAAAAATACTTGTCAATTATCAAGTTTCTCTCATTTAAAAATTGCAGTATATATTTGTGACACTAAAATGACATACAGTTTTCCCAAAAGATTAAAGAAGCTTTAAAATATATTTTTAGTGAGGAAAAACAAAATCTACATAAAATGAAACTTTTCATCTACAGCTATAGAATGGAAAAGTTCAATGACTCCTTTCCCCATAAGAATGATGGAAAATTAATCTCAAAAAGTAGGAAGTAATAAAAAACCTTTTTCAAGAAAATTCATTTTGTGGAACGAAAGCTGCTAAAGGTTTAAAGATTTCCTGCAAGACATTTAACTGAAAAGAAAATTCCATCAAGTCATTAGGTAGGTAAAGATATCATTCTCTGAATTATTTTTTCTGAGAAAGTGACTTCAAAAGCAAAAATAATCATATAATATTGACTATATATTTTAAATGCTAATCTATAATATAGTCAACTTTAGGAACTTAAAAGGACAAAGAAAATTCCTAGAATCCTCTTTGTTTTATTTTTCACAGATTTTTTTAAATTAGGGAGATTATATAACACTAAAGATGCCTTCTACTGCAGAAGAGAAGAATCCCATTTGCATCTGTAACTGGCTACTGATTATTAGATAAGAACTACAGATAGTCATTCACAGGTATGAAGAGACAAGAGCATCTGCTAGCTTCAAAGGCAAGTTTTTGTCACCTGTAGCCCAAGGAAAAAGTTTTAGAGTTAACTTTATTAACTGTACTATGTGCTTTTCTACTCCCTTCATTTAAAAAGAAACAAGGGCTAGTGGAACATATCAGAATTTGTTTCAAGTGCCCATCCTTATGGGGAAAAAAGTTGTAGGAGTTAAAGAAGAAAATGTAACTGAAAAATACTACTGTACATACAAGTAAACCAGAAAAGATGTAGAGAAGTATGTCAAGTGCTAGAAACAAAAGCTTTACAATAGTTTGGATTCATATGAGCTAATGGATGTCACATGACCAAGAGAATAACAAAGATCTCTTCCTTGTTTAGCTAACCCCAAATTCCTCTGGAAAGAAATAAGGCAATGATCCTAAAGAAGCAACCGTTTCATTACAAGAAAACTGATTGACAGATGATAGATAAATAGAAAGATAAAAAGACAAATAGATGGATATGTAGGTACATTTCTGAGACCCATAACAAAAGAAGGAACCCCTGAGTGTAGAATTTATCTTCCATACCTCAGTCCTTACAAAATCATCTTTCCTTAAATTGGGAATGCTGTCAATCCTGTCTAATAAATCACAAACTTTCTGAGAATGTGGATGGGTAGTAAAAACTTCTTTAAAATATCATTAGGTTTTTAAAATTGTTCAAATAATTACCTGTAACATTTGACATGATTGATATGCCTCCATCAATATTAGAACCAATATCTTTTTGAAGAACAGGATAAAAGCAATTATTCAATGGCAAATCATGATCTATTGCCATCATATTAATCTTCCAATCCTCTCCCTCTTTTGGAGCCCAAATCAGAAACATCAAATTGTTGCAAAGTGTTAAAAGCCTAAATAACCTAACCAGAAGTGTTTGAGTTGAATTTCTTTTAATCACACCAATAAACAAATGGATGCATATAAGATACATATATGAGTATGCAGGCAATATGCAATTATACAATAAATGTAACATTTAAAAATTAAATTAAAAATTAATTCTGAAACAGTAAGTGGTATTTAGAAAGTTGTCACAAATAATTCAGTAAAGTCCAGGAAGCTTGTGTGCATGTTTTAGACAATCAATTTAATTATTATTTAGCATCTAATTGTTTGAATATAATGCCTTTTAATGTTTATTCGTAAAAATAATGCTTATCAAATGTAAAAATGTCAAGAAAAAGCTTAGTATATAAAATAAGGTGTAACTTTTTTCTTAAATATATGAATGATATGGACTTGGCATAATTAATGTACAAGACACATGGGACCATATTTAGCTATAGAATACAAATATGAAGTTTGGCCTTCAAATTTCAGGTCATCAGCCACCACTAAAGTACACTTGAAGAATATAACTCCTGGCCTTCACACCTGTTAGGAAAATTCAGTGGAGTTTGTTAAGACATTTCTAAATAAAAATATTACCATAATCAGTTTTGTTTGTTTGTTTGAGCTTTTTTTTTCCTTGAGTAGATTTGCTGTTCCTCCACTGAACACCATCCCTTCTAGTGTAACAGGAATACTTGAAGCCTGACAGTATCTTTTTAATACTTGTAAGGAAAATTGACATCATTTATTCAGTATTCATGACTCTTAAACCAAGATTTATAAGGCAGATTTTAAGTTCAAAAATGTAATCAATAATAATAATAAAGTCAATGAATGAAAGAAGTAAGAGTTTAGATCGTTTGTCTGAATGTTGACACTGAGGATTACAGAATAGTACATATGGAAATCAGTTTCAACTGTAATCACTCTAAATAAATAAAAAATCACTTTAAATCAGTATTTCATATTTGCCGGGTTTTAGAATTTACTTCCAAGATTTACTCCTGATATTAAAGTTCAGCATGAATCTTCTCCGTTATTTGCAAGCAAACACTGACTCAGAACACTGGGCAGATAGATAAAATATCATAGGTTTTTTGTTGTTGTTGTTTAGATTTAGATTAACATCAGAAAAATCTAAAATATTTTGAGAGAAATGTGAAAAGTCTTGCATCATTTTAAGTATTTTCTTTTTAAAAGAAAAAAAAGCAAATGAAAATAAGTGTTGTACTTTTATTATTTTGCATCTGAACAAGGTGTTTGAAATTATCTGCAAGGGAAAAGCAATAAAACATAGTTCTTATAGAATCTGACCTAACATCATTATTTATTTATTTATCTGTTTGGTTTTTTTGGTGGTTCAGTATGCTGTTGCATTATTCCACCTCCCAACCTCATAATAGTGACATTTCTGACCCAGCAGTGAAATTCATATTCTGTTCCAGTTCCTGAAAATCTCTTATAAATAGAGATCTGACTTCAAAGTACTTCCAACCTTTTAACACATACGAAATACCAAGAAGCTTAGTATCAAACCAAAGAAACACAAGATAAATGTGAAAAATCAGTGCTGGCCAGCTCAAAATTTGATTTCATTTTTGTTAATACAGAATTTACCTGGAAAATATTTGATAAGTGTCTGGTAAATTACTTCATCAAATACAAATTTGCAGTTAAACATCTAACAATAACAATCTGAGTTCCATTTGTCTTTGACAGTGTGTCAAAAGTTAAGGAAATCAAGCATGATACTGGTCCAATAGAATAATAAGATTGTAGTAATTTCCCTTCAGGCCAAACAGGAATGGCAAATAATGTCCCCTAGGACTGTACGAGGTCATTAATTGTGTGATTTAATATATACTAGTGGAAAATACATGTATACAAAAAAATGTATATAAAAGTCATAGCTAGTAAATATAGTAGTTTCAAGTGTGGTAATCATACTAAGTATGTTTAATAAATTGATGTCCTTTGCATACATGGTAATATGTAATAGATTTAATTTCTATATTTTTCTTTGAATACATTAAAAATAATATGAAAAATTAAAAATCCTAATTTTCCTATTGGCTATTAAAACATGTTATGGATGGTCTCATCTTTTGTAAACATAGTCACGCAACTATCACACAAAACAACATCATCTTTCTCTCTTTCTTTTTCTCATAAAAATGTCTAGTTTTCGTAAGTTGCCTGGATTCAGAAAAAACATTTAAGGGAGCAAAGTTATCAAGGTATAGAAAAAATATTCTGTAGAGGGAGTAGGAGCAAGTGAACAGGAATAGAACCAAAAGCAAATGTAGCTGAGCAAATGTAGCATTTTACAACTATGGCATCCAGCCTATTCTCAGCAACAAACTCCAGTTTAAATTTGAGCCCACTAACAGTTATCTGGGGGACTTTGAGTGAGTAATTTCTCTGCTTTGAGCCTCACTAATGTACCAGTAAAAAAAGGAAAAATAATTTCCTCAGAGAACTAATGTGAAGATTAAATGAGCTAATACATAAAGAGGACAAAGCCAACAAGAAAAAAAAAATGTTTAGAACATCATCATTATTATTGTGACCATGTAGGAAAATAGTAGAGAAACACTTTGTTTTTCCTGTGCCATTCTGCCTCTATCCAGAGCTCTTTGAGGAGCCGTGGGTAGACTTACAGACTTTTGTCACTTGGCCCTGTGATGTTTTCAGAGTTCCAAAGATAACTCATGGGTTGTATACGTCTGTTCTGGGAATCTGCTGTCTGTACCTGGTCCCTGGTCCCTGAGTGGGGGGGGGGGGGGTAGGGGGAGGTTGAACATGATCGATCAACAGAAGGAGTGCCTTTCAGCTTGTAAAACTAAATTCACTTCTTTAGAAAGATGCAGTTAGGTATACTGATATGTAGGTTCAGAAATAAGAATGTTAAACATTAGAGGATGATAGATGAGGGAGGAAAAGCAGAAAATTTTCTCTTGAAGTTTACTTTGAAGCTCCACTGACTGACGTTTTAATGTCTCCTGCCTGGTGCTCTGAGCAACAGTGCCTAAGAACATTTCCAGTTCAGGTAGCAGCCATGCCCCTCACTGCCTATGATTCTAGCCATCGCAAAGACATATTCTCTGACCTAGTCTCTCAGCGCAACTTCAATACAAGCCAAGTATCCCCTACCAATTCATTATAACAGGGGAAAGAGAAGCAAGACATCTTTATTAGCTCATCACACACCCAAAGCATTAGGAAATTCTCCATACTTTTAAAATATGTTTAGTGTTTTTCTGTTATATTAAATTTGTTAGGCAAATATTTTAAAATAATTATCTTTAATATGTTGGAAGTATTAAAGGAAATCATGGACAAAGAATACAAATGAGCCAGAAAATTGGTATAGAAAAATGATAATATCAATAAGGAAACAGAATTTCTAAAAACCAACTAAACAGAAGTTCTGGAGCTATAAAGAACAAGTAAAATGAGAGATTCAACAGTATTTTAGCAAATTGGAGAAAGAGAGAATTTAGTGATAGGGTACTTGACATTATTTACATTGAGCAGTAGAAGGGAAAGAATGAAGAAAAGTGAACAGAATGAAGGGAATACATGGAACATTATCAAGCAGACCAACATACAAATTGCAGATCATCTATGGAAATTCAAATAATTAGAAAAAAAATATTTGAATACATAATGATTAAAATTTACCTCAATTTTATGAAAGGTTATAAATCTAGGGAGAAAAATTAGAGAAGAGTGTCTTTAGGATGAAAAAATAAATTTCATGTAAAAAGTAATCAAAAAGAAGTGTGATACCTATACTAACAATGGACAAAACAGGCTTTTATTCAAAAACTATTATAAGACACAAAGAAGGATATATATTGATTGAAGGCTGAAGTTATCAAGAAGATACCACAATTATATACATGCAACTAACTACAGAGCTCCAAACTATATGAAAAAAGTAAACAAAAATAGATGAATAAGTGTAATTGTTAGTGTTTTAGTCAGCTTTTTCATTGCTGTGCCAACAAGAACAAAATAGAGAAGGAAAAGTTTATTAAGAGCTCATGGTTTCAGAGTCTCAGTTCATAGATGGTCAACTCCATTGCTCTGGGCCCAAGATGATGTAGAACATCACAATGGAAGTGTGTGGAGAGGAAAGTTCAGAACATGACAATCAGAAAACAGAAAGATGCTGTATAAAACAGGAACAAAATATAAACCCCAATGACAGGCCCCAATGATCCACTTCCTTTAGCCACCCCTTATCTGCCTATAGTTACCACTCAGTTAAGGCCCCATTCCTTGGGGTTTGAGGTGAGGCAGAACATCAAGGCGGAAAAGTGTGGTGGAAAGAAGTGGCTCACATGAAGATTATAAAGCAGAGATAGAAACCACTCACCAGATACAAAATATATACCCCAAAGGCATCCCCCAATGTCCACCTCCTCCAGCCACACACTATCCACCTTCAGTTACCACTCAGTTAATCCTATCAGGGGAGTGATTCACGGATTGCGTTAAAGCTCTCATGCCCCAAACATTTCACCTCTAAATTTTCTTGCATTATCTCACACATGAGCTTTTGGAGGATACTTCGCATCTAAACCATAACAGTTAGGGATCTTGGAAATCCCACTTTCAATAAATAAGATAATATCTAGACAGGTAATCTATAATAAAACAGAGAACATGAACAATATTATGAACTACAGCTAACATACAATAAAACAAGTCTCAAAATTTAAAAAGACGGAAATCTTACCACATATCCTATCTTGAAAAAATGAAGTGAAGCTAGAAATCAGTAATAGGGAAAACTGAAAGATTCACAATTTAGAAATAGAAATTAAACAGCCTGTTATTAAACACCTATGAGTGTTCATTGTATGTGTAAGTTTGACTGTATCACAGGGTGCCCAAACACTTGGATAAACATTATTTCTGGGTGTAACTAAGGTGTTTCTGGGGAAAAAAGAAAAAAAAACAGAAGCAATGCTGGGTGTGGTGGTGCACACCTGTAATCCCACTGGCTCAGGAGACTGAGGCAGGAGGATTGCAAGTTCAAAGCCAGCCTCAGCAACTTAGTGAGGCCCTAAGCAACTCAGTGAGACCCTGTCTCTAAATAAAATACAAAATAGGGCTGGGGATGTGGCTCAGCCGTCAAGTTCCCTGCATTCATCCCCGGTACCCCCCTAACAAAGAAAACAGAAGTAATTGCCCTTCCCAATGAGGGTGGCATCATTCAATTAAAAATCCGAATAAAACAGAAGAAGGAAGAACGTGCTCCTTCTGCTAACTGATGGAGTAAGAATATTGGTCTTTTCCTGCCCTTATACTGGCATCAGACTCAGAGTGAGCTGCACCACTAGATTTCCTGGGTCTGCATCTTGCACATAGCAAGATGAGATTTTTTTCAGCCTTCAGAATCATTTGACCAATAGGAAAAATATGAATCAAAACCATAACAAGATACCACCTACTAGGATAATTAAAATAGAAAAGAGAGACAATAGCATAGTTTTATAAGAATGCAGAAAAATATGATTTCAATATAGGTAAATTAAAATTAAATTGAATTTAAAAAGGCGCAGTCATTGTGGCACAGAGTTTTGGAGTTCCTCAGTCTATTAAACAAAGTTACCATAGGACCTCAGATATTCTACACATAGGTATCTACCCAAGAATAAATGAAATGTCCACTGAAAACTTATGTACAGGTGTTCATTGCAGCATTATTCATAACAGATTAAAAAGTCAAAGCAAACCCAAATGCCTATTAACTGATGAACAGATAAATAAAACAGAATTCCGGTAAAACCAAATATTTGGCAATCTATAAAAGCAAAAATATTGGTTTGTGCTACCACATGAATGAACCTCAAATCCAAATGATGGATTAAAGAAATCAGTAACAAAAGACCACATACTATATGATTCCAGCTATAGGAAAGGAACAGAATAGGTGAATCACAGAGAAATAAAGTAGATCCTTAAGTTCCAATTTACCTAGTGCTGGAAGGAAGAAGAAAGTAAAAAAGAGAGTAGTAACTGCTAATGAGCACAAATTTTCTTTTTGGGTTGATGAGAATATTTTAAAATCAGATTATTGTATTGGTTACACAAATCTGTAAATATACTAAAAACTACTGAACTGAATACTTTAAATGTGAAAATGTCAAAAACATTTTTTAAAAAAGAATAAGGACCTTTTTTTTTTTCTGAGGTTTCAATCCATGGTGACTTTGCTTTTGGGTCTGTGGTGAGGAAGTGCATCATGGCAAGAAACATGTAGTGGAGCAAAGCTGCTCACATATAGCTGGATGTAAGTAAGTAAATAAAGAGAAGAAACTGGAATCCCTCAGTTCCTTTCAAGGGCACACTCCCAATGGCCCAAGACCTCCCTCTAGGCCCCACCTCCTAAAAAATTTCTATCATTTCCCATTAGCAACAAGCTGGACCAAGCCTTTACCAGATGGGCTTTTGGGGGAACATTTAAGATTCAAACTAAGCCAATGGTATATTGCATGGATTTTGTATATGGAACCAATACTGCATTCCTGAGATAAAAATCCAAATTGCTTATGGTATAAGATCATTTGATATGTTGCTGCATTCAGTTTGCTAGTATATTAGAGAGGACTTTAATGTCCGTATTCATAACATACTGGTCTATAGTATTCTTTCATTGTTATAGTCTTTGTGTTTGTGTGTGTTTGTAATATACTTCTTTTTTCATATTTAATTTATTTATTTGTTCTATTTAGGCTTACATGATAACAGAGTGCAATTTGATCCATTATACACAGATGGAAGATAACATTTCATTTCTCTGGTTGTAAGTGATATAGAATCACAATATACATGCAGTCATACATAAAGCTAGGGCCATGATGACCATCATATTCCACCACCTTTACTGTCCCCATGCCCCCTCCCCACTTACACTCCTGTGAACAGAGTTCCTCCATTGTTCTCATGTCTTTCCCCCCATTATGGATCAGCATCCACTTATCAACGAGTACATTTGGCATTTGGTTTTCTGACATTGGCTTACTTCACTTAGCATGATATTCTCCAACTCCATCCATTTAACTGCAAATGACATAACTTTATCCTCTTTTGTTGCTGAGTAATATTCCATTGTGTATATATACCACAGTTTTTTTATTCATTCATTTATCAAAGGCCATCTAGGTTGGTTCCACAGTTTAGCTATTGTGAATTGAGCTGCTATAAACATTGAAGTGGCTGCGTCAGTGTAGTACGCTGTTTTTAAGTCTTCTGGGTATAGACTGAGGAGTGGGATAGCAGGCTCAAATGGTGGTTCCATTCCAACCTTTCTAAGGAATCTCCATACTGCTTTCCAGATTGGTTGTACCAATTTGCAGTTCCACCAGCAATGTGTGAGCATGCCTTTTTTCCCACAACCTCATCAACACTTATTGTTGTTTGTATTCTTGATAATTGCCATTCTGACTGCCATGAGGTGAAATCTTAGGGTAGTTTTGATTTGCATTTCTCTGATTGCTTAAGATGTTGAACATTTTTTCACATGTTTGTTGATCGATTGTATATCTTCTTCTGTGAAGTTTCTGTTCAGCTCTTTGCTCCATTTATTGATTGGGTTGTTTGGTTTTTTGGTGTTAAGTTTTTTGAGTTCTTTATATATCCTGGAGATTAGTGCTCTATCAAATGTGTGCATGACAAAGATTTGTTCCCACAATGTCGGCTCTCTCTTCATTTCATTGATTATTTCTTTTGCTGAGAAGAAGCTTTTTAGTTTGAATCCATATCATTTATTGATTCTTGATTTTACTTCTTGTGCTATAGGAGTCTTGTTAAGGAAGTATGGTCCTATCCGACATGATGAAGATCTGGGCCTATTTTTTCTTCTGTTAGGTGTTGAGTCTCTGGTCTGATTCCCAGGTCCTTGATCCACTTTGAGTTGAATTTTGTGCATGGTAAGAGATACGGGTTTAGTTTCATTTTGCTGCATATGGATTTCCAGTTTTCCCAGCACCATTTGTTGAACAGGCTATCTTTTCCCCAGTGTATGTGTTTGGCTCCTTTGTCTAGTATAAGGTAAAAGTACTTAAGTGGGTTTGTCTCTGTGTCTTCAATTCTATACCATTGGTCTATATGTCTATTTTGGTGCCAGTACCATGCCATTTTTGTTACTATAGCTTTGTAGTATAATTCAAGGTCTGGTATTGTGATGCCTCCTGCTTCACTCTTCTTGCCAAGAATTGCTTTGGCTATTCTGGGTCTCTTATTCTTCCAAATGAATTTCATGATTGCCTTGTCTATTTTTATATGGAATGGCATTGGGATTTTAATTGGGATTGCATTGAATCTACATAGCACTTTGGGAAGTATGGCCATTTTGACAATATTGATTCTGCCTATCCAGGAGCATGGGAGATTATTACATCTTCTAAAGTCTTCTTCAATTTCTTTCTTCAATGTCTTGTAGTTTGCATTGTAGAGGTCTTTCATCTCTCTTGTCATATTGATTCCCAAGTATTTTATTTTTTTGAGGCTATTGTGAATGGAATAGTTTTTCTAATTTTTCTTTCAGAGGGTTTATCACTAATGTATAGAAATGCAATTGATTTGTTGATGTTGAATTTATATCCCACAACTTTGTTGAAAACATTTATTAATTCTAGAAGTTTTCTGGTAGAATTTTTTGCATCCTCTAAGTATAAAATCATGTCATCCGCAAATAATGATAGTTTGAGTTCTTCTTTTCCGATTTGTATCCCTTTAATTTCTTTCATCTGTCTAATTGCTCTGGCTAGTGTTTCAATGACTATGTTGAATAGCAGTGGTGAGAGAGAGAATCCCTATCTAGGTCCCATTTTCAGAGGGAATGCTTCCAATTCTTGTCCATTTAGGATGATGCTGGCCTTGGGTTTAGCATAGATAGCTTCTACCAAGTTGAGGTATGTTCCTAGTATGCCTAGTTTTTCTAGTGTTTTAAACATAAAAGGGTGCTATATTTTGTCAAATGCCTTCTCTGCATCGATTGATAAAATTATATGACTCTTATCTTTAAGTCTATTGATGTGATTGATTGATTGATTTCCATATGTTGAACCAACTTTGCATCTCTGTGATGAACCTCACTTGATCATGGTGCACTATTTTTTGATATGTTTTTGTATGTGATTTGCCAGAATTTTATTGAGAATTTTTTTTGGTCTGAATTTTTCTTTCTTTGATGTGTCTCTATCTGGTTTTGGAATCAGGATGATACTTGCCTCATAGAATGAGTTTGGAATGATTCCCTCCTTTTCTATTTCATGAAATAGTTTGAAGAGTATGGTAATAATTTTTCTTTGAAGGTCTTATAGAACTCAGCTGAGAATCCATCTGGACCTGGGCTTTTCTTGGTTGGCAGGCTCTTGATGGCGTCTTCTATTGCCTTGCTTAAAATTGATCTGCTTAAGTTTTGTATGTCCTCTTGGTTCAGTTTGGGTAGGTCATATGCCTCTAGAAATTTGTCAATGTGTTCAAGGTTTTCTCTTTTACTGGAGTATAAATTTTCAAAATAGTTTCTAATTATCCTCTGTATTTCAGTAGTGTCCGTCGTGATATTTCCTTTTTCATCACGAATTTTAGTAATTTGGGTTTTCTCCCTCCTTCTTTTCGTTAGGGTGGTTAAGGGTTTGTCAATTTTGTTTATTTTTTCTAAAAACCAGCTTTGTGTTTTGTCAATTTTTTGAATTGTTTCTTTTGTTTCAATTTCATTGATTTCAGCCCTGATTTTGATTATTTCTTGTCTTCTACTTCTTTTGGTGTTGATTTGTTCTTCCTTTTCTAAGGCTTTGAGATGAAGAGTCAATTCATTTATTTGTTGACTTTCACTTCTTCTAATGAATGAGTTTAGTGCTATGAAATTTCCTCTTAGCACTGCCTTCATGGCATCCCAGAGATTTTGATATGTTGTATCAGAGTTTTCATTTGCCTCTAAGAATTTTTTTTATCTCTTCCCTGATGTCTTCTGTTATGCATGCATTATTCAATAGCATATTAATTAGTTTCCAGGTGATGGAGTAGTTTCTGTTTTTCAATCTGGCATTGATTTGTAATTTTATTCCATTGTGGTCAGATAGGATGCAGGGTAGAATCTCTATTTTTTTGTATTTGCTAAGACTGGCTTTGTGACATAACATATGATCTATTTTGGAAAAGGATCCATGTGCTGCTGAGAAAAAAGTATATTCACTCGTTGATAGATGGAACATTCTATATATGTCTGTTAAGTCTAAATTATTGATAGTTTCATTGAGATCTATGGTTTCTTTATTAAGTTTTTGTTTGGAAGATCTATCCAATGGTGAGAGAGCTGTGTTAAAGTCTCCAAGTATTATTGTGTTGTGGTCTATTTGATTCTTGTATTTGAGAAGGATTTGTTTGATATACATAGAAGCCCCATTATTTGGGGCATA
>CM053408.1:44732417-44771232 GCA_028644305.1 Xerus rutilus
TGTTAAGTCTAAATTATTGATAGTTTCATTGAGATCTATGGTTTCTTTATTAAGTTTTTGTTTGGAAGATCTATCCAATGGTGAGAGAGCTGTGTTAAAGTCTCCAAGTATTATTGTGTTGTGGTCTATTTGATTCTTGTATTTGAGAAGGATTTGTTTGATATACATAGAAGCCCCATTATTTGGGGCATAGATATTTTTGATTGTTATGTCTTGTTGATGTATGATTCCCTTAAGAAGTATGAAATGACCTTCTTTATCTCTTTTCACCATCTTTGGTTTGAAGTCCACTTTATTTGATATGAGGATGGAAACTCCTTCTCGTTTGCGGGGTCCATGTGAGTGATATGTTTTTTTCCACCCTTTCACTTTCAGTCTGTGGATGTATTTTCCTGTGAGATGAGTCTCTTGAAGAAGGCATATCGTTGGGTCTTTTTTTAAATCCAGTCTGTCAGTCTATGTCTTTTAATTGGTGCATTTAGGCCATTTACATTCAGGGTTATTATTGAAATATGATTGGTAATTCTGGTCATTTTGGTTTGTTTTTGATTTTTACCTTGAGTTGTTTTCTCTTTTGAAGGGTCTTTCCTTTAGTGTAGTTCCTCTCTTTGTAAATTTTCATTGTTGGTTATCATTTCCTCCTCATAGAATATTTTGCCAAGAATGCTGTGTAGTGCAGGCTTTCTTGCTGTAAATTCTTTTAACTTTTGTTTATCATAGAAAGTTTTTATTTCATCATCCAATCTGCAGCTCAGTTTTGTTGGATATAAGATTCTTGGTTGGCATCCATTTTCTTGCAGAGCTTGGAATGTGTTGTTCCATGATCTCCTGGCTTTTAGTGTCTGTGTTGAAAAATATGCTGAGATCTGAATTGGTCTCCCTTTTTGTGTAATCTGCTTCCTTGTGGCTGGTAGCTACCTGTCTGTGGTCAACCCTTGGTCAACCCTTGGTTGGATACCCGTGGAGTTTCCTGAGGGTGAATTTGGGCCCTTTGTGGCTCCTGCTGGTCCCCAGGAACTCTGGAGCAGAAATTGGGTGGGCCCAGGCTATAGTTAGGTGGGGCTTACTCAAGCTGAGGTCTCTGCAGAGACTCTTAGCCTGAGTTTGGGCTCCCCAGTGGTTAGCGGTTAGCAGTCCCTGTTCTCCTTTTGGCTGGACAACCTTGGAGTTTCCTGAGGGTGGATTTGGACCTTCTGCTGCTCCTGGTCTTAGGTACTCTGGAGCAGAATTGAGGTGGGCCCAGGTGGCACTTGGTTAGGGCCTCTTCATGCTGAGATCTCTGCAGGCAACTCTTACCCTGGGTGTGCATTCCCCTGTGGCTGGTAGCTATCAGTCTCTGGTCAACCCTTGGTTGGACACACATAGAGTTTCCTGAGGGTGGTTTTGGGCCCTCTGTGGCTCCTGGAACTCTGGAGCAGAACTGGGGCTGAGCAGGCCCAGGCCTCACTTGGACAGGGCTGCCTCATGCTGATGTCTCTGGAGCAACTCTTGCCCTGAATTTGGGCTCTCCAGTGGCTAGCGGTAGCAGTCCCTGGTCTCCCTTTGCCTGGACAACTGTGGAGTTTTCTGAGGGCAGATTTGGGCCCTCTGTGGCCCCTGCCAGTCCCCAGGAACTCTCAAGAATAAGGATCTTAAGGAGAAAAAGTCTAATGAAAATATCAACAACCTATATCATTTTTTTTAAAAGCCCTATGAAAAAAATTATCAAATCAGCAAGCAAAAGAGTTGGTTATATGGGCCTTGACAAAGAATTTTCAAAAAAGTGGAAAAACCCATTTCCTTTACAAATGCAACTGGCTTTTAAAAGTAATGCTTTCCTGTATGATGAACATTACTGGAATTGGACATAAAAATTTCCTTTAGAAACATCTTAGTCCATGGGCAGAATTTACCCCAGACACAGAAGCATATTGAAATACAATGCCAACCATATCATAAAAAAAGAATAATTCAGGGATTCAGTGTTTCTGTTTGTAAGCAATAGAAGCTAACTCTGGTAATCTTAGACAAAAGGAATTTTATAGAACACATTAGGAAACTCAAAAACTCTCTACACGAGCTAGAAGAATAAGCCTGGGGCCATACAAAAATATTGGCAACACACAAATCACACCTGGAACCATTAACTTAGCTACACTGCCACCAGAATTGCTGGACACAATCACTATTGTTTGTGCAAATTTTATTGCCCAAACTGAGCAACTGGTACTGCTGCTAGAACTGCTGGTGCTTCTTAGGTTGGCTCGAGATCTCGCATGAGGCAGACGCAGAGTATACAACGTGGCAAGTTCCACGTGGCAGCAGCAGATGCAGGACATGCAGCATGGTGGATTCTGCGCAGCTGTGGAGGGTGTAGGGCGTGGGTTTGGAGCAGCTGCGGGGAATGAAGCATCAAGCAGCCCGCATGCACGAAGGAACAGCCTACCAGACGCTGATATGTAAGCAGTAATGGCACCTCCTACCAATCAGTGGACTTTTCCTGACTCATCCGGGAAGGACTCTGACCTCGGCAGGATCCCCTGACCAATCCCAGGGGACGCAGGACTCTAGATACCTCCTCTTCCTATCTCATAGCCCCTTCATTCCTGCCTTAAGCCCTCCCCTTCCTGACCGGGCCCTTTAAATTTTCTTTACCACGGAACACTTGCGCCATTCTCCCGTACACACTCTGATGGACGGGAGAGTTCAGCTCGAGAGCATGTATTTCCAAAAAGACTTGCCCAGTGGTTTTAATTCACTGCCTTTTGGTCATCTGGCTTTACAGCTTCTGTCTCTGGAAATTGGATATTGGTGCTACTGTTGCACCATCCCTATTGGAATAGATTCTCCTGATTTTCTGCTGCTTTGGTTCATGAGCTTTCAACCCAAAGCCTAAGGCAATTGCATCAGATTAGGTATAGCCTAAGCCAATGTGCCTGCCCCTAGCCTCAAGGCCAGTAAAAATGAGCATCAGATTTTCTCCTTGTAAAATGGGAAGCAGTATCTGTTTCATAAGGTAGAGATTCTTCAAACAAGATGCTAGGGATTCAATAAGAATGGCAAACATCTGCTATAAATACCTTGAGAAAAGAAAATACAGAAGAGAAGAAAATACAGAGGAGAGTACTTAGGACCAGGTAGGGAGCAGCAGCAGCTGTAGGAGTTCTGTTATGAATCAGGAGACATTGACTGTCTTCAGAAGCTGTTGTCAGGCATGTCCCAGATGATGGTAATACTTGAGTTCCCTGGTACAGCAAGTAGTACAGGACCACATGTGCCCAGAAGAAGAGTCGGACAGGAGATGATGATAATGCAGATGATAAAAATAACATTGATAACAGAACTAACTCAAATGAACCATCTGCAAAACAGCCAAGACCACCTTCCTAAGCTATAACTTTTATGAAATTTAAAAGACTGCCACTATATCCTAGTTATCATACACTGATATTTAAGGAAGACTTTTGTTCCAATTTGAGAAAGCATTTAATTTGTTCCCTTGGGACCAGTTTGTCAGAAAAGTTGCTTCTGTTTCTAGCAGAGAAATATATAACAAATGTTTAGGAATAAAGTCTGTTTTCTTGAGTGAGAAATTTTAGGCCATAAAAAAGAAATGGAATATTTCAGAATGCATAAAATCCTCCAAGTTGGCAACTGAATTTCCATCATTGTTTTCTATTTTTAAAATAGCTATTGAATTAAATTGTGTGATGTTCACAAATTTTACATTCTGTTATACAAAGAACATGTCATGGATCACGGACAATAATATTTCAAAGCACTGATAAAAGCAAGTTGCAAAAAATTGACTATTAAATGTTGGGATGTCAATTTTTTGTAAGTGGAAAGAAAATAAGAGAATAGAAATAGTGAAGAGAAGGGAGAGATTGTGTGATGTAGGAAACGTCTATACCCTTCACACAGACATCCAGAGATAATTCCAGTCAGTGTGAATTAATCTTCCGACTTATCTGGTAGCTTGAGAGAGCAGGTGGGCGTGGTTTTGTGCTATCATATGGTATATGTACAAACATGAGGCCTAAGTAAACCTGCTATGTTGACTATAATTTAGTTATATCCTCTCCACCTGGAGTCTGTACTTTGGTTTTATTTAACAAAGAAAGAACCATTGAAACTTTTAAAAATATACATTCCTAAAAACACAAATTTAAAATAAAATACTCCTAAATGTTAAGTAGATGTCTTTGATTAGTAGAAACATAAATTATATTTTTCCTTTTCTTTTTTTTGTTAATTATATTTTCCTTAATAAGCATTTATTGTATCAATACCAAGAAAATGTAAAGAAGATTATTTGAGGAAAATGTGAATATTCTCTTTTAACTAAATTCACAGTAAATGCTTTCAGTTTTCTCAAGGTTAGTGTTACCCTCACTTGCAAATATGAAAAACAATTGCTACAGGTTTTAAAGATTAGAAGAGCTGGCTATTCTTAGGCAAATAATATCACAATTAGGGATAATTAACATAATTACTATCTAGATGTAATGACACATTCATGAAGGCACTGTATAAACAAAAAAGTAATGCCTATGATTATGACAAGTCACATAGGCAATGATGAAGAGCTCAATGTCCTCTTAAGAACTGGAAACTTATTTCAGGGATCAAAGTGAAGACTTCTTTTAATTAACTATACATTTTATTACCAATGAAATTGTTGTTTCAGTTTGTACTAAAACAACCACAGTCATTGTAAAATATATTTGGAACTATCAAAATGGTTTCTAGAGCATGAATAAAAATTCATCCGAATACTATTCTATCACCATGTATAATTATTCTCATCACAAAGAAATGATATCTATATGAGGTAATGGATATGCTAATTCATTTGATTTGATCATTCCACGTAGTATACATGTATCAAAAGATCACATTGTACCCCATAAATTGATAGTTATTATTTTCAATTAAAAATAAAATAAAACTTAAAAAAATTAGAAAGACTTCCCTGAACTAGAAGCATCAGTTTTTGAGTGTCCTCTTCTCAAACCTCCAAATAGCCTGAGGGTGAATTTTCCTGAGAGAGGATAGATCTACCTGAATTCATCGATGAATTCAGCCCCTGAGCAGGAGTTGATACTTGAGGCTAAGGAAAACTAAAACATTTAAAGCTTCAGCTTTGTGCTCCAAAACAGCAGTGACTCAAAAGTTTTATTAGCAGAACACAGTAAATTCTTGGATATATTCAAGTGCAGTGAGTGGAAACAGTTTGCAGAATATATGATTGAATTACTGATTTCAAAATAGGTAATCATGGTAGCCACAAATTCTGAGCATACAAGAAGCCATAAAGAACTTGCACTAGGAAGGAGAAAACAAAGGGAAAAGCCCAGGGCGGGGTCCAGTGGATCTGTGGAGAGTAATATGAGGGGGTTAGGCAAAAGAATCTGACTCAAAATTCTAATTACTTAAGGGCAGAATCCAGGAACCTCAAGGAAATTTTGCATACTACCTAGTCAATAAATTGATGTTAAAGTGTGCATCATGACAAATATGACTAAATACTGTCCCAAGCGGTGCTAATAATAATTACTCAGAGGCAGATTGTCTTTAAATGCAAGGGTATATTTGATCACACTAATCATCAAATATGAACAATTAATGCAAAAAGCGTTAGGTGTGCTGGAGCACCCTAACTAGCATTCAATGCACACTAAAACACTAAATAAGTCACACAATGCTAGGGCAATTAAACACTACAAGCAATCCACCCAATCCTAGGGCAACCACAAGCCCCAAATAGCTCCTATGCCATGCAACTTCTCAGCCAAAGAGCAAGTGTTGTCTTTGTCCAGTGGTTCTCTTCAGCCATCGGCTAGATGTCAGGGAATGGTGGAGTTGATCCAGGGATGGACAGCAAGGCGGCCAGTCTCACTGATGTCCTTGGAGCAAAAGCCCCCAATGTGGCAGGACAAGAAGTTTAAATACAGTTCCAAATTGGTGGTGTACGTTGGTGATTGGTTACACCCAGTGAAAGTCAATGTCCATTGGTTATGTCCAGCGAGATTATGTTATTGCAACTGGACATGTTCTTTGCACATGTCTGTGGAGCTGTGCTCCCTATCAGTTGTCATTGCTAAGCATGCCTATGGCTAGTGCTCCTTACATCTCCTTATTGATGGCAAGCAGACATGACTAAGCATGTCAATGGCTGTGTTTCTTATGGCCAGCAACTTAGTGAGTTCCAGCATGTCCAGGCATGTCTATGGCAAATACCTCTTACAATACTAAAGAATAAAAAATTTGTCTAAAATTAAACTTTTTCTACCTAAATGATGAAGGCTAGAAAGAAGAAAGAGCAAAATTTCCCTCGTCAACATTAGATCCTTTCATTCCAAAGTCTTGCATATGCAGATCAGATATTATTTCTTAAGAATAGTAATCCAGGCTAATGAGATCCAAAACCTTGTGACATTTTCTCCTCATCATGAAAGCAGACCCTGCTACACTCTAGGAATTCTACCTCAGTGTCCATCAATGCTTCCTGTTGCATTTCATCCATCCAGTTCCACCTGTCCTGAGCCACTTTTGGCCTAGGTAGTATCAGTTTTTACCCTGCCTTTACATGCTACTCCAAAGGAGGGACCTGCAATATGAATAATGGGGATGACAAAGAGACATATCTGCAAACCCATGCAAGACTAAGAACATGAGGGACAAAAGATTTTTTTCCCACTATAGAATTGAAAGGACAGCATGATGGTGTATAAAACAGAGGTCTGTTGTGAAATTACTAAAACTGACAGTTTAACTGCTCAATAAAACATTAAATATAGTTTTAAAAGTCAGATGTGCTATCAATTTATAGACAAAAACTGAGATCCAAGATGGTTGGCTAGAAGTACTCACCACTTGCCTCCTCTTCCACCAAGTGTTGCATCCAACCCGCACCTCTCCCCAAGAAGTGCAGCCCAGACAACTCTGCAGAAGCAGCAAAGTTTATTGAGGAAATAGGAACACAGGCCAATCAATTGAGGTCAGCTCTCCTTTCCTTCAGAAAGTGACCCTGAAGTGAGGGTTTCAGAGGTTATTATAGGGTGGGCTAGCTACATGACTCAGGAAAACATGATTTGGCAGGTATTCAACCTATAGTTATTTACAGTTCAACCATGACAGTGCCTCCTATGTTTCCTTTCAGTTCCTGGAACTTTAGGTAACTGGCCAGGGGGTCTTGGCAGCCTGTGGTTATGCACCCCTATCCGTGAGAAGCAAACATAGCAAAGCATTAATCACAGAAGCACAAAGAGCAGGTTAGCTGATACATGCAGGCCTGAGCCAGAGTGACTCCATTTTGAGTTTGGATTTTACACAAGAAGAACCAAATAACAAGTATACAGCTGCATTTAAAAAAATTTTTTTTAATTTGTTTTAGTTATACATGAGAATATAGCTGCATTTTGAGGTGAGTAACCATGATAGAACACCAGAAACACCAGCAAGAGAAAGACTGGAACTTGTAAGATTTAGAAACTTGTAACAATATAGCAAGAGAAAAAAATGCCCTGGCATCTGCCACCCTGGTTCCACAACTGGGGAGGCAGAGCCTCCCCTTTGCAAGGATAATGGTGAAAGAGAGAGTCTCAGCAAACTCTACCAGCACAGATGCTGGCAATCCTAGCAATTGAAAAGGTCACAGCTCTCACAGTCTTATAGCCCACTTAGATAAGTAACCTAAAATCTGAACAGTGGCCTTGTTTTGAAAAAGGATTTCACATCATCACCCAACAAACACTCAAGGTGCTATAGCCAGAAACCATCTTAAGAAGTGAGCTACTATCTGAGTTTGGACTGCTTTTGAGATCAGAAATCTCTACATATTTCCATCTCTAGGACTCCACAGACTTTCCAATGCACTGCCTTGGTATACAGTTGCCTTGTTACCCAAACTTGGCCCAGCAGAGTGATTGTGACTAAGCCCTTGGGGTACTCTGCACTAGCAGGGATGGGTGCCACTCAGGAGGACATCACCCATAGGAATCAGAAGATCAGTATGCTTGTCCTGAGACCAAGGGCATGGCCAGACACATGTGGACTCAGATCAGTGCTAGAACTGAGGATAGACACTCCCGCAGCTCCCAGAACCCCTCTTTCCTGTTCCACACCCCAGAGCCCATTATTAACAGGGTAGGAAATGATTATGATGGTTACTGCTGCTGCTGTTCTGTTCTGCCTACAGGAGCTTTTTGAAGGGGCCTTGTCACCCCACATCTGGACCCTACATCTGGACATGCACTACCCAGGAAGGAGTAGGGGTATGGAAAAAGTTCCTGCTCTGGTTATTGCCTTTCCCTAAGTAGACACAGCCAAAGAAGGCTGAGAGAAACTTGGCCCTGTGCTAGCCACAGTCCCACTCAATGTATACTGCCACCAGCAAAGAAAAACATCAGAGCTCCTGCTGCCATTGTTCCTGTGCAGTTCCCACCACTGCCCCAATCCCACACCTTGTCTGACCATCCACTACCACTTCCACTACCTAGCTGAAGGACAGAGGTGTTGCTGTGGTTCCCACCACTGCCTTTCCTTGTGCAGTGTCTGGTCCTTCACTACTGACTGGTTGGAAGATAAAAGCTTCAGGCCCCTCACTGCTGCTGGGGCTGCCAGTGCCAGAGATGATTGTTTGTAGCAGAACTAGCATAAACAGGAAGTGACAGAGAAAACCCTGACAGTTGATAGTGGTCTGTCACCTCCATTGTAGGAACAGCCACATGGTAAGCATCCCCTATACACTGCTTTCTGCACACACATACCCGAAGTGCTGTAGTGTCCCCACTCTTGCAAGGCTCACAGAAACAGCAGGCCTCTGACTCCACCATGCTCTTCACTATGTCCAAAGTCATTAATCATAACCTAATCATGTAAGCTATAAGGAGACTACATCATGGTGCCAACCCAGAAATAAAACAAACTTTGCCTAACAAGTCCACACCACAAAACATTCTTCTGGTGAAAGTTGCTTACCATAAAAGGCCATTGAGTAAAAGTGGTAGAGACACCCAATCTACCAGGTACACACATCTCAACACAAGAGCATAAGAAAGATGAAAATACAAAGCAATGTTACATTCCAAAAGGACAAACCAACTCTCTAGCAACAGATGCCCCAAAAATCAAGCTGAATAAAATGTCTGATAATTTTAAATAATGATTATTAAAAATACTCAATAAAGTCCAAGAGAATACAGATAAACATTTGTATGAACTTAGGAAGACAATGCAGAATATGAATGAGAAATTCAGCAAGGAGGGATTTAAAAACGAATCAAACAGAAATCTTGGAAACTTCAAATACAAAGTAGAGTTGAAAGCTTCAACAATAGACAAATCAAGAGGAAGAAAGAATATCTGAGCTTGAAGACAATTTCTTTTAGTTCAATTTTAGTAGCTAATATGTGTCTGAAAATTTCTCCATTTCTAGATTCTCCAACTTATTAGCAAATCATTTATTTAAAGTATTCCTTTATGATCCTTTACATTTCAGTGGTATCTGTTGTAATGTTTATTTTTTCATCTTAGTTTTGTTTCTTTGTGTCTTCTCTTTCTTTTGGTTAGTTTAGTGAAAAGTTTGTCAATCTTATTTATTCTTTCAGAAAAGCAACTGTTTCATTGATCCTTTATATTGTTTTTTTTTAGACTATAATTCATTTATTTCTTCTCTGATTTTTCTTTCCTTCCACTACTTTGAGGAATGATTTTACTCATTTTTTTCTAGGACCTTGAGATGCATCATTAGGTGATTTGTTTTAAATTTTTCTTTTTCACTGAGTATTGATTGCTTGCTTGTTGGACTGATGCAGGTACCCACTATTACAAACTTCCCTTTTGGTGCTGCTCTGGTTGTATGCCTTAGGTTCTGGTATGATGTTTATCCATCTTCATTTTGCACTAGGAAATTTTTAATTTCCCCTCTGATTTCTTCAGTAATTCACATTTAATTGTGTTTAATCTCCAGCATTTGTACAATTTCTATAGTTTCTCTTGCTGCTGATTTCTAGTTTCACTAAATTATGATACAAGAAGATGCAGACAATTATTTCAATTTTCAAAAATTTAAGACTTTTTTTGTGCTTAATATAGTCATTTTATATGCTAATGGAGAAAGTGTGTTTTGCTGCCATTGCGCTGAATACTCTGTAGTTGCCTATTAAGTCCATTTGATATCTAATGTAATTTAACTGAAGTTTTTTCATTGATTTTTTTGGTCTGAATAATCTCTGTTGGTAAAAGTAGGTTATTGAAGTCACCCCAATATTATTGTACTGGCACCTCTCTCTCCCTAGGTCCAATTAATGTATATTTTATGAAAGTTTATTTTATATATAAATTATTTATAAAACGCATATTTTATAAAACAATGTGACTTTTTTGTCTCTTTTAACTCATTTTCTTAAAGTCTATTTTTCCAGATGTAAGTATACCTACTCTTGCTTGCCTTTGGATTCTATTGCTTAGGCTATCATTTTCCATTCTTTTACTTTTAGTCTATGCATGTCTTTGCAAATGGATTGAGTTTCCTGTGGGAAGCATATTGTTTGGTCTTGTTTTCTTTAATTCATTCACCTAGTCTGTGTCTTTAATTAGAGAATTAAGACCTTTTACATTCAGACTTGTTCCTGTCATTTTGTTGGTTTTCTTCTGGTTGTTATGAATGTTTTATGTTTGTTTCTTTCTCTTTTATCCATTTTAGAAGTTTGAAGTTTTGCTGTATTAATGATAATGCTTGGTTCTTTCCTGTTTGTCATTTGAATGTCTACTCTCATAGAGAGATTTATTCTTTCATATGCTCTAATGATTGTGTTCATCTTTCTTCCTCTTCTGGGAATTCCTTTACACATCTTTTGTACTGCTGGTCTGCTGATCCTGAATTCCCTTAATTTATGTATATCATTCAAGGTCTTATTTCTTATTCGATTCTGAAGAATGACCTTGAAGAATGAGTACAGTACTAGTTTTGGCTGGCAGTTTATTTTCTCATATAACTTAAATACATAATTCGATGCCCTCTGGCCTTTAAAATTTCTACTCAAAAATTCACTTCTAATCTAATGAGTTTGCTTTTAAGTGTGACTTTTATTTCTCTTTTGAAGATTCAATATTCTTTATTTTTCATGAACTTTTGGTAATTTAAATATAATGTCAAGGAGAGGGTCTTTCCTGGTCATGCCTTTTTGGGGTTCTAAATGTCTCCTGTCCCTGGATGTCCATGTCTTTCCAAGTTTTGTAAATTTTTTCCCAATTACTTCACTTACTGTTTTCTGTGCCTTCAGACTACAGCTCTCCTCCCTCAGGCACACTGATAAGCCAGATGTTTGATGCTTTAATGGAATTCCAGAGAACTTATATATTCTTTTTATTTTTTATTTTTATTTGAATAAGATATTTCAACAGACTTGTCTTTAAGCTTCAATATTCCACTTGATCTAATGTCTTGTTGAAGATTTTATGTGAGTTTTTATTTTACTTATTGAGCTTTTCATTTCCAAGATTTCTTATTGGTTCTTTTTCAAAATCTCTTTTTTTTTTTTTGATACAGGGATTGAACCCAGGGGTACTTAATGACTGAGCCACATCTCTAGCCCCCTTTTTAAAAATTGTATTTAGAGACAGGGTTTCACTGAGTTTCTTAGGGCCTCACTAAGTTACTGAGCTGGCTTTGAACTCACGATCCTCCTGCCTCAGCCTCCAGAGCCACTGGGATTACAGGCATGTGCCATCACACTTGCCTTCAAAATCTCTATCTCTTTAATTCATTTCTTATTCATATCCTGCATTATTTTCATAATTTCATTTAACTTTCTGTATTATCTTAGATTTTATTGAGCTTTTTAAAAAATCATTATTTTGAATTCCTTATCAAGCATTTCATTAATTTCAGTATCTCTGCAGTCTGTTACTACAGAATTATAAATTTTAGGAGGTATCATGTTGCCTTATTTTTCGTATTTCTTATATTCATATGTTGAGATGGGTACCTCTTCCACTTTTATATGATAGCTTTCTTAGTGAACAGCTTTTTCTGGACAATGTGTCCCAGAATATCAGTTTGTTGTGTAATGTTGAGTTTATTTTCAATTGGACTTCTCAGGGTCATTTTGCTGTGGCTTCTTCAGCTGTGATCAGTGGGTTTTGACACAAGGTGAACCTTATTAGTACCTGAGGAGCCCACTTTCTCTGTAGGTCTCACAAGAATGAGGTTCCTCTAGTAACTAGGTGCTTTGGTATAGATAGAGCACGTGGGGTGTATCCTCAGTGTTACACCTACATTGGGAGGTGCAAAAGCCTTTTTGGGTGATGGGGATTTCCATGGGCAATATTGATACTGTTCTATTAGTTGAAAGTGATTCTGCTACTTCTCGCTTAAATCATGGGTAAGGGCCTGAAGCTTTTAACTTCTGCTTATTTTCTGGTGCCACTCTTAGTGTTTAATGGGGAGAGGAAGGCACTAGGATCACAGCATCCCCTCTTTGGCATTCATATTCAGCTGTAATCTGATGGGGTATAGTAGCAACCAATGCTGAGGACTTCCATAGGTGGTGTCCACAATAATTATGTTATTTCTCACTGTCATTACTATGAGAATGACTATCCTGTATGAGGGTATCAGAGACATTTTAAAATATTCACTTTAATTGTGCCCATTTAGGAACAAGTCATCACTTGAGGCCTTCTCCCACCACTCTCATCCTTTAAGTTGAAGTGTTTGCCAAGGTTTAAGCAAGACTAGGTCATGACTGGAGCTGGGTACAATTCCTCTCAGCTAGGATAAGAGTGTAGCTTATCTATCCCACATATGTAAAGTCCCAGACTCTATCCCTAGCATTGCACAAAAAATTCTTGAAAAAAAAAATACAGATCATAACAACAATGAGGAAGAATGAGGAAGGGGAAAAATAATAGAGAATATAGGAGAAAAGCAAAAAAAAAATGAAAAAAGATAAACATGTATAAATAGAAAATGGAAAAAGCAAAAATTTTAAAGGGAGAGAGAACAGAAAATAATTTTTACATAATAAATGAAAGAAAAGAAACAGAGAGAAAAAGAGAAAAACAAATAAAACTGAAAATTTTGTCTTTTCCAAGGTGCTGAGAGGGGAAGACCAGTGTGGATGATCACAATCTATGCCAATAAGTCTTGGTCTTCTTTGGCTGTGAACCCTGTGGACAGGACGAAAGCTAAAGATTATTCACACATACCCCATTCTTTCTTTTGTGGTGTTTGTCAGCTGGCTAGTGGAACAGATTTGTTACTGAAGCTCATTGTAATTCCTCTTGGCTTGCTTTGTAGACTGGAACAAGCTGGTAAAAAATACAGTTTGCCAGGCAAAGATTCTCTCTGGAAGATTTTGGGATTCCTGCTCCAAAGGAAAGGCATAGTCCAGCACTGTCACGTACCTCCAGATTCCTCTGAGAGTGAGGAAGGGAAAGGAAGCCACCAAGATTGGTGCTGGGAAGGGGGTGGGGGCAGTGTGAACCATGTGATCTGCTGCCTTCAATACTAGAGCCCTCAAATTTGGCTCCCATGTGAAATCATATGTAACCATTTACTTTCCCAGGCTCTGAAAGCACTTTTCCCAAACTAACTTTTAAAGATAAGTGTCTTCTGCTTCCCTCCACATCACAGACCACATTTCCCACTGCAGAGATTTTTCGGTAGATTTGTGTCAGAGTCTCTCCCCTAACCCAATACTCTCACATGAGTCAGCTGCCTACTGAATCAGTGCAGAGAAAAGGCCAACAGATCCAGAAGAGAGGCAAACACAGGGGCTCTTGATCCCCCAACCAGTAAGCTCAGAAAATAGGACCCCTCTAGAGATGGCTTCCAGTTACAACTCCATGAAAATACACTAAGAAATGCAGAGAATGTCTTCTGAGCTAGCTCTCTTTGTGAATCCCAGGTCTCCTATTTTATTTATATCTACATGGTGCCATAATCTGCACTAGTAGGGCTTGCTGGGACTCTTTCTTAATCTCTAACCTTGCACAGGCGTACACTCCCCCTCCCCAACTGCCTGTCATGCTGCCATGAGATCAGTGTTAGGGCACTTCTGTTTCTCTTCCTATTCTATTATGTAAAATCTTGGGTTTCACCAGGTCTCTATCCCTGTACCATTAAATTCTAACTACCAACCTCAACATACACACCTGTTGTTTTTATCCTGTGGAGAAGCAGGCAAGTACTGAGTGCTTCTAATTCACTACTTTGAATCCACAAGAATTAACATTGTTGCAATGTCCATACTACCCAAAGCAAATTACAGATTCAATGCAATTCCTATCAGAATATCAATGACATTCTCCACAGTACTATTAAAAACAATCCTAAAGTTCGCATGGAAGCACCAAAGATCCCAATTAGGAAAAACAATTTTAAACAAAAAGAACAAAACTGAAGGCATCACAACTCTTAATTTCAAAATATACTGATAACCACTGGTTACTCGTGATGAGTCCTGCTTCCTCACATGTCGAAGTTTGAACATTAGAGAAGCACACCGAGGCAAGCATGTAAAGCAGAGTTTATTTGAAAAGGGGTAATATAGACTTCTCCCGGGAGGGAGAAGGGAACCATAGCTGGTATCTTGGTATCCCAAAAAGTGAGGGTGTTTTGCTTTTTTATATATCTTAGGCTTCCTTTGTTCTTCTACTCTCTTCCCATTATCTCTCTCCTTCCTGCATAAAGTGACTCAGCCCAAGAGATGCTTGGTCAGATAGCCAGAAGGTGAGAAACAGAGTGACAGGGGCAAGGGCCAAGGTGAAGTAATCTGGTCAGGAAGGGGACATAGTTAACAACTTCCTATAGGGAGGGACAATCCCTGTGACTGGTTGAAGCGGGGCAGGTTAACTTGATAATGGTGGAAGAAGGGCTTTGAAGGCATTAGCATTTCAATTACTCTTCAAATTCCTGGACTAAAATTGGCCTTCTTGATCTGACCTGACTCTATTTACCTATCCATACTGATTACCTATCTAATTGTGGCTTCAATACTACTCACCATGGTACCAACAAAAACAGATGCACAGATTCCAGAAATAAAACCATCCATCTATAGCCAAGTGATTCTTGACAAAAGGTCCAAAAACATACATTGGAGAAAAGACACTTCTCAAAAGAATACAAATGGCAAACAAATACATGAAAAAGTACTCAATATTTTATATCAAAACTGCAATGAGATGTCATTTCACCCAGTTAGAATGGCTATTATTTTAAAATTTAAATAAATAAATAAAATGCTAGTGAGGACATAGAGAAAACTAACTCTTATACACTGTTAGTGGAAACTAGTACAATTAGTATGGAAGTTTCTCTAAAAACTACAAAGAGATAACATTTTCATGATATCCCAATTTGGGGTATGTAGCCAAAAGAACTGAAATCAGTATCCCTGTATCCCACATAGATAGCTGCTGTTTTAGTCAAATTTTTTCACCACTGTGACCAAAAGACTTGACAAGAACAATTTTGGAGGAGGAAAGTTTATTTTGTAACTCATGGTTTCAGAGTGATTAATAGATGGCTAACTCCATTGCTCTTGGCCTGAGGTGAGGCTGAACCTTATGGTGGAGGAATGTGGTGGAAGAAAACATTTCAAGATTTGGCAATCAGGAAGCAGAGAGACTTGGCTCACCAGGAACAAAATATCTACCCCAAAGGCATGAACCCAATGACCCACCTTCTCCAGCCACATTCTTCCTGCTATAGTTTCCAACCAGTTAATCCAGCTAATTCCTATCAGTAGATTAATTCACTGATTAGGTTAAGGCTCTCATAACCCAATAATTAACCTCTAAACTTTCTAATAGTGTTGCCCACACGAGCTTTTAGGGGACATAGCTACACCATAACAGCTGCACATTCATGTTTACTATAGCACTATTAAAAATTTCTAAGATATAGAATCAGCTTGGTGAATGAACAGATAAAGAACATGTGATTTATATCCACATTGGAGTACTGTTTAATCAGAATAAGAATAAATTAATAAGAATAAATTAAAGAATCAATTAATAATTAATGTATGAATAAATTAATAAATTTAATAGGAATAAATTCCTGTTATTTGCAGCAAAGTTGATGAAACTGAAAGACATTAAGTGAAATAAGCCAGATACAGAAAGATAAATACTGCACATCCTCTCTCATTTGTGTAAGCTAAAACTGTCAACTCGAAAGTAGAATAGCAATTACACGGGAAGCATGTGTGAGGTGGAGGGTGGTAATGGGGAGGTTGAATTTAAACAGTGAACACTATTGTGTGTATGGAAATACCACTCTAAACCTCATTGATATGAACAACCAATACATGTTAACAAAAATTGCTTAAAAAAATAAAACTGAAAGTAGTCCTCTCAAATATTCAATTCAAAGTAGCCAAAAATATCTTCTATTTCCTTACTTCGAATTGATCTGTTTAAGTTGTGCATGACCTCTTGGTTCATTTTGGTAGGTAATATGTCTCTAGAAATTTGTCAGCATCTTCAGAGTTTTCTATTTCACTGAAGTATAAATTTTCAAAATAGTTTCTAATTATCCTCTGTATTTCAGTAGTGTCCGTCATGATATTTCCTTTTTCATCTCAAATTTTAGTAATTTGGGTTTTCTTTCTCCTTCTTTTTCTTAATATAGCTAAGAGTTTGTCAATTTTATTTATTTTTTCAAAGAACCAGCTTTCTGTTTTGTCAATTTTTTGAATTATTTCTTTTGTTTCAATTTTGTTGATCTCAGTCTTGATTTCCATCAAAAGCCTACCAATCAAGAAAAGCCCAGGGTCAGACAGATTCTCAGCCGAGTTATACAAGACCTACAAACAAGAATTAATACCAATATTCCTCAAAATACTTCATGAAATATAAAAGGAGGGAACCCTTCCAAACTCATTCTATCATCACCCTGATTCCAAAACCAAAGACACATCAAAGAAAGAAAATTTCAGACCAATATCCACGATGAACATAGATGAAAAAATTCTCAATAAAATTTTGGAAAATTGTATACAAAAACATATTAAAAAGATAGAGCACCATGATTAAGTGGGGTTCATTCCAGGGATGCAAGGTTGGTTCAACATATGGAAATCAATAAATGTAATACATCACATCAATAGACTTAAAGATAAGAGTCATATGATTTTATCAATTGATGCAAAGAAAGCATTTGACAAAATACAGCACCCTTTTATATTCAAAATGCTAGAAAAACTTGGGATAGTAGGAACATACTTCAACTTTGTAAAAGCTATCTATGTTAAACCCAAGGCCAACATCATCCTAAATGGACAAGAATTGGAAGCATTCCCTCTAAAAACGAGAACAAGACGGGAGTGCTCTCTTTCACCACTGCTATTCAACATAGTCCTTGAAACACTAGCTAGAGCAATTAGACAGATGGAAGAAATTAAAAGGATATGAATAGGAAAAGAAGAATTCAAACTATCATTATTTGCCGACAACATGATTCTATACTAAGAGGATCAAAAAATTCCACCAGAAAACTTCTAGAATTAATAAATGAATTCAGCAAAGTAGCAGAATGTAAAATCAACATCCATAAATCAATTGTATTTCTATACATCAGTGACAAATCTTCTGAAGGAAAACTACCCCATTCACAATAGTCTCAAAAAAATAAAATAAAATACTTGGGAATGAATTCAATAAAAGAGGTGAAAGACCTCTACAATGAAAACTGAAGACCACTAAAGAAAGAAATTGAGTAAGACCTTAGAAGATGGAAAAATCTACCATGCTCTTGAATAGGCAGAATCAATATTGTCAAAATGGCCATACTACCCAAAGCGCTATATAGATTCAATGTGATTCCAATTAAAATCCCAATGTCATTCCTTATAGAAATAAAAAAGGCAATCATGAAATTCATTTGGAAGAATAAGAGACCCAGAATAGCAAAAGCAATCCTTAGCAAGAATAGTGAAGCAGGAGGCATCAGAATACCAGACCTTAAATTATACTACAAAGCTATAGTAACAATAATGGCATGGTACTGGCACCAAAATAGACATGTAGACCAATGGTTCAGAATAGAAGACACAGAGACAAACTCACTTAAATACAGTTATCATATACTACACAAAGGTGCCAAACACATACATTGGAGAAAAGATAGCAACAACAAATGGTGCTGGGAAAACTGGAAATCCATATGCAGCAAAATGAAACTAAACCCCTATATCTCACCATGCACAAAATTCAACTCAAAGTGGATCAAGGACCTGGGAATTAGACCAGAGACCCAACACCTAATAAAAGAAAAAATAGGCCCAAATCTTCATCATGTCAGATAGGACCATACTTCCTTAACAAGACTCATATAGCACAAGAAGTAAAATCAAGAATCAATAAATGGATGGATTCAAACTACAAAAGCTTCTTTTCAGCAAAACAAATAATCAAAGATGTGAACACAGAGCCCACAGAGTGGGAGAATGTCTTTACCACACACATCTGATAGAGCACTAATCTCCAGGATATATAAAGAACTCAAAAAACTTAACACCAAAAAAACAAACAACCCAATCAATAAATGGGTTAAGAAGCTGAACAAAAACTTCTCAGAAGAAGAAATACAATCAATCAACAGACATATGAAAAAATGTTCAACATCTCTAGCAATTACAGAAATGCAAATTAAAACTACTCTAAGATTTCATCTCACACCAGTCAGAATGGCAATTACCAAGAATACAAACAACAATAAGTGTTAGCAAGAATGTGGAGGAAAAGGCACACTCATACATTGCTGGTGGGACTGCAAATTGGTACAACCAATCTGGAAAGAAATATGGAGATTCCTTAGAAAACTTGGATTGGAACCACCATTTGACCCAGATATCCCACTCTTGAGTGTATACCCAAAGGACTTAGAAACAGCATACTACAGTGACACAGCCACTTCAATGTTTACAGCAGCTCAATTCACAATAGCTAAACTGTGGAACCAATCTAGATGCCATTTAATAGATGAATGGATAAAGACACTGTATTATATATACACAATGGAATACTACTCATCAATAAAAGAGAATAAAATTATAACATTTGCAGGTAAATGGATGGAGGTGGAGAATATCATGCTAAGTAAGTAAGCCAATCCCTAAAAACCAAAGGCTGAATGGTCTCTCTGATAAGTAGATGCTGATCCATAATGAGGGAGAGGACATGGGAAGAATGGAGGAACTTTGGTCAAAAGGGAAGGATGGAGGGGGGAGGGGGCAAGGGACAGTAAAGATGATGGAATGAGATGGACATCATAGCCCTAGTTTCACATGTATCTGCATATATAATGTGATTCTATATCACGTACAACCAGAGAAATGAAAAGCTATGCTCCGTCTGTGTAAAATGAATCAAAATGCATTCTGCTATCACATATACCTAAGTAGAATAAATAAATTAAAAATAAAAATAAAAAAATAAAAAACAAAGTAAACAAAAATAAAAATGTATTTATTTTGATAATTTGACTTTTAAAACCATATATTTGCATTCTTTAAAGTAATTATCTATTAAATACATAATGCCAAAAATGCATAACACTTAACACAGTTTATTTTTTCACATAAAATCTAAAAATAGAATTCCTGCTCCTGGAAGATATGGTTCTTCTCCAAGTTCTGAGTCAATGAACAGAGCTCTTTCCACCTTGTGGTTTTATATATTCAAAAACTAGCTTCCAAAACTGTTGTGTTTCCCTGAATCAGGGCAGGAGGGGAAAAACATCTGGAAAAGGTACCCTTGATTCCTGACTGCATTACACTGTCAAGAACTAGTCATATGGCACCACTTAAATGCAAAAGATCCAGAGAGGTTTAGATGCTGGATAGGCAGCTACTTTGAAGCAACAGAGACAGCATTACTCTTTGGTGCAAACCTAACCTTCTGTTCCATCTGGCCACCAAATACCTCTGAGCATCATTTGTACTCAACACACAACATACTCTAACATACCTCATTGTTGATATCCCCAAATGGCATCCAGTTACTTCATTCACCTCAAATTTGGACTACCCAGTTTGTGTGGAGTCTTCTTACCTATAATTTTCAAGGAGCTACTCATGATTCTGCAATCTATGCTCCATATTGGCTAGCCATGTGTTACACCCAACATCAAATATAAAATGCTGGATAAAAGAAAACATAAACATAATTACAAATTCACATTCAGAAAAGGGAAGAAGGAAAAGGACACAGCAGGCCCTAGTTGATAGCAATGATGAAATTCCAGAGGATAAGGACTGTGTACATCTCCTTCCCAGCAGCAGTGTATCTCAGTATCTTGTTTTAATGGCTGTCATATCTAAAATCACATGCATCATAAAGGTAAGCCTGAAAAAAGATATATCACTTGATCCCCTTACTATTCCAGAGGACAGCGGTACTTGGGATTGAACACAGGGGTGCTTTGCTTTACCACTGATTTACATTCCCAGCCCTTTTATTACTTTTTATTTTGAGGACAGAGTCTCACTAAATTGCTGAGAGTCTTGGTAGGTTGCAAAGGCTGGCCTCAAACTTGTGATCCTCCTGAGTCCCTGAGATCACAGATGTGCACCACCAGATCCAGAGCTTCCCTTACTATTGATAATGGATATTAAAGCATAAAATAGGTTACAATATCCCTTTCATGAATATAAGCATTAGAAATGACTATTACATCATAACAATTTTGTATCACCAATTATACAAAAGTTTTTCCTATTCTGTCTATAATGGTCATAATCTTTCATTAATTCAAATTCTACATAATGAGAAGTGCTATATTACCTTATTTAAGTGCACCACATATACACATTGAGGAAAATTTGTGTTCACATTTTATAAGAATGAACACAAGAAAAATTTCATAGGAAACATTATGTTTAGTCTTTGGATTATGACATCCTTCTTTCAGACTTAGAGCTCCAAACTCATAGTAAAACAAAACCAAGAAAATGCTCTGAAAATTCTTTTGACCCTGATTATGACAACGAAAGTACACATGCTAGCTGTTAGCCTCAGGCTGGAAAACATATCATCTCATCTTAGTTTCAAGGAGATGGATGCTTCCTTTCTATGGCTTAACCTCTTGATTTGTCTCAGAAAAACATCTGCAGTCAGCCAGCTATTTCTCTTTTATGCCTGTCAGAGTCCATTGAAATCACAGTGTAGTATAAAATGCAGTCCGCTTATTTCATTTAACTGAAGAGCCAACTATTACTCTTAAGGATAACCCATTATGGATAAAGGTGAGAGCAACTAAAAATCTCTAAGTGCTATATGATTGCATTGCCAATACTCTTCAGTGATCACATGAAATTTCACTGTTAAAAATAGAGTGACCATTGTGACATTTCATTTTATCATTATGATCATTCTCAGAGAATATGAATGTGTTATATAGAATGTGAAAATTTACAATGGTCCTTAATGTTCTACCAAGGATTTAGGATTCCTTTCACTTACAGTTCTGGAGATTGCTCAGGTGATCACTTTTATTTCATCTGTCTTCAGCAGTAAATATATGTAGGATGGCAAGAAAAAAATCATTGTCCAGTTCAGCAGTGTTTTTAAAAAGTATTCATATTTATTTTAGCAAGTATAATTCATTACCATCTTTACTGAGCCTCTCATTCTTTATTACCAATGTAAGCACTTAGTCTATATTTTGAAGGACATGTATGGTTTATTAAGTTTAATACAATCTCATGAAGTAGATTACTAACTCGATAATTTGTACAAAGAAATTGAGACAGAGATATTAAGTATCATGTCAAAATTGCACAGTTTGTTACTGGTGAAATTAGGTTTTGAACTTAGGTAATTTGACTCCAGAGCCTACCACAGTTCTACTGCTTTGTGGGATCCAGTTACATAAACTTGAAGAAAATGCTATATTTGTCTGTCTCGGAGTCTGATAATGATCTGAGAAAATAAACAATCCTGCCAAACTCTGGTGCTTTAAGTATGCACACTTTGCAGTTCAAGTTTTAGTTTTGAAGAAGAGTATCTACCTCCAGTGAAACACTACATTTCCCAGCAGGTAGTATTTTTAGAGACTGACTAGTTGGATGCTAAGATACTTTATGAGGCCTACTGATCCTGATGAATTAACCTCTATCCTGATTCTTATTCTAAGACTTAAAATAGATCAGTTGATTCCAAACCAGGACAGTTGAATATTAACAAAGTTCATAGAAATTGGAGAAAATATCAGACTATCAGCTAACTAGCATATTGTCTTCACATATGAAAAGACAATTACTCAGAAAATTTTATGTATATGTAATGATAACAAAGATTATTATATGCCTATTTTCTTTTATTGGTTTTCTTCATGAGTACTTTCTTGGACAAAAATTCTTATCTATAACTAAGACTAATAGTGCACCTGTTCTTGTTGAATTTGTCTTATTAAATCATCAAAAGGCAAGTCAAGTCCAGTTACATTTGAACAAGTAATTTTATTATAATATAATAAATGATTCAAAAATATATGTATAAGGTGCCAAGAGCATATTGGGAAGAGAATCTTTGTTTACCTGGAGGAATGAGAAGAAAAGGAGAAATGAATAGGGAATCATTTTCACAGAAAATATTATGTTTGTGCTGAATCCTACAGGATAAATAGAAATTCTCTGAAGAGAAGAATAAACAAGCATAGAGAACAGAGTGTACAGGGGTAAGAAGGCCAAAATGATCTGCATTTTCTTTCACTAGCTGCTATTACTTTCAAAGTTAAGGGTAAAGAAAGCTAATGGTACATCACCAGGCAACACTCAGATTATCTTGAGGCTTGATAATATCAAATAGTAAGTTTCTTCTACCAGAAAAAGTGAGTTGCCTTCTATAATATCAATTCAGATTCACATAAAGAAATGACCAACAGAGTAAAGAAAGGGAATCAGGGGAAGGAAGGAGGGGTGAGAAGGGCATAGTATTGAGGACTAAGACGGAAGAAACTTACATTATATGCCAAAATGAACCCCACTATTATGTATGACTATAATGAACTAAAAAAAAGAAAGAAAAATTTAGACTCTTCTCACTTTCTTCTCAGGTTCCCCTAGTAATACATCAAAGTAATATGAATGGACATTAACCTGGTTACAAATGATCAAGGTCTTTCCAGTTCATAACATTTCAGATCAAACTCAGTGTGCAGTACATTTCCTGAATCATTATTAGCAATAAAAAAGCCTGGTAGATTTTTGTAAAAGACTTTTGTACAAGCTATTGGAGCTATTGGGCACATAACATTTTACAAACAACATTAATGCAGTCACTTTTATTTCAGTAAGATTTTGATTAATAATCTAAAACTACATGCAATGCAAAGATATTGACAAAATACATAGATGGATAGAGATCTTCTATGGAACTATAGGTCAACTAGAGTAGTCATTTTTAAATTATTATTTTAAGCGAATATTACAGTTCAAAGGTGAGATTTTTTAAAGCTGATCACAGAAACCAATAAATTTATCAATACTAATACTTTGAATACATTTTCAGAAATGTATAGCTATAAATATGCAGTGTGATTAAGAAAAAAACAAAGGAAAAGTGAAAACAAATGGTAGTAAATGTTAGGTTGGTTCAGGTTCCAGGGTGTCCACTTAGGGGCAGACAGCCAGACGCTGACGTCAGCAGTAGAGGAGCCTTCTGTCAATCAGCGGGCTTTTCCTGACTTATCCAGGAAGGACTCTGACCTTCTCTTCCTGCCTTAAGCCCTCCCCTTCCTGACTGGGCCTTTTAAATTTTTCTGTACCCCAGAACTCGTGGGCCATTCGGAATCCCGGACACACTCTGATGCATGGGAGAGTTCAGCCCAAGAGCGTGTATTTCCAATAAAGCCTTGCCCAGCGGTTTTAATTTACCTCCTTTGGTCATCTGGCTTTACAGTAAACATTCCAAAGGAGGAGGAGGAGGAGGTGGAGAAGGAGGAACAGGAAGAGGAGGAGGAGGAGATGGAGGAGGAGGAGAAAAGAAAAAAAATGGAACTAATGAATCATCTGCTACCCCTTTCAAAAAACAAACAAATAAATAATTAAACTCTCGAGTACTTGTTTAATTTTTACAAAATAAAATACGTATTGTTCACCTACTTGACTTTTGACATGAATGGTAAATATTGTGAAGAACAAAAACACAGAGACCATGACTTCATAGAGCTTATAATCAGGCAAAGGAGAGAATACTCAAAATAATTACATGGCTATGCATTGAAGAGTTATGAAGAGAAAATTCAGAATTGAGAGTGCACAGCAGGGAAACATAAGCCAGTTTATGGGACCAGGAGACTTTGTTGAGAATATGATATTTGAGAAGAAACCTAAGATGATCTTGATGTTGAAACTATGTGAATAAAAAGGGAGTTTATTTTTTCAGACCAAAAAAAAGTATATACAAATGCTCAGAGTTGGGAACATGTCTCATTTGTGAAACTAAAATCAGAAAGTCTCTAGTACTGCCATTGAGGGAGCGTGTTGCGTGAGAAGGTAGCATGTGGGGTTGGGACTTCTCTTTCAAAATCTAAGAGCCCTCTACTAGTATGAAAATCTCCAAAACGGAGATAAGGCAGGCCTTCTACAGAAGGAGAATCCATGCTTATCCACTGTACCCATTTTCTTTAGATTACATAAGACATTTTTTATACATGGTTTCATTAACATAAAACAAAAATAGAGGCTGGAAGATACTAGTGGTTTCACCCAACTTTAAAAAACAATGTACAAAGAATGTCCAATTTCCTACACTCCTCAAAGACTCCCTGGTCAAGGTCATCATGTTGCAAATCCAGTGCTTACTTATCTTCAGACAGCTCAGCAGTATTTGTCACAGATGATCACTCCCTTCTTGGAATGCTTCTTTCATACCATGACACATGACCCTCCTGGTGGTCTTCCTGTCTCATCAGCTACTCTTCCTAACTTTCTTGGTGCTTGTTCTCCTCTCTTTCAACTCTTTGGGTTGAAATGCATGTGGAAGCTCAACACTTCTTCCTTCTTCCACATACTCTTCCATCTAGACCCATGGCTTGAACATCCTTATCTCCTATTTCTTTGCCTACAGTTTCACTTCCCACTGCTCCAGAGTTATATACACAACGTGACATCTCCACCAGGGATAGGATCAACTCATATATAACACAGCCAAAGGACTCTGATTTTGCCCCTGCAACACACAGCCTAAAATTTCAAGTGTCACCTTGACAACTTTGTGCCTCATTATGAGTTACCCCTCTCTTGCCAGAAGATATACCCTTACATAGAGTAGGAAAGGGCTCACTACCTGGCAAGTTCCCCTATCAGCTGGACCTGCTGCACACTACCCAGTCCTCAACCTAACAGATCTCGCTTCTCTGCCAATTCACAAAATTATTCAAGCAAGACAATCAGATCTTCCTGCAGGAATTAGGGGATACTTCACCTTCCAGTTACTACAAAGCCTGCTCCGACAGCCTCTTCTTGCAAATTATTTATAATTCCCCCAAACTCCCAATCTATAGCTATTATTCCCTTTCAACAGAAGAAAACTAAGATTTGCTCAGCTCCTCAGTGCAACATCTATGTGGCCATTCACAGCATGCAGTGTCCTCCCGACCCCTACTGCTATCCCCATACTGTGTTATGATTAATAAACTGCTACAACTGGACAATCTTATCTGCCCTGTATCAGGTGTTGTGTACCTGACCCTCTCCTACAATTTAGGGCATAAGATCCCTCCATCAATAAAGTGAATAAGTCAATGAGGTGGTCATATCCCCAAAATGTACTCCTCTGATCTATAACTCAATATATGGTGCCTCCATCCAACTGATTGCTTAAGTAGAAAAGATAAAAGATTCTTATTTTCCTTCATACCCACTTCTAGTCAGCCCCAAAGTGCTTCTGCCTCAAAAACATATTCCAAAGCTGATTCTCACAGACTGTATGACCCTCTATGTTTAGCTAACATTCTCTCTCACCTGTGTCACTATGATGACCCCTCTAGATGGACACTCAGCCTTTATGCTTGCCATGAACAATGCATTATTCAGACAGTTCAAGAAAACTCTAGTAGTTTTCCATCACACTCAAACTACAAATTCTTTCCCTAGCTTTCAGTGTCTTAAATGATTTGACTCTGCCTGCCTCCTAAACTCATCTTGGTTTATCTCACATCACCCACTCCCTTCAAACACATTGATCTACTTTCCCTAGAATTTGATACACTTGTTCTTGCCTTTGAGCTTTCACATTAGCCATTGATTCTGCCTGGGAAAAGGTTCTTTCTGCTCTTGCCACGGCTGGATAACTGTCATCATCTCAGCTGAAGGGACATCTCCTCTTAGCGTACATTTTTCTATCTCCCAATCTACATCATATCATTTTTTTGTTCTTCACACATTTATTACTATCCTTTATCTTTTTTATTTATGTACTCATTTACTTGATATTTCCTCCCTCTTGCCAGATTGGAAACTGGTGAGAGCAAGTAGCTCAACGGGCTTATTCACCACTATAAATCTCAGTCTCTGCAACCGTGCAGGCACATAATGGGAAATCAATACATCAACAGCTAAAAGAACAGAAGAAGGAAACAAAGCAATGCAATGCAATGATTAAAGCATAAATTTAGGATTTATACAGGCCATTATTCAAATCCCACTAACTGTGAGAACTCTCTCAATCTTAGTTTTATTCTCTAGAATAACTATTTCATCAGGGTTAGGGGAATTAAATTAGATATAATGGTTTTAAATTCCCAGTATACAGTACCCATATAATAATAAAAACTCTTATTAAGCAAACTTTGGTCTACCTGCCTCAGTCAGCTTTCTAAAAATATCTTAGGATACAATGCATAAAAGAGAGAAATAAAATCAAAATTCCAAACTACAAAGCACTCCATTTACACTATTACTACATGGATGGGTTGGTTGGTTTGTTTTAAGAAGATTGAACAAAAGTTTTATAATTTCCTTGTCAGATTTTGGGCAAAATCTATTTGTTAAATTATAATAAAACGACTCACCTCTAAATAAGGAGCGTGTAAGAGATAGTCTTCTCCTTACTGTTTGAGTTATAATCTTATTATTTATTTTAGAACATATCTTTCAAATTATGCTTAGGGCTGAGTGCAATTGTCTAAAAATTACAGAAAAGTAGCACCATTACTCATGCTTAAAATTTACACAGATGCTTGGGGTCAAAAGAATGGAGGAAACTGTCTTGCAGTTTTAAAAAGTTAAAATAATTTAATCTGTCATATCATTTTGAGTTAAAAATGCTATACACTTTACATTATTGGGCAATTATATAAACATATATATAATAAATTTTGTTAACAAAATGAAGATTCATTTTACCATAAAGTACAATATTCTTTCTGGATTTGTTTGCAATACTGTAATGATTAATTTGAATTGTCAACTTGATTGGATTAAAAGAAGGCAAAGATTAAGAGGCTTCTGGGTGTGTCTAGGAATGATTGGCATTTGGGATAGAGAACTGGAGTGCAGATCCTCCCTAAGCATGGCCAGAACCATACAGTAGGTTGGAAGCTTGGATGAAATAAAAATTGGAAGAACAAGGAAGCAACAGTAGATGCATGCTCAATTCTTCTTCAACAGGTTTTTGATTGCTGCTGTAAACACCTGAGGACATCAAAACCTTGCTCTTCCAAAATGGACTCTGCCAGTGATTCCAGAAGCCTTTGGTCTGGAACTGGGGTAGAATCATTGATCCCTCTTGTTCTGAGGCTTCAGCATCTTGGATTGCCCAGCTACTGGTTCCTCCAGTTCTCCAGCCTGCAGATGGCCATTGTGGACTATCAAGCTTCTGGATGTGTAAGCCAATCGAATAAATTCCCTTTTTATAATTATATCTCCTGTTGATTCTGTTCCTCTAGAGAACTCTGACTAATACAAATACTTAAGCCAAACATTTACTAGCTATAGGTTATTGAGAATTTTTTCCAAAATTATTCCCCTTTGTGCCATTTCCAATATATATGATGATAGAGAGATGTTGATTTTATAAGATTATGTTGAATCCAATGGCTGACCATCAAAACATGAAATTCAACACTGTACTTAAGACTTTAAGTAATGTTTGAAAGTAACCATTATAATCGATTATAATCAAATGTGAGGCTCCAAACAAGGCTATATAGTACTCCGTTATATATCATACTCTAACTGTAATTGTTGGATAATGATATGTTTCCAGTGTTGGGCTATTAGAAAGAGCATTGCTATGAGTATTCTTACATTAGTCTTCTGCATTATCAGTCATAGTGTAGAACAGAATATGCCTGTTCAGCTTAGTCAGTTCTGCCAGTCTTCAAAAGCAGTTGCAATAATTTACTCTCATTAGCAAGATATGAAAGTTATAATTGCTCCATATGCTCAACAACTTTTGTACTGTATTTATTTTTCACATCAACTGTCTAATAAGGTGTGTAATAAGCTATATTATTGTACACATATGCATTTTACTAATGACCAAAGTTGAGGAAGGTGCACCTATTGTATTGATAACAAAACTAGAGCACCTTTTGAAGTTGAGTACATCTTAAAACATTTATTAACCCTTTGGGTGTATTGTTCTGAGTACTTGGTTGAGATTTTAACCCATTTTTATTGAATTGTTTGTTTTTTCTAATTGATTTATAGTATATTTCTCTATATATTTTATATAAGGACTTTGTTAATTATAGGTATTTGAATATATTCTTCCCCTGTCAACTGAAATTTCTAACATTCAATTCATATGTTTTGACAAACAACAGTTTTAATATGCTACAATTTATTGATCTTTTCTTTTAGGTTAGTGCTGTGTCCTTGAAGAAAATGACTGCCTACCCACAACTCATGAAGATATTCTGCTGGGATTTTTTTTAGAATTGTTATTGTTTTACTTTTAACATTCACACCCATAATCTATATGGAATGATATCTGTATATGGTGTGAGGCAGGTGCAAGACACATTCTTTTATTATATATATCTAAGTGCTTTAGGACCACTTATTAAAGTAACCATCTCTTCACACGACACTGAAGCAGAACCTTTGTTTTAAGACAGGTATCAGTGTGATTATGTGCAGAGAGGTGGGGATATCAGTGGTGGAGTGCTACCAGTGATACCAGTGCCTAGCACATGTGAGGCCCTGGGTCCAACCCCAGTACTAGAAGAAGAAAAAAAGAAAACAATGAATATGTATGGGTGTTTCCTTCGCCCCTTTTAGTTGCTGGTTTATTTCACTCATGTATTTATTGAGATTTCAATACTACACTGCCTTAATTACTGTTGCTCTATAGAAAGAGTTTATGTAAGCTAGGCATGATGGCGCACGCCTGTAATTCCAGCACTTTGAGAGGCTAAGACAGGAGAATCATGAGTTCAAAGCCAGCCTCAGCAACGGTGAGGTGCTAAGCAACTGAGTGAGACCCTGTCTCTAAATAAAACACAAAATAAGGCTGGGGATGTGGCTCAGCGGTGAAATACCCTGAGTTCAATCCCTGGTACAAAATAAAATAAAATAAAATAAGTGCTTATGTATTGGTGAAATTGTTCCAACTCTTTTTTCTTCATCAAGATTTTCTTGGCTTCACTTGAGTTTTTGAAGTTTTGATTTAGTTTGTCATTTTCAACAAGAAAATTCAATTTTGAATACTATTGTATTGAATATAAGAATTAAGTTGAAGAAAGTTGACATCTGAAAAACATTGAGATTTTAGTTCATAAATATAACATATACTTCTTTAGGTTTTCTTCTTTTTTTCTCAATAATAACCAATAAATTTTCTGCAAAGTTATTGAGTTATTTATAAATATTCAATAATTTCAGATGCTACCTTACTGGTATCAATTTTAAATTATATCTTATAATTATCTGCTTCTGGTATATAGAAGTTTAATTGTCATTACATGTTGAACTTACATCTAGGTGACCTTGCTAAGGTTATGTTTATGGACTAAAATCTCAACGTATTTCAGATATCAACTTTCTTCAACTTAATTCTTATATTCAATATAATAGTATTCAAAATTGAGTTTTGTTGAAAATTCAAAAAAAAATTTTTTTTGCATAAACCCCTTTGAATACATTGGGTTACTGGGCTCACTTACCTTCATTAACTTTGTGTGTGTGTGTATGTGTGTGTAGTTGTCTTCAATTTTGTTAAGTGTACCCTAAAGCTAAGACTATTCATCCTTGATTTATTAATGTTCTAGAAAACACAGAGCTCTTACCTTAAGTATATCTACCCTATTCCTGCTTTTGTGCTGTTGTGGTCAAGCACTAAATTTCCTTTTTGTTATTTTCTTGTGGTTGTTGCTTTCAACTTCATGTAGTTACAGCGAAACTAGAACCAGAGTCTGGTCTTGCTGACTTGAGATTCAGAATTTTGGTGTGTGTGGGAGGGGTGGGGGCGGGGGTGGTCTTAAATTTATTTATTTATTTAAATTGACAAACAAAAATTGTACATATCTAGGGGCATGCAACATGATATTTTGAAATATGCAAAACTGGTGGAATAGCTAGATCAGCTAAATTCTTGGGAATTTTCAAGTATACAGTACACTGGTAATAACAATAGTCACCATGTTGTAGAATAAAACTCTTGAACATATTCTTTCAAACTGAAATTTTGTATTTTTTTGCCCTCCCCATCCTGGTAGATTCCTTTGAAAAATATCTGGGATCATAAAGTATTTGTCTTTCCGTGCCTGACTTACTTTGTTTAGCATGTCCTTCAGGTTCATTCATGTTGTTTCAATGACAGAATATTTTTCTTTTTAAAACCAAATAGTATTCATTGTGTATATACACATTTTTTTATCCATTCATCCATTGGTGAACACTCTCTTTGTTTCCATTTCTTAGCTGTCACAAGAAGGCTGGAATAAGCATAGGGTTCACATGTTCCTTAAATATACTGATTTCCTTTGAATATATACCAAATATTGATCATATGGTAGTTCTATTTTTAATTTTCTTAGAATCTTCAGATATTTTTTAAATAAATGCACTCTATTTTTACATGTAGTTTTCTCCATGAAACTATTTCATGCTATCAGTAACAATTTATTTTCCCACATATTTGCATTATTTGCTTTTCATTCTGGTCTCTATATGTGTGTTTCTCCTTTTTTTCATATTTAATTTCTTTATTTGTTCTATTTAGGTTTATATGATATCAGAGTGCAATTTGATTCATTGTACACAGATGGAAGATAACATTTCATTGCTCTGGTTGCAAGTGATATAGAATCAAAACATATATGCAGTCATACATAAAGCTAGGGCTATGATGGCCATCATATTCCACCACCTTTACTGACCCCATGCCCCCTCTCCTCTCCCATCCCTGTGTCCAGAGTTCCTCCTTTCTTCTCGTGTTCTCCCCCACATTATGGATTGGCATTCACTTATCAATTGGTACATTCGACATTTGGTTTTCTGAGATTGGCTTACTTCACTTAGCATGATATTCTCCAACTCCATCCATTTACCTGCAAATGCCATAATTTTATTCTCTCTTATTGCTGAGTAATATTCCATTGTGTATATATACCACAGTTTCTTTATCCATTCATCTATCAAAGGGCATCTAGGTTGGTTCCACAGTTTAGCTGTTGTGAATTGAGCTGCTATAAACATTGAAGTGGCTGCGTCACTGTAGTATGCTGTTTTTAAGTCTTCTGGGTATAGACCAAGGAGTGAGATAGCTGAGTCAAATGGTGGTTCCATTCCAACCTTTCTAAGGAATCTCCATACTGCTTTCCAGATTGGTTGTACCAATTTGCAGTTCCACCAGCAGTGTATGAGCGTGCCTTTTCCCACAACCTCGTCAACACTTATTGTTGTTTGTATTCTTGATAATTGCCATTCTGACTGGCATGGGGTGGAATCTTAGGGTAGTTTTAATTTGCATTTCTCTAATTGCAAGAGATATTGAACATTTTTTCATATGTCTGTTGATTGATTGTATACCTTCTTCTGTGAAATTTGTGTTCAGCTCCTTGGCCCATTTATTGATTGGGTTGTTTGTTTTTTTGGTGTTAAGTTTTTTTAGTTCTTTATATATCCTGGAGATTAATGCTCTATCGGATGTGTATGTAGCAAAGATTTGTTCCCAGAATGTCGGCTCTCTGTTCACTTCATTGATTATTTCTTTTGCTGAGAAGAAGCTTTTCAGTTTGAATCCATCTCATTTATTGATTCTTGATTTTACTTCTTGTGCTATAGGAGTCTTGTTAAGGAAGTATGGTCCTGGATGGGCATGGTGGCTCAAGCCTGTAATCCCAGCACTTAGGGAGGCTGAGACAGGAGAATTGCGAGTTCAAAGCCAGCCTCAGCAATGGTGAGGTGCTAAGCAACTCGGTGAGACCCTGTCTCTACATAAAACACCAAATAGCGCTGGGGATGTGGTTCAGTGGTCGAGTACCCCTGAGTTCAATCCTCAGTACCAAAAAAAAAAAAAAAAAAGGAAGTATGGTCCTAATCACATGATGAAGATTTAGGCCTATTTTTTCTTCTATTAGGCGTTGGGTCTCTGGTCTGACTCCCAGGTCCTTGATCCACTTTGAGTAGAATTTTGTGCATGGTGAGAGATAGGGGTTTAGTTTCATTTTGCTGCATATGGATTTCCAGTTTTCCCAGCACCATTTGTTGAACAAGCTATCTTTTCTCCAGTGTACATGTTTGGCTCCTTTGTCTAGTATAAGGTAACTGTACTTAGGTGGGTTTGTCTCTGTGTCTTCTATTCTATACCATTGGTCTACCTGTCTATTTTGGTGCCAGTACCATGCTGTTTTTGTTACTATAGCTTTGTAGTATAATTTAAGGTCTGGTATTGTGATGCCTCCTGCTTCACTGTTCTTGCTAAGGACTGCTTTTGCTATTCTGGGTCTCTTATTCTTCCAAATGAATTTCATGATTGCCTTTTCTATTTCTATAAAGAATGACATTGGGATTTTAATTGAAATCACATTGAATCTATATAGCACTTTGGGTAGTATGGCCATTTTGACAATATTGATTCTGCCTAACCAGGAGCTTGGGAGCTTTTTCCATCTTCTAAGATCTTCTTCAATTTCTTTCTTCAGTGTCATGTAGTTTGCATTGTAGAAGTCTTTCATCTCTTTTGTTAAATTGATTCCCAAGTTTTTTATTTTTTTGAGGCTATTATGAATGGGATAGTTTTCCTAATGTCTCTTTCTGAGGGTTTATCACTGATGTATAGAAATGCAATTGATTTATGGGTGTTGATTTTATATCCTGCTAGTTTGCTGAATTCATTTATTAATTCTAGAAGTTTTCTGGTAGAATTTTTTGTATCCTCTAAGTATAGAATCATGTCGTCTGCAAATAATGATAATTTGAGTTCTTCTTTTCCAATTGGTATCCCTTTAATTTCTTTCATCTGTCTAATTGCTCTGGGTAGTGTTTCAAGGACTATGTTGAATAGCAGTGGTGAGAGAGGGCATCCCTGACAAAGTCTCACTGAGTTGCTTAGCACCTCACCATTGCCAAGGCTGGCTTTGAACTTGGAATTCTCCTGTCTCAGCCTTGTTAATTGCTGGGATTACAGTCTTGTACCACCGCGCCCGACTGAATGTTTTTTCTGACATGCTGATGCTAATTCACAATAAGACAGGGAGCTAGGGAAGAATAGAGGTACTTTGGATTCGACAAAAGGGAGTGTAGGGAGGGAAAAACGTAGGGGGCCAGGAACAATAGTAGAATGAAGTGGACATTATGATCCTATGTGCACATATGATTACATGACTAGTGTAATACTACACCATGTACAACCAGAAGAATGAGAAGTTATACTCCATTTATGTATGATGTATCAAAATGCATTCTACTGCATGTATACCTATTTAGAACAATTTAAAAAAAAAAAAAAAGAATAAACCATGCCAAATTGCTGTGTTTAGAATCCATGTGGAGATACATGACCTAGTTACTCTTCTGTAGTTCCTGGCAATAACCAGACGTGTGAATGAGGCTGTGTGAACTAGCCAGCTCTCACCAACGCAGCAACAGATCACAGACACACCAGCAGGCCTAGCTGAGATAAGCTAAGATGAGCCTAAAATAGAAAAACTGCCCAGCAGCAATAGGAACTAAAGTGTTACTTAAAGCTACCCCTAGAGCTTTGGTGGAATGTATTTTGTGCAGCAACAGTTTATTGAGAGATAAAGTTGTAATTGTTTTTCTTATTGATTTTTTAGTAAACAAATCATTTCTATTAAAAGAAAATATCTGGTCTCTGTCACAGAGTTGCTGAGTTCCTTAAATGCCACCAGAGTGAAAGGATGCTCAAAATCCTTTTCTAAGTATGTTTCCTAAGAAGCTCCTAAATTAACCAGTTAAGTATTTTGAGTTAGTTTGTGATTATCTATGACTGCTGAAAGAAATTTGAAGAAATACTAGTTTCACCCAGAGGTTTTTTTTTTTTTTTTGGTGCATGTATATTTTCTATTAGAATGAACAGATATAATAATGATGAATATGACTATGCCTGCATTAAAAAGAGAAAAAATATTTTTATAAATGATATAAAAAGATAATGACCTTGCTGATATTGTTTCTGAATCTAAGAAAGAACTTAAATACTAGCTGTGTTTACTTCTGATTTACAGAGAAAAGTCCTTCAAGGTGTTTGAAGCTGTGAAAGTATTTGCTTATGTTCATCAGTATGGACTTAAAAATAGTCCTGATTGCTCCATCACAAAATGTCAAAAACAATGGGGGCCTTAAAGGAACCACACAAAAGTTGAAGATACTTCTCAGGCCATAAAAAAATGTTCTTAAAACCTCACACCATTAAAATGCTAATCAATGCATCAGATATACAAGTAAAAATTTTATATTAATTCAAGGTACTTTCTTCAACAATTTACCCTAATAAAATGTCTAAGGTGACCAGATAACAAACGCAAAGCATTCTAAAGATTTTAAGTATCTGTTTAATTTCTTCACCTCTTCTCTAGGCAGTTTTGAAAGGCACTTAACCTAACATCACATCATTGTCTTTTTTTTAAAGATCATACTGCACCATGATACCTTCATTAATATGATTTCTGAAATAGATCTACTGAAAAAAAGTGAAACTATAACAGAGACATAAAGCAAATTAACATTCAGGTCACCAAATACATATTCACCTATCACAGTTTAACACACATATGTATATATCTGTTTTTAAATACTAATTTTGTGAACTCAGAAACAGTGACACTTAGAGGCGAAAGAAAGAAAGAAAGAAAGAAAGAGAGAGAGAAAGAAAGGGAAGGAAGGAAGGAAGGAAGGAAGGAAGGAAGGAAGGAAGGAAGGAAGGAAGGAAAAGCCCAAAATATTATGTAGTGCTTTACTATTTCAAATTATTTTCACAAAAATTTTGTCTCTTCACAGCAGCCATAGATAATAAGTAATAACACCTATATTTCACACTGATCGTTAGAATTCATAAAAGTAGGATCATTTGAGATGTACAAATAGTAATGTATATTTAAAAATACATTTTTAAAAAGATGATCTAGAAAAGGACTTGGCACTTAAGAAATATATATGCAGTTTCTGTCTTGTATGTACATTGGGATTGGACAGTTGCCCAAAACTAGATAGTTGTCAAAATCTGATTTCTTAAAAAGTTTTATAGAAAGATAATACAATCCACTATATTGGTCAGGGTCCCATTGAAAAGATGTAAAACTGCTCTGAGTAGTTTAAGCAGAAATCAATTTCATTCACTGAGCTTTCGAGATTGTTGTTTGATTGCCTTGAGGAGTGGGTCTTGGTGAGCCTCCAGCAAGGATTCAAAGGGCACCACAGGCGCTACTCCCAGGACACCACTGCTCTGCCTCGCAGTGGCCACAGCACCTGAGTGGCTTTACTCTATCATCCAGCCAGAGTTGAAGATCAACAGAGTACTCCACCTCTGGGAAAAGTAGCAGAACCCCCAGACATGTCACCCCTGAAAGCTGCAAGATATTAGTACATGTTCCACTTTATTTTACTTATTTGTTTCAATGTGTTCTTCTCTTTCTGAACTCAGATTTTAATGATATATTCCATTTATAGTTTTATCTCTAGTGTCTATCACAGGCCCTAAATTATGGCATGTCTCAATAAATTATATTAAATCCTTATTTCATGTCAGTCATGACTTTAAGCTATTTAAATGAATTAATTTGTTGAATCTTCATAGTTTCTCTGTAAAGGAGATCCAGTTGTTACCTTCATTTGAACCTAGGTAGTAAGGATGCAGGACCTGCATCTTCACCATCATGGTACCTTTTCCATATTGTAAAGGTAATGTCTCCCAGAAGTAGCAGCTTCAGGCTGTTAGAGGACCCACAGCAATAAAAACAGTAAATACAAAAAAAAAAAAGGTTGAAGCTACAAATATTTAATTAAGCTATATAGACTTAAGTGAATTTAATGAAAATTTTGGGAAAAATTTTTAAGGCCATGAATATTAATGTAAACAATCATCTATCAAAGTTGATGATTTCTTATAATTGCAAAAATAAAATCAGAGTTTCTTTATAATGGCTTTAAGTGTGTCACTCATTTTTTTGCTAGTTTTCTAAATTGCAAACATTGCATGGACTATTATTATCTTGTAATTTTAAAATATTTAATTCCAAATTGTTAAAAATATGTATAATAATTTTTCTTAAAAATCATTGACTTTTACAAAGAGGAACCCACTCTAAAGAAACTTAAATCCTGTAAATGATACTTGAAAATATGATGAAACTTATCTTTTCCTTAGCTTCAGAGATATTAACAATTTACCTTGCTATTATTATTTTTAAAATAATGTCTTTATTTAGATATAATTCATATACTATTGTCACAATTGCTATAAAATTTACATGGTAAATTGCTATTATATTATACAATATAAATTTCTTGCTATTATATTATACAATAAAATATTTTCAAAAAATATAATATCAGCTAAATTGCAGTGGTATTTCAAGACTAAATGTTCACAATTTAAAAATAAAAATAATTTGCTGAGCACAGGTAACATGTGTTTATAATCCCAGCAATTCAGGAGGCTAAGGCAGGAGGACCACAAGTTCAAGGGCAGGTTGGGCAAATTAGCAAGACCCTGTCTCAAAATAAAAAAATAAAAACAGTTGGAGATACAGGTTAGTGGTAGAGCGCTTCTGGATTCAATCCACAGTAACAAAATTAATTAATTAAAATAAAAAATAAATAAGAGAAACATATGACCTATTCAGATAATAATATACAAAATTCTGACAAAGACGTGGACCAATGCAAATTTGTATTTATTACTGATGGGAATACAAACTAATACAGGCACATCGGAAACTGTTTGACAGGTTTTTATAGATGTACCAAACCAACATCATACAACCTGCAATTTCACTCAGGAAAATTAAAATTTTATATTCATATAAAACCTTTTGATAAATATTTATAGCAGCTTTATTCATAATTTTCTTAAAACAGAATGCAAGATGTCCTTCAACATTTGAATGGGGAAAAAAAGACAATAATTTTGAGATACAACCATTAAATGGAGTTTTTTTACTCTGCAATAAAACAGAATGAACTATCAATTTATGCAAAACACATATAAACTTTAAATGCATTTTTCAAAGCAGAAGAAACCATTCCCAAACCCTATTGATTATACAATTTCATTTATATGACATTCTGGGAAAGGCAAAAATTATAGGAATGGAAAATAGATCAGTAATTCACAAGGATTAAAATAAGAGTCCAACTACAAAAAAGCTACATAGAGAATTTTTAGGGTGACGGACCCTAAAAATTGTCTTGTGTGGTACTGTGGTGGATACATTTCTTTATAAACTTGTCAGAGCCTCAAAAAATTGTATGCCACAAAGAGTGCACTTTACTACTATATATGATTTTTTTAAAATAAGTTTTGGGAGATGAAATGCAGACTATGAAAGATGAATCTAATGTTGCATGACAATTCATGGTTTAATCTCATAGAAGGGGCTTGGGGAAAAAGAAAAGACAAGAAGCTTATCTAAGTAACTTGGAAAACAATGTAGACTGAGTACTGTAAGACTAAATGCAGAACTACCCATCAACACTGTAGTCTTGATGATTCTCACATAAACACATTAGCTACTTTGAAATATTTCACATGTATACTAGGGTATGTACATAAATTAAAAATAAATAATAATTAAATTAATTGTAAATAATAACATAAGAATTCTCACTGGCACAAAAGAAATTATAACAAAAAAAGAGAGGCTAAAATGAACCTTGTGGTGTTGGATTAGCATTGGATACATAATATATAGTAGGAAGTCATTAAGCATTTAATAAATGCATAAGTAAAGATATAGGTATAGACATGAAAATATTTATATCCATACAAATATTTCCTAACTCTGTCTGTTTAGAGACTCTAGAACCAGTAACACCCCAGTAGCAATGGACATCCCAGTGCCCAAATCTTGTTTTCTAAATGCCATGCTTCAATAAAATAAAGTAGGATCCCTTGCAGAAATGACTGATTTAAAGATGAAAGTGGAGAAAATTCAGGTGAGCTTGAAGAGTCTGTCATTCTATAAAGACAGAAGCAACCCAAAATTGCCGCCTATGACAAAAAATGAAATAATTTGATCAATAAAAGAAAGATAAGGGGGGCGGTTCCAAGATGGCGGCGTAGACAGTCCACTCTGCGCTAGGCTCTTAGGGACCAAGGCTGGAAGTGGTGGAGGCGCCGTTTTCCAGCCAGCTTCCTGGCATCATTCTTCAGCTCAACATCCCACGCAGGAATTTCGCTC
>CM053408.1:44771732-44848790 GCA_028644305.1 Xerus rutilus
TCTATGCCTTCTTCTATCCCAATAATTCTCAAGTTTGGTCTTTTAATGTGGTCCCAAAGTTCTTGTATGTTTTGTTCATGGCTTCTTACCATCTTCACTGTGTGGTCAACTCTATTCTCCAGGTTAAATATTTTGTCTTCAGTATCTGAGGTTCTGTCTTCCAAGTGGTCTAATCTGCTGGTGATGCTTTCTATTGATTTTTTGATTTGGTTTATTGTTTCTTTCATTTCAAGGATTTCTGTTTGGTTCCTTTTCAGAATCTCTATCTCCTTATTGAAGTGATTTTTTACTTCCAGTATTTGCCTGTGTATATCTTTATCGAAGTGATCTTTTACTTCCTATATTTGCCTATGAATCTCTTTATCAAAGTGATCTATTGCTGCCTGGGTTTGCTCTCTTTTATCATTCTTTAAGTCACTGACCATTTTAATTATGTACATCCTGAATTCCTGTTCTGTCATTCTTCCTGCTGTACAGCCCATGGATTCTAGGAATGTAGTATCTTGGTTTGTTTGAGTCACTTTCTTCCCTTGTTTTCTCATGATGTTTGTGTGTCTTTCCTTCTAGCTCTGCTGATCCAAGGTGTTACAGTTTTAACTCCTGTATGGTTATAGTTTCCCTGCAGGGTTTTGTTACCTCTCCTGCAGTAGGTGGCGTTGTCTGATGTTTGCTGGACTTTCCCGGCTGGTATCCTTGGTACTGGTCCCAGGCCAAAGTGAAACTCTGGGCCACTGGTGGAGTCGCTGTTCCACCGTGGCCATGGTTTGCTCCCAGGTGTTCACCTGTGCCCCCTGGTGTGTAGGAAGTTCCGCTGTATTAGAAGGTGGTCCACAAAGAACAATAGCTGGGGTTCTGCTCAGGAGACAGTCAGTCCACAGTAGCAACTGCTAGGGGTCTCTCGCGGTTGGGTGGGCACTGGGGCCAGGCACCCTGTGCGGAAGCAGGCCCGGCACACCCGGGATAAACTCCAGGCTGAAGCCCTGGGCAGGAACCCCCACCACAACTGCACTCCACCGGTCGGCACTGAAGTCACTCCTCCTGGCTACCGCTGTCTCCCTTGGCCCTGCGCTCACACACACAAGCGAGACTCTTGCATGGGGCGGTGAACTGCCCAAGAAGCTGGTTGGAAAATGGCACCCCTCTACTTCCAGTCTCAGTCTCAGAGAGCCGGGGCCCTGGGCCGAGGCCCCCGGCTGCAACTGCTTTTCTGCCATCCGGCGCTGAAGCCACGCCTCCCGGCTACCTCTGCCTCCCAGTGGCCCTGTTCCCACACACACAAGCAAGACTCCTGCGTGGGGCGGCAAGCCGCAGAGAGCTGCCAAGAAACTGGTTGGAGAATGGCACCCCGCTACTTCCAGTCTCAGTCTCGGATAGCCGGAGCCCTGGGCCGAGGCCTGGGCTGCAACTGCGTTTCTCCGGCCGGCGCCGAAGCCACGCCTCCCGGCTACCGCTGCCTCCCGGTGATCCTGTACTCACACATACACGAGCGAAATTCCTGCGTGGGATGTTGAGCCGCAGAATGATGCCAGGAAGTTGGCTGGAAAACGGCGCCTCCACCACTTCCACCCTTGGTCCCTAGAAGCCTAGTGCAGAGTGGACTGTCTAGGCCGTCATCTTGGAACCGCCCCCACTTGGGTATATTTTAAAGTGGAAATGTACCTCCTAGCAAAGGGGAAGAATTTGTGGGTAATCATGAGAAATCCCAAGACAAGTTATGGAGTCAGAGTCCAAGGGGCATAACCAGCTTACCGCAAGCCACCCTCTATCACCTTTTGAACAATTATTCATCCCAGTCCATTTCCTTCCAACACACGCCCTTGATCATAAAAAGAATTACTGTATATACAATTATGTATCTTGCAGAAATCATTGTTTTCTGTTTCATAACCTGACTTTTAGGTAGTTAACTCTTTAATATTTCTCCTTTAACATCATACTAGTCAAATTTGCAGTCAAATTTCTGTCAACTCTTAGAGTCATCTGATGAAATCACAATATTGTGAGACACCAAAATTCCCTTACCCTACAATGAACTTACTTATGTATCACTGACTAAAGTATTTCCTAGAATTTCATGAAGTTTCCCTGAAGTAATCAGTAAAGACCAACTAATTTATATTAATTTTGTCCCTTATTTCTTGAAAATGTCATCTACATTTGCTTCTATCACACCACCTTATCTGGTTATTTCCATGTTTTCTCCATCAAGTCTCACTATTGCAACAATTCTTTAAATTGTGACATTGCCAAGACTCCATTTTCAACACTTGTACATATTCCCATTGCTTCAATTAACACCTACTTGCTGATGACTTCTAATTTTAAGAGAATGGCCAGCCCCTGGATTATATCTTCTCATAGCCAGGGCCAGCTCTTAAATTTACAGTTGCTTTTTGTTAGGCAGTAAACGATTCGATAGTCCAAGGGACATCTATCAGTGAATTTTTTTTGCATTAAATAATGTTTTTATAATTTTTCCTTTGATTATTATTTAGATTTTTCCATGCTACTATTATATTGTTTATCATCACAAACATTAAGTAATTAACAAATATTATCAGCACTAGCTTCTCATTGCTGTATTACTAGTATTTCAAAATCTTAAAAGCATCTGGTGCCCAGTTCTTGGTTTCTAAGGGCAATTCTCTAATAAAAGAAGCTAGGGCTCTTAGAGTAATGGTTGATCTAAAGTTAGTTAGGGCAACAAATATACAAAATGAAACTATAGCATCTTGTAACGCCAGGAAGTAAAGCAATTTTCCCAAAAATCAAAAGGATAGGACATGTGAAAAAGACACAGGAGTCACTCTGAAAGAACTTCCAATAACTAGAGTTGGAACTGTAGGAATAAATAATGTAACACTGGATTATATCCCAAACTATGTTTTATCCATGAGTTCTATGTTGACTTAAATAAATAACTGAATGAATGAATGAATGAATGAACAAAGAAGAGATGATCTCATTGGGATATTTTAACCAAAAACAGATCCCAGGTTGCCATCCAATGATTGGTACAGTATCTGTGGTACAAAAGCCTACTAATTATTACCCACAGACTGAAAAGGAACTAATTACCTTTGGCAAACAAAGCCCACTTTTAGTATTGTCTTTGATATCACCCAATGTTATAGTTAAGATACGAGGTGTTGCCCAAAAGTTCATGTGTAAACAATGCAGGAAAGTTTAGAGGTGAAATAATTGAGGTTTGAAAGTCTTAACCTAATCAGTACATTAATCCACTTGAATGTATTAGCTAGGTGGAGACTGTAGGCAGAGGGCTGTGGATGGAGGAGATGGGTTATCTGGGGTATGTCTCTAGGGATACATAATTTGCCCTTGTTGAGTGGAGTGTCTCTCTGTGCTTCCTGGTATCATGTCCTGAGCTGCTTTCTTCTACCATACCCTACCACCATGATGTCTGCTTCACCTTGGACCCTAAAGAATGGAGTTGGCCTTCTATGGACTAAGAATTCAGAAACCATAAGCATCAGATAAACTTTTCCTTCTATAAAATTGTTATTGCCAGGTCTTTTGTTCACAGTGGCAAAAAGCTTTTGACTAAAACTCCCAGTGTTCATTTTGGCCTATTTGTTCTCTAGAAAAAAGAGATCAGTATGTTCTTTAACTCAATAATGAATATTACTGTTTGAATCTAAAAATGCCCCTCCAAGAGTTCATGTATTAGACAATGCAGTAAAGTTCAGAGGTGAAATGATTGTCAGCTGTAGCCTTATCATTGGATTAATCCACTTGATGGATTAATAATTTAAATAGCCTGTTGAGTGGTAACTGTAGGCAGGTAAAGTTTGGCTAGAGGAAGTAGGTCACTAAGGCACTGGAATCATGCCTGTATATATGAGCCCATGGCCTCTTCCTCCCTATCCCCTTTCTCTGCCCTCCAGATGCCATGAGCTGAGCAACTTTCCTCTGTTACATCTTGCCATGATTCCCTTCCTCACCTCAGACCCAGAGCAATGGAGTCAAATGACCATGGACTGAATTTCTGAAACTTGAGACCAAACTAAATGTTTCATCCTCTAAGTTGTCCTTGTCAGGTATTTTGGCCACTAGGACAAAAAAAAAAAAAACTAACTCTTACGTTTCAGATACAAGGTGTCCCTCAAAAGCTCACATGTGAGACAATGAAAGAAATTTCTGAGGTGAAATGATTGGAGCATGATAGTTGTAATCAAATCAATGGATTAATCCACTAAAATGGCTTAACTGGTTGTAACTGTAAGCAGGTAAGCTATGGCTAGAGGAGGTAGGTCACTAAGGGCATGCATTTTGTATATATATTTCGTCTCTGATGAGCAGCAAGCAGCTCGCTCTCTCTCTCTCTCTCTCTCTCTCTCTCCTCTTCTTTGTTTCTATGTCCTCAGCAGCTTTCCTCTGCTTCTATTCCCTTACACCATGATGTTCTGCCTCACCTTGGGCTCAGAAACATGGAGTTGGCTAGTACCTCTGAAACCATGAGCCAAAATAAACTTTTCCTTCTCTTTGTTGTTCCTGTCTTTGATCACAGCAATGAAAAAACTGATTAAAACACAAGGAGAAAACTTGAAAATAAGGTGAATCCCACAAGGCACAGTAGGGACAATAGCAGGTAATTTAGACCAGGGCACTAAGGTTAGAGAACGTATCAAACAAGAAGCTTGTGAAATGGGACATTTGTGGTTCAAAATAGACCTGCATTAGATGTGGTATTAGCTTCTTGAGGAGCAATGTAAGAAGCAATGTGTGCTCTTTTGGGGAAAGAACTTTTTTCTTTGCAGAAAGGATAAAAGTTCTTGTTATCTCTCTGCAGACCTCTCTAAGAAATTGAAGATTACTGAAAAGATCTGAAAAATAAACATAAAACACTAACTCTGTGCTTATAAATGTATGGGAAAATAAGACTCTTCACTTTTAACGGGCTGCCTTGACCACACCAAATAATTCACTTGTCAAATTCTGAACTTGAAGTCTATATTCCTGAGAGCTTAGTATCTATTACCTATAAACTTAATGAAAGAATTAGTATGTAAAAAGTATATTCTGCTATTATTTACTATCAAAATGGCTTATTACATTCATTTCCCCAGGACATTCAAAACACTAAAAAGACTTTTCAGCCTGAAATATTTATTGCTTAAAACTCGAGCACAACAATTTAAATTCTAAAACTGAACTTATAAATCCTGACTCCACCAATCAGCAACACAAACTATCTCAGTAATTTCCTGCTCTACTTTAAAATTGGATGACTTGGTTGATTAAATGTCTGAGTCAGGAAGCCCATTTCATTTTTCTGTTTATCAATATAAAGAATTAACAATAGCATGTGACTTTACACCATGTTCCTCATAACACAAAATCAATATCATTGCTACTCTGAAAAACAATGCAATGACAATAAAATTTCAAATTACTCAGACAGTTTACTAGTCGGACTGAACGTTTTAAATAGTTTTGGTCTGACATGTTCCTCAATCTGCACATCAGGCACTAATTGTAAAAAAAGTAAATTGTGTCAGTGAGTTAAGAAAAACCACTGTAATAAATCAAGGTATAGCTTCTACAGAGGAAAAATTAAGAGAGATATTCTAAAATATCCTCTGCAAAAAATGTACATATAAATATATGTATATGTATGTGTATGTGTATATATATATGTGTGTGTACATATAGATATATATGTATGTGTATATATATATATTTATATTCTCAGCAATTCACCTGACAAGAATCATCTAGGACCTTCATTAAAAATGGAGAGTCCTTTAGAAAACCACTCTGTTTTCTATCTCTATAATGTTGTCACTTTCAGAATATTATGTAAATAGAATCAAACATTATATGACCAATTTAAATTCTTTTTTAACCTCAGTTATGCCTGAAAACACATACAAGTTGTTGCAAGTATGACATGTTCATTCCTTCTTTTTGCTGAATGGTGTTAAATATTAATACTAAAAATAAAGGGTTACAAATGACATGAGCCATAGTTTATTCACCTAATAATGGACATGCTGCTTATTTTAAAACAATGAATGGAAACCTATTTTCTGATAGAATGGTTAGGTCAGACTCAAGATTCAATATTTTTAACAAGTGTTCCAAGTGAGTTCATGGTCAAGGAAGTTTGGAAAATACCTCTAGAGTATACTGCATAGTTTTCTATCAATTTCTAAAATTGCTAATTTTCCATTTCTTTGCCTCTTCACATTGCTCACACTACCTAGCCTCGTCCACTAGACTGAACACCTAGGATTCCACGTTAGCTTAGGCCCGCAGCACTTGACATTTTGAAAGACTAAAATAACCTCCACATTAATAATCCTTTCTCTGGGCTCTCATGTAGATGTCAGACTAATCTTCCAAAAACACTTCTATAATTATGTTAATCCCTTGATAAAGAAAATAATGGAGTGCACAGCTAGTGAGAGTACAGGCTATGGGGCAGCTTCCTGTGTTTGAGTCTGAGCTTCTCCACTGACATAACAGCTCTGTGAACTTGGCAAGATGTTAACCTCTCAGAGTTCAGCTATCTTTACCTGCCAAATACAAACACGCCTCACCTTAAAACTGTACCAGTGCTTACCCTATTAATATGTTCAGAGATTAAGTTTGGTTTTTTTTTAATTTTTTCTTAGTTGTAGATGGACACAATGTCTTTATTTTATTGCTTTGTATGTGGTGCTGAGAATCGAACCCAGGGCCTCACGCATGCGAGGCAAGCGCTCTACCACTGAGCCACAATCCCAGCCCCAGAGATTAAGTTTTTAATCTCTGAACATAATAAATATTTGTTATTTCAAAGTTACCATAAATGGAATATTTGTTATTCAATTTAAGTTTTTTTAAGTGTTCCACACCTGGGATGATGGGGAAAAATGGGTTAAATGAGATAATTTATAAATTTTGTCCCAGATTCTGGCATAGACTGACTGTCCATAAAGCTGACTATTATTAGTATGTAGTGAGATAATAGGTTGAAATATTACTCTTTGTATATTATTTCCTGTATGTGATACTCTAATCTACTTTGTCTTACTGGGAATAGACTGTGACACAGGAACAAGAATCACAAGAAACTCTCAGTGTTCAATTTTTGTTCTCATTGCTCCTAACTTAAAATAGGCTCTTAAACCTATACCAGAACCAAAAACAGAAAACTTTTTTTTTTACATTGCAGGAACCAAGATTATTGGTGGAAGAAAATAATCTTGAGAATCAGAAAGAAAGACCTAGAAAGAAGCAAAGTATAGTTTGTGCCTAAAAGCAGATCCCAGAGACAAGGGAAGCTTTGACTATCCTACTTAGAAGAGGCTAAATGAAATTAGGTAGACCCAGGGGGGAGGAGAACTTCATGGACTTGATTCTGTAGAGTATCTGTGGAGCCTCAAATAAAATGCTGAAGACAGGACCTGAGGACTCTAGGAAGAAGAGTGAAATTGCACCTAGAGCCTGCCAGCATGATCCAGACCAGCAACAGGGTCAGGAGAGAGCGAGCCAAGGCAAGCCTACTTCCCAGTCCTGTGAGGTGAAGTTCCCTCAGAGAAGAGGCAGAATAATAGGGAAAGCATGGGCAATTATGCTTCGGTGATAATAGTAAAACCTAACCCCAACCATATTTTACTATCATAAAGAACCTTATAAGCTAGACTCCAAAGTCTAATTATTTCATATTACTTTCACTTTTCTTTCTCAAAATGAAACCAAATGAGGTCAGTCACTTAATGTGTATATACCACAATGACGCCAATTGATGTCTCTAATTGTACTTACTTAGTTTTTGCTATTTCTTCTTTGGCATCTATGCAAAACCTGCCCATTTTTCAATGTCCAACTTACATCTGTCCAGATAGATTAGAGATTCATTAAGGACTACATATTATTTGTTTTGTATATGCCACACAGTGTGATTCCAAGTTCTGTACCATACATGGGCACCAAATAAATATCTAGTAAGTAATTGAGAGAATGTTTTGAACATTTCACTTCATAAAGCAAATTAGACTGTATGGAATATCTGTTTATCTATGTGCTTGCAGTTCATTTCAAAATTTATACATAAAATTATATCAACATACGTTTAATGATAATAATCCAGCTGATTTTCTAAAAGAAAAAAATCTGTAAACCCAATATATTTCTGTGTTTTTTTATCAAAATACGTTATATATTTTTTTAATTTTTTTCCATAGGCACAAACAAATAGTCTAGTAGTAGACTATGAAAATCAGCTAAAAATACTTTCTGACTTACAAAACTCTCCACCAGCTGTATACCCACCTGTTTGTTATGCCAATCCAGTTTTTTTACTATTCTTGGTATCATAAAGTCTACAACATGCTAAAAATTTTATAAACTATTAATAAAATTAAAATAACTAATATTAATAAGAGAGAGTTTAATAATGAATACAGGCTTTCTTCTAGGTTGATTTCATGTTAGATACAGTTGTTATAGGTAAATCAATAAGGCAAATAAAGAAGATAACAATCCCGTTCTTCTGTCAGAATTTTTTTATTTTCCTACTTCTGGACAAAGATAGACCCTCAATTATAGAGTACCTTTGCTGTGCAGTGGCTCAGACCCTGGGAAACAGATTCAGAATCTGTGTCATTTGATTCCAGATGGAAGAAGATGCAAGATGCAGTTGAGATAGTAGACATGCTTTATTCAGATGTGTTAACAGCCTCCAGCCTCTAGTTCCAGCTTTATTTTTCCCCAGTCAGTTCCATTTAGCCCCCAGAAAGTACCATTCTGCCCCCAAGTCCTTTTCATAGGTCTTTTTATATGCAGGCCAGTCAAAGAAGGCACACTGCCAACAAGTTACATCAGTGGACACATCCTCACAAGCAAATGTTTATGACCTCAAGAACAAATGCTGAACCAGAGTGCTTATGACCTTGACTACACACTGAAAACAGCTTACCAAGAAGCCTCTGTGAGATTCAGCAATATCAAGGTGCTAAGCAACTCAGTGAGACCCTGTCTCTACATAAAACACAAAATAGGGCTGAGGATGTGGCTCAGTGGTCAAGTACCCCTGAGTTCAATCCCTGGTACCAAAAAAAAAGAAGCCTCTGTGAAGGAGCCTAACTATAGACATTTTGGGCCTGCTCCCCAGATTTTCTGCTAACTCTTTCTCATTTTACCTTCTTCATGTCATCTACTCCAAATATGAAGGGGAAAATGAATGCAGAAGGCACGATTATACTTGCTCTGTGGTGTCATCTGATTCTGGGATACCCATTCACAGCCCCCAGCTGTTAGTGCTTCAGTATTCACCTCAGCTATTGAACATAAAGAAACAAGCTTTTCTCTGTACCTCTCAGCCGCATATATGTGTGGTACACACCCTTTGTGCCTACCACCAGACTCCATTATCAGATGTCTTTAATACAGAGTTCCCTGTTGGTTTGTCTGAGATTCAGTCACATCTTCACCACAGTCTGAGGTTCTTCCTACCCAACTTGGTTCACCCTCCCTGCTCTACTTTTGTAGGTGTCAAATCTGCTTCCTCCCTGTTCATCCTTCATGGTCTAATGCAACTAACTTCTTGAACTGGTCATTTTCTCTAAGTATCTTCTCTTCAGAGGACCCCCAACTGATGCACATATCAATATTTTATATTTTCCTCTATAATATTTGAGTTAAAATAGTATGTGCATTATATATATATGTATACACACAGATACTATACACATTTAAATTTAATTACCTCATGCATAGCATGATGCAGAATGAGTACTTTTCAGTTTTCACAATGATCTCGCTCATCTTAACCTTTATGTAAATGACTTCTAAATTTATTATCCTTTTTTTGGTGAGAGAGAATTACATCACTTCAACAGAAACTAGATTATAGTTCTTGGATATAGAGAAAGATAGCATAATTAGCAAATTCTTTACATTATACAGAAGAAAATCTTCAGAGGGTTATTTTTTGTGATCACTAGATATTCATAGAGGATATTTGTACACACATACACATGCATTGCAATAGAGTTTTATTAGGCTCCTAATAAAAGAAGTTAACATTTATTCCCACAGGTCCACAGTGTGAATGTTATACTTTGTCCTCTGAGATGCCTACTGTTATAAGTAAACAAAAAAGCATTAGGACATTCTGTTGTCCATAAATAACAATTATTTAAAATGACATAGGAGAATCATACATTGAACACAGATCTTCACTAAAGATACATATTTTAAATGGAGTGATCAAAGTAGGTATTACAAATAAGACGATCAACATAGGTAATCAGGAAAAATGCAGACAACTAAAGTTTTTTCTTCAAAGCAATCATCATAGGAAGGTATAATTTTATTCTGATGAAGCTATTTTTGATCAGATAGTTTTAGACTTCACTTTCGGTATTATCTTAATAATTAGTTCATAAATTGTCCAAGAAAAAAGTCACATTGCTGTTTATCCATACATTTGTTTAAATCCACTGATATCCACCTTATTCATAACACTTCTTTCTGAGTAACTTCTAGATATTTCAAAATTGAAATATATCACCAAAGAATAAAGATATGCCATATTCAAAGATATTTTTCAAATATACACTTTTCAAACCAAACCTTAGGAAAGAATTTCTGGAGCTTCAAACAATGGGAGAATTATTTGGATGAACTAATTTTCCTGACTATTGAATCTGAAAATAACACATATGCTTTATTCTGTTGGCTAATATTTAGGTTTTATTTAGTTTTCTTACTGTCTAGTGACAGGCCATTAGTCTTCAAACTCTACTAAAAATATTTAGAGCCAAATTTTCTCAAAATAATGTTATTCAGAAAATGCCTAAGCCTCTGCACTTACAAAGAATCTATGAACCTATGGAAACTTTCATTCTTTCTTAGAAGTACTATTTTTTGAAAATTTCCTTCCTATCATTGAGCTCATAGAATTGGATTGTCAGATCAGGCTAACATGAATCATAATTAGACTCTCATATTCTTAGTCAGTATCATACTCTACTAAATAATATCAACCAAAAAGATCATACAAGCAGAGAAATGACTGGGACATCAAGGGTAGCTGCTCAAGTCCTTCCTTTCTGAGTCAGGCATGCCCTCCTGGCTAAGATGCATGAGGTCTTCAGGGGATATTCAGGAGATTCCATGGTTTAGGAAACATTTTCAAAGGATCCAAGCACACAATTGCAGTTTTGTTTGTTACAGGAAGAGCTTGGCCTAGGCATGAGACTAAGGGCACTCTAGAGATGAAGTTTTTCCTGCTATTAAATATCACTAGTCTTTTCACCCTGAGATATAATCGATGAGATTAAAACTGCCTTAACTCCTTCCTCCTAATCAACTAATACAATTTTAAGGGTAGAAAAGAGAAGAAAACACAATGTTTGGAATTCAGTCTTCCCAGGGCATTACCAGATCTGGAGGTATATGGCAGCGAAAGGAAAGAAAGAAAAAGAAAGAAGGAAAGAAGGAAGGAAGGAAGGAAGGAAGGAAGGAAGGAAGGAAGGAAGGAAGGAAGGAAGGAAGGAAGGAAGGAAGGAAGGAAGGAAGGAAGGAAGGAAAGAAAGAAAGAAAGAAAAGAAAAGAAAAGAAAAGAAAAGAAAGAAAGTCAATTAACAAAATGGTAGGAAGAAATTGTGACTCCTGGTAATCTAGTAACTAAAATCACTCTCTGTGTATAGATAAACTAATAACTTTCTCATGAGGGAGTCTATAGCAGACTGTGATACAATAAAAATGTCAACATAGGGGAGACTGGGCCTAAGTGATGCCTGGGACTGCCCCCAGTTCCACTCCAGAGTTCCTACCCACCTGCAGGAGCACAGGCCAAGGCCCTGGACCACTTTCAGGGACAGCTGCAGGAGCGCAGCCAAGGGCAAACCAGAAACTGCTACCTGTCAATCCCAGGGGAACCCAGACCCAGGTGAAGGACTGCCTCTGGGGACCCCTGTGGGAGACCAGGCCTAAGTCCATGACAGAGTCCCTGCCTACAGGCGGGAGCACAGGCCAAGACCCAGGACCACTTTCAAGGATCCTGCAAGAGCCAAGCCAAGGTCAGCTCCAAGATGGCTACCCACCAATCCGCCGACCCACAAGGGAACCCAGGCCCTGGCGAAAGACTGCATCTGGGGACCCTGGTGGCTGAGGCCCAGGACCACCTCCAGTTGAGCACCAGAGCCCCTGCTGATCCACAGAAGCCCATACCTGCTAGACTCACACCTGCAATCTCTGAGGGAGTCCAGGCACAGATCAGGCCTAGGACTGCCCTCACAGGTCTGTGTAAGAGCACAGGCCCAGGAACACCCTTGCACATAGTGGGGAATCCACGCTGTTCTGTTCCCGTATCCATCTTGTACACAGCAACCATCTCCATAGTTCTTCCCATGTATAGCCTCTACTTTGGGTCAACAGACAGGGCTCATAGGCAGTGGCTTGCCAAAGCCCTGCATCATCAACCAATCAGCCCAAAGAAGCCATTGTAAGTCCATCCTTTTAGCCCCATCTCTGAAAGTGTTTGCATCCATCTTGGGCCACTCCCACTGCCATCTTGAGTTACCTCCACTACTACCACCACCATCTTTAGTGGCAGTAGTGTCCATCTGGGGATACCTGCTGTGGACTGGAAGTGAACTCCAAGGTAAGATACAGGTAATCTGTAGTGTCACTACAACACTGTAGGATAGAAACCACAATACCTCAAATTGGCATTGCAAGAAAGGAAGATACATAATCAACATGAAAAAACAAGGGAAGAAAGTGCCCCAAATAAACCAAGATGGTACAATAATAGAATCCATTGACAGCACAGTTGACAAAATATCAGAGAAAGAATTCAGAATTCACATAATTAAAATGATCTGCAAATTAAAGAATGACTTAAGTGAGCAAATACAGGTCAAAATTGATCACTCCAACAAACAGATAAGAGAGCAAATAAAGGCAACCATTGATGACACCAGCGAAGAGATAAGAAAGCAAATACAGGTAGAAAAGATTACTTTAAGAAAAAGCTAGAGGGCTGGGATTGTAGCTCAGCAGTAGAGCGCTTGCCTCGCATGCGTGAGGCCCTGGGTTCGATTCTCAGCACCACATACAAAGCAATAAAAAAATAAAGACATTGTGTCCATCAACAACTAAAAAATATTTAAAAAAAAAAAAGAAAAAGAAAAAGCTAGAGATTGTGAGAAAAAATCAGAAATTCTTGAAATGAAGGAAACAATAAACCAAATAAAAAACTCAGTAAAAAGCATCACCAGCAGACTAAATCATCTGGAAGACAGAACCTCGGCTAATGAAGACAAAATATACAACCTTGAAAATAAACTTGACCATACAGTGAAGACGGTAAGAAATCATGACCAAAACTTGCAGGAATTATGGGACAGCATCAAAACACAAATCTAAGATTTATCATGATAGAAGAAGGCACAGAATTTAAAACCAAAGGAATGCACAATATCTTCAATGAAATAATATCAGAAAATTTCCCAAACATGAAAAATGAATTGGAAAATCAAATACAAGAGGTTTACAGGACACCGAATGTAAAAATCTACAACAGATCTACACCGAGGCACATTATAATAAAAATGCCCAGCATACACAATAAGGATAGAATTTTAAAGGCCACAAGAGAGAGGAACCAGATTACATACAGGGGGAGACCAATTCAGATCTTAGCAGATTTTTCAACCCAGGCCCTAAAAGCCAGGACATCGTGGAACAACATATTCCAAGCTCTGCAAGAAAATGGATGCTAACCAAGAATCTTATATCCAGCCAAATTGAGCTTCAGATTGGATGATGAAATAAAAACCTTCCATGATAAACAAAAGTTAACAGAATTTACAGCAAGAAAGCCTCCACTACACAATATTCTTGGCAAAATATTCCATGAAGAGAAAATGACAACCAACAATGAAAATATACAAAAAGAGGAACTACACTAAAAAGGGGGGGTGGAATCAAAGGAGAAACCAAGTCAAGATAAAAACCAAAAATAAACCAAAAAGACCAGGATTACAAATCATATTTCAATAATAACCCTGAATATGAATGGCCTAAACTCATCAGTTAGAAGTCATAAAACAGACTGGATTAAAAAAAAAAAAAAAGACCCAACAATATGCTGCTTTCAAGAGACTCATCTCACAGAAGAAGACATTCACAGATTAAAAGTGAAAGAGTGGGGAAAAACGTATCACTCACATGGACCCCGTAAACAAGCAGGAGTTTCCATCCTCCTATCAGATAAAGTGGACTTCAAACCAAAGTTAGTGAAAAGGGAAAAAGAAGGACATTTCATATTTCTTAAGGGAATCATACATCAATAAGACATAACAATCATAAATATCTATGCCCCAAACAATGGGGCATATATGTATACCAAACAAATCCTTCTCAATTACAAGAATCAAATAGACCACAACACAATAATACTTGGTGACTTTAACACAGCTCTCTCACCACTGGATAGATCTTCCAAACAAAAACTAAACAAAGAAACCATAGAACTTAATAAAATAATCAATCATTTAGACTTAACAGACATATATAGAGTGTTCCATCCATCAATGATCAAATACTTTTTTCTCAGCAGCACATGGATCCTTCTCCAAAATATATTATATGTTATGTCACAAAGCCAGTCTTAGAAAATACAAAAAAATAGAGATACAACCCTGTATCCTATCTGACCACAATGGAATAAAATTAGGAATCAATGACAGATCAAAAAATTTGAAACTACTCCAACTCCTTGAGACTAAATAATATGCTATTAAATGACACACAGATAACAGAAGACATCAGGGAAGAGCTAAAAAAATTCTTAGAGGCAAATGAAAACTCCAATACAACATATCAAAATCTCTGGGACACCATGAAGGTAGTGCTAAGAAGAAAGTTCATAGCATAAACTCATTTATTAGAAGAAGTAAAAGTCAACAAATAAATGAATTGACTCTTCATCTCAAAGCCTTAGAAAAGGAAGAACAAATTAACACCAAAAGAAATAGAAGACAGGAAATAATCAAAATTAGGGCTGAAATCAATGAAATTGAAACAAAAGAAACAATTCAAAAAATTGACAAAACAAAAAGTTCATTCTTTGAAAAAAATTAACAAAATTGACAAACCCTTAGCCACCCTAATGAAAAGAAGGAGGGAGAAAACTCAAATTACTAAAATTCGTGATGAAAAAGGAAATATCACAACAGACACTACTGAAATACAGAGGATAATTAGAAAGTATTTTGAAAATTTATACTCCAGTAAAAGAGAAAACCCTGAAGACACCGGCAAATTTCTAGAGGCATATGACCTACCCAAACTGAACCAACAGGACATACACAACTTAAACAGTCAATTTCAAGCAAGGACATAGAAGATGCCATCAAAAGCCTACAAACCAAGAAAAGCCCAGGACCTGAAGGATTCTTAGCTGAGTTATACAAGACCTACAAAGAATAATTAATACCAATAATCCTCAAACTATTTCATAAAATAGAAAAGGAGGGAACTCTTTCAAATTCATTCTATGAAGTGAGTATCACCCTGATTCCAAAAACAAACAGAGACACATCAAAGAAAGAAAATTTCAGACCAATATCTCTGATGAATATAGATGCAAAAATTCTCAATAAAATTTTGGAAAATCACATACAAAAACATATTTAAAAAAATAGTGCACCATGATCAAGTGCAGTTCATTCCAGGAATGCATGTTTGGCTCAACATACGGAAATCAATTAATGTAATCCATCACATCAATAGACTTAAACATAAGAATCATGATTTTATCAATTGATGCAGAGAAGGCATTTGACAAAATACAGCACACTTTTATGTTCAAAACACTAGAAAAACTAGGGATAGTAGGAACATACCTCAACATTGTTAAAGCAATATATGCTAAGCCCAAGGCTAACATCATCCTAAATGGAGAAAAATTGGAAGCATTCCCTCTTAAAACAGGAACAAGACAGGGATGCCCTCTTTCACCACTGCTATTCAACAAGGTCCTTGAAATACTAGCCAGAGCAATTAGACAGATGAAAGAAATTAAAGGGCTACGAATAGGAAAAGAAGAAATGAAACTATCATTATTTGTGGACGACATGATTCTATACTTCAGGATCCAAAAAATTCCACCAGAAAACTTCTAGAATTAATAAATAAACTCTGCAAAGTAACAGGATATAAAATCAACACCCATAAGTCAATTGCATTTCTATACATCAGTGATAAATCCTCTGAAAGAGAAATTAGGGAAACTACCCCATTCACAATAGCCTCAAAAAATAAAATACTTAGGAATCAATCTAACAAGAGAGATGAAAGAGCTCTACAATGAAAACTACAGAACACTGAAGAAAGAAATTGAAGAAGACCTTAGAAGATGGAAAAATCTCCCATGCTCTTGGATAGGCAGAATCAATATTGTCAAAATGGCCATACTACCCAAAGTGCTGTATAGATTCAATGCAATCCCAATTAAAATCCCAACGCCATTCCTTATAGAAATAGAAAAGGCAATCATGAAATTCATTTGGAAGAATAAGAGACCCAGAATAGCCAGAGCAATCCTTAGCAAGAAGAGTGAAGCAGGAGGCATGACAATAACTGACCTCAGATTATACTACAAAGCTATAGTAACAAAAATGGCATGGTACTGGCACCAAAATAGACATGTAGATCAATGGTATAGAATAGAAGACACAGAGACAAACTCACTTAAATACAGTTACCTTATACTAGATAAAGGTGCCAAAAACATACATTGGAGAAAAGATAGCCTCTTGAACAAGCGGTGCTGGGAAAACTGGAAATCCATATGAAGCAAAATGAAACTAAACCCCTATCTCTCACCATGCACAAAATTCAACTCAAAGTGGATCAAAGACCTAGGAATTAGACCAGAGATCCTACGCCCAATAGAAGAAAAAGTAGGCCCAAATCTTTATCATGTCAGATTAGGACCTTACTTCCTTAAAAAGACTCCTAAAAAGCACAAGAAGTAAAATCAAGAATCTCACGCTTGTAATCCCAGCACTTAGGGAGGCTGAGACAGGAGAATCGCGAGTTCAAAGCCAGCCTCAGCAATAGCGAGGTGCTAAGCAACTCAGTGAGACCCTGTCTCTACAAAAAAACACAAAATAGGGCTGGGGATGTGGCTCAGTGGTCGAGTGCCCCTGAGTTCAATCCCCAGTACCAAAAAAAAAAAAAAAAGAATCAACAAATGGGATGGATTCAAACTAAAAAGCTTCTTCTCAGCAAAAGAAACAATCAATGAAGTGAACAGAGAGCCGACATTCTGAGAACAAATCTTTGCCACACACACATCTGATTGGGCACTAATATCCAGGATATAAAAAGAACTCTAAAATATTAACATCAACAAACAACCCAATCAATAAATGGGCTAAGGAGCTGAACAGACACTTCTCAGAAGATGATATACAATCTATCAACAGACATATGAAAAATTGTTCAACATCTCTAGCAATCAGAGAAATGCAAATCGAAACTACCCTAAGATTTCATCTCACACCAGTCAGAATGGCAGTGATCAATAATACAAACAAGTGTTGGCAAGGATGTGGGGGAAAAGGCGCACTCATACATTGCTGGTGGAACTACAAATTGGTACAACCAATCTGAAAAGCAGTATAGAGATTCCTTATAAAACTTGGAGTGGAACCACCATTTGACCCAGCTATCCCACTCCTGAAGGTATAGCCAAAGTACTTAAAAACAGCATACTATAGTGACACGGCCACTTCAATGTTTCTAGCAGCTCAATTCACAATAGCTAAACTGTGGAACCAATCTAGACATCCTTCAATGATGAATGGATAAAGAATCTGGTGTATAGCCAGGTGCAGTGGTACAAGCCTATAATCCCAGCACGTAGGGAGGCTGAGACAGGAGAATCGCGAGTTCAAAGCCAGCCTCAGCAATGGTGAGGCGCTAAGCAACTCAGTGAGACTTTGTCTCTACATAAAACACAAAATAGGACTGGGGATGTGGCTCAGTTGGCAAGTACTCCTGAGTTCAATCTCCAGTACCAAAAAAAAAAAAAGAATCTGTTGTATATATATACACAATGGAATATTACTCAACAATAAAAGAAAATAAAATTATGGAATTTGCAGGTAAATGGATGGAGTTGGATACTATCATGCTAAGCAAAGTAAGCCAATCCCAAAAAATCAAATTACCAATGTTCTCTCTGATAAGTGGATGATCCATAATGAGGGAGAGGACATGGTAGAATGGAGAAAATTTGGTCAAAGGAGAAGGAGGGAAGAAGGGTATGGGGGCAGTAAAGATGGTAGAATGAGATGGACATTATAGCCCTAGCTTCATGTATAACTGCATATATGATGTGATTGTATATCATGTACAACCAGAGAAATTAAAATTTGTGCTTCATCTGTGTGCAATGAATCAAAATGCATTCTGCTATCACATATACCTAAGTAGAATAAATTTTTTTAAAAAATTAAAAAATAAAACATTGTAGCATTAAAAAAAGTCAACATAATGTATCCAGATATTAGTGCCTGCCATGGAGGAACTTTTATAAAGAAGTACATACTTGCAACCATACTGAATGTTTAGAAGGAATGCAGTTATTTAAAAATCTTATTGCAATCTTGTCAAATTTTTTGCAATGACTTTCAAGTTCCTCTAAGATTGGTTCATACAACACCTCAGAAAGCCTGTTCTCTCTAACTTTATCTCAACTATTCTGCTCTGGGCATATGTACATGAACTTTAAAGCCCTTGCTCTGCCTACTTTGCTATGCATGAATTGCTCTTCTAGGTAAGTGCATGATCCCCATCTCAGATTTTTCTCAGAATGCATTTTTCCCAGTAGACCTCTTCTCACATTCTTTCAAATAGCAAACCATTTCCATTACCAATTCAACTTAATCTTGCTTTACATTACTGTGCATTGCATTTAATACCTTTTGCTATAGCTTACAGATACTCATTTTATTTTTTCTTCTCTACCAACAGAAGATGAGCTCCAGAAGGGTAAGGATCAATATTGATTTTATTGATTGATACAACTCAGACACTTAAAACAGTTCCTGACATAGAATAAGGACTCAATAAATACTTAATCAATGAATGGATATGTCTGAAGACAATAATGCAAAAAATACAGACATGGTATAATCAAGAAAAAGTCAGTAAAGGATACAGAATCTAACAGAAAATACAAGCATGCAAACAGTTTAGTAATTAATTTTATAAGTCTGGAAATTAACAGTCTGATGCATTCACTTCAATCTAGTGGTGATAAAATAAGACAGTTTGAAACAAAAAGTAAAATGTTAAACATGTGGATGTTTTAGTTTTGTCTAGATACAAGTTCTATCACTTATGAGCTAGAAGAACTTAAACCCTCCAGTTTCTCCTGGCTTTGGCAACTTACCAATATTATAGGATGATAATGCCTATTTTAAACATTTCTTAAAGTCGTTCAGATTTAATAGTTATATAAAGTATTGATCTCAGGGAATGACTTAGTAAAATAGTGATTTATTAAAATTTTGAGGATGACATTAAGAGGAAAAGGACCTGTGCCCACTATCAGCAAATATATAGTCTTTTAAATGCAGCACAGAGGGTCACATAAATTTTACTACACCATACATTTGCAGAAATACAGCTCCTTTTTGTTCATAATTAATTTTTCCATGACATAGAAACTAAACTGCGTTTTATGCAATGTCAGTCCAATCCAATAATTTGAAAGGTCATGCAACTTCTATGACTACTTTTGTTAGTAAAAATATTTAATTCCCAATATAGCCACTCCATCTCCAGTCTATCCTTTTTGATACCTAAAAATAAAAGGGGAGGAATATATAGCTTACCATCCTTGGGGAATAACATCCAAGGACTTCTCTTATTTAATGCAGTCAGTGTTTCTGGTAGCAATGCCCTTTACTTTCTGATCACTAATGTTCTAAAAGTTTCTGGTAAGCCAGGATCCTTCTGAAGACTTCATGGATGACTCTGTGGCTTATGATTTCTTCATAGGTCTTTGGCACTTAACATCCCCTCCATTCAGCCAGCCTCCTGGCCTGGAGTTTTCTACCTGCCTACTGTGGGATAACCTAACCTTCCTGCCATCTTCCTGATACCAAGCTATTAGTCTCTCTTTTCAGAGCTCCTGACACAAAGAGGGCCAAACAGGCACATACCATATCGGAGAGTACCACTGTCCTCAAAAGTAATTAGTTATACATTCTTGGGATGGAGAAGGTTAATCACATGTGTCAGTTTGTCCAGCAAATCCTGGATTCTTCTAATTGGCCCTGTATGATTTCTTTCACTCTCAAAAATGTTGCACTCTAGATAATAAATTGGACTGTCAGCCCATAAATAAGATAAAAAGCTAAAAAGCTCTGCTCTCATCATCCCCACTTATTTATCTAGGATGCTTGTGCTCTGTACCATACCTTAGAAAGCAAAAACTCAGAAAACAAAATCAAAATGCAGAAGCCTGACAGCTTCACTTTCCTCTTCTTCGCCCTCTTTATTCTCCTCTCTTTTTCAGACTTCAATCTCTGGCTGAGCTTTCACAGAAGTATTTTTTACATATTTCAGGAGACATCTATGAGCGAAGCCCTCCAGCCTAAATTGCTGGCATAATAGCAAGGTAAATAAACTCTGCTTAATTCCTCCTTAAAACAATAGTCTTGCAAAGTCTATACTGCTGCATAACCCTGCTTTTGCATGGGAGAAATTGAACATTTGGCTTCTAGACGCTGCTTTGTCAGAGCTTCTGTGCCTATTGGGTCATATTGTAAGAACCAAGAGTATAATACTCACATTACCCACCCTGGAGTTTCCTGCTATTGGTTTTCTCCTAATGACTTTTTCAATCTTACATCAATCCAACTGAAGATCTCCTTCAAAGAGATTAACTTTGATTACTTAAGTAGTAAAGGCAATAAAGAATACCCCTGACATTTTAAAGTGAACATGTCTTAATCAGAACATGAAACCAGAGCTGAGCAGGAGCAAAACTGTGAAGGAGGTAACAATTTGCCTCCAGATTGCTTCTCATTTCTAATTAGCACCTTCCTTCCTGCTGACCCATGTTCATCTCCAGGCATCCTTCCTATCATTCCTCGGCCAAATTATTCTTCTCCTAAAACTATGTTTTTTGTTCTTGAAAAAATTCTTTTTTTAATACATGGACACAATATCTTTATTTTGTTTATTTATTTTTTTTATGTGGTGCTGAGGATCGAACCCAGTGCCTCACGTGTGTCAGGCAAGCGCTCTGCCACTGAGCCACAGTCCCAGTCCCTTGAAAAAAATTCTTGATATACTCTTTAATCATTTACCAGTATCTGTTCCCCAAACATAAGCAACTGGGAAAACTAAGAAAATAATGGAAACTATGCACAGGTGCTCCTCAAACTTAATATGAGGTCACATCTTGATAAAGCCCTCATAAATTGAAAACAAACATGGAAAATGCATTTCATACACTAACCCACCAAACAGCACAGCTTAGCAACATAGTACACTATAGAGCATCAGGTGTTCACCTATGATTCTCTGGCATGCAAGGCAATATCTTACTACATGTCAGTAGCCCAGGTAAAGATCAAAATTCAATACTTGAAGTATGGTTTCTACTAAATGTACATCAGTTCTCAACTCCCAAAAAGTAAAAATACTATAAGTCAAACTATTTCAAGTCAGGGATCATCTGTATATTAAATGTCAAGAGGACAGCGTCTGCCATAGCTCTGTCTCATTCCAAAAATACAATTTTAATGAAAGAAAAGACAGAGGTTTTAGAAATTCATCTATATAAATTTGTTTTCTAGAAAATTAGGATTTTTTCCAAATATAGTTCACTTGTATAATTTTTTTAAGATGGAAATCTTGGACTGGGGATATTTTCTTGAAAAATTTTGGCTGTATCCACCTTCACAAGTCACACAAGCATCACACATGCACACACACTATCACATGAAAAGGTATTTGTGCACAAAGAAGGGAAATGGAAAAAAATTTTTGGCTGAGCTCCTTCTAAGTGCCAATTATTATGCCTATATATTATCATATGCCAAGTATTATGCATATGTATTATTTTAACTTATCTCCAAATGTGTAATAAGTAATAATAACAATTAGCATTCTTCAAGCACTTATGCTTAGTGTGTACCAAATGCTTCTATAGAACTGTGTCATTTAATTCTTACAGCAACTCTAAAGGATAGGTATCACTGTTGTTCTCACTTGGCAAATGATGCTAAGACCCACAGAGGCTAACTAACTCAGAATCACACAGCTAGTAAATAAGCCAGTCAGGACTTAAACCCAAGCTTCTTACAGAGCCTGTGCTCCCAATCACTAAACCATACTGATGCCCAGAAAAGGAGAAGAAATAAGTAGTAGTCAGCCCAGGAAACAAACATTATGCACAGAGCCAGAATAAACAGCAAGTAATATAGATAGGAGCAAGATTCTGAAAGAACCTGTTAGGAAGCCTAACATCACAGTTAAGCTGCCTTCTCAGTAGTTAAGCCCCAGCTCTCTTGTTCTTAAAGAGTGTCCAGGCCCTAGGTGTCACTGGGAATGAGACAGAGCTATGGCAGACACTGTCCTTTGACTAACTCAAAAGTCTTTTCCCACCTGACCTTTGGATGGCTACCTACTACAAAATCCAGAAAGCTACATACTATTTTCCCCAGACACAGTAATAATTACTTACTTGACAGAATTCTATCAAAGAGCTATGAGTCAAAAAGGGAACTCTAGTAGAAAATCTCTAATAAAGGTTTTATTCACTGACTTAAGAGAGAGAGAGAGAGTGTATGTGTTCCACCTTTCTCTTGTTCTTCCTTCTAGAACATAGGCATAAAGCCTGGGATTGCAGCCGCCACCTTGAGCCTATAAAATGATAAAAGTGAAGTGAAAAAAGAACACTGGGAATAGTAGAACAGACATAAAGTGAGGATATAGATTCCAGGTGACACTAAAGAAAAATTGACTTAAACCAAGCCTTCATCTACCTAGAGACTTATGTGAGAAAAATAAACCCCATTTCATTAAGACTTTCTTTTAAGCTAAACATATTCCAAAAAGACATGAAGCCTTAACAAATTGGATCAATTTTTATTTCATTTTGTCAGAGTAGAATCAGCAAAGTTTCAACTAAATAATTAACACATTATTTATTACATTTGTTGCCTTCTCTTTTCCAGTAGATAAAGCACTTTGTGAGAGTAAAGATATGTCAGTGAGCATGATTTTGGTAGATTATGGATTCTCCTTCTTTTTACAAGTCAAGTTTAAACATACTTTAGAACCTATTTGTACTTCTTCTCCCATAAGGGCTTTCAATGTTTTGTTTTCCATTATTTTTAAATTGTGAACAACAAACTGGTTTATGCTACATTTCAAAAATAAGAAGTAAAAAGTGGTCCCAGGGGCCTGGGGATACAGCTCAATATTAGAACACATGCTTAACTTTGTGGGTTCAATGCCCAGCATACCTTGCAAAACAGTGGTTCCTTTCTTTGAAAATAAAAATAATTTAAAATATTCCTTTAAAATTAAAAAAAAAATCCAAATGCTTAGGTTGGCAAGCTCTCTAATTACAATTATTAAGCACCTATCATGTGTTCATCTATGAACTAAGCTATAAATATAATAAAAATTATTTACAATATTTAAAATGTTTTTATTCACTATTTTATGGCCTGTTCATGTGTGCTAATTTGTTGTTCATGCTAGATAGTGTGTATTTCTGGAATAAAGGTTCTCAAACATAAGACAGCATAAGAATTTCCTCAAGTATTTATTAAAGATGAAGAGTCATAGACTCAAACTCCAAATTCTGATTCAGCAGATCTGTGGTAAGCCCCATCAGCAATCTATGAATGTAATAAGCACCCTAGGAAATTGTGATGGAATCAAAATCAATGACCTGAATAACTGTTCTGAAGGGTAGGAACAATCTTTTTAGTTCTCTTTGTTCAGAATGTTCCCAATCACTAGATTTACAAATTGCTGATGAAAAATTATGTATGATTTATATACAGTTTGAATAAGTCAGAGTATAATATATATAAAATAAAACATATCAAGAGTTTTTGTTTTTGCCATAAGGACGTTTTCATAGAGTTTATATTATCACACTCCACTACTATTAAAAGATATTAACTATAATATAAGTTCTAACCAAATTTAGATTTGCTACAGCATATTCTTTATACTTATTGAAATTCCAGTCTTCAATGGTATTTGTTGGCAATGCTGGTTATATAAAATAGATGACATTATAAGCAAAATCTGTTTTGGTTCTACTCATTCAATTAAAGTCAGAATTTTATTCTCCTCCAGCTCTCCTCCACACAAGGATTATTTCACGGAGCAGTTTGTAAGTCAAACTTTGCAATTTCAATTACTGTCACAGCAAGGATCACAGTCTTTATAAAGCCCTTTATGATCTTTTCTCAAAAGGTTAAATTTTTGAGCATTGTGCTTCTGCTTCTTTCATTCAATTTATCTCGTCCCTTTTCATTTCCCTATGTGATCTGACGTGTTCCATCATGGAGTTGAAAATAAACTATTTATGATTAGAAACTATTCCCTATCATAAAAGGAAATAAGGTCAAATGTTTTCCACAAGATGGAGAATGAATGATGTTTTCTGACATGTAGGATTACTAAATACCAAAGGTAGGAAGAATGAAAAAAAGAGAGATTGGAATAATAATAATCGACATTTTAGTGAAATATATACTACCAAATAAATTATAAACATGTCTTGTTGCCCATGAAACAATATAGTTCTATTTGTCCCTTTGCTTCTTTAAATAAACATTTCTTTCCCAATTTTCCTCATCTTTTTCTCGATCACATTTCTATGACACATTTCTATGAATCTGGTGAGTTGCAACTATTTTGCAAAACTACAGTATGCATATTTATTTGTTAAAACTGATGCTTCAAATCAACTCTATATGCAATATGCAGTGCTAATTTGCCAGAAAGTAATAATGACATTTTCAGGTTCATGACATGAACAGGGCAAATTTGGTCAGAGTCTGAGACACTAAAAGTGAATTCAGTCTAAGGAGATTAGACATCTTCATTATAAAATATCTGATTAGGCATAGAAGAAAAGCAAAACCAATGTAGCTGCACAAGAAGCATTCCAATTTATTAAGATTTTTAAAGACTTTATATTGAATATAAAAATAAACAGTACATACCAAAAGATAAATAGTCAAGTACAATGTCATGCTGTAAAATGCCAACAGGAAAGCAAAAGTCATTATAAGCCCATTGAGAAGCCAGCTCAAGCCAACAAAAACAATGCTTTAACACACAGAAATAGGAACAGAACAAGGTAAGAATAGTTTTTTGAAAACAAGTGGTGTCCTGCTGATGGCTGGCAGTAGCAAAACAAAACAACTCAGTTTTATCCTTTTTTCTCTGTCAATAAAAAAGATCATAAAGCTGAGGGTATAAGTCCTACTGGCAGGCAGAAATCAAAACCAAGAATAGAAAGGCAAGAAAGCATTTATCTCCCTAAAATAAATGCAAGAATCCTAGTTAGGCAAACTGCCTTTCAGGACTGAGAGAACTTCAAGACAACATTACAAAAGCTTTACATTATAAATAACTAAAGAGAAACAGGTTGTATATCTCTTTACTCTGATTGCCAAGACCAAAAAAAGGATAAAATAAAAATTTAGAATATAATAATAAAACATTGTTTTAGTCAACTTTTTCATCACTATGACCAAAAGGTCTAAGAAGGAAAAGTAAAAGAGAAAAAGGTTGTTTATTTATTTTTATTAAAACTTTATAGTTACACATAATAGTTGGGTTCTAATTCTATGAAGAATGCCCCATAAAACTTATACATGCATGGAATTCGATTTCATTCATGACCTGCCCCTTTCCTTCCCTCTTTACCCTGTCATCCTCCTTTTTTTCTTATTAGAAATGGCTGTATTTTCTCCAAAATATTTTTTGGCCCCTTTGTCAAGTATCATGTGGCTGTAAGTATGTGGATTTGTCTCTGTGTCTTCTATTCTGTTCCATTGATCTTCATGTCTATTTTGGTACTAATTCCATGATATTTTAGTTAAGCTATTCTGGGTCTCTTATTCTTCAAAATGAATTTAAAAATTGTTTTTCTAATTCTGTGAAGAATGTTATTGGTACTTTGATGGAGACTGTATTGAGTCTGTATATTGCTTTTGGTAGTATAGCCATTTTAACAATATTAATTCTGCCTTTCCAAGGACATAGGATGTCTTTCCATCTTCTATGGTATTCTTCAATTACTTTCTTCAATGTTCTATAATTTTCACTGTAGAGCTCTTTTACCTCCTTGAATAGACTTGAGTAGATTAATTTTCAAAGTATTTTTTGAAGTTATTGTGAACAACTGTTGGAGTACAGGAAAGCTATTATTTATGAGTACTGATCTTCTATCCTGCTATTTTGTTGAACTCAATGATAAGCACTAGAAGTCTCCTTGTGGATTTCTTTGCATCTTCTATACATAGGATCATGTCATCAACAGTGTATTTTGGTCCATGCTTTCAGAAGTCTCAGTTCATAGACAGCTAACTCCATACCTCTGGGCCCAAGATGAGGCAGAACATCATGGCAGAAGGGTGTGTAGAGGAAAGAAGCTCAGAACCAGGAAGCAGAGAGAGAGAGAGTTCTGCTCACCAAGGCACACTTCCTCCAGCCACACCGACCAGCCTAAGATTAACACTCAGTTACTGCATATCAGTAAATTAATTCCACAATTAAGTTACACCTCTCATGATCTAAATCCTTTCACCTCTAAAAATTCTTGCATTATTTCACACATGGGCTTTTGTGGAATACCACATATTGAAACCATAACAGTCATTATTAGTTGTTGGATAAAATGTATCTACCAGTTTTCCTCATTGCTTCTCTGGGGGAGATCATGAGATGGGTTTCTGGGTAAGATGGAGTAGAATATCCCTCAATCAAAATTCACACAGACAGAAACAACACCATGACTCATGGTCACTAAGTGCAAACAAGCACATCACCCCTTGTCACCTTTTGCTGTGAGGCGAGCCTGAAGGATTAAATGTTGAGATAAGAAAGGAAGAGCTAATTCTCACAAACCAGAAGAAGAAGGAACTTACACAACCAGTGTATTTTTTTTCCAGGAACTGGCATTTATTATTAAAGTCATATTCAATGTCAACAAGATGCCACAATTAGAAAAAAAAAAATAGCACACATTGCATTCTCAATGCAAACAGTCAAATGGAACCCCAGTCATTAAAAAAGTAATTCAAACAAATTACCCAAAAAAGCAACTGAATTTTTTAAACATCTTTATACATCAGCCAACAACTTAAAATGGTTAACAAGAAAAAATACAAATTCAAAGGTCTGGTATTGCTATTTTAAAAAGGCAACTGCTAAAGCATTTCTATGTATTCGAACATCAATCTCTTGTCCACTTGGCTTCATGCCATTCATTATCTGGCAGACTCTCTCAGCCACTTCTGGAGACCTATACTTAACCACACCACATCCCTTGGATTTCCCGCTATCCATCTTGATGTGAGCGTACAGCACTTGACCACATTTGTTGAATTTTTCCTTTTGTATCTTCCATGTAAAATCAAATGGGAGATTTCTCACAAATATCTGGCATTCCTTTCTGGCCATCCCAGGAGCATGGGCTCCAGCTCTGCCAAAGGAACTTGCAAAGCTTCCTGCAAGTTTGCCACATTCCATCTCAATGGCACAGTCAAACCTGGCACCACCGCCCCCACCCATAGCCAGGCCTATGCGCTCAATGCCAGGGCCCAGGGCTGGGCTCATGAGCTCCAGGCTGTTGGCACCCTTTCTCTCTGGGCCCATGTTTTCAAGATTGTTGGCTCCCATGTGCTTCAGACCTATACATGCCAGGTTGTTGGTGCCCAGTTGCTAGTGTCTTGATTTTTAACTCTTTGAGATAAGAATTGAAACAAATTTAAACTTTTTTCCAACTTCAGATTGGATACTCTTTGACAAATCTCTCCAAATTTTAACATTTTAAGGCACTTTTGTTTTTTCAGACTTCAGTTAATCCATTTTAAAACTAAAAATCTCATACTCAAATCCAAACTCTCCCTTTCCTACTGCGAGAATAGGTTTTGGTTCTATGGGCTTTATATCTTGCCACCTTGTTAATTTCTAGGTTCTATTGTACTCACCACTGGGGTAGATAGAAGAATCCTCGGAAATGTCAAACATCATATTCTTAGCTGGATGAGGTTAATAACTGCCTCTCAGCTCTGGGTGCTCTGAACTGACATTGATAGCTACTTTTTATCTTCCTTGTGTGATGGGTATCCATATCCTGATTCTTTTAAGGATTGGATGGGAATAATTAAAAAAGTCCTCCCTGTAGTAACTCCCAACACAGAGGTCCCTGAAGAAAGCATCTGTCTTCTGAATCAATTTCTTCCATCATCTCTCAGTCCTACACCCAAGCATCCATGCATAGTCTGGCAGTCTGCCCTCTTTGGTACACTTTGGGTCAGTAAGCTTGAACTCACTATCCATTCAATCTATGAGAAATTCACACATCTTTGCCAACCCCTCTCTACCTTTTCCTGCCTCTCTGCAGTATTTATCTGATCTGATAGAAAGAATGGCAGGTCAATCAACCATATCCCTCACTAAGGATATGAGATACAACCAGGAGAAAATCTACCAGATCCTTTCTCTTACAAACATTCTCTGTCACAACCAGTTACTTGTTTTAGAACTTTAGCCCATAATTTTTGCTTCCCAAGCAAAGCAAAGGACAAAACCTCTCACCACAATCACTGTTATGGGTAGAACTGTGTCTCCCAAAATTCATATGCGATTGCATTTGGAGATAGGGTTTTTAAAAAAATAAATTAGTTTAAATGAATTAATTACAGTGGGCTCTAATCCAATTGGACTGGTGTCCTTATAAGAAGAAAAGATTAGGCTTTCTGTTTTCTTGGCTGCTATAAGCTCAGCAGATTCCTTGCACCATGCCCTTCTACCATGATGTGCCTCACCTTAGCCCAGAGCAGTAGAATGTTCAGACCATGGACCGAAATTCTGAAACCATGAGCCTGGCATAAAATTTTCCTCGTCAAATATTTTGGTTGCAGCAACAAAAATCTGACCAACACAGAAACTGGTAACAGAAGTCGGGTCGTTGCTGTAACTAACCTGACCATGTGGTTCAGAATTTTTGGAACTCGTTTGCAGGAGGAGTTTGGAAATTTGTAGGAGAGGCAGGTTGAGGAAGCCTTAGAATATTATAAATAGAGCTTATTGGGTGATTCTAGTTGGAGCTTAGAAGACTAAAATACTAAAAAGAATGTGGATAGTAAGACTGTTCATGAGATTTCAGATGGAAATGATGACTCTGCTGGGAATTGAATTGGTCATTTGTATCACATCCTGGCAAAGAATTTGTCTACATTTTTCCCATCCCCAAGGATTTTCTGTGAGGCTGAACTTAAAGGTGATAGACTAATTCATCTAGCAGAAGAAATGTCAAGACCACATAGAATTCAGGTAGTGGCATTGCTGAAAACTTTTAGTGAGGTTTACTATTTACTGTGATAATTGCAATCAGAAGGCATCGAATTAAAATTTTAAAAGCTTGAAGTTTGGACAGAAAAATGCAGGTAAAAATGGAGCCAAAAAAAGTTCTTGAAAGTTCTTGAAGAGATTACTTACACTGAGAGAAGCTAAGTACTCTGCACAGATTGCACAACTTTTTGTACAGAGTGCCACAATTTTGTTGTGGTAATCCTAGCTAACTAATACAGCCATGTGAAGAATTTGATCTCTATCATCATTGTAATTAGAGAACCTCTAAAGAGTTTTACCCTAACATCAGGTAATAATCTGACCTGATTCATACTTTTAAAACATTGATTAAATTATAGTGTGGAAAACAGGAGAGGTCTAGATTGGATTGTGTAGACTACTTAGGACATCTTTACAATAGACTAGATGACCAGTATCTATGCATATTTCTTTTTCTTCTGGGATTTCATTGAAATCTTTTTCTTGAAGAGACCTATTACTTTCTTTTTCTCAAGTATCAATCATACATTAGAATTGTCAGGACATTATTTTAAAGTATTTTCTTTCTCTTTACAATGCAAAGCATTCAATAAAATATACAGAATTTGAACAATTTGTAAACAAAATAATAAATATATCAATAAAATTAAAAGGAAGAAACAAATCCTTAGAGTCAAAAAGGACCAAAGTCATTATTTAGTTGTAATAGACTTTTTGGTTGTTTCTCAGTAGTTGCTTTTCTACTCCCCATTTCCATATAGCACAATGAGTTTCTCAGCCAAGAAAATTTGCAGTAAATAACACCACCCACCAGTTGTTGGTTCCTAAATGCTCTACATCAATCAACTTAGCCCTATATTCCTTACTCACTTGTGGCTTAATTAAGTTGTTGGTTGGGAAATCATGAGCTGTTATACTCCCTAAGTCAAGACATATTGATGTGACTTCCAAAATTCCTGCAATGGTTTTCTACCATCAAATGATAGGAATTCATTGTTTTTATTACTGAATAATACTTCATTTTGTATACATATCACAGTTTTTATTCATTCATCTTCCTACGGATAGTTAAATTTATTCCACATCTTGGCTACTGTAAGTAGTGCTATAATAAACTTGGGAGTACAAGTATTTCTTTGAAAGCTTATTTCATTTCCTTTTTTTTAAATTATTTTTTAGTTGTCAATGGACTTTATTTTATTTATTTATATGTGGTGCTGAGAATTGAACCCAGTGCCTCACATGTGCTAGGCAAGTACTCCACCACTGAGCCACACCCCAGCCCTCATTTCCAGAAGTAGAATAGCTGGATTATAGGGTAGATCAATTTTCAGTTTGTGAAGGAAACTTTATACAGTTCTTCATAATGGCTTTACTAATTTACTTTCCCACCAACAGTGTATAAAAGTTCCTTTTTCTGCATCCTCACCAGCATTATTTAATTGTTGCTTTTTTGATAATAGTCATCCTGTTTGGGATAAGGTATTATCTCACTGAGGTTTGGTTTGCATTTTCATAATGGCTAATAATGTTGATAATTTTTTTCATATACTTGTTTGTTATTTGTATATCTCCTTTTGAGAAATTATATTCAGATCATTTTACAAGTCAGATTATTTACTTTTGTTGTTTTATAGTTTTTTGAGTTCCTTATATGTTCTGAACACTAATCTCTTGTCAGATGAATAGTTTTGAAGTATTTTTTCCAATTCTGTTGGTTGTCTCTTCACTATGTTGAGTATATCTTTAGCTATGAAAAAGCTGATTAGTTTAATATTATCCCATTTTTGTCTATTGCTTTCATTGCCTATGATTTTGGGATCTTATCAAAAAATCTTTGCCTACATTTATGTCTTGAAGTGTAAACCTTACTTTTTCTTCTAGCAGTTTTGTAGTCTTGGGTCTTATATTTGGTCTTTGATCCACTTTTAGTTTATTTTTTATATGATGGGATAGAGTAGTCTAGATTCGTCTTTCTGCATATGGATATCCAGTTTCCCGCACCATTCACTGAAGAGCTGTCCTTTCTTCAGTGTATGTTTATACTGACTTTGTTACAAATCCACTGACTCTAGATGCCTGGATGGTTTTTTGGTGGAATTTTTAGATTTTTGTCTATATATAATCATACCATCAGCAAACAAAAATGGTTTCACCTCCTCCTTCCCCATTTGCATAATTTTATTTATTTTTCTTGCCTAATTGCTCTGGTTAAGACTTTCAGTGCTATGTACAATAAGAGTAGTGAAAGATAATATCCTTGTCTTATTCCAGATCTTAAAGGAAATGTTTTCAGGTTTTTCCAATCCATATGATATTGGTTGTGAGTTTATCATATGCAGCCTGTGGTATAAATACTTTCACTGTGGCCCATTACAAAGCTAATAATATAACATCACTGTGCAGAGATACATAATAGTATACAATTATGTGATATTTCTACTTCATAGATACAGTAGATACAAATAAATTTGAGAATACAGACAATAGTAAAACAGTAAAATAATGAAATGATGATATTTTAGTTCTAATGAACTTTGACTTAAATATTTAATAATAAGGCTATATAATACAAATTTTAGTAATGGATTATATACAACTGTTTCAAAGAATACAAGCAAAAATAACAATTTAATTAACAATGAGCTTTTGCAAGCTAGATTCTGCATTCCACCATGACATGATTATCCCTGGAAACTGGATATAGAGTCTATTGACAGCAATGCATATTTTAAAACTACATATGAGCTAGTTTAGGGGGAAAACTATACATTTTTCATTGTAAATATTACATAAGATATTCAAGTGAAAAAGTCCATTTAAATAGGGCAGAATGAAATATATGTGTTTTCCACCTTTTGCTGGCAATCAACTAAAGTGTCCACAAAGAATAAAAAAATAAAATAAAACCCATAAGGACAAAAAGAATGGAAGAAGACAAGATACAAGACAAGATATATCACTCAGAGACATGAAAGGCAACTGCTACAGAGGAATAGAAAAACAGAACATAAGTACAGATGGAGGACCAGCTAGAAATCTGTGTTTCACCCCATATCTTCTATTTCACACAAGCAGATAATCTCCCCTCCTCAACCACTTGCAGGAGACAAAAGCGTGTATTTGAATTATATGAGTATATCCTCAGAATATCATGGTCTTTCTACCATCCAGACATCCTTTAAGCAACTGCAGTAGAGTCTGCCCATCTCTGTTTGCCCCATTGTTCAATAAATATTTTTTGAATTATTACTGTGAGCTGGGCCATTTCCTATACCCTAGATTTACTATGGAGAATAAGAAGCACTCTTTCAAAAGACACTCAAAGATAAGATAAACATAAAAGATATGTAAGTAAAGAAGAAACTATCATATTATGAAATGATTTTTAATATAGGGATAAGAGCAGAGGAAGCACAAAGCAAGCTGAATCCTGAAAGTTAAGTAGGTATTGAGTAGAATAGGAAATGAGCCAAAGAAATGGATCACGTAAAGACTAAGATGGAAGAAGAATACCTCAGGTTCAAGAAATGGCAAGTAGATCAGTAGATTAGTGTGGCTTAGGTATGAAGGAGGAAGAGGAAGTTGAGAGGAATAAAGATGTTGAGATGTATAGAGACCACATCATGAACTACCTTAAAAGTCATATTAAGAATTTCATACTTTATCCTAAAGGTGATGCAAGTGTATCTGCTGAATCCATGGATTTCAATCTGTTCCACACCACTAGTATCTGGACCTAACACTATTCCTTCCATTCCAGCTACTGTTAGCAGGACCATTAATACCTATATTCCAACGGATTTCTCCTATCAATTTGCCTTATAATTCACAAATAAATATTAAATTCTGTCGCAGCAACTAAGCTACACCAAGTTCTATTTAATTTTCTATGAGTTGGCTTCCAAGTTAATTATAAAATGTATGATTATTCTTAAAGCAATTTCCAGAATGCTCATATGAGAAATTAAAGAGGGCTGGGGCTGTAGCTCAGTGGTAGAGCGCTTGCCTAGCATGTGTGAGGCCCTGGGTTCAATCCTCAGCACCACATATAAATAACAAATGAATAAAATAAAGATCCATCAACAACTAAAAAATATTTTTAAAAAAAAGAAATTAAAGAACTAGCAATAAAAGATTATTCAATTGCTAGTAAGTTTTATTGGCAGTTGGGAATATCATGATATGGCAATTTTTTAAAATAATTATTGTTTTTGCAATTTTATTCACTAACATCTATGGAATTTTTATTATCAGAATTCCATGAAGTAATATAGTACAGGTAACTCTCTGACAATCTGACTGTTAACACTCTAATCTTATGATATTTCTTGTCATACACAATATCCTCCAAATTATCTACCATAATTTGGTTATAAACACCCAGAATTTAAAATCTCTTGAGAAAAAAAATGAAGTCTAGGGTCAGAGAGACCAGATACATGTGCTTATTCAGAAAATCCAGGACAACAACATCTATAGCAATTAGAGAATTGCAAATCAATACTACCATGAGATTTCATCTCACTCCAGTCAGAATGAAATTGATCAAGAATATAAGTAACAAACATTGGCAAAGATGTGGGGAAAAGGTACACTCATACATTGCTAGTGGGACTGCAAATTGGTGCAACCACTTTGGAAAGCAGTATGGAGACTCCTCAGAAAACTTGGAATGGAACCACCATTTGACCCAGCTATCAAATGGGAAGAATAGAAGTTTTTGGATTAGACAAAGGGGAATGAAGGGAAGGGATGGGGAATGGGAATAGGAAAGATAGTAGAATGAATCAGACATTACTTTCCTATGTTCTTATATGAATACACGACCAGTGTAACTCCACATCATATAAAACCACAAGAATGGGAAGTTAAACACCATGTGTGTATAATATGTCAAAATACATTCTACTGCCATGTATAACTAAGAAGAACAACTAAAAAAATAAATAAAAAATCAGAACAAGAACACAAATAAGAGAAGGACCATAGTCAGGTGCCAAAGTGGAAACTGGATGAATGAGTAACTTAATCAGCAGTGAATAAGGATATCTAAAATATTTCAAATGTGTACTTAAGATTGCTGCTTGTAGACAAAAGCTGAGTGGCAGAGCGTGTGTGTATGTGTGTGTGTGTGTGTGTGTGTGTAACACATAAAAACAAAGAAGTAAGACAAACACTCTGCTCTCACTATTTTGCTGTTCATGGATCCATGCCAAAGCATCTCTAACAGGTAAGATCTAACTACATTGTTTCTTCTGGATTGTTCTTTATTGGTGAATCTGCAGGTAGATATATATCAAACTAAATTATGACCTAAGCATATCATATGATAATGTATTTTTGCTGATAATTTCTTCAAATAAGTTTACAGGCTTTTCATTAGAAATAACCATTCAACTGAATGTGCATTTGTGCATGACAGTGAAGAGCATTTCTCTAAACTGTTGATGTAATGTTTTAGTGGATTTCTTTGTCTTTTCAGGGGATATTTTATCTTTAAAACGAAGAGGGACTGTCTTTTGATAAAGCAGTTCCTGAAGGTCCTGATCACTCATGATCTATTTCTGTTTGTTTGTTTGTTTTTGTGATACTGGGAATTGAACTCAGGGCTTTGTGCACACTAAGCAAGCACTCTACCAACTGAACTATATCTCCAGCCCAATGATCTATTTCTGATTAGCCAACTCTGCCCCATGTTTTCCTCCTATTGTACATAACTAGCTCATTTTCTGCATCATACACCTCTCAGTTTTTCTGGTGCTCCAAGGCTTCTCAACCACTCACTCTTCATCTACTAGTCTTGATATCTGATGCCATTTTCTCTAACAAGATTTTAACTCTAGTAATAAGCTCTACATTTAATTCCTGCCAATCTACCTTCTCTCTTGTTCTTCCTTCCCTTTTTCTGCTTTCAATTTCTATATTGCATATGATAATCAAAGTACAATAAAATAGTAAATGTCTTAACACACAAAACTTCAAGTCAGAGCTCAAACCACAGATAAATCTTGAAATAATAAATTGAGGTGGAATATACTGGCTAAACTCAACCTACCTAAGCTTGAAATCTTAGATAAAGAGGAATATCTCACCTGAAGGCCTGTTCTAAAAGTTATGAAGTAAAAAATTAGTGCCAATAAAGGAAAATAGAATTAAAGAGGAATAGAAGCAGATTCTACACAAGTTCAACTTGGAAGAACTCAAATAAGGTTGCCATGTAAAAGATGTCCAATTAAATCAAATTTTAGATAAACACAATTCAAAATTAACTATATTTTTATTTGCTAAACTTATCAATCTTAAGTGGAATTTCAATACACTTCCAGAGCAATATTCAAAATTCTCTCCTCTGTTCTTGAAGTCCAGGATTGAGTCAAAGCATAGTATCCCTTAAAGAAAGAAAAGTAAGCAACATTCAGCTGTGGATACACCTCTTCGATTATATCAAGAAGCAAAATTTATAGGCATGATTTATGTAACAGTTGGTTTCAATTAAATTTAATGCATCATCAAATTTACACATGAATAATAACATGCCTGTTTTACAGATGAGTCCTATTTAGGGATATATAAAATTTAGCAAGCTTACCTAATATATGACAAAGTAAATCAGATAGATCTGGATATGAATCTTATTTCTACTTCTGCTTGGTTACACTGGGACTTGCCTCAAAGTTTCACATTTGTACAATGAGAATGATTATAGTATATATGTATATATATATATATATACATACATACACACACAAATATATATGCACACATACATAAATATACCTTTTATAGAACTATAAGAGGGATTTAATAGCATTGTTTAATAAGGAACTTAGACCCAGCCTCTTTAAGTTGTCAATAGATATTAGTAATTAATTAATTCAGTTTATATCGATGTTCAAGAATACATCAATTGCACAAAATAAAATTTATCAGCTATTAATTATTTTCAAAGGTTATAAGTGTTTTTTCTTCCTATTAAGTATCTATTCCAGGAATTTTGGCAAATTCATTCCATTGTTCAAATAAGTCCCTTAAATAAGGTTATCTCAACATACTGAAAAAACATTGTTTGAGTTCTTGATTTCTGATAATCTGCTCTACTCAGGATTAGCTCTCCTCCTCTAAATCAGCAACTAATCAGATCTGTTCTCTTTTATCCTACAATTTATGCAGTGACATTTTCTGATGATAATTGCTTCATAAGGAATGAATTGCTTTGGTGCTAAAATGCATTTGCTGAAATAGGACATAGAGAAGATGCCTAGCAATGTCATGAACAAGCCCTCAATAAACAATATTTTTATATAGGTGAGATGCTTTGGCCAGTGTTACCATATCCAAAATTACCTCTGACATTTCCAAATGTCACAGTTAATCCACTCTTAACAGCAATGCTTTTAAATGAACTAGAAGGAAGGCTTCTAAAAGTCATGTGTAAGCTAGAGGAAGCATCATTATTTTAGCTTGGGGTCCCCAAAACATAAAACAGAGTTATTTAGACACACATTTTGAAAATTCACTATCAATACTTCAATAATATTCACAAAGTTCAATATTGAATAGATTTAGTGTTACTTAGTGAGAACCTAGAGCATCATAATGCTTTTATGGATTGGCTAACTCTATCCTGTGACTACAGGCTACCAGTCATGACATCCCACTCCACCTTCAATCACAGTATCACTTAGTGCAGGCCCAGGCTGACAAAGTATCTCAACCCTCTGACCATATAGTTGGCCCAAAAATCTGCAGATGACACAATTCATGCCAATAGGAATCATTCTGTGAAATTGTATTCATGAATGCCATTTCTTTCTTAAGTCATAGGTCATGAAACTAGGCTGACATTACCCTGAAGATCTCTGCAGCTATGCTATCCTTCTTCCTCATCATGTGGAGGAAATGAACCATTTCACCTTTGAAAATAGTTAATAGCTGGTGAGGGAGGGAGAGTTAAGTCCTCTCTTGTCTGTTAGAGGAAGCAAACACACCAATATAAATAGACCTAAGTGATCACAGAAGAGAGACACTAGAGAGATAGAGCAAGAAAAATTCTCTCTTTGAATCCAGTGTTTCTAAGATAATCTCACTCTCTTGGACAGCTTAGTTTCATGCATGATTTAATAACTTCCCATTTTTAAGTGAGTTTGGTTGGGTTTCTGTTATTTGCAATAGAATAATAACTTGATCTTGATCATTCAACTTAGCCAACCTAACCAAAAACAGAATTCACTTTTGTTTCTGTGTGATACCAGGAATTAAACCAAGGCAATATATAACTGAGCTATAGCCCCAGCCTTTTTTATTTTTTATTTTAAGTCAGGGTTTCACTAAGTTGTCTAGGACGGCCTTAAACTTGTGACCCTCCTGACTCAGCCTCCAAAGTCACTGGGATTTACATTTTTAGAGCAGAGTTTAAAGATTATATGACAGCATGAATAGATTTAGATAATCTTTTTTACAGTGCAGTACAGTTTAACTAGAACATTCTATTGCAATAATCATAAGCACACATTTTTACACTACCAAGATCTATCCAAACATCCCTTGTCTTTGTACATGAATTATTGTATGACAAGATCTTGAAACTTTACAGAAGAACATATATGATTTCATATTCATTCAGCTTTCCAACTCATAAGAATAATTTCTGAGTTGTGAAATAATAAAATATTGGTCATATCTTCCAGAGATATGAAAATATAAATTAAAAATAATTTAAATAAGTGACATAGTGTAGTTCATTGAATAACATATTCACATGAAATTTCAGAATGTGCCTTATTTGGAATAAGGGTCTTTGAAGATACAATCAAAATAAGGATCTGGAGATGAAATCATCCTAGAGTGAATGCTAAATCCAAAAATGGTTGTTCTCACAAACAGAAAAGGTAAAGAGAGACACTAAGATAAAGGACTTGTGAAGACACAGAGACTGGAGTAATGTAGTTACAAGCCAAGAACCACCAGCAATTACTGGGAGCCACCAAGAGCTAGGAGGAAGAAAGTAAGCATTCTTTCCTAAAGTCTTCAAAGGGAGTATGGCCCCACCACCATCTTGATTTCAGACGTCTAGCCTGCAGAACTGTGAGAGAACACATTTCTGTTATTTTAAGCCAAAAAGTTTGTGGTGATTTGTTATGATAGACCTAGAAAACTAATGCATGTGTATTTTCTATAATTAATTTGAATGTTCCTTTTGTTGATTTCCTGATGGCTATCAAGGTTAAGATTTTAACACTGTACTTAGAAACCTGCCATAACACATATTGCTGTGTGTGAAAGTTTTTGGGAGTTTTGACCTATTTTTCCCTGAATGGTTATTTTTATTAAATTGTGTTCCTGTGAGAATATGAACCCACCTACACTATGCTACTAAACTGTATTTTTCAGTTGTTTTGTTATAAATGCTTTCTTAAGCTTTATATTGAACAAAATATCTACTAAATATTAATGTATACCACCATTCAGAAAGTTATCTATTAAATCTTATGGTTAACAATTCCACAAATTTTTTGCTTTTTCATATGAAGTTTGTTTTGGGGTCTCCATGAATTTGCAAATCCTATTTCCTATATGAAAAATTCATGGCTCCTTTACTCATTAAGATCTTCATTGGTTTCAGTTTTCCAAAATCAAGGTAAGAAAAATAACACTGGAAAAATCATTTACAATTTACAAGGCATTTCTGCATACAACATGCCACTCAGTATTAGGTAATGTACCTAATATAATTCTATTTGTTAATATTTATAATCTCTGGTTTTTTAAATGAACTGATATTCTGAAAAATCTGTTTTGATTATCTTATACAACATACACCCACAGTGCATACAAAAGTGCTTTCTACATCAACAGCTACCTACCATATGTTTGTTTAGAGGATGGATAAATGATTTTCTATTCTTACTCTAGAGAGAAATGCAGCATCAAACTCCCTCCCACTCTTCCCACCACTACACTATCTGCTACAGATGGAACTTAGAGGAATGCCAAGGGTGGAGTTGGGTGGCACTGATGATTGGTTTTCCAAAGACCTTCCAAAAAGCAACAAGGTAAAATGTGAAGAAAAGGTGAGTTGCCTGACTTCTAGTTTCTTCCAAAAGCAAAATGTAAACTATGATTATAGAGAGTAGTTTCCTCACTGGAAGTCTATAAAGGAGCATGAGGTGTAAGGTCCACCAAAATTTTATGTAAGAATTCATGAATATTCCTGGACAGGAATTCCCTGACTTTCATCAAATTTTCAAAAGGGTTCTGGATCTAAAAATAAGTTTGGAACTATTGGTTCATAGGCATCAGTGATACAAATGAAAGAGAGAAATCTATGCTCTGTGTAAAAGATGATTGCTGCATGAGAAACTAAAGCTAAGAAACAGGTATCTATGTAGCTTGTTAAAATATTCTCAGCATTCTAGGTCTTACTCTATAACATTCCTTTGCTAATAGATGATTATCCTGTTGTAAAACTGCTCTCAGGATTAGAGTTACCTATTTTATATGTTTCCAGTCCTATGGTGAAAAATCTATCTCACATATATATATACATATATGAAGCCTGATTTGGCCAATTATAATGGCCATAAAGTAATGTTGTAGTCAGATGCCTTATTATGGAATTTCTTATTGTTTATTCTCACATTTTCAAGTTTATTTTAGCTTCATTCCTACTTGTCTTCAGATATAACTGACAATTAAAAAAAAAGAGTATCCACCTCTACTTAAAATTCATGTATGTGCAGTCTCCTACTGGACTTGTACTTTTAATTAGTATTTGAAACAAAAAGCATTTATTAAGTAGTATATGCCCACCATCCTGTAGATTTTTGTCATTTTACATTTCTACTATTTCTTGTAACTGGATCTTCTTTTCTGATTTGTCAATTAAGATTACCATCCAAGATCGTCCTCATCTCCCCTGGCCAACAAAACACAGATCCCTCAAAAGAAATGAAACAAGAAATTGGACACATATCCTAATTACATTTTCAAGGTCTCCTGCATTTGCCACACTCCCACATAAAATATACATCAGATCATTTCCTATACTCTGAGTATATTCAGCTGTACTCTGCTTCTAATGAGGAATACGTCACAAAAGATAGTGTCGGCACTGACCAATACCAAGAACAACAAAATTTGCCCAGTCCCTGCCAAAATGTGATTGACCTCTGATGTCACTGAATAAGATTACACATTTTTGTATGACAATGAAAATAATTTTTTGAAAGATAAGAAGCCAAGGGAAGAGAAGAAATAAGGACACATTTTTTTTAAAATCCTGAAACAAAAGAATTCTTCCACACCTGCAACTTTTAATTTAAATGCTAACTTGCCTGTTATGAGTTTTTATACTTGGCTTATTTCTTTCTTCACCACTTTACCTATAATGTATGTTTCTCATAAGACCTCAGGAGATGACACATTTCATAAGCTCCTATTTTAACCCCCGATGATAAGCATACAATGGACACTAAATTTTTTATTAAAATGAACACTTTGTTGAATCAAGTGTGAACTTTCTCTTTCAGAAACAGAAACAAAGGATTCAAGAATGCACGTAGCAGGTAAGTAAACACTTGATCCTAAAAGTCACAAAAATGACAATAACCAAAGTGATTAATACTGTTAGTGTTTTCTAATGTCCTTTTAACAGCCATCCATTAGAGCTGGAGATCAATCACAAGCTGACATCTGTGGTATTGAAAAATTACATAAGCAACTTTTTACCTAAAATACCCAAATGATCATTTTTTTTCCAGATGTGGCTTTCTAAACTCGTATTTACCTTAACTCACATGGTAAAATTACTCCTTTATTTCTGAGGCAAGTTATTCAATTATATTAAATGATATAATGTTTCCTCCAGGATTCTTAGAACAAGCAAAGAAGCCAAAAAAAAAAAAAAAAAAAGGAAAAAAGAAAGAAAGAAAGAAAATTAAAACTACTTACAAGGTGGAATCAGGTCTTTTTAATATTTTGCGTAGCATGGTGACTATAGTTGATAATGATGTTCAAATTGCTAAGAAAGTATATTTCAAATATTCTCACCATGAAAAATAAGCATTTGAGGTGATGTATTTGTTAATTACCTTGATACATTGCATATTTTTATAACACTATTTTATATCCTATGAATATAAACAATTATAATTTGTCAATTTACAATAAAATTTAAAATTTTTAAATACTCATAAAACCACCTTCCAGAGAGAAACACAACATGTATTGTTTTAGACATTTTATAATAAAGGCACTGTGAACTGAAATGATAAAAATGAAAACTGGCCCACCTGCAATCTCTCATACTCTCTGGATGTCATTCTACACGTGTCAACAGAATGTGATACTGCCTCATCAAGTAAGACCCAACCCCCTGAATCACCACTGGAAAATTCAACCAACAAACATCAACTGAACAGATATGTGAGTGAAAAATAACATGTCATACCACTGAAGTTTTCACATGGATATGTTTTTCAACAGCCTATTCTGATTAATACAGTAATTTATACTTTGAAATGAGATGTTGCGTTAATGAATCATTAAATATGTCATTCACTGAGCAGTTGAATGTTGGTTGATGAGCAAACTTATGTCAGAGACTGAAAGACAATGAGCTGTGTACATAGTGAACAGTGATTATGGAGAATGAAATTGTTAGTGCATGTTGGTTGCTATTATAGGACAACTGCTATTACAAGAAAGAGATGAGCTCAGGACAGAATTTGTTACTTTGAACTGAAAATATACAAAATATTTTTCTCTAGCTTTAAAAAATACTATTTTAATAATCTATAGTCACTCTGCAGAATAACACCAGAACTTATCTTATGTAACTGTAACTTGTACCAATTGACTAGCCTTTCCCCATCCTTCCCTCTATCCTGCTTTCCCCAGCATGCTAGTAACCACTATTACACTCTTAACTTTTATGAGATAAAATTTTTATATGTCACCTATGGTTGAGATCATTCAGTATATATCTGTCCATACGTGGGTTATTTCATTTAGTGCAGCATCCTTGAGTTCCATCCATGTTGTCAGAAATACTGAACTGCATTCTTTGTTGAATAGTATTCCATTGTGACTATGTACTGCATTCTCTTTATCCATTTTAAATTGATGGACACTTAGGCTGATTCATTATCTCAGCATTGTGAATAGTGCTAACATAAACATGGAAAGGCAGATGTTTCTTCAACATATTGATTTTATCTCTTTTGGTTATATACCCAGTAGTGGGATCACCAGATCATATGTTAGTTCTCCTGTTTTTGACAAACACTTATACCATTCTCCATAATGACTATACTAATTTACATTCCCATCAACAAAGAGTTCCTTTTCTCCACATCCTTGCCAGAACATGTTATCTTTAGTCTTTTTGATATAACCATTCTTAAAAACTCTGGCTGTTTTTTTTTAAGTGAAATATAGCAAAGTGTATCAGAAGGGAAAGAACAGGGGGAAAAGACACTCTCAAGTGAGAAAGGGAATCCTCACAGAGAGGAGAGCAATCATCTGGTTCTTTTTAAAAAGTATGTTAAAATATTAAAACATTAATTTAGTTAAGGTAATAAGGAGAATACACATATATACAAAATAAGAAGAAATGATGGGGAAAATAATTATTGATACATAAGATGTTTAAAAACCAAAAGCAACCATTTTGTAGACCTCTATACAAATAAATATAACAATCCACATGAAACAAATTTTCTAGAAAATATAGTTTATCAAAACTGACTTCAATGGACATAGAATAATCAGACCTCATTTCCCTATTTCTATAGAAGAAATAAGGAAATTTTCAAGGAACTATCCCACAAACAAACAAACCAAAAAGGATATCATGTGTATAACTCTTACCTTCTGTTTGGCTCTTAGCTTAGCTATCACTCTTAGCACGTAGAAAGCCCTACTTGATATGCCCTTGTATCCCTACACACTTTAACAGTTCTCCTGTCATGATAGTTATCACATCAGTACATTAGACAGCAACTACTTTAAAATAAAACACTAAAATATGGGGTATTTGAGAGCAGAGGTCTGCATGTTCATGACATTATAATTTAATGTTTAATATAGCACTTGGCATATAGAGCAAGTAAGTGCCTCATAAGTGTTTGATAAAATGAATAAGGAAAAAGAGGTCCCAGGGTGGTTTCTAGAGAGAAAACATACTTATGGAATGGCTTATCCCAAGATGTAAGATAGCTAAAATGACTATAAAAATAATCATTTGAAGAAAATATAAACAGTGCATTGATAATAGATGGAAATTTGACATTAATGATGATTATCTGAATAAATTTTGAAAATCTGAAGATCAACATGAAACACCTGTCCTAACAGAGGGGTTGGCAAACTATTGTACATTGGATAAATTCAGTTTAATGTCTGCTTTGTAAATAAAATCTTAATGGGCTACAGGCCATTAGTTTACAGATTCTCTATGACTGCTTTTGTGCTACAATGTGCTACAATGGCAGGGTTGAATAATTTAAAATGAAACCATATGACCTAAGTGTAAATATTTACTGTTTGATCCTTAAAAAAATGTTTTCAGCCAGGTTTAGTGTTGCACACCTGTGATTGTCATGACTCTGGAGGCTGAGGCAGGACAACTGTAATTTCAAGGGTAGCTTCACAACTTAGCAACTTGGCAAAATACGCTCTCAAAACTTATAGTTTCTTTAAAATATTCCCATTTCCATTCCAACAAAAGATTTTTTACTACCAAAGACCAAATCCTGTCTGAACTATTAGTCCCTTCCAAAATTCCCTGTTTAATGTACTTATGTCATTTTTTATAATTTTTGTTTTAATTAGTTATACATGACAGTAGAGTGCATTTAAGAACTTTAATATATCATACATAGATGAGGTACAATTTCTCATTTTTCTGATTGTACATGTTGTAGAATCACATTGGTCATGCAGTCATATATATACATAAAGTAATAATGTCTATTTCATTCTTCTATCCTTCCTATCCCCATATTCCCTCCTCTCCCCTCCTTTCACTCCCCTGTACCCAATTTAAGGTAATTCTATTCTTCCCTAGTGCCCCCGCTTTATTGTGAATTAGCATCCACATATTAGAGAAAACATTCAGCCTTTGGTTTGGGGGGATTGGCTTATCTCACTTAGCATGATATTCTCCAGCTCTATCCATTTACCAGCAAATGCCATAATTTCATTCTTCTTTAAAGTCAAACCTAAGTGTCCTTCAATAGATGAATGGATAAAGAAAATTTGGTATATATATTCAATGGAATATTACTTATGTCATGGCAACTTTGTTTTTCAGGCTCCTTAGGCCAAAACACCATTGCTCCATCCCATAGCAAATCTAGATATGACAGCATTCCTTACAAAACACATTCCAAAATTTCTGCCTTCCCAGAATGGCTTCATTCATGACAAGTTTATAGTTTATTGAGGCTTTGGTGAGTGTTAGACCTTCCCAAATAAGAAAGACCAGTCTATGAGTGCTGAGGGAGAGGTTAGAAATTCTACATTTCTTCTATTGTAAGATGCACATTTTCTCTAAAATAGAGATGTATCCTAGGGTTTTCAAATGCTGGAGATAATCTTTTATTGTCCTTATGTCATCTTTTCTGAATCTTGAAGTCTTGGCTGTATGTCATCTTTTTTCTCTTATACATTAAATCTTAGTACCAACCGATGAATAATAATTTCCAGAAATCCCAAGTCTGCTAACAATAAACAGCTTTTTGGCACATTGATATCATCTTGTTTCCTTCTTATCATAATTGCTTCTCTTTCATCATTAATTTATTAATACTTTAAACAGCATCCCTTACCAAGATCTTTTAAAGACTATAAAGACATCTGGAGCTCTCAAGTGATGACAGCAAGGTGGTACTGGGGTACGTATTAGAGAAATTTGCATTACATGCATATGTGAATATGTCACATTGAACCCTGTTATTCTGTATAATTATAATACACAAATAAAAATATAAAAATTGATAACAGAATAGGACTTTCCAATGCTTATCCCCTTGCAGAAACATCAGCTTGAACAATTATCTATTCACAGAATTACCTACTTTGCAAGAACTAGGAAACCAGGTAAGAGATTACATACAGTACCTGGCTATAGTATAGAAATAAAAAATGCATACAGGGGAAGAAAAGCAATATTATCTTTCATATCTAGACTCTTTCATATTTGTCTTCCATATTTATAATATACTGAACTGTAAATTTTAATTTGAGTTTGTAGTTCTCTCAGACGAAGTAGAAAGGTACCACTTATTAAAAACAATGGTTCTATTAAAGCAATGTTTTCTTTTAATAACATGCTGAAATAATATTTCCTACAGACTACTATCTGCTTCCATAAAACATTATTTTATAAGAAAAAACTTAATTTCACTCATGTACCCCTGTATGTTTTCAGGATTACTTTGAATGGAGGCCTCATAGAGAAATCAGCTGCAAGAGAAACAGTCCTGAGAGTTCATGAGCATAGGCAAATGGAAGTAGGATCCGTGGGAAAGTGTCCCCTTCCAACCTGACTCTGCCCTCCTGTATTTTGCCAGAATACTCAGGCAGAGCAGCAATCACACAATCATTCAAGAAGCAGACAGTAAAATTTTGGACACTGGATATAGGTACAGCTGTTACTACTGCAGGGAACAGAGTAAGGAAATAGTAGGGAAACAGGGGGTCCTCCAGAATATTCAGAGGGCACTTGTACTCAGCCAGTTTGCTCTCAGAAAAAGAAAAAAGGACAACAGCTTCATCTTCTCAACATAATTCTAAATGCTAATAAAGGTTATCATTGCAAATGAACCTTGGGATTATAACTCCTTTGTTATCTGGTGGTGTTCAGCAGGTGATACAGTCAAAGAGGCATTTTTTAATCCCAGGTTGGGTAATGCAATACTCTCAGAACCTCTATAATGGACCAAAGCAGCATCACGGTTATTGGGAGGAAAATGCTTATGAATCACAAAAGTCTCCAAACTGAAGAATGTTTCATTTGGTGATTATATTATAATATCTTTAAAATAGTTCATCTAGCTGGGCTTAGTGGTACACACCTACTATCCCAGCAACTCAGGAGGCTGAGGCAGGAGGATCACAAGTTTAAATCCAGTCTCAGAAACTTAATGAGACTCTGTCTCAAAAGAAAAAAGAAAAAGGACTGGAGACACAGCTCAGTGGTAAAGCTCCCCTGGGTTCAACTCCCAGAATGAATGAATGAATGAATGAATGAATGAATGAGTGATTAAAATAGCTCATCTATCTACATTCATCAATTTACTCCATTTGAAAATGAAAAAGGATAACAATTTGTCTGGGGAAATTTAAAAATATATATTGAAAAACAAATAGCCCCTTTCCACATCCATCCGCACCCTCTGTGGAGAGAATAATGTCATGTGTGGATTTGTTTTTTAATCAGACTGCCTTTCATTTGATGACCCACTTCCTTCCTTCATTTTATTCCTTCTGAAATTGTCATAAGAAAGCAATTTCTTACTATTCACCCAAGGAAATTGGTTTGGAATCAAAACGGTTCTAAGGTCTGAGCAAGCAGTTCAAGGTTTCCTATCATGAGGGGCCTTCCAAGACAATGTCCATAAAAGTCCAGCCAAGTAATTAGCCAAAATCCTCTCCCTTTTATATAATTGCTTCTCAGGAAAGGCCACACTTTCTGATTCACTAGTTGTGGAATTTGTCCTTGAATCTCAGTGATGCAGGAAAAACTACAGTACTTGACATGACACTTCTATTAACATAATCCTAAAGTGTTATTTGTAAAACTTCCTATTTAGGGACATAGGACTGTCTTCTCCTAAATAAATTCTCTCTCAAAGCCTTCAACATTCTAATCCAATTAAGAAATAATATAGCAAAATACTCCTACCAACATTCAAGTCTGACACTTCATTTCTCTTTCCACATCCTCACCTCTCACTCCCATTTTCAAACTCACAGGTAGACTATTGTCCAGTTAAGGTTCTCTGCTTGATAATGTGCAGTGGGGGCTCTGGCTCCCTAGAGATCATTCAGAAATAAACATATGCACACATAAACTGTATGTTTGTGTATGTGTATGTAGTTGTGTTTTTTAATATAAAAATTCAACCTGACTTATAATTTTGCTCTTTGGAAAAGAGAAGTTAATTAGTATTGATGTAAAGAATTTTATTTTATAAGATTTTCAAAGCACCACTAATTTAGTCTGCAAACTAATTAAACCTGACAAAAGCCAAATAGGGTCAATAGTAATTATATATACTATTAAATAGTCACAGTTTTGTTTATCATCATTTTAGTGGCCCTCATGCCAAGAAAACCTGCTCGTAGATATGTAAGTAGGTCAACCAAAAGACCTATGCAAGTAGATGTTTTCACAAAATTTCAGCCCCTAGCTACTTGTATTTGTCCACTTATAAACAAATATAGCCTTTCAAGCAATGACATTGCAGCCTTCCAGCTAGCACCTCACAGAGCTGAATAATGTCATCCCATTGCTGTCAGCATTTTATCGACAAGTTAGCTTCTAAGACCAAGCTGGTTTTGAAAGCATTTTTTTATGCATTTGCATCTTGAACTCCTAAGCTCCTAATAGTTGTGAGTGCAATCGACTGGGGGCTGTACAAGCTCTTCAGGCAAACACTAGAAAATGATGTCTTTACCTTCAAGCATAGAGGATAATTCTAGCCAAAAGAAGCAATGCAGCCTGAAATTTAAAAGCAAACAAAAGGAAAAGCCTAAAAATATAAGACAGAGAATATTGCCTAGATGACTTTAATGGTTCTTTAATCAATAGGGTATAAAACACAATTGCAACCCAGTATTTCACTTTGTTTGAATGACAGAGCTTGAACATTCCTTAAAGAAAATTACTATAACCTCCATCATAATTAAGTGATGAGTTACCCAGTAAGATGTTCATAAGGCTTCTATCATTTATAAATCCTTGGGTCTCCATTTATGCGGTGTATATTCTGTACCTTCTGAAAACTATGACTGAGTGTAAACATGTGTGTGTGTGTGTGTGTTTGTGTGTTTAACTCTTCCAATTGTCTTTGAACAAGGAGCTACATTTTTTTTAGAAAAGGAGCTTCTGTCTATATTCTACCACCTGCAGCCTAAATGAACTTAGTTACTGAATCTCTATTATCCAGTGTACTCTTCTTCATACAGTGGGGATAAATTTGCCTTTTACAGAGTGTTGATCAATATAAGATGAGATTATGAATGAAGTTCTTTGAAAAGAAATACAAAATACTATATCAATGTAAGTTATTATTTCTCAGAATTATAGCCATAAATAAAAAAAAAAACCTCTTTGAGCCAGGCACAGTGGCACTCACCTAAAAGACCCTGTCTCTAAATAAAATACTAAAAAAGGCCTGGGGATGTGGCTCAGTGGTAAAGCACCCCTGGGTGGTTTGATTCCTGGAACAAAACAAAAACAAAAACAAAAACACCTCTGAGAATCTGACCAAGAGTTATTCAAATCCATTATGAGCTAAAGCAAATGGCAAATTTTACCACAGTCACTAGAGTGAAATAGATAGTTTCTGGGTCTTCTACGTAAAGCTTTGTTAGTCAAAGTAAAGATTTAAGTACATTACTACTATGTTTTAAAAATTAAATCATAATGTTATTAACATAAGTTCTATGTAATTGATTTAATACCAAGTAGATAATCACAAGTGGATAGAAAGAGTGCTTAGGAACCATAGTCTATGCCTTTCAAATAAGAAAGAGCATCTTGACTTCATCTCCTTGTGCACTTATCTTTTATCAATGACCAAATTCTCCCAAATATACCTTATCTGTCTCTCTTCTATCCTTTGAAACTGCTAGTCTCTCTATCCTGGTCCAATATTCCATTACATAAGTTTTACAGATGCTCAGTTATTTCAAGTTAAGCAAATCTACTTTTCCTAAAATCTTCTCTAGTTCATTCTAAAAGCATGTATTAAGACTCTCTTGATTCACATTAATGTCTACTCCAAATTTTTTATTTTACTTTCTTTGCTACTCATTAAATGTATTATGGCTTTAAGCCTCATATCAGTTACTTTAGTTACAAGCAACAAAAAATAATTTTTACTTTGTTAAGTATTTTGAGTAACTCAAGAGTTTCTGCAGAAGAACCCAGCAGTTAGTCACAGAGATTTCTCTACCAAGAAAATGGCCAAATTTATATCCCAGAACTGACCTGATGACTATATCATTGCCATCACTGATAGACACAGACACCTTGGAAAACTCCACCAACACCATAGTGCTAGCCACTGGTCTTTCCTACTACTACCATCATCACCATGTCACCACTGCCTTATTTCCACGAGTACATGTTGAGTGTTGCACCTGTATCTGGTGATGTGCCTCTGCGCATCAGAGTTAGGTCAAGGGCCATGCCTACACATAAGGAAACTGGAAGGGGAAAGACAGATACAATCTTATGAGGTAGTAGAAGCTTCTGACACTGGACAAGGGGACAAAAAAAGGAAATGTCTGTTCTATCCCCATACAATTACTTCAAGAGTTGGGATGAATGAATAGGGTAAAATCCTGTTTTACTGTTCAGTGATATCTCTCAAAACACCCAGAACAATTAACTGCACACAGTAGAACATAAATAATTAACCGTATAACACAGTAACAGACTTTCAGAGAGAAATAGCAAATAAACTCATATTGAACAATGGCACAGTCTCCAAAATTCCCAGTTGAAAGCAGAGTCCATATTTTATCAGAGTCCTTGTGGCCTTCTTATTTATGCCACACCATCTGTGACATTACTAAAATCCAGGCCTATTTAAACATAGTGCAAATATGTGAAACAAATTCTCCTTTCAGTGGTCAGCAGGTGCTCAGCAATGTGTAATGATGAAGTGATAAAGGGATTTCATAAAAAATATTGTAGATTTATACAGTATTAGGAAGAAAACAGCATGAGGCATTCAAAAACCAACCTTCAATCATGGATCTGTAGACAGCTGGTCACCATACCACTCAGAGTGATGACTGGCAGACAGAAGTCATAAAATTGTACTACTTTATCTCTGAAATGCACGCATTCCACTAAGGAAGCAATGACAGAGAAATTGAAAACAGATTGTGTGTAGACATGTGGTCTTCTAGTAATAAAACAGTTTTTTTGTCTCTTTCCACTAGAGCAATTATTTGAATTAGGGAATGCCTAGTAGACTTTAAAACTTCATTTCACAAAGCGAGGATTAATAAAGATGCACTGGAGTGGTATTATTTTGTGAACAAGGAGAAATATTTTATTTTCTGCTAGAAATATTAAAGTGCTCACATTTGAATGAGCTCCTGAAGTAGGCTATATAACCAGACCAGACAAAGAACAATTATATTACTAGCTTTCTTTTTACCTCTAAGCCTGGATATAAAATTTAATCTGTGTACAAGTAATTTCAAAAAAATACACATTAAAGAGATTACTATGGCTTTTCTTTTCATACACAAATCTGTTCAATAAAATCTTAATATGTGATGTTTAACAGTCATTCAGAAAGAAAAAAAAGAAACTTTAAATAAGAAAAAGCTTCTGTCTCCAACAATTTACACCATGGTAACAGAATTTTACACAAGCTTCCTTAGAATAGTAGCACTGAGTGCTCTTGACTAAGACCCTTGAGACATCATCCAGTTCTTCTTTGCACATATTATTTTGGAAATAAGATTTCAAGCCATGTCCAAAAAGATAGCTTCCAAATCTTTGAATGTCTGCCATAGGAAAATCCAATGCTGTTCAATAATGTATTTTTGTTTTAGTATTGACCAAAACAATAAATTAGGAAAAAAATTAGGTATAAACAAATGAAAAGTATGACTTCCCACAGCTTTCACATGCCTTAAAAAGATTTTTCTTACATAAAAAGAAAACAAGTACATATATTCAAGGCGATGCCTTTTTACAACCATAATACTGAATATTCCCTTATGTTCATGCATGACAGAGACTACTAAGCAGTCCCCTTATATCATTTCACTTACTTACATTAGAGTTCCTATTTCAATAGGCACTAATTTTTACTAGACACATAGCCACCTATCACCAAGGGAACATTTCTCAGGATCTCTCACAGCTGCATGTGGCCACATAACTGAGTATTGGAAAACAGAATAGAAACAGCTTCTGGGAACATTACTTAAATGACAGGCAGGACATGGTCACTGGGCCCCTTCTTCACTTTGTCCCTTTCTCTTTCTCTTCATAGAATATAGATGTGCTGGTCACTGTTTTGTAGCATGGGGATGAAGCCCATTCTCTAGGAATGACAAAGGGGAATACAGAAAGAAAGTGACCCCTTGTACTGCCTGCTTTTAACTTTTACAGGAAATAAGAACATTTCTTGCTTTTAAGTTTAAAGCAGAGTTATTTTGAGTCTATTACTTAGAGGCAAACCCAATGCTTTATAGATAATTGATGTCCTGTGTGTAGTCATTACTACTAATAATCTACCCGAAAGCCCTGCTCCCCTTATTTAATAAAATATAATTCTGTTCTAGATGCAATTTCCCCAGACTTAAGAAAAAAGCATAATTGTTCAACTATATTCATGTCAATTCTAGTGCCCACCACCCAATAATCACTTTCCCTGTCTTCTTTGCAAATGTGTCAAATGTTCCATTTTTGACCAAAAGAATAAGGGAGATCACAGGATTATTGTTCTCCCGTATGAAGGGAAGACTCCTTCTGCCATTCAGTGTTTTTCCTGCCTATAATCTTCTTGTATGAAGATACAGCATGAAGTTGTGGCAGCCACATCTTAACAGTGAGATAAGAAATTCCTAGGAAAAACAGCCAACAGGTAGGGACTAGCCATAGCCATAAGAAGGAGGGGGCCCTTCATCACTGAGCCATCCCAACAACCCCCAGATCACTTGTCTTGAGACATCTTGATTATGTAAAATAATTAAACATCTTAAATAATTAAGTAACTGTTGGGCATGAATTTAATTACAACAGAAAATTCCCTCTATTAATGTTTGACTATCTACTAAAAACTAATACATTAGCAAAAAAAAAAATACAAGACTTGAGACATAGAAGTAAGAAATCGAAAATCTAGGCTAATGATTCGGAAAGTAAGAAACTATCTAAAATATTTGTCTTTCTAATAAGGTTTCACCTTACAAAAGTAAGGTAAAATTGTGGCTATCTTAGAGCACATTAGGATGAAGCAGGAGCCACATGTACCCAAGAGTGGAAGAGGAAGCAGAGGACAGTCTATTTTTGGTTATAAGTAGTGATTTAAACCAGAAAAAAAGCAAAATGGTCAATAACATTAAAATATTGGGAAGAATAAGGCTAAAATATATTAAATTGTGCTTCAGAATGAAGAAGAGATGCTACACAGATGCTATAAAGTAGAAACAAGACAGCCCCAGATGTGGCAATGTACAGGGGAGTCTGGGGGCATAAGAGAAACTAATTGCACAAATCTGGCCTGTGTAACAACTTACTCATGTCTGTGCACCTTACTGCACCTCAAGAAACTAGAAGCAAATTTTGACTAAATTCAATTTTCATTCACCTGTACAGAGTCACAGTACAAAATTCAAGAAGCACAAAAAGGCACAAAATCTAAGTCCTCTTCTCTATCTATTGCATATCTACTTAAGTATCTCCCCAGCAGCAACAGCTGTTACCCATTTTGTATGTATTAGAAAATACTCTTAAAGATACATTTGGGTGGCAAGGACAGAATTTTGCAATTGGATTTAGAACATCTGAAATGAATAAAAAAAAACTTATTGTTTGTGAATTGGAAGAATTAATATTGAGATGACAGTATCTCAAATTCATCTACAAATTTAATGTGATTTCTATCAAAATTTCAGCTGTTTTTATTGACAAAAACTTATAAGTTGATACTGAGATTCACATGTAATTGTAAAGAAACATAGAACATTCAAAATAGATTTGAAAATGGAGAGCAAAGTAAGATAAATAATACTTTCTGATTTCAAAACGTACTACAAAGCTATTGGAACCCAAACTATGGGATACAGGCATGAGAATAGATATGCATATAATGAAATAGAATAAAGAGTTCAAGAATAAACCTTTCCATTTATGCTCAATTGATTTTCTACAAGGATGTCAAGACTATCTAAACAGACATGAGATCTTCTTCGAATAATAAAAATATTCTAAAATCATGAGGATGGCTACACTGTTCCATTTCTAAAACTCAGTGAATCATACTGGTGAATATTTTGGTACGAAAACTACACAACAAATGTATTTAAAATTTAAAAATAATGATTTGTTTATATTTAAGTTATAGTCATTATATTTTAACTTATGTTTAGTTTTTTTAAAAAGTGCTTATTCAATGATATTGTTTATATTCATCTGCAATAACAAGTGGTAGTTTTTTTAGAGACAGAAAAAACTGTCAGATACAAAATTGAAGCCATCTAAGTAAAATTTCTTATGAAATAAAATCAAGTTATTTCTAGTACAAAATTAAAACAACAATTGCTATGAGGTATGTAACCTGTTAAAATGTAACTAAAGTTAGGTAGGAAACCCAAAGTTATACAGCAGTACAAAATAATAGAAACAAAAATGGGATTCTATAGGTGAGGTAATAGACTTCAAGGAGAGGCCCCTTCCCTATTTCACTGGATGGAGCTGCTTCTAGTCTGAAGCCTTGTAGACATTTTCCTTTGTATGTCCAATAGTGGACATCAATGGAGCTAAGCCAAGAGTTTGACAGACAGATTATCTAGAAGCTAGTCCAGGAAGTAATATTTCAGTTATGAGAAGATATCCTGTCAGAGATTTCACAGGAATGGTTCCATCTATATGTCTTGTCATAGTTTGGATTCAGAATATTCCCCAGTGTCTCACGTGTTGAAGGCTTGGTCCCCAGTATAACAATGTTCACAGGTGGGGCTTTGGAGAAGTGATTGGATCATGAGGCCTTTTATTTCACCACTGGATAGGTTCATAATTAAGTAGACCACTGGGATATGGTAGACACTGTCTCTGTGTAAGCACCTTCCTGATATCCTAAAGATCTTCCATACTTGAAGATCTGTACCAACATCTGTACAACCACCTTATGATGCATGCTTTACAAGTCAATTCCAGTGGTCTACTCTTTATAAAACCTTTCCCAATACCTACCCTCTTACAAAAAGCCAGAAAGAATAGCTTCTTTCTCTGTGCTTCACAAATAGGTATGAAGAGCCAAGTGCTATGGTACACATCTGTAGCCCCAGCTACTTGTGAAGCTGAAGCAGAAAGATTGTCCAGGAGTTCAAAGCCACTTGCACAACACAATGAGACCCAGATTCAAATGAAAAACAAAGCAAATAAATACAAAGAATGGCTCTATTAGTTAGAATACGTGTCTCATCATATTCTAATAATCCTTTTATATATCTGTCTTTTCCCTACTGTGAACTACAACAGTGAAGAATCGAACCATTAATTTCTATGTGTATCACTTAGCAGGGTGCATGATATATAACATGTTCAATAAATGTTTTGTCTCACAAAACTTTTAAAAGTATGTGAAAATGTTAAAGAATTATGCAATATGACTGCATAACCAAGAATAAGATTTAATCTGTAGTTGTTGTGATAGAAATTTGACTTTGGATGTTTTAAGTATCTGTGTCAGTTCTTACTTCACTCTAGTCTTTCCTATGTTATGACAACTGAGAAACTAAATATCTGTGGGATTCCACATACTTCTTTTTACCAGTGTAGCAATTAGACTGGGTGTGAAGGTCCTTCTCTCATGATTCAACGGGGTCTAGAAATAATCCTCACTACTCCATACTCCAGGCACTTCAGTAACAGATTTAAAAAGCATCTGAACAGCAAAGGAAAGAATTAGAGCATGAGAGAGAGCCTACAGAATGGGAGATCTTTGCCATCTGCTCATCAGATCAGGCATTAATATCCAGAATATGCAAAGAACTCAAAAACATAACACTAGCAAAGAAAATAACCCAAACAAATGGGCAAAAGAACTAAACATGTACTTTTCAAAAGAAATACAGTCAACAAATATATGAAAAAATGTTCAACATCTCTATCAAGCAGGGAAATGCAAATTAAAACTATATTGAGATTTCATCTCACTCTAGTCAGAATGGCAGTTACCAACAATAAGAATAAATGTTGGCAAGAATGTGGGGAAAAGCTACATTCATATTGACAGTGGAACTGCAAATTTTCTACATCCATTCTGGAAAGTAATATGGAAATTCAGATAATGTAACCACCATATGACCCAGCTATCCCACTCCTTGGGATATATCCAAAAGATTTAAAATCAGCACACTACAGTGACACATCCACATCAATATTTATAGCAGCACATTTCACAGTTGCCAAGTTCTGGAGCCAACCCAGGTGCATTTCAAAATGTGAGTGGATAAAGAAAATGTGGTACATATACAGAATGGAATATTATTCAGCCATAAAGAAGAATGGCATTGTAGCATTTTCTGGTAAATAGATGGAACTGGAGACTATCATGCTAAGTGAAATAAGCCAATTCCAAAACATTAAAGGTATAATATTTACTCTGATATGTGGAAGCTAATCCAAAATAAGTGGAGGGAATAAAAAAATAGAAGATCAGTAGAGTAAACAAAGGGAAATGAAGAGGAAAGAGGAAGAGTGCAATAGGGAAAAACAATAGAATGAATCTGACCTAATTTTCATATATATATATATATATGTATATATATATATATGTATGTATGAATATATCACAGTGAATCTCACCATCATATACATCCACAAGACATTAGTTTCAAAAAAAGATGTAAGTAAATAGCAGAAATATCAATTGAGTAAAGGGAAAGGAAAAGGGGGATGGAGGAAAGGAGGGAAAGGAAAAGTACTGGGACTGAACTAGAATAATTATATTCCATGTACTTTTATAATTATGCTTTTATAATTATGTCAAAACAAATCCTATTGTCATGTATAACTAAAAAGAATCCATAAAAATAAATTTTTTAAAAAAGACTACATGAGTGGTCCAAGGAGGTGGCCAGGTTCTCAACTATTTCTTCTTATTCTTGGATTCCTTAAGTGCTCTTTCTTTCCTGACACACCAGGGCAGTGAGACAGAAACAAACTGCCCTACACTTCAGGCATGTACCAGATAGCACAGTCTACTTCATCATTACTGTAAAACCACACACACTTAAGTCTAAATTCTGCCTATGATCAAATGTGCCTAGTTTTTAGGTGGAATTGCTCAAATGGCTTGGCAATAATTGACACAGATACTTTCTCCATGTACTTCCCCAAGTTATGATGCTCTCCCTCTCTCCTCTCTCCACTCCTTACTCAACACAGCTCCTCTCAGATCTCAGATATCTGTCCCAACTATCTCCTCCTTACCCCATTGTCTTATTCCTCTGATCGTGTTTCCAGTTAGTGAGCAATTTTATAACTAATGGCACATTTAGAGTCACCCAAGACACAAACCAATTGCTAGCCCAGTTTAGGACATGGAGCATGAAACTTCATTCATTCATCAAAGCATTGATCCTTATTTTTGAGCAGGAGATCATGCCACAGGAAGATAAAAACTGTGGCAAACTAGAGTGGAATTCTAAGATTAAAAACAGTAAGATAAGAGAACCATTCTATATCTAGGCACTGTAGTAGATGGCTGTCTATTTGGCCTACAAGATCTTCCCTCTATATCCTACCCCTAGCTGTAACATTTTAAAGCCCTGGGTGACATACTCATGGGCTTCTTGAGGACTCATTCCTATAAATCATGAGCTCTACGTGTATTACTTGATGCTCATCTGAATATTAATCTGAAGAATTCAGCAAAATAACAAAGTGTAATTGTTATTCCTTTCATAGTTTTGAAAGGAAATCCCTCAAGCCAGCAAATAAATCTATACCTGTCATTGCTCTTATAAACCTGCAGTTTAATCAAAATGTCTAAGAAGAAAAAATTATTTCTAACAATTATAATAGCTAATATTGGTTGAATACATATGAAGAGGCAGACATCATTACATGTGATTTTCATGTATATATTAAGATATACTTAATCTTCATATTGACTATTGGCAAGACTGTTATCTCTATTTTACATATGTGAATAAAGAATCAGAGGTATCTCCAGGTCACACAACTAGAAAATGGCAGAGGTAAAAAATAAATCCATAATATCTAGTTCCAGACACTATAATTTTGCTAATTGAAGAAAACATGTTTCCTAATCAAAGAAATTTTCTGGCAAATTAAATAAGATAGATTTCTTAAGCAAATAATAATGATGACTGTAATTTATTGAGTACTTACTATGTCACTGACATGGTGCCAAATAGTTTACTTGAACTTACTCTTTTAATCCTTACCACAACACAATGAGGAAATCTTTTATCTCAGCTTCACATATGAAAACTCTAAGAATACTTACATGTAATTAGACCCTTACAATCTCAGAATCAGTCTATATGAATCCCTAGACATAACTGTCATTTTCAAGGGGACAGTAAATTAAGCTACCTTCCTTCCCCTAGCCAGGATCTATATCGGCCTGTGACAGTGGTCCACAGACTCCCTAACTTAGCCTCTCTTCCTTATGAGTTAAACTGGGGTCCTTTTAGTCCTATTTCACTGCTTCCCTCCCATTTCTCTCCTTCCACACTGGCCTAGCCCCTATCTTGACAAGCCTCAGCCACAATATACACATGATCTTAATGAACAAAAATGGCACAGTTCCTTCCTCTGAGGGCTTGTAAAGTATCAGAGAACAAAAAGTACAAATGTGATGAAATGTGCAAAGTAATACAGTGTCCGAGGAAGGAGTGCACTATTTTTGAAGTCAAAGAACACTTTGTAAATAATTGGAATTTACAGTGATTAGTAGGGATTTACCAGGCATAGAGAGAGGGCAAGAAGATAAGGTTTGACTATAACAGTGGCTAAATTATAAGTATCTTAATATAAAAGTTTATTTCTCAGTCACCTAATACTCTAATCATAAGCAATCTGATCTGCTGGCTTCATGAAGTTAGGAACTCAGATTTCTTCTCTCTTGTTTTAGCTTGTTCAGTGGATACCTTTTGTCCCTTTGTCTCAGATGACTATTCCAGCTTCCAAGTCCAAATTCCAGCTGGAGACAAAAAGAGAGGAAGTGGAGGGTACCATCCTCCCCCCGTATGAATACTACCTGCACACTGCACTTCTGCTCATATCCTGTTGTCTAGAAACTAGTCACAAGGTCATGCTACAAGGATGCTGGGAAATAAAATATTTAGCTGGGCAGCCATGTGCCCAATAATAAAGGAAGAAGCAGAGAGGGACAACCAACAGAGTTTGCAAAAATCCATGACCAAAGAGTATGATGAATCCTAGGAACTGAGAAAGTCCAATAAGAGATACATCACAGGTGTAATGAGACTAGAACAAGCAGAAAAAGACAATGGAGAAGTCTCATAGAACTGATTCCAGTTCTTGGTTTTGAAATCCTAAAATCTCTGGTGTGAGATTTCAACTATCTGCTAGTCAGGAAGCCCAGGCCTAAATCCTTGTCCCAAACAATTCTCTTCTCTATAATAAATGTCTTTCCCAACCACAATCTGGCAGCTAAGCTTCATTTGACTGATAGATCACAAGTAATAATCCAATTACTTGGACTTCCCGCTATTTTCCAATGCTTTCCTAGCACTACCTAATCATTTTCAGAGAAGAAGTTGTAGCTTGGAAGGAAACTTCAAAAGTTAATATTTACATATTACTTCATGAGAGTTACACTAATTATATATAATTTGGGGCAGTGGATTTACAGTTATAAATAAGCTAGCTATATTCCACATTTTACACTGCATGAAATAAAGATTACATTTTGCACTACATTAGATTAAGATTCACTATAGAGAATTCTGTCTCCATGCTTATGCTTCTTTACCAAACATGTATTCTAGTTGCTGCTCAGTCTTTAGAACTAGAGCTAGCTAACCATGAGAAAACAGAATAAATACAAAAAGATCTTGACGTGACCCAGACTGAAAGAAGCAGAAATATACACAGCAATGACAATATTTTGAGGAAAATTATCCATGATTTCTCCTCATATAAAAGAGAGTATTAGCCTTTTGGTATATTTTCTTAAAACTTATTTCTGTGCAAACCTTTTTTTTACATAAGTAAACTCATGCCTCATGTAGATTTTTGTATCCTGGGCTTTTTGTTGTTGTTGTTATTGTTGTTGCTGCTGCTGCTGTTGTAGATTTGCAGTGCTGGGGATCAAATCCAGGTCCTAACATATTCTAGGCATATTCTACCACTTGCCCACAAACCCAGCCCTTGTATACTGATTTTCTTTGTAAGCATTTTCTTATCTTTAAAGGACATCTTTGAATTATACATAATAATCTTCCATGTTAATGTATCATAATTTTTTTATTAATGTGTTTCTTGATTATTAGATATTGGTGCAATTTTAGTGCTTTTATTGAAAATTCATACTCTAAAAATAAATTATCTTTGGATATAAATCTGTTTAAATGTTCCTAATAGTTTTCTTTGCTGGAATTCTTGGGCATAATATACAACATATTAATTTTTAAAGAGTTTATTAGTTTATGTCCATACTATTGGTATATAAAAGTGAATTTTTTCACTGACTTCATCATTATTATTTTTTAAAATATTTTATACTTAGATGGATGAAAAATAATACTCCATTGACTTTTCATATTTAGTGCTGGTAATGAAATTAGATTTTTGAAAATTTACATATATTTAAGAGTTATGTACATGTTTTTTCTGAATTGAATATTTGTTTCCCATCTTTTTGATTTGGTCTTAGAGGTTAGAGTTCTTTGTTTTAAGATCTATTTAGTTTGTCATCCATGTGGCAACTATTTTCGAGTTTCTTATTTCCATTTCAATTGTGTTTATAGCAATATAATGTTAAATCATTAACTACTGGGTGGTCAAGCCCATGTATGAATCACCTTAGTGATTTCTTTCATTTCCTTCTGAAAATTCTTTTTCATCTGAAAATAAGTACTCCCGTGCATTTTCTACAGAGGCCTTTAAATTGTTTTTTTTTTTTTTTTTTTTAATATTTAACTCTTGGATATATCTGCTATTTACTTTTGGTGAAAGTGGAACTTCATTTTTTTCCATCACTTCAATTTTCAATTTCAATTTTCCCCGTGGCTAAAATGATAATTTTAACTGTGCATGAGCACTGAGAAAATAGTACTGCCTCAAAATCATGAACTAGATAAGCTGGGCTTTGAAAACAATTGCACAAACCAGGACAGAACCAAATAGCTTGAAGAGCTCTCAGGGAGGTGTGGGAATTATGAATTACCATCATTAATTCTTCTGGGTTTTTTTTAACCCACATCTGCAGGACATTGTGCTATGTAAAGTAAGTAAGCTTGACACAGAAAGGCAGCTACTACATGACCTCAATTTTACGTGGAATCTAAAATAGTCAAATTCACAGAAGCAGAGAGTACAGTGGTGGTTTCCAGGGGAAGGAGATGTGGCAAAAGAGAGGATGGTCAAATGGTGCAAAGCTTCATTACGCAAGATGAATGAATTCTAGAGATCTAATGCCCAGCACGGTTTATAGCACTGAGTTGTATACTTGAAATTTGCTATGAGTATAGATCTTAGGTCCACAAACACAAAAATAGTAACTATGTGAGGAGGTGGGTGTGTTAATTAGCTTGACCAAAGTAATCATTTCACTATGCATATATATCAAAACATCATATTATACACTGTAAATATATATAAATTTTATTTTAAAATATTTAAACAAATAAATCAAAGCATTCCTCAAGGATCACAAAGCATAAAGCAGTTTTATATAAAAACTACATGTTCTATAAATTTGAATAGTTGGAGGAGTCTGACCTATGTCACAATATTTAACTTTAATTTTCTAACTCAGTGTGTAGAGACAGCCTCAGAACAGCACCCGTTTTTTAGGTGGCTTATCCTAATGGCATAATAAGATAAAGCTGATCTTTCATTGTAGCTTCTTCCAAGTATGGTTTTATAATAACAATGAAACAAATAGAATTTTTTAAAAAGAAATAAATTTTCCATTCCCAGGCCCTATAAAAAAATCACACATATTGCAAAATGGATATCTAGACTATACTCAGGGAAGAACCCATACAAGTGATTCCTAATCCAAAAAGAAAACTATCAATAAGGGGGAATTTCCCTCATTTTTAACCCAGGGAATTTTTTTTTTAAATAACCTCTAAATTCTAGTTTTGTCTTTATTATATTAAAAAAACAGCAGGTCTTAGGTCAGGTTTATAAGCAGAGCCTCAAAGGAAGATTCCTGTTTTTTAAAAAATCAGTAATGAAGGGCAGAGGGAAGCAAGTTAGCACAGAACAAGAAGCTATGATAGGGGTGGTCCCAGCTGCAGACCCGATTCAGTCTGTTCCCATGGGGAGCCCAGGAGCATGCATTTCACCACACAGTGCTACTATCCTGAGACACAGAAGCCAGTTCTCTGTTCCACTTACACAGTCATTGACTGTGAGCCAGGTGGCAGATATGCAGGAGCCTAAATGCGTAGAAGCAACACAAAAAGGAGAACTATTACAGTTTCCCAGCAACTCTAGGCCACACTCTAGACCAGAAATATCTTCCTTGCCCAAACTCCAAAGTTAGCTCTGAAATTAAGTCTTTTCCAACTCCCATTCAAATTCCCAAACCCTTACTCTTTGTGTCCATGATCAAACTACCTCTTTTCTCTACTGTAATGTTTATCACATCACAGTATAATAATCTGTCTATATGTAGTTTCTTTCTTCCTGGGATCTCCTCAAAGAAAGCAATTATGATATCATTTTGGTATTCCCAATGCATGATAGAGTGGCTCATATATAATTGGTATTCAATAAATGTTGATAATCCCAAACTTCTAAATATAAAATCAAAAGTTAAGTTATGACGTTGCACAACTGTATATTCAAAGATTAAATTTAGGCAGCAGAAAATGCAGCAGGGTTACCTATGGGTGCCTGGATACCTGTGTCGGTGGTAGCCAGACTCCAATACTTACCCTTAGTTCTTCTCTGTCATTAAATCTATAACTCAGTTATTTATAAGGGTTATCAACTGTCTCCTTAACTCAGGGATGCTCAATCACTAAGCCAGATCCCAAGCACTTTTTCTACTTTTATTTTGAGACAGGGTCTCACTAAATTGCCTAGGCCCTCACTAAGTTGCTGAGGCTGGCTTTGAACTTGTGATCCTCCTGCCTCAGCCTCCTGATCTGCTGGGATTACAAGTATGCCCCACTGCACCCAGCTTGCCTTTGTTTTTAAAAGATATTTTTGCTGGATATATATATCTAGGTGTACAATTTTTTTTCTTTTCTTTCAGAACTTCAAAGATTACAGTGCACTGTCTTCTACCTTGCATTGTTTTTGAAGAAACACTCGAAGTAGACACTGAAACTGCAACGTCTGTCGAGACTTTGGCCTGGAATAAGTGTTTTGACAGCTCTGCGCTCTGAACAAGTTCTTCTGCTGGTTCTGGTTTGTAATCTTATCTGACTACCTAGAGTGACTCTTTGCATTTATATCTATGCTTTGCATTTGCTCTTAGTTCAGCCTCCTGACCCTGTAGGACCACCTTAACCCTTCTTTAGCCTATATGCATATATACACACACACACATATATATATACACACATATATATGTTTACATGATAATAAACTATATATATAAACATATATATATTTGAATATGTAAAATTGTTGTGTGACCTGAGTGTTATATATATTAGAAATTAAGATTGACATAAAAGAGCTTGTGATTGCCCCGTTTATGACTATCAGGTAACCCACAAGTGTTCAGTGAACTGCCACCATTGAAAGTGATGTAGCCTGTGGATTTACTGTTATTTAATAAATGCCAACTTGTGGAAAGATGCAAACCTGTTTGGTCTATGTTAATGGCATAGTTTGTTGCCTATCACCCAACATGAACATTATGTTTTGTCTGTATTTTAAATTGGTTTCAGCAGGATAGTAAATTTTCACCATGACTGAAAACAGGAAGATTAATGGCCTTTTTCCCCTGAGATTTTTTTTGGAGGGGGGGGTGAGGAGGACTAGTTTTCTTTGGGGATCTTAGAAATGCAATAGTCTTGTTTCAGAACTGGGGCCTTCTGAGAAACAAAGTTCCCCTCTTCAAACCCCAATTCCAGTGCTCAAATCAGAAGCACTAGGTGATTTCAGACATGTTGCTCAGAGAAACAGAAATGAGTTTATTGAAGGGATAGGAAAAGGGGTAGGGGATACCCTCAAGAAAGAATGTGTGTCCTCTCAGAGAGGAGAGAGACAACATGCCTCTCCTGTGTTCCAGTTTTATTGAGGATCCACCTTGGCCCATGGTGACTGATTCTAATTCAATTCTTAACCATACATTCTTTCAGATTTTATGGTTAGGAGGAACTAGCCTTTATCTCCCAGAGTTTCAGGATCTGGTCACAAAAGGCTCCAGAGTTCCTCCCACTGACATTATCTTGGGCCTGCATTTCTCCTGCAGTTAACAAGTAGTTTACTGAGGAATGTGACATATCCTCTCCACTTAGGCCAGGTAAGGCTACAAGCAAATTGCTTCTTAGAAAAGAAAGCATGTGGGGGTCAGCACAGTGGCCCATTTAATAGAATTATTCTCTCAACCTCAGGTTCCCACCATCCTCATCTGTCTGTTACCTAACAGTCCTGCAAGGCAGAAGACAGTCTCTGCCTTAAGCCAGAGACACCTGAGTTAGTTCACTCCATAAGGCTAAAATACAGTTTCATTAAACATGTTACTATATTTATATCCTAAAGCTTTAAATTTCAATTTTACAAGAACATTTTGTTGCAAGAATTGAAGTACTTTCACTCACAATTATTGACAAACAAAATACTTAAATAATATGGAAATCTCTTACAAATTTTGAAATAAGCAGTTTCTTTTAGCTAAAACACCTATCAACAAAGCAGAATTATCCACTGATTTCCTAAAACTGATCACTGAATGATTCTTGATCAAAAAGCCATATTTTTATTTTGAAAATGATAATCATGTTTTTAATTAATTTACTTAGCTATAAATCATATATATGTATGTATATACATATATACATATATATATATATATATATATATATATATATATATATATATATACCTGAGATTTATTTTATATTCTCTTCAGCAAAGGTATGTTACTAGAAAATTGAAGTCTCATATGCAAGAATCCTAAAAAATCAAATGGGAAGTGGGGCATTGCCTGGCAGTTCTGAATTCTCTTATGGCAAACTTCTAAATAAGCATTTTGCTTTTAAAAGGCAGGAAATCATCAATCTTTCAGTGAGCAGCAGTTATATTCTACAAGACACATGATAGGCATACTGAATATACTTCAGAGTTTGTTTTGAAAACTCTGGCATGTTGCTCAGCCTGGTTTCTCTTTATGGTACCTTTAATTAAATCCCCTTCCTTTCACACTCTGAAATTCAAACCATAAATATTACATTACACGTTTTCATCTATTTCTTCCAAAGAGCCAAATGTTTCTTTCCTACTGGGACACTGTCTTAACTGACCTTTTACCTGCCTTATGAGATGAATTCAATTTAACTTAACCAATGTTTTTTTGAGAGCCTACTTCCTTCTGCACTGGGTGCTTGACAAAAATTAATAGGCTATGCTATATTCCCCTAGAAAATGACAGTAGTAAAATGTTCTTGAGCATCTAGAGTGCCACACAAGGTCAAGTGATTTACTTCCCTGAATCCATTTCATTGTCACCATTACCTCTGTTTTACAGATAAAAAGACTAAAAAAACATGTAAGCAATTGATTAAAGTCATATCACTGATGGAAAGTATAACTGAGCCTTAAATCCAGGATGACTGGCTCTTGACCATTATGATGTTCTGCCCACTCCAATAAAATTGACCATATATACAAATAACTATACTACAGGGATATTTACACATCTAAAACATGGTAAAGGGATGTACCATGGAAGCATCAAGGACTGTGTGATTCACTTCTTCTAGAAAGTTTGAGAAAGCCTTTCCATAGGGGTAACATGTGAGCTGAACAAGAGAGTGGTAGAATCAGCAGCTGAAAGCAAAAGATCCCCTGCCAGAGGCTCATCTTGAGGCTATTGTCCTTATCTGTTCTGGTGGCTCTTAGGCCTCAGCATGTACAACAATCACACTTGGAATACTTCACAACCTCACAGGTTATTTGACATTCACTTAAACCTCAGTTTAGAGTCTATAAATCTGCATTTTTAATAAGCCCTCAAAATGATTCAGATGGAGGTGATTTTAGGACTATATCGAAAACACAAATCTAGTTCATTTTCAGCCCCAGCATCTATCTTCACACTTCCTCCCTCCTGTAAGCTCAAACCTCTCACCCCAAACAGGAAATTCCAAAACAAAAATCCACACTTCATCAGGTAGACTTTAAAGAATAACAACCTAATATCAGTGTTCAATATCCATCACTTTTATTTCTGTTCCAGCCTTAATTTTGCACTTTGAAGTCAGATAATTAGAATTCCCTTTTTTGTCTCTATAACAATACTTTTCACCAGTCTCTTCACTGATAATAGATACTTCTGAAACGACCTTGTTCAGTAGACCTCCAGTTAAGTAAACTGTAATCTTGGATTCTATAAAAATCTCTAAACAACATCTTCAAAAACAAGACCTAAATACTGTATTCCTTCCAGGGCCATAGCCATGGACAAGAGTTCTGATCCTCTCCACTTGTCTAGGGGCTAGAAGCCATGGAAAAAAATGACTTCTTGAAACCAAATGTCTCCCTACCTGTATTTCTAAGTGTCATCTAATTTCAGATTGCCAAGCAGTGCTCGCCCAGCTTAGATGCCATCATTCATTCTGTGCACAGCTGTAACATCCAGCTGACCCTGTTCCTCATCATGTCCCCCAACCACAAAAAAACTGAATATGCTACTGTTAAATAGGAGGAGAAATATAGTATTTCTTTTACATTATTTTTTAATTGAGGAAGGTAGTACACAAAGAGATAAAGGTAACCCTAAAGAGAGACAAGCCAAGGGTTAGAATTTTCAACAAATCAGGCAGTGTTTGCCTCCCATAAGAAAAGCGTTTATTATACATGGAAAATATAAAATTCTAAGCTTCCATTTCTTTTGTGTGTTTCAGATATTAAACTGACCCTTAAAATCAAGATATTCATACATAATTTTCCTAACTGTAGTATAAATTCAGGACAGCATTTGAGGTTGAACACATATCAGGAACCTAACTATTTATGAAAACAACTGACCCACTGGCAGATTTTAAAAGCCAAAAATATTTTTTTTAAAAGTTCCTTTTTAAAAAACCTATTTTATGCAAATCAAAACTGCTCTAAGATTTCATCTCACTCCAGTCAGAATGGCAATCATCAAGAATACAAATATCAATAAGTGTTGGCGAGGATGCAGAGAGAAAGGCACATTCATACATTGCTGGTGGGAGTACAAATTGGCAAAACTACTCTAGAAAGCAATATGGAGATTCCTCAAAAAACTGGGAATGGAACCACCATTTGACTCAGTTATCTCACTCCTCAGTTTATACCCAAAGGACTTAAAATCAGCATAATACAGTGACACAACCAAACAGCTCAATTCACAGTAGCTAAACTATGGAACCAATCTAGGTGCCCTTAAACAGATGAATGGATAAAGAAACTGTAGTACATATACATAATGGAATATTACTTGGCCTTAAAGAAGAATGAAATTATGGCATTTGCCAGTAAATGGGTGGAGCTGGAGAATATTATGCTAAGTGAAATAAGCCAAACCCCAAAAATCCCAAAGGCCAAATGTTTTCTCTGATAAGCAGATGTTGATCCATAATGGGGGGCAGGTAGGGAAAAAATGAAGAAATTTTGGATTGGGCAGAGGGAAGTGAGAGTAGGGGAGGGGGTGTGGGATGGGAAGGATGGTGGAATGAGAGAGACGTCCTTACCCTATATATATGTATGACTACACTACTGGTATGACTCTGCATCATGTATAGACAGAGGAATAAGAAGTTGTGCTCCATTTGTGTACAATGTGTCAAAATGCATTCTACTGTCATGTATAACTAATTAGAACAAATTAAAAAATAAACCTATTTCATTATAAAAGTGATGTCTTCATACAAAAATGGGAAACATACAGGTTTTAGAGAAACACCCACAATCTCACCACCTCACCACAGAAAGTATTAGCCTCTTCAGCTATGTCCTCCAGTTTTTATGATATATTGATTAAAATTCAATTTCATTCAAGATCAAAACCTGATTAATCTTATATACCTGCTATAGTTCAGAATATGAGATGTCCCCCAAAAGCTCATGTGTGAGACAATGCAAGAATTTTCAGAGGGGAAATTATTAGATTATGAGGGGTGTAACCTAATCAGCAGATTATTCCACTGATATGGATTACCTGAATGATAACTATAAGCAGGTACAGTGTGACTAGAGGAAGTAAGTCACTGGTGATGTGCCTTTGGGGTTTATATTTTGTTCATATTTTGAGCAGAGCTTTCTCCTCCTCCTCCCCTCCTTCCCCCCCTTCTCCTCCTCCTCTTCCTCCTCCTCCTCCTCCTCCTCTTCTTCTTCTTCTTCTTCTTCTTTTCTCTATATCTCTCTCTCCCTCTCTCCCTCTCTCTCTCTCTCTACCTACCTATCTATCTCTCTCCTTCTTGAGTGCCATAGCCTGAGCTGTTTTCCTCTGTCATGGCTTTCTACCATGATGTTCAGTCAGCCATGCAGTCAGTCGAGTGTGGACCAAACCACTGAAACTATGAACCAAAATAAACTCTCCTCCTTTAAGTTGTTCTTGTCAAGTCTTTTGTTCACAGGAATGCAAAAGCTGACTAAATACCAGCGAGAAAAGCCCAGATTGAGCTGTATTCAACTGTGCATTTGTCAAAAAAAGTGGAGAAGGAAAATTGACAATTTCTCCAGTGGCCTACTCAACCACATCAGGAAACAAAATGAAACCTACATTTTTGAGAAAGAAGACTTTAAATAGAAAATTTAAGGAAAGAGCTACTGAAATGCTGCATATCTATTAAGATCCAAGGAGAAAACAGTGAGACAGTAAAATGCTCACATCCAGAGGATGTGATAAAAAGGAGACTCTAGCTTCAATAGAACTACTGGCAGAGTTTAAAATGTGGAGGTGTGGTAGACGGGAATCTGAAGTTCCCAGTGAAAAGTCCAGTACATGCCATGAATCAACTGCTTTAAATGTGGAACCAGGGTATGTAGGACTTGGCTTCACCTTTGTGAGTGTGACTTAAGTCAAAATATAAAGTGAAAGTTCCCCTTGCAAGAAAGCACTGGGATTGGAATTGACTTGCATGTCTAGGAAGATGAAGAGATCCCAGGAACAAGAGACTGGAGGCGGACTTGGATTTGCTAGGGTGAGGGGGGGTAGAGAAAGTTCACACAGAAAACCACAGGCAAGAGTAATTCACATGTCACAGTATGGCAACTAAGAAGTCCCCAGGAATGAGGATCTCAGGAATTCATCAAGTGCTCCAAAAGAGGAACCATGTATCAGCCATCTGCCAGGCACAAAAAGCCAACACCAGCCCAGCACATAGTACTAATAAGTAGTTCAAGTGGGAACTTCCATATGCTCTCTCCCTCCTTTCTGCCACATGCACCACCCAGAGAAGGGCCAGAAAACCACAAATTGTAGAGAGAAAAAGGAGGTGAAGCCACTCATACTCAGTTGTCTATCTGAAAGATGTATTATTTCTAAATCAAGATTGTGTTTCATAATTTAGACAATTAGCTCATTCTTAAGTTTATATTCAGGGAAAGAAAATTTATCCAGGCTGGGTTTGTGGCTCAGTGGTACAGCATTTGCCTAGATTTGCGTGGCACTGAGTTTGATTCTCAGCACCACATTAAGAAGAAAGAGAGAGAGAGAAGGAAGGAAGGAAGGAAGGAAGGAAGGAAGGAAGGAAGGAAGGAAGGAAGGAAGGAAGGAAAGAAGGAAGAGAGGGAGGGAGGGAAAGAAAATTCCTCTATTAAATTAATTTTAAGGGGACCCTTAGAGACAAAAATAAAAGTTCATTAAGATTCGGTTTCACTTGTATCAACTTACTGTGCATATAATATTACATATAAGAAAATATTACATGATACAATGTATTTGTATTGTATGTCTTGGAGAAAAATTATAGAAATTTACAGTTTTGTAGTTTGATTTCTTTTTTTAGTTTGATTTCTTTTTTTATATAGAAATGTATTGGGAACATTTTTCCCTTCTCAATACACACTGTTCTACAACTCTGCCACTTTGAACCCAGAAAAGCAACAGTAACATGACCTAAAAGCTTCTTAGATATAAAAACCCCAGGCTTTATCCCAGACCTAGTGAATTTTAATTCACATTTAAACAAGCATTGGCTTGCATCTTAAGAGAGCCAATTGTGCACCTCTCTTCCCCACTACACGTTCAGTAGCATTACTCTGGGAACTTGAAATCAGCCGTGGCAGGGTATTTATATGGAAATAATCAAAGACTATAAAAATAAAATTTTTCAAAGAGCCAGTTGTTAAACAGTTACCAAGATACTACTGATTCATATGTACATTAAAATTTGAGACTCATTGGTGCACTATATCATTTTTCATGATTGCATAATAGTGCATCCACTTTCCTTTATCTCTTTAAGATTGAAAATTTTAAGTGTGATCGCTGCATTTTTATATTGACATTTGTCTTGGTACATATTACCAAATTTCCACTTATTTTCATTTTTGCCACTGATCTTTAAGAAGTCATTCCTTAGACTCCTGGAGAAATTGTCTCAGTGTGTAGCTACAAGTCTCAAGCTGATATTCCAAAGATCACTGTGTACATCAAGTTTATTGATTATTTTTTCTTTCCTTTTCTGTCTATCTCAGTGATAATCATTGCCTTTCTTCTTTAATCTTCTTTTTACATTCCTTTTTCTTCCCAACCCAAGCTATTCTTAATCTTTGAAGTATTACAAATTCTCTAAAATTATATTTTAAAAGTTGAGTATATTCATATGTGCACATTTTCCTGAAGTTCTATGAATTTCATCATATTCCCAAAGTTGTTTCATTTTAATTCAACTTGGACATTCAGCTAATAAACTCACATGAAGTTCATTATAGAGAAAGATACATAACAGAGGCCTAAATGAAATCTCCCTAAATGCTATGATTGAGTTCCCTTAATGGAGGTCAATTATAAGTTCTTACTTTGCAAGTGACCTTGTTACATTTTAATTAATCATTCACTTATGGGCAAGCATCACAGTCAAGGGCAAGCTATGCCATTAACATAGTCCAGACACATCTGTCTTTCCACAATGCTGAAATTTATTGAGTAACAATAAATTCACAGGATCCATCAATTTTCTTATCTGTAATTCACTGAATACTCATGGTTCACTAACTGTCATGACTATAACAATCACAGCCTGTTTTATTCCATTCCAATCTTAATTACTAATATCTATAACACTCAGGTCACACATCACACTTGACACAGTGATATATATAAGTTACAGAAAGGCTAAGAAATTTGCCAGTGGTCACAGGGTTTAAAAAGGCAGAACCAATGAGACAGGAGAAGTTCAAAGCCAGCCTCAGCAATGGTGAGGCTCTAAGCAACTCAGTGAGACCCTGTCTCTACATAAAACACAAAATAGGGCTGGGGATGTGGTTCAGTGGTTGAGTATCCCTGAGTTCAATCCCTGGTACCAAAAAATTTTAAAAAGGCAGAACCAAAAGCAAAGGCTGACATAGGTACAAAAGAGTCACTGCAGGTGGTCAGGTCAGGTACTACTTGTTCAAGGCCAGAGAGCACAGAACTTGTTCAAGGCAAGTAGCTGTTCAAGGCTAGAGTCCAGACTATAGATAGTTTTGTAGTGGGCCCTGACACGCAGGGAAATCAGGCAGAGCTGAAGCCCAAGGGACAGAGTAAGAATTTCTTAGCCTACTGACCTTATGAGGTGTTCACCAGGTGGTCAGGCAAGATGATGGGCTAGAGTGTGCCCCCATACACCATCTGTATGAGTTTCAGGTAAGGGCACTGTATCATTGGTGATCTGGTGTGTCACAAAAACTCAGAGGTCTGATTTCCCTGATATGGGCTTGATAAGGCATGCATCCTTGTGCCTCTGATTTAATTCAATAAATTCACAGGGAGTGATTTTTATTAGTGTGATTAATTTATCCGTTTGTGCCTTATGATTATGCTTTGCAGATGAGGGGTATTCTTTTCGATTGCTTTTGTAAGTCCAACATGGAGTGGCGATCTATTTGCCCAGACAAGCTACCAATGCAGGAGCACTCAAAATAGAGTAGCTCAGGGCAAATTGCTGGTTTATAAAATGGAGTAACTCAAGGCTACATATGGCCTACAAGCTGCTGTATCATATAACGTGAAGTAACTTAGAATAGGTCACAGCCTGCTCTAAATCACCCAGTCATCTTTATGGCCAGATATTAAATCCTCTGTTCATGTTATTTATCTAGAATAATGCCTATGATGATGGAAATTGCCTTTTTTAAAAATCTGATTTGGGAGAACAAGAACATATGAAATCAAATAAATGAGACTCAATAGACTATTCCTGAGGACCATTCAGTATGTATTTATTCACTCAATATGTAACAGTATTATGTATTTTGTTCAAGTGTACTGTGGTTCATGTTTAATTTCCCTTTCTTCTCTAGGAGGAGATAAAATGTAGCAGATGCTAAAAGTTTAAAAGTCAAAGGAAATGAAATAACAATGAATTTAGCATTCAGCTCAGAGTATAGAGAAATGGATTATTATGGAGGCAAAGACACCCACAAAATACCAATGCCTTGAACCATGGAAGAAAACAATTTAGTTTAATAAATAAATAATACAGGGAGTATTTGAAATAGTATACAAATCTATCAAAAAGGCACTAAAAAGGACAGCACATAAAGCACATTTACTAATCATTAATGGCATTTAATTATTCCCATGACATCCAAACAGGACAATTTAATGCTTCCTAATCAACCCAGGAATTGAATTGTGTATCAGAAGGAAATAAATGTAGCTTTTCATACTTTATTGATTATTCATATTTTAAGTAAATAAATTGAAATAACAAACCTCAGCAAGCTCTCATCTCATATTAAGATAAAGTATTTGACAAATAAAAGACATAGTACTATGCCTACAACTTAACAAATAACAGAATTTACATATCAACAAGATTCCCTAGTGATTCGTATACACATTGAGGTTTGAGAATTATTGGTTTAAGGGCTGATGAAGCAACAAAACAGGGGTATTTACATCAACTGAAGCACCTCTCAACCCAGAAGTAAGATATGTGTGGAACTAAGCTTCCACATCTTGCCCTAGTTGGGCTCCAACCCAGACTTATTATAAATGTTATTCATTGACTTCTCCCCTAAGGCAAACATGGGGATCACAGGATCTGAGGGTAGATTCATTCAATGAAAGTAACAACATTTTTGTTAGCTTATCATTTTAATCCTGTAAAAATCTGGCAAGAACAGACATTCATTCATTAATTTAACAAATGTTTATTTACCTACTCTGAGTCAGACGTAAGTGTTACATATATAATACTAAGGTTCTTATTTAGACAAACTGGTGAGAAGGGAAACTTCATTTCCTTCAAATAGCATTTTCAGAAAATGAGTTAGAAGATATAAATGATCCAGAGTTGCATAATTCATCCTGAAAGAACCAAAAAGACTATACAAAAATAAAAAATAAGCAAGTCTGTTTCCTTATAGTTGCTACTATATTTTCTAAGGTATTGAGAATATAAATTATTTAATTTTTTCAAAAATATTTTTCACTTACAGATGAAAAATTTTTATGAGAGACAATTTCTAAATTATTTAGAAAATTTCCAGACCAATTGTTTGAACATAAACAAAATAATTTGGTTCTTTCACTTATATGAATGAGACAATAATTGTATTAATTTTATTTTGTAAAATATATTTCAGATATGTATTTCATGAAATATATGTCAAGTATTTGGAAATACCTAACAATACACTTAATGACTCTAAAGTACCAACTCCAGCTGACATGATATAGAAAGTATAGATTATTCCCTTTAGGTGTAATTCTCTTTGTGTATTAAATGCAAATCTTTTCTAAAGTATTTCATTCCTTCAGGTGGTTATGTTTTATTTTGCATTTTGGTGCTACCACATGCATCTTCACAGAGGATTCAATTTATTTCCACAGGAGAGTTGTACATTTGTAAAAAGACTGACTCTACTCCTGTAAATGTGAATGATGGCTTTTGTGTTAAAAGTTCTCAATCTCCCACTGATAGGAATGATTATGAGAAAAAAAAGTCAGAGGATTTCATCAATTTTTTAAATAAAACTTGTGAAAGCAGAAAGAAACATAAGGGGATATCTTTGAAATGTGCCCAGAACAGCATATTCACACTTAACTGATGCAAGAGGCTTCAAAGGTATATATAAAGTGGGCCTCAATCAGCTCAAGCAGCATGCTGGAATAGGACCAGAGCATATCACCAGGTAAAACTGCTCCCAATTCTTCTGGCTGCCATTATTCTTCCTTCTCAATCCCCATTCATTCTTTTTTATATTTTTTATTTTTAGCTGTTGATGGACCTTTATATTATTTATTTATATGTAGTGCTGAGAATCGAACCCAGTGCCTCACTCATGCTAGGCAAGCACTCTACCACTGAGCCACAACCCCAGCCCCTCATTCATTCTTAACCATGAAACTGATATGAAATTCTTTTAAATTTTTTTAATGTTCAGTATTAAATACAAAAGGTTTTTTGGAATCTACACATATAATCTATATATACTATAAGCATACAACACAGTTTTATTTATCAAAATTCACTAAGTAATAAGCATAAATTATTTCTTTCATACCTAAAAATAAAAATCAAGAAAGAAGAAAAGTTTGAAAATATGAAGCACATTACTTCATGATTTTTATTGTAATCTAACATCCTATGTCTAGAATAGAAAATTCTGGAAGGATTTTCAAGATAGCTGAATAGAAGAAGTTACTTTCCTGATTGCTCTGTGGCATGAAACCAAAAAAGCAGACAGGCAGCTTCTCAGCAAGTGAGGTACTGAAAACCTTCAGGGACACAATAAGTCCACAGAGTAGAAACTCTACTGCCTCAAATCCACACTGTTAGATGGGTAGACACATAAACAACATGAAAAAGCAAGGGAACAAATCACCCCAAACAAACCAAGATACTTCAAGGACAGAATCCACTGACAACATAGTGGAAGAAATGTGAGATAAGGAGTCTAGAGTATACATAAACTGATCTGTGAAATAAAGGACAATCTAAAGAATGAAATCAGAGAGAAAATATAAGAAGTGAAAGATCACTTCAATAGAGAGATTCTGAATAAAAACCAAGCAGAAATCTTCAAAATGAAGGAATCATTAAACAAAATTAAAAGTTCAATTTAAAGCATAACCAACAGATTAGATCACCTGGAAGACAGCTTCAGGTGATGAAGACAAAATATGTATTTTTTTATTAATTTATTCAAATTGAGTATATATGAGAGCAGAATGCATTTTGATTAATTGTACACAAATGAAGCACAACTTTTCATCTCTCTAGTCGTACACAGTGTAGTGTTGCACCATATGTGCACTTATACATGAACCTAGGACAATGATGTCCATCTCATTCCACCATCTTTCTTGCCCCTTGAAAACAAAGTTGACCATGGAGAAAAGATGTTAAAAGACCATGAACAAAACATCCAAGAAATATGGAATAACCTAAAAAGATCAAATTTAAGATTTATTGCCATAGATGAAGGTTCAGAGACAGAAATAAAAGGAATGCATGATCTTTTCAATGAAATTTTATCAGAAAATTTCCCAAATCTAAAAAATGAAATGTAAACTCAAATACAGGTGGCTTAGAGGACTTCAAATATACAAAATTCCAACAGACTCACACCAAGACACATTATTATGAAAATGCCCAACACACAATGATAGCATTTTAAAGGTTGCCAGAGAAAAATGATATGCAACGTTTAGAGGGAAACTAATCTGGATCTTGGCTGATCTCAACCCAGATCCTTAAGCTAGGAGGTCATGGAAAAATATATACCCAGCTCTGAAAGAAAATGAATGCCAGCCCAGAATACTATACTCAGCAAAATTAAGCTTCAGAATTAATGATGATCTGACCTAACATTACATCTCAAAGCGTAGAAAAAGAATAAAAAATCAACACCAAAAGCAGAACACAGGAAATAATTAAAATCAGGGCTGAAATCAATAAAATCGAAACAAAAGAAACAATCCAAAATATCAACAAAACAAAAAGTTTGTTCTTTGAAAAAAATCAATAAAATTGATAAACACTTAGCCATGCTAATGAAGAGAACTCAAATTACTAAAATTTATGATAAAAAAGGAAATATCATAACAAATCATACTGAAATACGGATGATAATCTGAACCTATTTTGAAAATTTATACTCAAATAAAATAGAAAATATTGAAGACATCAACAAATTTCTAGAGATATATGACCTACCCAAACTGAATCAGGAAGACATAGAAAATTTAAACAGATCAGTTTCAAGCAATAAAACTGAAGATGCCATCAAAAGCCTACCAAGAAAGAAAAGCCCAGGACCAGATGGATTATCAGCTATGTACTACCAGACCTTCAAAGTATAACTAATACCAATCCTGTTCAAATTATTCCTTGAAATAGAAAAAGAGGGAACCCTTCCAAACTCATTCTATGATGTTAGTATCACCCTGAAACCAAAACCAGACAAAGACACATCAAGGAAAGAAAATTCCAGACTAATCTCCCTGATGAACACAGATACAAAAATTCTTAATAAAATACTGGCAACTTGCATACAAAAACAATAATACACCACGATCAAGTGGAGTTCATCCCAAGGATGCAAGGATGGTAAAACATACGAAAATCAATAAATGTAATTCATCACATCAATAGACTTAAAGAATCACATGATTATCTCAATAGATGAAGAGAAAGAATTTGAAAAAATACAGCATCCATTCATGTTCAAAACACTAGAAAAACTAGAGATCATAGGAACATACTTGTTTAAGTCAGCTTTTTTTTTTTTTATTTAAATGCATTTCAAGTCATAGTACATAAACAGAGCTCATTTTTTCCATTTCTCTGGTTGCAAATCATAAAGAGTCACACTATTTGTGTCTTCATACATGCACCAGGGGTAGTAATGACCCATTCGATCAATCATCATTACTATTCCCGTTTCCCTTTCCTTCCTCCCCCCTCCCCGCTGCTGCATCC
>CM053408.1:44857711-44870449 GCA_028644305.1 Xerus rutilus
AAAAAAAATAAAATAAAATAAAATAAAATGCAACTTTTGAGAAAAAAATAAAAATAAATAAATAAATAAATAAAAGATTATCTGACCACAAGTAAACAACTCCTCCGTTCCCAGGTACAAACTCTCTGAATTCTGCCCCTATCTCTGATCTTAGTGCCCAAACTCTTAACATCTCTCTTCAAACTTGGAATAAATAAACTAAGATGAAATTACAATAGAAGAATTTGCAATTACCAGACTCACTCTTTACATATGTTGTTAGCACAAAAAGACTGAGCAGGTCGCAAACTTCACAGATCATTTCAGTCTTTTACCAGGAACAAGATTACACCTATGGGAATGGACCCACTTTCTTGGTAGAAAATGAGCTTACATAGGTTATGCTGAGAGGTGATTTAGTGAGTGTGTCAGTCTGTATACCCAGGAATTTGGGTTTGGAGGTTGGGACTCCCAGATGGCCAGCCTGAAGAAGATTTATCTTGGAAGAGATTGGTGTTTCCTAGAGACTATCATTCTAGGTTTGATGAAACACTTTCTCCCCCTGCCTGTGGCCAGCATCTGGACAGAATTTATTATTGAAGAGATTAAAGCTATCAGTGTATGGCTTTCTTTTTCACTCCATTTTCCCAGGCCTCACTATTTTGAGGTTCTTCATTTTCCATATCCAACATATATGAAACAGGGATAAGAGTGTAAACAAATACCCACAAATACTTAATTGAATATTTAAAAGTTATAAATCAAGTTTACAAATCTCAATAAAATACATCGTATCCTATCACCTTGAAAAATACACCTTTACCAAAATCTGGAAGGATAGCTGAAACTTTGAATTCTAAGATTCCTCAGCATTGCAAATCATAACATAGCAACACTGAGAAAACTACTCCTTTCCTTGCCTCTATCCCACCCTTCTTGTCCCCCTTCTTTTTCCACCCCTGGTCCATTAATACTTGATAAATGATCTTGCTCATTTGTATGTGGACACCCATACCCATGTGTCCAAGCTCTATCCACATTCCCCCCACTAAGTTATAATACAGGTGTACAGGTGTGCCTATTGAGAGACAGGTCTACCCTCACTAGGACTGACCAGGGGAAGAGGCCCACTCAAGCCCTGAAAGTGGACTTGGCCATTTAGTTACATAATTTTAGGGTGCAGCTCCATGGAACATGATTTAAAGGCAGGCATGGGTACTAAATGGACCATATCTCTAGTGGGCAAGTCCCTTGGACCAGAGGACCCCTAACTCCTTATAGAGACAAATTCAGGAGAAGGGCCAAAATAGAGCATGGTACATGTTATTCGTTTTTTAAGGATGCTGTAACAAAATACCACTGACTAGGTAGCTTAAAGAACAGAAATTTATTTTATTATAACTCTGGAGGTTAGAAGTCCAAGACCAAGGTTTCAGGATGGTTGTTTTCTTCTGTGTTCTCTTTTCTAAACTTCCAAGTAGCTGCCTTCTCACTATGTCCTCACATGGTCTTCTCTGTGTGTTTTCTGTGGCCTAATCTCTTATAAGGACACCAGTTATACTGGTAAGCCTGCCCTAATGATTCCATTTTATCTTTAATGACCTCTTTAAAGGCTCATATGCAGTTCCATTCTGAGGTACATGGGGTTAGGGCTTCAAAATACAAATTCGTAGGGGACACATATTGTTTGGAACACACACACAGAATAACAACATAAGTGAAGGAACATCATATAGTCTTTCTGAGCACAATTTTTTATTTGTGTGTTTTATATTTTAGGCACTATAGTTGAAAAACTATATTTTAAAAATAAGAGTTGGAGTTTTATTATGTTCAACTAAGAGGGAAGCAACAACAAAATCAAATGTGAAGGGGCAAACTTTTCTTTAAGTAGCTAATTTTATGACAAGCAAGAGATACCATGGTAAGATTATCAAATCAAACTGGTATTGAGTAAACAGACTCAAGAGAACACCTCTCTGCTAATGTTTGCCATTATCTCTACAGGTCCAGGCACTTGCAGCAATCATAGTCTTATTCCCAACCCAGGAAAAAAGAATATTATTAGTATCCTAAAAGTCATCTAAAAACATCTAAAATCTACATAAACCTAAAAAGTAGAATAAACTGCAAGAATAGCAAAATGCCATAGAAACCCCAGAAGTCAAGGTAGACTCAGTCCAGCTCTCTGGCCTTCACCTCTCAGTACCAATTAACACCAGTTAAGGGACATTGTTTTTAATATTGATGTTTGTTTGCTTGGTTTATTGCTTTTGTCTGTTTGTTGGAGGGAGAGGGTAATAAACAATATAGTCAGAACAAAACAAAACAACAAGAATACCACTTTTGGGGGCTATCTAACAAAAAGAATGGAATAAACTATTTTAAAATAGAATTAAAATCCAAACTTGGTAATATGGGAACTGAAGAAATTCTATTAGGTTAGATTTTTCATTCGTTTGTTTGAATTTCTATTGGCTGTAACCAGAATGAATTTTATCCCTGAATACAAAAAAGCTTTCTAAGTGTACACAAGACAAAGAGCATTGAACACATTGTAGTAAGTGCAAGAGATGGCAGAAGGCTGAAGGTTAGCAGGCAAATGTTCCATTTTCCAAGTATATGTCATGGAAAATAGACTTTTAAAGTATATTTTTACCACTGGCAAAAGCCTTGAAAAAACTCTTAATAAGGTGTGAGAACATTTTTAAGCCCATTAGCAGCCAGCCTGGCCCTATGAAGAATAAATCATGCAAGTTAATTTAATATCCTTTTCTGATGGCTCGGTTGGCATAGAAGATTATATTTGGGTCATAATAAGGTAGTTGAAGATTTTAATGATGTATTGACAAATTAGATCAAGAAATGTGATCTGGATAATTTACAACTGAGTGAGTTAATACCTAGATGAAAAATGAGAACAAAAGATTGTTGGTCAATAGATCAAATTTGATAATAAAATTACTGTGTTGCTGCTTTTACCAACCTTTTGGATGCAAAAATTTACAGATGACTAGAATTTGGAGAAATAATATGCTTGAGAGCATAATCAAGATCCAATATGTGCAACAGTCAATACTAATAAATTTAGAAGATTTAAAAAATTAAGGAAAATATCTGATTCTACCTACTGATCCCAAAATTAGAACATACAAATGCAAATTTGGGAAAGTTGGCTTAACTAAGCAGTTTCTTTCCTAAGGCTTTGCACACAAACCAAAGCAATGTCCTAATGACTCAGGGAGGAAAAAGAGAAAGTACCGCAAACTTGTAACAAATTACATGGGAAGGACCAAAAGCAAATGAGTCTGTCCATGGTGAGAACCAGCAAGAAACTTTAGTTAACCAGAGCAAGAAGTCAGTGGTAAACGTAAAGAGGAAAAAGGATTTCAGTTAGAGGAAAGAACAGATAATTGTCAGAGTGATTGTTAAGACAGGAAACAGGTAGCCACTAAGAGACTTCAGAACAAAGTGAGCAATCATCCCCGTAACATTTCAGGTTTATGATTCTTCTTGCAGCTCCATGTCTTAGACTACATTGAAGGAGGGTGGTTTGCACCATGCTACAAATGTTATCATTACCAGCAAAAACCAGGACCATCTTAGCAAGACTGAAAATACCAAGCAAGCACCTGTTATGTTTGAGAAAGCCTAGATCTCTCTCTAGATCTGTTCTGTGGTTGTCCACTTTAAAAAAAAAAAAAAAATTCCAGGGGAAATAACTGGGTACAAAACAAGGTATTGTGGTAGGCATTTGGGAGGACACAAAAATAAGATAGGAACCAATTGAGCCTTAGAATTAAAAATTTAATAGAAAGGTTTGGTTTGTTTGGGGCTAGGGGTGTTTTGTTTTGTTTTGTTGTGTTGTGTTGTGTTTTGATACCAGGGATAGAACCCAGGAGTGCTCAACCACTGAGCCACATCACCAGCCCTTTTTATGTTTTATTTTGGACAAGGTCTCACTAAGTTGCTGAGGATGCCTTTGAACTCACAATCCTCCTGTCTCAACCTCCCAAATCACTGGGATTACAGGCGTTCATCACAGAGTCTGGCTAACAGGTTTTTAGGTACACTGAATTCAAAGCAGTATCTGTCATGTTTGATGTGTAGGATAAATGCTGCATTACAACATTCAAAAAATAAGCTGCTTCTGTCTAAGCATTTGAGAAAGACTTCCTGGAGGAAATGGCATTTAGCAGAGCTGATGTTGGTAGCCTGGGTTTCCCTGAGATATGAGACAGTCTATTATTTGGACAATGTTTGAACCCCTCAAAGTACAGAAAAACAATGTGGTATAGCTTGATCGCTTCTGTTTCCCCTCCTGATTCTCCTCTACCCCTCTACCTACCCTTGTCTTCCCTGGAAGGTTGGCCTGTGTGGACATCAAAAGTCACCTCTGGTTTTCTCCTGAGTTCAGTCAACATGAGGTACCAGCCCAGAAAGAAGAAGGAGAATAAGGTCAGAATCTCTCTTCCCCATCTTCCTCCCTGCCAGGTCATAAAGTTTGTGTCTTTCTCCCAAAAGCTAGCTCCTGGTGTTACCTCTCTGCACAGTTCTCTCACCAGGATCTGGATCCACTCCTGTTCCTCCCACCTTTAGTCTGAGAGGGCAAATGCTCTTACTGATAAGACCCTGGGGAACAGAACTATCCCTCAGAGCTTTCACTAAACCCCACCTCACACCTCCATACCTTGCCTCTTTGTTAAACTGCTCATTTACCCAGTTTGAATGTGTTCTTTCTTGCAAGATCCTGGAACATATGATCACCTTCTAGGTGTCACATTAATACTGAGAAGCTGTGGACTCTTAACAAGCCTTGAAATATCAGTTTTTGGCTATTGAGAAGGAGATATTGAAGATTTAAGACCGCAGTCTGACTATATAAATTCTCTTAAGAGAGAGATGAATCTAGGTAATGGGCAGAAGCAGGTATATCAGTAGTTGGGTAAGGTCTTGCCCTTTCTCACATCATGATCAGTAACATTGCGTGTGCATATTCAGAATTGGAAGGACAGGTGTATTATTATTGAGGTAATGCGCTACCTCAATAAGACATAGCCCCTAACTTTGCACTGACTTTGTGCTTCTGGACCAGATTAAAGACAAGTGATTCATTAGTCATCCGGGGTCTTCAGAAATTAGCAATCTTTATTCACCTATGCCTACGTGTAACTGCATACACTTTCCGCTGCTGTTGCTGCCACCACCACTACCACATGTCTAAAGGCTCCTGCCACTCAAGGCCCCAAAGGAAACCTATAAAGACCAAACAAGAGTTTAGGCAATCAAGTCAGCTCCTAAATCTGAGAAGGGTTGCTGTTTGCTTTGTAAAATGTAACACAGGCAACCTCAATATTATGGTAATACTACTTCTTAGGTGAGGTAGACTCATGTGTTTATTTTTTTATTGTATTCTCTCTCTTTTCCCATTACATTTGGCCTATCTCCCTTTGTTTCTCAGCAAATAAAGACTGGAATTTGTGCCCTGCAGAAGACTCTACTGGTATTTGGAGAGATGAGGCTGGCATCACCACATAGCACTACCAACAAATTACAATAGAGTGTTCGACCTCCCTTCTGCCATTTCCACCTCAGGCATTTTCAGTGGCTGTCTTCCCAGGCTCCAGCCTCCTACTGTCACAGAGGCTCTCTAATCTCAAATCCCCTTTCTTCTCCTCATCTCTGATTTCTGGATTTTTCATTTATGAAATCCCTGTCCTCATTTATGTTTGTTTATTTGGCAGAGAATTTTAGCGATCTTTGTCTCAGAGGGCCTCATACTAATAATCAAATATATTTACTAAGGAGACTCCCTCCTGTAAGGAGGACTTTTACATTTCAGAGCTTAGGATACCCAGATCACACCTCCTACTTCAGTTTCTTTTCATAGCACAGCCAGATGCCAGAGTTATTTTACAAGACAACCTGACACTCACTAGCTGACAGACCAAATCAATACTGTAGACTTTGGAGTTCTTGGTACAGCGTTCTGCACACAGTGGGTACTCGATACATATTGGTGACTGATTGATTCTGGCTTCAGTGATTCAGAAAGCTCATGCAGAAACAACTGGTTTGAGGGAGGGAAAAAATAAATTTTTAAGTTGTAGGCTAACAGGAATTGTTTAAGCAGATACTGACTAGGAAACACTTGTTTTAAAATGAATTGAATACGGCTTCCCGTTTTGATTTTTAATCTTCACACTAGTGTTCTGTTATAGGTTGAATTGCGCCCTCCCATCCAAATTTGTTTATTTTGAAGTACTAGCCTCCCAACCCATGGAAGGATACTGTATTTGGAGATAAGTCTTTAAGGAAGGAATTAAGTTAAAATGAGGGGATTAGGGTGGGCCTTTTAAGAAAAGCACTAGCACACAGTCATGCACAGAAGAAAGATGTGAAGATGCAGGGAGCAGATAGTAATCTATAAATCAAGGAAATGAAAACAAACTTGCCAAAACTTTGATGATCTAATTTTTAGCTTCCAAAATTGTGACAAAATAAATCTGAGTTGTTTAAGCCATTCGGTCTGTGGTATTTACTATGGCAGCACTACCAAACGTTTACATACACCCATAACCTTCTGGTGAACAGGATTCTAAACAAGACAGTGTCCAACCTCAGGGCTGCAAACACCTCAAGCATACTGTTTACTGATCCTAAAGAAAGAATTTGGAGAACTCAGCAGAGAGGTTTTGGACATTTAATTACTCACACACTCCTTGGCAGCAGCATTGGTGGATACAATGGAGGGCCACATTGCTCCTACAAGCAGGGGGTAATATATGGGATGGGTGCGTGCCTGTTGCACAGGAGGAGTTTATCAGATGTTTTATGAGTACATGACTTTACAACCACAGTCACTCTGCTTTGATCTTCACCTAAAAGTTAAAGATAAGGGAAGTGGCCCCTTTCCAGTCCCTTCATTATCACATTTTTAGAGTCCATATCTCACTGAAAGCTTTCCTAGGCACTGATTAGTGTTTACTCCCACCTCATCCCTTCCGTGCCTCAGAAGCCCCTTAATTCCTTCACACTCTCATACAGTCCCATGTCTTCCATTAAGTCCTCAGTGTAAGGTAAAAAGAAGCCTTTTGTTCTTAGTTTTAACATCCCTTCCCTAAAAGCCTAAGGCAGCTCCTGCCCCAGCTGGTTCCTCTCCCGAATCTTCCACCGGAAAAGACAAAGCCTAACCGCTCAGGTTAGCACATCAAAGAAGACCGCTGCCACTTATCTGCCACAGTGATTTTAAAGTGACCAATCCATAGCTTGCCATGGTTTTGTAGCCGGCCCTATAAAATCCCTGTCCCACGTTCCCTCTGCCGCTTTTTCCTCCTTCCTCCGCCTGGGGCCTCCATCCCCTGAATAAAGGATCTCTTGGCTGCATGAGGTGTCCGTGTATGGCTGGCCGATACCCTAACATTTGGTGCAGGTGACTCGGACAAGGGATGCTCTCTATTGAGATCCTTCATCCTGAACCGCCCACGACACCTCACAGCCTCACTCATTCTTTCGATTGCCACCTGTCTGTGCCCACCATGAACTTTGGTGAGTTTCCCTTTCAAGGAGGTTGTAACTTTGCAGGCAGAGTCTCAGAGGTGACCAGTTGTGACCGTCCAGTGGCCCTCTGACTGTCTCAAAGGAAAGACCACACCCCACCACGATCTTCACGGTTACGGTGGACTTCCAAAATCTCCACCCCACTTTCTTAGATTCTCCACCCTTTAGACTCTTTCACCTTCTCCCTCCTCTCCCTCCCCCTTTCCGTTAATTCAGATTCTGCCAGTGAGAGTAAACCTATTCCCTCCTGTTTGCCTCTGTCCAGTCCGGATCAAATTTTCCAACTCCTCCGGGGAGGGGTCTCCGAAAATCCTGGCGCTGGGTTGATCCAGTCCTAACCCCTCCAGGAGGGGTGGACTCAGATGACTTAGATGACAATCCAACTCATTTGTTAGTCCTTATTCATTGTCTATCCCTGGCTTGTTAAAGGACGCTTTACAAGACACGTGATAGATCCAGGTAGAAGGATAGGGTCGAGTTCCTCCCTCCGGGCAGACCTCCCTTTAAAATACCTTTTTTACCTTAAGCCTCAGTCCTGACATAAAAAACGGGGGGGGGGGGGAGAGGGAACCTCATTAAACTTTATACCCCAGATTGGCCTGCCTACTCAGAGATTTATGGAACTTGTATGGGAAATCAGAAGAATGAGCAGGGATCTATCTCTACATTCAGGCTTTTTTTCCTTTCACTCTGCAATTCCTCCTGATCTCTCCCGATGGAACCCTTCTCCCACAGACCTCGGCAGAGACCCCCATTGCTTTCTTCCCTGGATACAACAGACTCCAATCACAAGCTTCTCGGCTGTCTGCCCTCTTCCCAGCTTATTTAAACCTTCCCTCCACCTCCAGCTTCCCCTTCCCCTTATGAGCTGTCTTCTAAAACATCTTGACAAACTTTAGCCCCTTTTCCTTAAGTAAAACACACGATACAATGTCCCAGCCCACAGCAATTAAGCCCAACTATTCCCTTATGATACCCCCTGGGCTGTCTCTCTGCCAATTAAAAAACCCACTATTCCCACACCGGACTCAAACTAAAATGTCTTATTAAATTTAGCACTAAAATCTGGCCAAAATACCAATTAAAAAGCCACCTTACGTGGCCAAAATATGGAAAACCCCAGGCACCCCATCCAATCCTTGGCTCCTCAGCACAAAATGATTGGAATGAGGGTTCTAACTTTTCACTCAGACAAAGCAGCCAGAGCTTTTCACAGCCTGGCCTGCTACCTGGCCTGCTGCGGCAGCCCCTCCCCCACAAACCCCCAGGCTTGCAGCTTTTCACAGCTGCCCAGGCCTCCGTTTTTCAGACCTTAGCTCAAAGGAAAAAAAAGCAGGGGTTAAAAGCCCTGGGCAGCAATTCCCCAACTCCCCTCCTTTTTTCTCATGTTGCTTTACTGAAATAATTCATGGCCATCATTTTCTGTCTTTAGGACTCTTCACTCTTACATTTTTGAATTCATACCTTTCATTCTGCGCGCTAAAGTTAAAACTTCTGATCAGATGTATTTTATCCAACTATAAAAGTTTTTTTTACACTCTACTGAGACTAGGTATACCTTTAATTCAAAAGGCCTTCTGCATGCTCTATTTTTGTGTTTATGTAAACCGAGCGCTCATAAACTAAAATTAAAATGGATCCAAATACCTTTAATTCACATGATTTAAATGGTTCAATTTAAATTGGGTAAATAAAAAAATAAAGACGACTTTAAAATTACTCAACTCACAAGTCTTTCTAGGTAGTCAAAGGACTAATAACATGTTAATGTCTATAAAATGTCTAATATATCTCGTCAAAAATTTCAAGGGAAAAATGTCACTGTTAAATATACTTGTCTAATGTCTTGGGTTTTTTTGTAATGAAAATAAGCAAATAAGATCTGATATTGAGTATTCAAATGTGTTTATTAGATAAAATGTTAACTGTTAAATCCAATACCAAATACTTTTAATTTCTTTAAATTCCATAGGGTAACATTTTTGATGTTTTCATAAATGGTAAAATTTAACAAGGGGATATAAAATTGCTTTGTCATCATTAGAAACAGAATTACTTAATTTAAAGCCCAACAGGTATAATTCTATATACTTAAACATTGTGTTTTCATAAATGGTAAATGAATGTAATTCTCTAACCCAGCCTAATTCTATCTTAAGATTGAAAGCCAATTAGACAAGAGGTCATAAAGGTTTATTTTTGTTTTACTTGCTTGGACTATGTTTGGCTTTGATTAGGTAATTATGCTTCTTCAAATCTAAGCAGCGCCCTCAATGCTGAAACCTGAGTCTGCCTGTGATCTAAGATGCTAAACTATATAAATCATTGGTTTGCCATCTGCCTCTGTATTACCCTATCATTTGTGAATTCCTAAGATACTTACCTTAATAATTCTGTGTTACAGAAACTTCCCTTGCTCCTGGAGGGGGCTGCTGCCCTCAGAGGACAGCCACCATGCCACTAATATGAGCTTACTTCATTTAAATCTAAAGGTTAAAGTCAATTGTCTTTTCTTTCAACACAAAGGTTCATAAATTTCTAAAGGTTTTTACTGTTTAATTTAAAGTACTATAAATAACATAAGGTATTTCTTATCATTGAAATAAAATAATTTGCCTAACTTCAAAATTTACAAGGATTTTGGGATGTGAATCTAAATGAAGGGTAAATTTCTAAGGCTTATGTTTATGACTAATTTACCTATAATTAATATAAGCTTATTCAATTTAAACTTTAATGTACTGATATAAAATCCAAAACAATGTTCTGCTCTTAATAAGATAACTTTCTTACATTTGTTGGGTTTTATCACTTGGGAAACTAACTTTCAAAAATTAAGGTTTATATAACTGTGGTTAAACAACGTCAATGCAATTATGGTTCTATTAGTCCTATTTTCATATTAAATGTGTTCATATCTTCCAGGTATACAAGTCTTTAAAATAGAAGGTTTAAAAGAATGTTATATCAGGCTGATGTTCTCCAAACCAAAGTTGCATAGTAACTTTACACTTATAAGGATAGCAAATTTTATTGAGGGCTTATTTCTATAACTAAACCTCTTATCCATAAGATAGAGTTTTCTGTTACCTTTTACACTGAGATAAAATTTAAATTCCTTAAGTAAATGAGAGCCTAATCTATTTAAAGTCTAATATTGTAAGACATAATCTTTACTACTTTTCCAAAAAAGGTCAAAAGCCCTCTCAGCCTTTCTTAATTCATGGTTTAAATGTAATATCCTATTATGTTAACTAGCATTCATGTAAAGTCAAAAAACAATATATAAACTTTATAAAATGATATTAAGAAACAAAGATCAACTTCAAAACTAAGATACTTTAAGATTTTGCAAGGAGCCCTGCCTTACCTGAGATAAAGTTCTGTCTCCCAGCTTATTACAATGGCTTCAAAGTAGGCCACACTCTAGTTCATTTAAAGTTATGTTCAAAGGATTGTGTTGTAAAGATTACTAGGATTTTAACCACAAAATATAATATATAAATCACCCAAATTTTAAGATAGCTATTACACATACTAAACTTCTTAATTTTATTTCATATTCTCCTTAAACTGTATGGCTATTGCCTGTTAACATTTTGCAGAGGTACTAATTCGAGAAAAACCAACCCAAATTATTTTAAGATAAATCAGCCACCACCTATAGGATAGACCTTAAAGTTAAAGCCCAGTACCCTTACTTTGTAACTGGTGAGATTGCTTTGCTGAGTGTTTAAGATCAAGACTTCAAACGAAAATTAAATTAAAGGGCCAAGAAAACCGGTATTTGGCTCTTGCCCTCTGAAGTCAGCCTGAATCCAAAAATGAGGGAACTTCTATGCATCTCTAGGCCACAGGACCTCCCAATCAGGGAGATTGCTGAGACCATTGGAGAATTAAAAAGCCAGTCAAGTGCCATAGTATGAAGAGGAAGGTCACCAAAAAAGGGAAATGTCCCTCGGGCTTCCCGGGGAAGCCACATGGTCACTGCCAGACCTTATAATTGTGCCTTTCCTAGCACAAATGGCACTAACAGAGCTGAAAGCTGTTCCCAAGTTCCCCAATAGTGAACTCAGGTGGCTCTTTATATTGGTAACAACAAGAGTCAATTGGACCTGCTTCATCCTAAACACTTAGCAAAACCATAACATACCCATTCCTGGGCATTAAAGAAAATAAAAATAAATAGTTTAATATAACATACATACATTAGCCCTCCAAAATACATATGACTGGAGGCTACAAAGGAAAGATTCTTAGGCAGTAATGTAATAACTATCAATAGAAACTGCCAAAGTCAAAGGGTTTTAGTCAGTTTATGGTCTATTGATCTTCCTAACCTACACAGGTAGGCTTAATATTGGTCAATATAATTTTCTAACCCTAAGTAATAAAATAAAGGGATCTCTACTAAACAAAGGTCATACCAATAAAGGGATATCTTACAAAGTCAGATGATATTAAACTGGCTTAACCACATGTTAAAGATAAACATCTATGACATTAAAATTAAATACTGTGTTTACATGTCTTGTCCTCTTCCAGCCTTCTTATGGGGACAAATTCTCAGCCCCTGTACTTCCTAATGAGAGATTATTTATTGATCAGAATATAGGGAACTTATATACAAGTGTCCCCTCATTCACATAACCATCCCAGAGTAAAAAAAGAACTCCAACACCAGCTAGATACAATCACTCATCTTAAGATGAAATTGCCCCTCCTAAAAAAGACCTCTTCATGGATGGTCCTAATATGTCAGGGCCTTCAGTTCAGCTTCTCACCAAGGGCCCCTCCCTTCAGCCTTTGAGGAAGCACCTCTTTTCATACACTTCCTCTGGTCCAGTTCCCTGTGACCAGATCATTAATGTCTCTTCCCCAGCCTTTGCTCTGCCAAGGTTCCTTTCTAGTGCAATGATGTCCTAACAAAAATCTAAGCCTCAATATGTCCCTTGCCTTTTATGTTCCCTCCACCTTGATTCCTCGATTAACTTTATGCAGCCAGGCTAAATTAATATGGTTTGTTACCACCTCCCTTTCAGGGCAAGACAACTGTCTTCCAACCACTAGTAGTTAAACTCACTCTGGCCTCCTCACTTGCTGCCTTCAGGCTGAAGGCAGAAGGACTTGGTTATGCAGTAACCGCTATTCAAAGGCTTAAACAACAACTTCAAAAGCCAGAGGCACTGACCACCTCTT
>CM053408.1:44870549-44885726 GCA_028644305.1 Xerus rutilus
ATTCCTGAAAGAAGAATTCTGCTGCTATATCGACGAAACTGGAATAATTAAGAAAAATATCAACACCCTTCATCATTTGAATGAAAAATAAGCCAGGTTTGATGGAAAATATCAAATTCCTTTAGGATCTGACTGATCAGATGTCAGTAACCCCCAAAAGATAAGTTCATGAGTTTTGTTTTCAAAATTTCCTTGTATAGTGTACTTTTCCTGATTTACCTCCCCATGCCATGTCTGTTCAAATTTATTCAATCTTAAATCCAGCAGGTTTCTAATCAGACATTTAATCAGCTTCTCCTCAGGGATCTTCGGATTCTTAAGGAGGACAACGACTCACCTGCAACTGTTTCCTAAGACTCTACTCCAACATTCCTGGCTCCTGCCTCCACATCTACACTCAGGGAACTGGCCCCACCAGCTGACAATGCTATGGCTGCAAGGCACCTTCCAGGACTTCTCCCCTCAGGAAATCCTAACCTTTGGAGCCTGGGTCCTTTACCTCTTTCCCCCTCCCCCTTTCTTCTGCAGACATCGCCCCAGTTCCGCTTGAAGTAGCCAGAAGAGCCAACGTGGTCCATGTTCCCATTCTTATAGAACCAAAAATGGGGGAATGTAAAGTAAAAAGCAGACTTTTGTTCTTAGTTTTAACATCCCTTCCCTAAAAGCCTAAGGCAGCTCCTGCCCCAGGGAGTTCCTCTCCCGAATCTTCCACCCGAAAAGACAAAGCCTAACCACTCAGGTTAGCACATCAAAGAAGACCACTGCCACTTATCTGCCACAGTGATTTTAAAGTGACCAATCCATAGCTTGCCATGTTTTTGTAGCCGGCCCTATAAAATCCCTGTCCCACGTTCCCTCTGCCCCTTTTTCCTCCTTCCTCCGCCTGGGGCCTCCATCCCCTGAATAAAGGATCTCCTGGCTGCATGAGGTATCCGCGTATGGCTGGCCGATACCCTAACACTCAGGATGGGGCTCTGGAGGCACACTGTATTCATACTCCACAATAGCAATACAAAGAACAAGAACCCATCAGCTGACATAGGGAGCTTATTAAGAAAACATAGAAAGTATGGCTTTATGAGGGAAGGGAAGTTAACCATTTAGAGAACAGATCAATCAAAAGAGCATCAATGGCATTAATTTGTTTAGACTCTTGAGTTAAAACATAAGTAACATTGTGTTCATTAACAGGCATGCATACACAGCACTCTGTCTCCAACACTCTCAGATTCCACCTTGGGTAGCCATAAGCATACCTAGTGCCATGCCATTTTCTAAAACCACCTTTCTTATCTGAGTAGTTTCCTCAGTTAACAAACTTATGGCACATTTAGTCTGACTGACAGCTTGAGCAATGTGCAAGGCTAAAGCTAAGACCTTAGTTGCCATATCAATCACTGCAGAGAAAGAATAGCTAATGGACAGAGCCACCAGGAAGCATGGCAGTGCTTTGTGTCATGTGACTTTATGATCTCCCAGTTACTAGGTGTGCATGGTAGAAGAGGCAGACCTTGAGCTGAGATACAAGGCCATCCCTATGTACATCTTCCTGTCCGATGGTAAGATAGGTAAGGCCATCCACAGGGCTCACCTATCCACAGTGCACCCCACTGGAGGGGGAAAAGCCCATGAGTAACATGGGGTTGTATGGTGGCTGTTTTAGTGGATGAGTGTTTTGAGTTCAGTTCTGTGTCAGTCAAGTCTATTCCATCCCATTTGTTGCTTGGGCTACCCAGGAAAGTTCTTGTGCTGCGTCACATGATGTTCTGAGCAGATCCATCAGTAAGTCTGGTTGGCATAATGTGCTACTTCTCTTGCCCAGTCCAGGACTAGGTTACCTTTTGCTAACCTATGGAGAACAATGTTTCAGAGTCATCAATAATGGCAAATCAGCTCCATAAGGCAGGATACAGGTTACTGTATGATCCTGCTAGCAAAGTAGCCTGCACAGTAGGCTTGCCTGGCAAATGAACCATACCAACCTATGCTTGCACTTCAGAGGTATAGAAGGAATAAGACACCTCTGGAATATATAACTGCCATAAACTGATACAAAGTGTTCCTTGGGTGATAACACTGAGGTTAATATCACCTGTGCTTGTGAGGGCCAGATTCCAACACAGTAGACCTCATTTGTACATTTAGACATTCTCCCTCCTCACAAGAGGTCAATAAAGTAAACCACCAGGGGCTTACTTGTACAGTCCATGGCCAACTAAGGCTCCTCATCTCCAATGTGATGTTTTGAGGAGTAGGCAGTAGTTAGCTGTTACTTGTGCCCCAGACTGATTGAAGAAAATGTTAGTAGAAGGATCTTTTATCTGTAACCTTAATTTTGACAGCCATGGGCAGGATAACACAGAAATGGCTGCAGGCCGCTGATGTTTAGGTTTCTCATTTAGTTTACTCAGTTCCTTAGGCAGACGAGCAGTCTGTCCCTGCAGAGAGTTACTCATTCTTTAAGGCTTGTTTCAGCAGGTCATTCATTCTTTCAATGAAGCCAGCTCCTGTTGCATTGTATGGCAGGTGAAAAAATCTATAAAATGTCCTAGTCTAGAGCCCACCGCTGTAAGTCATGGCCTATGAAATGAGTTCCCTGGTCACTCTCAATTATCTGTGGTTGGTTGCCATACACGGCACCACAGATGCTATCAGTCCCTTGATAGTTACCTTTCGATTGAATTTTTGCTGGAAAAAGACTTTCATCAAGCCTGTAACTGTGTCTCCACAAGTCAATTCATATTTAGCCCCTTCTAAAAATAAGAGAGCACCACTACAGTCTACCTGCCATTGCTGAAAAGGGACGTCACCTCATTTGATAATGCCCCTCACTGTATTCAGTCATCATGGATAGCAAAGAACAGGCACAACAGTTCTGGCATGCAGCAACAACATCAGACGTCTTTGTGGGCGGTTCCCAGCATATCACAGTTGCCACATAGTATTTGAACCTGTATGTTTTAATCTACAGCATAGCCAAGTAGCAATTTCTTCCACTGGGACTTTCTCCAGCCAACTTATCTTTTCCAGTTGGTCAACCTCATCATTTCCTGGAAATTGGAGAGGGCAATGGGCAGTCACATGGAACATTGTGAGGACTGGTTTGGACACAATACCAAATATCTTCTCATAGCTGTTTTCTCCAGAGATGTCTGCCCTTAATCATTCACTGTTGTTGCTATTGAGGCAGTCACATTTTAAGTCCTCAGAATACAGCTCAGCTGTGTGTGCATATAGTTAGTGGCCCACTTTCCTGAACAATAAACATCCATACCACTTGCAATTCAGTCTACTATAGCTACTGTTCTTCATTGATCCACAGAGAATCTCAGTCACTGCATAATAGGACACATCTTTCCACCCTGGGGGATTTCCTTTTGTTGATCCATCAGTGTACCAGGCTGACTCTGATGCTGGAGGTTGACCTTTTTTAATGCACAAAGGGAGGAAAGGCATATCTCCTGATATTTCATTCTTTCTGCCACATATGTGATGGGTCCCAGGAACTACCGAAGTTCTAAGCTGAGAGGTAAGAGCTGGCTATTCCTCCAGTCAAAGGCATTCAACCCATTTCATAGTGGTTGTCATCGGAGCTTATCCTGATCATAGGCCTTAACCATTTGTTGTAGCCATCCACTGATAGGGTAGGTTGTCACAACCTTGACTGGAGCTTCTCTGATGATGGACTCCACAACAAGAAAGACAGCATAAATAGCACACAATTATTTTTCCAATTAGTTATAACATTACTTCCTTCCATAACTATGACCAAAATTCAATAGGGATCTTATGTCCCTTAATTTGCTGCCATAAGGCACTTCCAAAGCCATCTAGAGTGACATGGATGGTAAAATCAGCAGTTTTTGATGAGTCTAGCATCCTAAGGGCCCTTGCTGGTTATACTGTTCATTTGGCTGGATTAAATGCCCCAGTATGCTGTTCAGTCCAGTCCCATACTCTATGCCTCCTATACAAATTACACAGGGGTTTAATTTGTATAGGAGGCATAGAGTATGGGACTGATGAAGGATGAGAGTCCTCTAATAATCCAATACCCCCACAAATTTTGTATTTGCTTTATTATGATGGGAAGTGGAAATATCTCAACTTTACTATGATAGCCCAAGGTATAAGTTTTGTTTTATCCAATCAGACAACACCCAAGAATGTCACAAATAACCAAGCCCAGCACATTGTCAGGGTTCATGACCCATCCTCTCCTTTGCAAATGAGTCAAAAGTATGGGTGCAGCCTCAGTCAGTGCTGAAGAAATTCTGAAGTGAGAATAATTTCATCAACATAACAAAACATTTTTATCTATGGAGGTCTGGACTAGGTTTCTAAATCTTGCACTACCAAAAATGTTCATTGTGGGCCTACTCATGTGAGGGCAAATAGGTCTTGACTCTCAGGGGAAATATCTATGGTAAAAAAGCCATTAGCAAGATCTAATACACAATGGTGTGTTCCTAGTTGAGGGCTGAGCTCTTATAGAATAGTGACTATGTTGGGAACAGGTAAAAAAAGTGGAAGGATCACCTTAATTAATTCACTATAATCCACTGTCATGTGCCAGGTTGTATTCAGCTTTCTTACTGGCCATATGGGGGAGTTAAGAAGACTTCAGTTGGATGAATTATGTTTAATTTAGCTAATTCACATGTGGTCTCTGTTTTCTCTTGATGACCACCACAGAGCCAATATTATTTGGTGGCAACAATTCTATGAGATATAGGTAAAACAACAATGAGGCGTTTATCATGGCCTCTTAATATTGGTTTTTCAGCTGACACATGCTTAATCTCCTGACAACACAAACAGAACTCCCTACAGTGGTTTGTAAGCCTTTACCCCACAAGCTATCAACACCTATTATATATTCAGGAATGGGAGCTATGAACACCTACTTGGGGGTAGGTATCAGGCTTGCAAGCCACAGTGTCAGTGTTATGACTCAGATCCTCACTGTTTTCCCACATATCCATCAATAGCAGTTAAACTGCCTAAGAATTTGTCAGAATTGCCATATATCAATATATGCTCAGATCCCATGTCCACACTGCTGTTACTCTCTGAATACTTTTTGAAGACCAATGTATTGCCATTTCTACATATAGCCTCCAGTCCAGAGACATGGCTTGGGCCCATGAACCTTGACCTTCCCCCGAATCATCCTACAACCAAGGACTCAAAGATTCTTCAGGGAAGCTGTAGACTCTGCTCTCATTACATCTCCTAACAAGAGAGTCTTGTCTGTCTCATTTTAGAGTAGAAGTCTGTTCTACTTTTCTGACTATCTCCCTTTTCCTTACTGAGAGGTAATAGCTGAAAGGTAATGGACAATGGCTCTTGTCCTTTGACAATTGCTACCATAACTGCACCAGGGTCACATTAGTTGTTTATTTTTATTTCATCCACTTCTGCTATTAGGTCCACCCACATCGGTTCTTTCCAGTTTTGGCTAGTGTTTTAGTCAGCTTTCCATTACATGACCAAAAGACCTGACAAAAGCAACACAGAAGAAGAAAAGTCTATTTTGGCTTATTATTTCAGAGGTTCAGTCCACAGTCGAGCAACTCCTTAGCTCTGGGCCCAATGTGAGGTAGAACATCATGGCAAAAGGTCATGTCAGAGAAAAGAATCTCAGGACATGCACCAGAAAGCACAGAGAGCTCAACTTACAAGGGACAAAATATAAACCCCAAAGGCACATCCCAAGTGACCTCTCTCCTTTAGCCATAACTTACCTGCCTATAGTTACCACCCAGTTACAGCTCTCATAATTTATTTCCTCTCTGTACATTTTCGTGTTGTCTCACACATGAGCTTTCAGGGACACTTCATATCTAAACTATAATAGCTGAATTATACAGACTCTCATTTTCTGCTACAGTCTATCTTTCCAATATCCGCTATCAGTTGTTCTGCTTGCTGGGGAAGCTGACCTACTAATCGGGATGATATTGGTATCAGGGTACCATAAATGGATGGAGGGGCTGCACATAACACTGCAGCCCTCATCCTGGTAGAAAAATCGTAGGGTTCAGTCTTGAGAAAGGCTGCACATAAAGAGCATGTTTCATTCCCAGTTCCCACAAATAGCTCTTTAATTCTTTCATAGAAGCCCAGTTACCCCCAGGCATAGGGATATCTATTTGCAAATGTATTATAAATGGCAAAAATTAGTCAAACTAAAAAATACCCCATATTTTCATCAGTAGCACTGGCACAAAGCTGATGACATAAAGCAGGATAAGCAATCACTGAAGCTATTTTAGACAATTCTATACTATTCAACATTATCCCATCTGCTCCACTGTCCCACAAGCAGAGCAGCTATGAATGTAGGTATACTTTCTTTCATTTTCTGCCTGAACTTGGACTCCAGTTGCACTAGCTCTGCAGGGGTTTACAGTCTCATGATGCTATATAAATTTCTCTCTGCGGGGGCTGGGATTGTGGCTCAGTGGTAGAGTGCTTGCCTCGCATGTGTGAGGCACTGGGTTCAATCCTCAGCACCACATAAAAATAAATCAATAAAGATTGAAAAAAAAAATTTCTCTCTGGGGCAGGGAGTAGATACAGATCTTCCCCCTCAGGCTGCTCCTGCTGCGTCTTTAACCTTTGGAGCATTACAGGTCTAGCTACCATTATATCTTCATCCTCCACCTCAACTTCTGAGTCACTAGAACTCATGAATGCCCTAAGTGGATTCCACATCTGAAGGTCCTGTTTTCACTAGTCACCAATGCCCTGATATGGGATCTGGTCCATGATGTCCCCTCAGTTTAGCATAACAGCCTGCCATTACCTTCAGGGCTTTGTTTGCAAGTTCTAAGTGCCATGACAGCACATCTTTGCTGTCAACTTGTTCTACATAGGCCTCTTTTTCTAGCTGAAACTCTTCCTGTACTCTACATTGCTGAGCCCAATAGCTAACTCCCAGTCTCTGGCTAATTTAATGCCCACAGAGGGGGCCTTGCCAACACTGCTGCACATTCTTTGATTCCTTTCACCTTCCCAAGACTACTTTGAACTCCAGTTTCTTTTCTGCATCTACCTTGGGTGCTGCTTCCAACAACTGTGGCACTCCTCTTTACATTGTCAGGGTGTCTCCATAGGCACACAGTGGTCACCACCTCTCCAACAGGGAAGCCACTTCAAATCACATTGGGCTGGTAGCCAGTGCACAATTTCCCCTGCAGACTCCATGTTCTTTTCCAACTCCAGAGTCAGCACATTCCTCTTTGGGATCCTGCCACCTACCCTAATTGTTCAACCCAATGCTGTGAACACCTCGAGCATATTGTTTACCAATCCCAAAGAAAGAACTTGGAAGATTCAATATAGAGATTTTGGACATTTTATTACTCATATGCTCATAGGCAGCAGCAGGAAGGGATAGAGTGGAGGGCCACACTCTTCTGGCAAGCAGGGGGAATATATGGGATAGGGAGCATGCCCACTACACAGGTGGAGTTCATCAGATGTTTTATGAGTACATTCTTTTACTTTACAACCAAGGTCACTCTGCTTTGATCCTTACCTAAAAACTAGAGATAAGGGAAGTGGCCACCTTCCCCTCTCCATTCCCTTCACTATCACATTTCCTTAGGGTCCTTCTTATCTCCCTGCAAGCTTTCCTAGGCACTGACCAGTATTTACCCAAACAAAAGAGAATTTACAGAATTCTACAAAACCCTGGTGACAATCTCTAGGATCTCTTTCCCTAAAATTTTCTCATAAGTAGAAGGTCAAATATTTGCATACAATTTGAGGGGACCTTTTGATCCCAGACCTATGGATAAGATTCCTTGTGTTTAGTACTAAATATTGCAAGAGGAATACATGAGATATTTTCTGATCAAACACTAAAGGTCACTAATGGCTTACTTAAATCTCAGGTGATTGGTGTGAGAGGTACTATCATTACTTTTTGCAACCTATTAATAAATAATATACAGCTGTCCATCCATAGGGAATTGGTTCTAGGACTTTCCATAGATACAAAAATTTATGAATGCTGAAGTTCTTTATATAAAATAGTCTAATATTTGCATATAACCTATATACATCCTCCCATATACTTTAAATTAGCTCTAGGTTACTTATAATACCTAATGCAATGTAAACAATTATTATCCTGTATTGTTTAGGAAATAATGACAAGAAAAAAATCTCTACATTTTCAATAAAGATGCACTTTTAAAAAATATTTTTGGCTAGGTGCAGTGGCTCCTACCTAAACCCAGCTACCCAGGATTACTGGTTCAATCCCCAGTACCTAAATAAATAAATAAAATATTTGTGATTCATGATTTGTTGAATCTGAGGATCCCAGAACCCTCAGATGTGGAACACACAGATGCAAAGGCCATCAAGCTTCCTTGAAATTACAAAATTTCACAAAGGAAAGCAAAGGAAACCATGGAAATGAAACTTGAATATACTGATTCAAAATTACAGTAAAATCATTGTGAAAATAATGAATAACAACAATGAACAAGTTTAACACATTTAAATATTTCTTCAATATGATGCTTTGGAAAATGTTAATGATAATGATCAAGATTCAAAAAGAAAGTTAAGAAAATATTCATGCAGAAATGAAAGGAGATAAAAATATATTTTTAAATTAAAATATTATATGATTTGTGCCCTAAAGCAGTTTTAGCTGCATACAGTTGGGGGCAGGTGTACCCATCCACCCAAAAATGTGTTGTAAGGCAAGGCCTCTCATGGCAGAAAGCAGAGCAGAGGCTAGATGATAAGTTGTCTAGGGTGTGAGAAAATACATTCTGGTGTTATGTGGGAAGCAGAACTTTTTGTAATATCCACACTTCAATAGTAGGAGAGATTATACATGCAGAACAAATGCAACTGTAAAGAGTTGTGTTCATAAGAAGACAAACTAATAGTGGAATTCAAAGAAATGCCTGGTTGTTGTATGTGAATTTCTGAGTTCCTTGAGAGCCTTTCCTTTGTTAATTGGCTGATTGCATAGGTGAGAGGGCAGCACCATCAGTGGGAGGTTAAATCTCAGGGAATATGGAAAGGTGAAGTGCTCTCAGAAAACAGACTTTCTGCCTTGTAGGCCAAGCCAGCCACGAAAGCAACTAAAACCTGCATCAACTGGGGAGAGAAAAAGGAAACAATGATCCTGTGCATTGGCCAAATACCTCACAGGCTTTCACTGCCAGACCCATATTTCTTCCACCCTGGCCACCTCCAACACCAGGACACAGCTTGTTCCTGGCCTATTCCATTTCATATAAAATGTTTTTATCTTTATTTTGAAAGATTAGCTTAGTCCAGAATATTTTAATATGTATACTGCAAAATATTAAGAAATGGAAAGTATCCTTCTGAAAGAAAATGAAAAAAATTTCCCCATTAAATTTACTCTAGTAGTTTTTAAAGTTTAAGTATTGACTAAAATTTGGTCAATATTTATACTTTAGTCAATAATACAAAAATTAAATTTTAGTATTAGACTAAACTTTTAAGTCCTGAACACAAGATATATTTCCAGATTTAAAAAGCAGTTATTTTAAAATAAAGCAGTTATTGCCAGGTTTAAATGTGTTATGGTGGCACACACCAGTAATTTTAGCAACTTTGGAAGCTGGAACAGGAAAATCGCAGGTTCAAGGCCAATCTCAGCAACTTATTGAGACTCTGTCTCAAAATCAAAAGGACTATGAATATATCTCAGTGGCAGAGTGTTCTGGTTCACTCCTCAATATTTAAAAAAAAACCAAGCAGCTATAAGCAGTTATTTTTGTTTTAAAATAGCAAATTTAGAAATAAATACTACCTATCAGTTCCTACTAAAGTTCATAGATATTTATTTCTCTACTATTTTCTGGAAGCAAGAAAGTATTTAGTAGGCCAATTAATCACCTTATTAACATGAGCTAACATGCATTGAACCAGATAATGAGCTAAGCACTTTACACGCATTTTCACTTTGATTCTTCACAACACTACGCAGTATACACTATCAGAAGCCTGTTTAATTGATGAGAGAACTTAAGCACAGAGCAATTAAGCAATTTGCCCAGGATTGCATATTAAATTAAATAGTAAACCTAGAATTCTCCCCTAGAATATCTAATTCCAAAGCACACGCCCTGTGTGATGTTCTCTAATTTTCCCTATTCTTGGGGTGTGGTGTTTGGTTCCGTCTTCAGGCATTGAGGATCCAGGATTCTTAGGATTAAATGACCCTAAAGAATAACTCTGAAGGGCAGAAAGTAGTTATAAATAAGAAATGTGCAACTAAAGATGTATGTAGAATAGAAGGTGGATGATTTTGTAATATGAGATTTCCATCATTTTAGGATCAAGCATATCCTATTTTCAGCCATCCTCAAGTACTGTTTCTTGAGCTACAGTGGGCTCTTCAAGGCTTGGCACCCAGGCAACCAGCTTCATTCAGCACACTCCAGAAACCACTCTACTCATGGGTGGGTTATGGTGATGCCATCATAAAGTCAATGGAAAGTTCCTCTAACTGCCCATATGATACCAGCAAAGTTTGCAGTGCCTTCCTCACTGCCCATCATCCATCTGCATGAAACCGTTCTGCAACCATGAGCTATTCTCATTGTTACTGAACCACTCATCTGATTTTAATTCAAGATTATCTAATTTTGATTCAAGGTCATTCTTGACAGCACTTGCTCAAAGTATCTATTTTGATATTATTTCATTCTTCAATTGAAACCTTTACTTACTTTTTTTCTTGGAGGTCTACTTTATACCCTGTTCCCAAAGTTTTTAAAGAACAAGCTAAAAATCTACTCCAGAGCCTGGCATGGTGTCACATTCTTGTAATCCCAGTGACTCAGGAGGCTAAAGAAGGATGATTCTAAGTTCAAGACCAGCCTGGGCAACCTACCAAGACCCTGCCTCAATTTTTTTCCACTATTTTTCATTGGTGCATTATAGATGTACATAATGATGGGATTTGTTATTACATATTTGTACGTGCATACAATATAATTTGGCCAATATCACTCTCCAGCACTTCTTGACTCCCTATGAACCTCCCACCTCCTGGTCCCTTTCCTCTACTGATCTCCCTTTGATTTTCATGCAATCCCCACCTCCCTCATCACCAATTTTCTTTTCCTTTTTCCTCTCTAGCTTCCACATATGACAGGAAACCGATGACCCTTAAGCTTCTGAGTTTGGCTATTTCTCTTAAAATATGATCTCTAGTTCTATCCATTTTCCTGCAAATGCTGTAATTTCATTTTTCTTTATGGCAGAATAAAATTCCATTGTGATATATGCCACACTTTATTAATCCATCCATCCATTGATGAACACCTAGGCTGGTTCCATAGTTTGGCTATTGTGAATTGTGCTGCTATAACATGGGTATGCATATGTCACTATAGTAAGGTGACTTTAATTCTTTAAAATAAATTTTTGAGGACTAGTATATCTGGGTCATATGGTGGTATCAGGCTTAGTTTTTTGAGAAACCTCCATACTGGTTTCCATAGCAGTTGTCCTAATTTACAATTCCACCAACAGTGTAAAAGTGTTCATTTTTCCTCCACATTCTCTCCAGCATTTATTATTGTTTATATTATTTATGATTGCTATTCTGCCCTATATCAAATTTTAAAAATATTTTTAAAATTTAAAGGACCAGGGATATAGTTCAGTGGTAGAATACCTCAGTGTTCAATCCCTAGTATTGAAAAAATTAAAAATAAATAAAATCTATTCCAACACTATATATTATTATTTCATTCTATGAATAAATAAGTTTAACTTTGTTCCTTCTGATTATCTCTGAGTGGTATTGTTTCTTTTTTCTTTTGTTTTCCTGGACTCATTCCTTCTCTCACTGTATCCTAAAACAAAGTCTCATAAGACGAATGAGCTCATGAGACTAATGAGCAAGTGTTTTTCCTACAGATTTTCTAATAGAATTAACCCATAACCAACCATGCAAAAAACTACAAAACTGTTGTACAAATTCAAATGAAAATTTCCAAAATCTTCAGGGTATACCCTGGAGAAACTCCAAAACAACATTCAGAGAAAATAGCTAAAGTCCTGCCAAGTTAAAAAAAAAAAAACTATCATTTGCCCTAGATAGTAATACAAACTTAGATTTTATTGGACATGTGGAAAGATGACATGTGTTATTTTTTTCTAAAATCAAACTGTCAGTCTTTTTCTGTTGGTGTGAAAGATGTGTTTTAAGGGAAGAAAAACTTTAAAAACTAAGTTATTCTTAGAGATAAAACTAGGCAAAAATATGACCTTCACAGACAAATATAGAAACAGAAAGAAACTGCCCAGTTGGGCAATCATATAAGATTTTTCATACAATGATATAAAACCCAATCACAATATGACAGGCATTTAAATAATCCTACATTCCATGGTTTAGGTTGTACTCACAATATTTGAATTCATATTCTGTCACTAGTATGTCTTATTGAGGCAGAAGCTAATATTCACTTTCCATAAATAATGGAGTACCTCAGGCACATGTGTAGTGGAAACTGGCAAGAAGTAAAAGTAAATATGTTCATCAAGTCTACAAACATGAGCCAAGAAGCAGTAACAACCACATGTTGAGGATCACTGAACACAAAGACATGTTTCTCAATACTGAGAAGAGGTTCAACCTTGTGTTTCTGTGTTTTACCTAATTTAGTATTATGTTTTTCCAATTGCTCAAATCAAAAATTTTTTACTTAAATAATTTATTTACCTATTTTTGTCCCTCTTGCCCACACACATATATTTTATCAATAAATCCTATGGTCTCTACTTTCACATTATATTCTGCATCCTCTTCTCTCCTGTACTCCTCTCCTTAACCCCATTCCAATTCACTTCTCCCTCATTAGATTACGGCAGTAACTTCAATCCTAAATAGTCTCTGCTTCTACTGTTACACCCTACAGTATCTTCTCAACAGGGCAGCTACAGCAGTCCTTTTAAAATATAATAAAAATGACGTCATTCTTTGCTCAGAACTTTCAAGTTCCCATCTCATTCACAGTAAAAGCCAAATGATTTATAGACCTACAGTTTCTACATACCTACCCTTTGCCCCACAACCCCTTTTCTGAACTCTTCTTTTATTACTCTCTTGCTTACTCCACTCCAAACACATTGGCCTCCTTGATGCTCCTACAATGTATGTAACTCCTTCCCACCTGAGTGCATTTACAGTACTTATTGTCTTTTCCTGGGATTCATTACACCCAGATCCATCTTCACGGATCTCCACCTCTCACCTCCTTAAGTTCAAATATTAATCACAGAAGGCTTTGCTAATCCTATGTAAAATAGAAAGTACCACACACACACTCTATGCTTTCAATCTTGTTTATCTGATTTGTTTCTTTATGCACTCATTGCCACATGCCTATTACATGTTTTTCCTCCTCCCTACACTACAATATAAACCCCCTGAAAATAGAGACTTGCTTTTTTCTTGATCCTCTAACCTTGAACCTAGAACATAGTAATAGCTCAGTAAATAGCTGTCGAATTAATGAATAAGTGGATTCATTAACAAAGAGTACACTTGTGATCATTTATGACAACATCTCTATGTGATTTCAGTGAGCATCATTTCCCTTCATAAAGTATTCCATTGTGTACAACCACATTTTCTTTATCAATTCATCTATGGATGCCATTTTAGGTTGTTTCCACATTTTATATATGATGAATAGTGCTACAATAAACATAGGAAGGATAATATCTTTTTGAGATCCTCATTTTAACACTTTTAAATAAATACCAAGAAGTGGGATTCCTGGATCATATGGTAATTTTATTTTTAATTTTTTGAGGAAATTTCATACTGTTTTCCATAATAGATGCACCATTTTACATTCCCACCGACCATGTAACAGTGTGCAAAAGTCCCAGTTTTACCACAAACTCACCAACACTTGTTTTTCTCTGATGATCTTTTCATACACTTGTCATTCATATATTCTCCTCAGTGAAATGTTCTTTCATGTCTTTTCCTTATTGACTACTTTGATTGCTTTTTAATGAGAAGAGTTTTTTGCAATTTTCCTATATTTTAAAAATGAATCTTTAACAAATTCATCAGGTTTGCAAGCTCCCAGTTTGAAGCTGCTCTTTTTGTACCATAGTCCTCAAAATTTTATATGTAGACCATCACATATCATTTGAAAATAGAGATAGTTTTATTTCTTCCTTTCTGATCTACAGGTCTTTCGTTTCCTCTTCTTGATTACTTCAGAGGAGGAAGCCACAGCTAATGAATAAATGAAGAGATCAATTATACTTCCTTTGCATTTGTAGGTTTGAGCCCAATGTTGAATATAAGTTGATGTTCAATAAATATTTGTGAATAAGTGAATAAGAGAATAAATGTGCTTGAAAGTCATATTCTTATCACTCACCTTAACAATTTGTATTCCAAGCTCAATTTTCATAATCATTTCATTTCTTATACACACTTGTCCTGACTAAATCTGGCTAATTCCAAGACTCTATCTACCACATATGCTTCTGCACTGAACACAGGTGAATGGAAATGTCATGTATGATGGGCTAGATCACTCACTCCTCCTTGAAACATTCTTTACACTTGTGTTCTAACACCTCATATTCTTCTGATGTTCCTCCTACTTCACTGGTGACTCTTCCTCATCTCTCCATCTTTATGTGTTGGTGTGCCTCAGGTAGTAGTAGTCAGGACTCTTCTCTTTCTAATTTACACTCATTGTCTTAGTAACCTTACTCAGCTTCTTTACAGTCAACATCAAATATATGTTGATAACATCTAAATGTATGTCTCCAACCCAGACCTCTCTCCTGATGTGTAATCAGCATCTCAAATGTAACACATTTAAAACAGGTATCATGGTCTTTTTCCCACAACTTACTTCTTCCACATTCTTGTCAACAGAGCAGCCAAGATAAACAGGTAAAACAAAAATCTTATTGTGGAATTCCTCTACTCAAAATTCAACTATGGCAGAGTAAATTTCACTCCTTCTTAAGAGTTTTTACTGGTGAATTATAATTATACAAAATAGTGGGATTTCTTGTTACATATTTGTATATGCACATGTATATTTTATTCTTTGGAGTCACCATCAAGGCCAAAATCATCAGCACCCAACACATACCTTTCTTATATAATGTCTT
>CM053408.1:44886226-44995089 GCA_028644305.1 Xerus rutilus
AAATGCAAATCAAAATCACTCTCAGATTTCATCTCACCCCAGTCAGAATGGCAGCTATCCAAAATACCAACAACAATAAGTGCTGGAGAGGATGTGGTGAAAAAGGTACACTCAAACATTGCTGGTGGGATTGCAAACTGGTGCAACCAATCTGGAAAGCAGTATGGAGATTTCTTAAAAAACTTGGAATCGAACCACCATTTGACCCAGCTATCCCACTCCTTGGCCTGTTTATAGCAGTACAATTCACAATTTCAAAACTGTGCAAGCAACCCAGATGCCCTTCAATAGATGAATGGATAAAGAAACTGTGGTACATATACACAATGGAATATTATTCAGCAATAAAAGATAATAAAATTATGGCATTTGCAGGTAAATGGACGGAACTGGAGAACATTATGCTAAGTGAAGTAAGCCAATCCCAAAAAACCAAGTGCCGAATGTTCTCTCTGATTAGTGGATGCTGATACATAAGGAGGGTGGGAATGGGGAACATAGGAGAAATGGAGGAACTCTGGATGTGGCAGCGGGGAGGTGGGGGGAGGGAAAGGGAAATGGTTATAGTAAAGATGGTTGATTGAGATGGTTATCACTACCCTTGGTACATGTATGAAGACAAAAATGGTGTGACTCTGTCTGGTTTGCAACCAGAAAAATGGAAAAATTGACCTCTATATCTGTACTATGACTTGAAATGCATTTAAATAAATTAATTTAAAAAAAAGATTTGTGAAATTATGCACTTAACATTTTGAATATCACTGTATGTAAATTTCACCTCAATAGCTAGTAAAAATATAAATAAAAGTGCTTAGGCATTTTATTTTTGGTATTTTATTCTGAATTTAAAAGCATGCAATATTATTCATTTTAAGTAAATTTCCACTAAAATACATCAAATCAACAGATACAGTTAAAATTTTGCACCCTTTCTTCAAGCCTAGTTTTCAGAAGCCATCGTTTAACTTTGATGCCAATATTCCTGGAGTTTACATGATAATATTATCTCTCTCCTTCCCCCTCCCCACCTTCTCTCTCTGCCAAAAATCCACACAGCACAGAGATTCTTAGAGGAACAACATCCAACAATCATACCTAATATCAACTTCTTCTTTTCTCCAACACAATAATGGGATACAGAATTTACAAAGTATTTCCTAAAACTCTTTCTTCTCTATCAATTCCAATACAAATGAAGGAGCTTTTATTCAACTGCTGGGAAAGATTCTTGGAAAAATCTTTCTCCTAATCCTAGATTACATTCCCTTTCTCTTTACCTCATTCCTTCTTCCACTTCTGTAATCACTAACTGCTTATATCCCTGTTGGAGTATTAGAGAAAAGAAAACCTGTGAAAGAAACAGAAGACACCAAAGGGTAGAGAGAAAGCTAAGAATAACATTGGTCATTTAATGGGTGACCTGAGGGATGATAAATACCCTAAAAAGAAACCGAGGCTATTTTTACATATCCCCAAAGTGGCCATGTTGAGAAACACTGATTTACATCATTATTGTATTCATGGCATACTTTGAATACTGGAATTTTTCTGCACATTCAAAGGAATGCAATCATAGCTACCTGTTACTATAGTATTCCCTAGATGACCTTCAGTACCATTTTGCTGTTTGAGTAGAAGGGTTTATTGCCTTGACTTCTATCTAATAAATTCACCAGGCCAAAATATTACCTCTTCCAGTAAACTTAAATATTTCCTTGGTGCCAACTTGGTGCCACTGTTTTAATCAAACTTGCATAGCTATGACCAAAAGACCCAACAAAAACAACATAGAGGAAGAAATGTTTATTTTGACTCACAATTTTATACTTTCAGTTCACAGTTGGCCAACTCCATAGCTCTTGGCTCATGATAAGGCAGAACATCATGGTGGAAGCATAGCTGAGGAAAACAATTCATGACATAGCAACCATGAAGCAGAGAGAGAACTCTGATCAAAATATAAACAAAATGTAAACCCCAAAGATCTACTTTCTCCAGCCATCCCTTATCTGCATACAGTTACCACTCATTTAATACATATCAGTGGATTGATCCACTGAATAAGTTATAACTATCAAAATCTAATCCTGTTACCTCTGAATGTTCTTGCATTGTCTCTCACACATGAGCTTTGGAGCAGACCTCATATCTAATCCATAACCACCAATTCTCTTACGTTTCTTATAGCAAGTTGTTCCCAACTCTCCACCATAATTTTTTTCAGCTTTATTGAGGTATAATTGACTTCACAACACAACATGATTGCTGTGGGTTCCATCTGCCAGATATTGCTAAAATAATTTCCCTTATCTTTTGTAGCCAAAACTCAATGAGCCAAACCTGATTCCAGGTTTGTGAGGATTTGTAACATGCATGCCCCAGAAAACCAACTAAGAATCAATGACATATAGATGATCTAATTTGGTTTTACAAACCTATAGGTAACCCCCTCAGCTCTTTCTTTTCATATATAAAGCCTTTCTTTTTAATATTTTTACCAAAATAAACATAAAAGTTCTTCAGCAGGATAATTTACCACGAGTCTTTAAATCACTACCTCTTTTGTTATTTACATCACTTTTCAAATGGAATGTTCTCCAATCAGTAGTGATTCCTATCATTGTTTAGCTCTGCCTTCTATTTCATTAATCTACCATACCCACAGCTAAAATGGCTTGTCTTAAGGAGCTAATCAAACTTTTTTAATAACAGATGGTTCAACAACTCTTGACATTTGATGAATCTATTTGCTTTTATCCTAAAATATTTTGCTTATTCTCATTTTATGCAAGGGGAAGAAATAATAACATACAAAGAAAACCAGTTGACAAAATTGTTCTTCAAAGAACTTTCTAGTTTAACCCATGATCCATGAAATTAGTGATGAGCTAATAAGCTGGAAACTTTATAATTTTATGAGCTTCACTGAAGGTGGGGATATAGCTCTGTGGTAGAGCACTAGCTAGCATAAGCAAGGTCCTAGTTTCAATCACCAGCAACAGAAAAAAAAAAAAAAAGCTTCACAATATGGGGAGGGTGAGGTAGAGAGGTAGGGTAAATAAGGGGCTGCTCCCTTACTCCTATATATAGGTAAATACATAAATTATTGATATAAATTGTAACTAATGTTAACACTGCAAATAGATCTCCTAAAATGGGTAAGCAAACTAAAGACTATGGGCTAAATACAGCCTACTACCTATTTTCGTATAGCTCAGAATCTAAGAATGGTTTTTATATTATTAAATGATTGAAAAGAAAGCAAAATAATATTTCATGGTGTGCTATCATTATTAATGGTTTAGCTATCACATTATTTTTTTCTTCTTAGTTAAGAGTTATACATTTCTTCTACCAGCTGCATTAGTAAGATCAGATTAGCAGAAATCCCAGACCCCTGGGAGAAGTTGGGTAAATCAAACATGATTTACTAATCTAAAGGATGAAAAAGAAAGCAAATAATACTCTTCCAAACCAAACAAAAAACATGCTCCAAATTTCTTTCAATACTGTTCCTATCATAATTTACTGTTTTTTGCAGAGCTTTATTGTCTTTTTAAATAAATACACCCTAAAAAGCCAAGTGACTTTTTCTAATCATGTTTCTAAGTTAGTTAAATTTTATTAATATACTGTGCCACTTTCTGCTTTCATCACTTTGTCCCATTTCATTTACTCCTTTTCAAATACATGTATCAGTTAAGTTTGATTATTTCCATGTCTGTGAATGTCTATATATATTGTGATAGGCTAACTAGACACAAAATTTAGATAAAAGTTATTTTATCCAGCACTTTGAAGATAATTCCTGTATTATTTTCTGTCATAAACTGTTACTGATGAGAAATCTGCTTTCAATCTAGTGGTCAACACTCTCACATAAATTTTTTATTTCCATTCCCCTCTTCTGGAAGATTTCTTTTTCAATAATATGTATTGAACCCAGGGGCATTCAACACTGACCTAAATCTCCATCCCTTTTTAAATTATTTATTTTATTTTATTTTATTTTATTTTACTTTATTTTTGTTTTGAGACAGAATCCCACTTAGTTGCCCAGGCTGGTCTGGAATTTGTGATCTTCCTGCCTTGGCCTCTTAAGTAGCTGGGATTCTGTATAGACATGTACCACTGCACCGGATCTTTTTGGGGGAGATTTTAAGACTTTTCTCTTTATCCCTGATATTTTCCAGTTTAAACATGTGTTGCTAGTGTGGAATTACCTTTCTTTAATGACCCTACAAGCTCTTTGAATATACTTCCAATTAAAAAAAAAAATCCCATCTTTCTCACATTTTAAAAATTCTCAGCAATTACTTCTTTGCATATTGTTTAGTTACCCTATTTTCTTCTCCTGGAACTCCTGTTAGATTTAAATAATTATGTCAGAGTCTCTCTAGCAATTCTCCATTTCTTGTCATTAATCCATAATATTTTTTAATCACCTTGTCTATCCAGGATGAATTCTAAGAAAATTCCTAAGTATTATCTTCCAATCCATTAATTTTCTCTTTGACTTGTCTAGAGATCATCCCATGTGCTGGTAAGTTTTGTTATTTTCTTTTGATTTTTCATATACCTAACTTTCCATATATAAGAGCATAACATTTCTTCAGGACATTCTCTTGGTAGCCTTGAACCAACCCAGTTCTCCTTCCCTTCTCACTTGTAACTCTCAAGAATAACTATAGAATGTGCTAGAGGTGCAACATCCTGAGATAAGGAGAAACTGACCAGAATGTTCCAGGCTTTGTCTCTGCCTCCTCTGGAAATACCACGTCCTTCAACATTTTAGCCCAGTGTATCTTATAGCCCTAGGGTGTAAAACCCAGAACAGGCTGACTTCCAGGTTCTTTCAGCTACAGTGAAAGTGGTGCATGCTCAGACAAGACTCCATCATCTGGGGCAGCATCCTGAGCCTAGGAGGACAAGCTCATCATGACTCCTAGGTTACTGCTGTATCTTGTTGCATATCTAAAAGCAATAAATTCACTTCATGCAACTTGTCGGGTTTGTGAATGTTCTATTTCACCAGACTCGGGTCTACAGGCAATGGAAACGTAGTTGGAATTTCAAATCTCCTGGTTCAAGCTATTAATAAATGTGGTAAAAAAAAATGCAAAGCATTTTTATCTGTTTTGTTCAAAGATGCATATCAAGTACTTAGTTCTTGGCACAAAGAGATTATTGATAGCTTGTTCAATCAGGATTATATGGTTCACACAATGTATCTTGACTTCATCAATACAGTTGAAAAGGTTCTTATTTTATGAGGAATGATTAAAGAAATATGATGGCAGCAGGTGTAATTAGTTAAACTAATCATTAGTTCATGTCTCTCTCAATGTTTGTTTATTAATGGAAAGAAAGGAAAATGAAAATATAATAATAGTTACAGACAATCTCATTCTGGGAAAGATTGGGAAAATATCATCCATAGCCACTGCTTGGAAATGCTGATATGATCCATCCAGAGGCATCTGCTCTAACAGGAGGTATTTAGCTCCATGAATTGACCTCAGTCTTAACAGCCCCCTGTCTACATAGTCCAAGGAAACCTGCCAGAGTTCTAGTTCCCTTTTACTTTTTATTCTATCTGAAGCCCTTCTCTTGGCTTTCGGGAAAACCAGATGGACATCACTGATGAGAATCCAGAGCTCAATGCTCCTCCATAGGCAATGATCTCATAGCAAGCCACACCACATGATAGGCAGAAAGGGAGGGAGTCTTATGAATCTCCTCATCTTTGCAAGCTCTCATCATAAATCATGAAGACATTCTGACCGATATCAAACAATCTAGGTCAAGCAACAAAGTCTGGCCTAGGTACAGAGATTGGTAAGAATGATGATATAGCCCAGCTATAGGTATTTTTACTTTTCATATTAGTTTTTTCAGTCAACAAGCAAAGAAGATCAAGGACGTTGATGGTTCTAGTGAATTCTGCTGTCATATTTCTTAGAGAAAAGTCCAGGGTTTAGTAAAAAATCAACCCATCAAAAACCCTCAGAATTGCTGGCTGTTTAATCAAATTTTTTACTGCCATGACCAAAAGATCTGAGAAGAGCAAATAGAGGAGGAAAAGTTTATTTGGGGCTCATAGTTTCAGAGATCTCAGTTCATAAATGGCTTGCTCCACTGCTCTTGGCCCAAAGTGAAGCAGAACATCATGGCCAAAGAGTGTGGTAGAGGAAAGCAGTTCAGAAAAGACTATCAGGAAGCTGAGAGAGAGCTCTCTTCATCACTAACAAAACATAAAACAAAAAGGCACACTCTCAGTGACCCACCTCCTCCAGCCACACCCTCCCTGCCTATAGTTACCACCCAGTTAATCCCTACTAGTGGATTAACATAATCATTAGGTTAAAGCTCTCATAAACCCAATCATTTGACCTCTAAATCCTTTTGCATTGACTCACACATAAGCTTTTGGGGGACACTTCATATCTAAATCATAACACTGGATTTCTGATTTCTTTCCCTGATAGGGAACATCAGTCTACCACATGACTGTGAGAAGGATAAAGAGGATGGCATTAGGAAGTGACTGTACTTACTCTTGCTCTATGGTTCCCTTAATGCAAGTAATGCTTCCATCTGATGTTTGCTCATGTCCCACGGCCAACTGCTGCCTCAGCCACTGACCTCCTCTCTTTCAGTTTCCCCTCACTCCTGGAGGATCTTTGGGGGAAGCTCCACTCAAAGAGCACTGATCCAGCTCTCTTTTGGCGGTTCTATATCTAGCCTATAGGAGCAAATGCAAGAACTAATGCACGGTTTGGGAGTTGGTAATATATTTTTGTAAGTGAAGTTTTCTTTTTGTTGAAATACTACATGCACATAAAGCACAAATCAAGTAGTGTTAAAAAACTTAAGATAAAAGCAGCCATCCTCACTCCTTATCTCCTATCTACTCCTACCCCTCAGAGAAAGCCATGTCCAAGTCTTTGTATTATTGGCAGTTAACTACATGTTTCCAAATAATAGATGCATAAATTCCTACAGTATTGAGTTATTATTATTTTTTCTCCTGTATTAAAAAAAATGGCAGCAAGATAAAGAAATGAGGTTTTTTTAGGGGTTGCTTGGGATTGGTTTTCACTTTCAGTTAATTCTACAATAGTATCTCACAGGGGCTGGGATTGTGGCTCAGTCGTAGAACGCTTGCCTTGCATGCGTGAGGTACTGGGTTCAATCCTCAGCACCACATTAAAAAAAAATAAAATAAAGATATTGTGTCCATCTACAACTAAAAAATATTTTTAAAAAATAGTATCTCACAAAATGAGAAAAAAAATCAAAAACATAAAAATCAAATTACAAACTTGCTTAGAAGTAACTGGAGAAAATTGAACAGCTCATCCCAAAGAAAGCTTAATGTTTGGTTGTAGGATGTTTTATTAGGTTTTCAAATAAGCCAGCATCATTATTTTATTGTGCACCTAGCAAATTTATGCATTGTTCACAATATTTGCTAAAATATTGACAAAATAACTTTCAAAAACCATATCACTTATGCTTAAAATAATTAGCAAAACAAAGTAACAATACAGTTAAACCAGGGCATTTTACTGATTAGCAGATCTTACACTTCACCAAATTTAGCTAAGTGTTTTGTTATAAAAATTTAGCGTACATTCTTCTACTAGGATGTGTACATTTATAGCTACAAAATTCAAAGAATCTAAAAGCTAAACACATGGAAATGACAAACAAAACAGTCATTCTTACCTACCATAAAAATTGTAAAGTACATGTTCTAATTGTCAATTTGTTCTGCTAATTACAAATACAAAGCCCTTCATGGATCCTAAAATACAATGATATGGTTTTCAATAATACTGGCACACATATTTCAGAGACTTCACATTACCCACATGATCAGGCCTTTAAAAAATTACATATTAAGATGAGTGAAACGAAGTCTAATAGAGTAGAGGAAGGAGAGGACGAGGGCGGAGGGCAGAAGGAAAAAGGGGGTAAAAGGAGGGAGTCGTGAACTGAAATGGATTTCCATGCATGCATACGAGTTTTGCGGGATGAACCCAACTACCATGTATAACCATAAAGCTCTAGAAAAAGAGAATAAATAGATGATAAAAACATTTTAATTACTTATTAGAGTCCCTTCTGGTTATATTCAATGACCATTTTCAGGAAGGTGATTAGTTTGTGGGCATTTTCATCTATTTTTCCAATATAGAAAAATCTTCATTGGGGAACAATCATAAAGAAAAACAAGAATTTTTTATTTACAATTTATATTTCTTGTTATATCATCAAGATGTTGAAGGCAAGATAGTGTCATTAACTGATGTTTCAAAAGGATATAAATCAAATATTTTGATAACTCAACAAAACAAGATATAAGGAAAATGGAAGTGCTACATTATGGCAACCACATAATCCTGATTGAACAAGTTATCAAGAATCTTATTGTGCCAGGAACTAAGAATTTGAGATACACCTTTGAACAAAACAGACTAAAAATATTTTCAAAGAATTCATTACTTATAAGAAAAACGTACTGCTCAGAGTCAGAAGTATACTACTACATGTGGTGCTTCAGAAACTCAGAGGATAAAAACCAGAGGCTTTCTGGAAAATGTGAACTGATTCTGGGAAAAAAATAGGAACTAGTACAAAAACTGAGAAAGCAATATATATATTGAGATATGTATATACACTGATATACTGATATATACACTGATATATATCAGTAGTATATATGATTCACAAAAAGATAACAGTCCAAAAAAATATTTAAGAGAAGGAAACCTCAAATATTGGGTCATTGATTGTTTAACTGTGGGCTTTGAGTAAGAATAGGAGTTAAAAATAACTTCCAATTTTTTTATCTTGATAGCTGTATTGTTGAACCACAATTGAAAACTAGGTCTAGAACTGATGTAACAAAATTTTAAAATGAGGCAAGTTTTTAAGAAAACTGGGATGTTTTCATAATGGCCAGTAAAAGATTAGAAATACGTGTCTAAAGTTTAGGTGACATTTTGGATTAGAGATACAAATTTGGAAATTACCAACCTGTAAATGGTAACTAAAATAAATAAAAGGGGACAAAGAATAAAGAACAGAAGATTTTGAATGAAGCCATCAGGAATCTTTACATGTAAAGGTAAGGCTGACATGAAGAGCTTACCAAGGAGACTAAAGAAGCGAGCAGAAAGTAAGGGAACCAGGGAAGACAAGCAGAATGTGAGGAGGCAGAGCTCAATGCCCAGTACAGCATCTACTGATCCCAGGTGATGACTATTGAGGAAAGGAGTAATTAATTGTAAGTTACTGGGACAACTTGGGTAAAAGAAACTGCTATTTTAGTGGTAAACTTTATAAATGTAAATATATAAATTTGCCTTAAATGGCAAATTTTACAAAATCTAAAAAACAAAGAATCTGGGGAAATGATAGAATTGTTTTGTATATTGCTTATAATATAGTTCCATACATTCGTCAAGACTCATAAAAACTTTATATCCCCAAAACTGATTTTTGTTATGAAGTTTACTGAACTAACTTGGTTCTTGAATCCATGCAGCATTGGCCAGGCCAGCTCAATAGGCTGCACTCACTGGCAGCAGGACTAGACTGGAAGGTCCAAGAGGCTTCACTTATGCATTTGGCATGTTGGTGTTTCTCCACATGGCCTCTCCCTATGATTATGCCAGGCTTGTGACTTTAGCCCAACAGAATGCAGTGGGAATGACTCCAAGCCAGCTCTGGGTCTAAACTTAAAGAAGCCTGGAAGCTTTCATTGTAATCTGGGAAGACAGACATCACGTACAAGTCTATCCTCAGACTACTGGCTGTGAGGAAGACCAGATTAAAGGGGTGAGAAACAGAATACACCTTTTGATGGGAGGAGTGATGGATGTACAATAGGGAAAGAAGACATCAAGGCATCTTTGGAAGTGGCCTAACACTTAGACAAATCCAGGAGAAAATGCCCAAAGTAATGAAAAATATCTAATTTTCTACACAATTTACTCATTGTGAACACCATGGCAGGGTTCCAAGTCAAGCAATAAATATCTGAAGCTTGATTAGAAAATAAAGAAGTGAGACAGTAACTAGATACTGCCTTGTTGACGAAGAAGGAAATGGGAGAGAGTTTCAGATACATGGAGGCAAGGGCAAGAAAATGTTTTGAAATTATAGAAATGACCTGAAGTATTTATAATATGAAAGGAAAGAGCCATTAAAGAGAGTTTGTAAAAATCATAAAGAATGAAATTTTTAAATGTAAGACATAAAAACAAAAAAGTTTTAAAAAAGTGTAACATAACATTTTTAGAACCTCAAAGTAGAGAAAGATTTCCTAAAAGGAAGAAAGTAAAGAAACCAAAACGAAATTACACTGTAAATAATTTAAAAGATAAATTATTGGCCAGATGTAAATATCTGCTAAATAAATGATCCATAATACTTGAAGAATTAAGTACATCAGTAGGGAAAGATAAAAAATTCAGATGAAAAAAATGAATGAAGGATCAATCCAAATAGACAATTCAAAAGTAACATGTAAATACTACTAGTAATGAATGGTCAATCCTTCTAGTAGTCAGGGAACTGCAAATTAAAGCAATTATAAAATCTCTTTCTCCTATGAAATAAAAAAAATAAATAAATACTGTATCAATAACATCCAGTAATGTTAAAGAAATGAGGAAGTGGATATTCACTCTTGATTGCAGGATGATAGTACACATTATTGGGGAAGTGATTCAAACAAGTATATCATTTGAGTTAGCATTTCAGTTCTAGCAATCTAGTCTAAGAAAATAAAATCATGAAGGTATGAACATATACGCAGATGGATTTTTGTTTTAGAAGAAATGCTGAAAATTGGAAACAATCTAAAAACCCAAAAAAGAATAATTCAACTACAGGAATAATTGAATATTATGCAGTTAATAAAAAGGCAGATCTACATACTGATTCCATAGTACAAAAAGCAAATTTTAGATCAACAAATCCAAAATGATTCTATTCTTAACAATATATAAGTAGTAATCATACAGATTTCTTATATTTACTAAAGAATCAGAAAAAAATTTAACATCAAACACTTTAGGAAAGATAATATTTGATGAAGAAACATTCACTTGACAATTTTAGATGGTTTTTTAGTAAGCTGGGGATGTAGTCAGTGCATAGTGCTTGTCTAGTGTTATGGTCTGGATAAGAGGTATCCCCCCAAAACTCCTGTATTAATACAGTTCAGAGGAGAAATGATTGGATTGTGAGAGCTGTAACCTAACCAGTCCATCCTAATTTGAAAGGATTAACTGAGTGATAACTGTAGGCAGGTGAGTCACTTGGGGCATGCCTTGGAAGGGTGGATACCCCTCGCTCCCAGCTGTCATAAACTGAGTAGCTTCCCTCTGCCACAATGTTCTCTCTCACCTCAGGCCTAGAGTGATGAACAAAGCCATGAACTATACCTCTGAAACCAAGAGCCCACAACTTTTCTTTCTCTAAGTTATTCTTGTCAGGTATTTTTGTCACAGCAACAAAAGCTAACATAACAGCATGCCAAGGCCCAAGGTTCAATCACCAACACCAACACCACACACACACACACACACACACACACACACGTCACCTAGATAATTTTTTTCAGAATAGTAGAATTATAGATTGTTATTTTTGTTGTTTTCTAGCTTTTTTTTTTTTTTTTTTTTTAAGCAGAGTGAACTAGTGGAACAAGATACTGGAGGAAAATGAAGAGAAAGGAAGCAAGGACAAAAAAATGGAAGGATTCACCTCAGACATGACAGACACCTCCCTCTATTGGAGTACTCGAAAAGCAGGAGGGATTGGTGTGAAGATAGATCAGCTGGAGTACAAGAGGTAGGGTAGGAAAATAGGGAGTTGAGACATCTTGCCTGAAGCCCTTGGTTTCTCAATAAAGGCAGATACAACCTGGGTTTGAAAAGAGTGCTCAAGATATGAAATAGCCAGTGAGGAAAAGAAAGAAGGCTCATCAAGGACAAAGGAGGGAAAGGGCACCTGTGCAGTTTTTGTTATTATGGAGGCTTTCAAATGGCATCCTCACCGCAAGACAAGATGGCAATGTAGTTTTGATTTCTAGCCAGAAAGAGAATGGATTTTGGTGGACTGCTATCAGTCTCTGCCACATTAGGACTACCTGAGATTTTCTTTGTCACATAGATCAACTTTCCCATTCCCTTACTCAATTTCATACTCATCCATATTCAATTTGAACAAGTTCCCTTTAATTTTTTTATTATTTTAAATATATGTGTGTGCATATATATGTGTACATATATATATGTATATACATTGTGGAATGGCTAAAACTTGTTAATTAGCATATATATTACTTCACATACTTTTTGTAGTAAAAATGCTTAAAATCTACTGTCTTGGCAATTCAAGTTGCTTTTTTCTAATGAAGACTTCACAGATTTATTGAAACTGAAAAGAACCTTAGAAACCCTCTCATCTAATTCCTTCATTCTGAGGATGACAAAACAGTGACTCACAGAGATAAATGATTTTCCAGTATCACACAGTTTATAAATGGTGGAGTTGGACTGACCCAGGTCAAAATAGCTTTCATGATGCTACACAAATCCTCTTTAACTATGATTAAGAGACAAGAGATCCTATGCCTGTGATCATTACAAATAGATGTCTTCAATTAAAAATAAGAGTTATGCTTTGGAATCTGAGCATTCAATCTATTAAATAAAAATCATCCCTATCGAAGGTGATCACATGATACAAACATATATGGCAATTAACTTTATATAACATGCATAAAATAGGTAAGGATACATAAGTAATTGATGTATATTTTTAACACAAGGGCTTCTCCAAATCCTAAAATTTGCACTACATTGGAGATCTTCAAGACACTATCCATGATTGTGCCATGCTTTCTTGGAAGGATTTACAGTGCCCTCTGCAGTTCCAGCATAAATAACAGGAGAAATAATTAAAACATCAATTAACATACCTCAGAAATTCACTTTCCCTTCTTGAACTGAATGAATACTTAGGTAAAGATCTCACTTTAAGCCAAGTGAACTACAGCATCCACAGCAGGCATCTGTTTATTCAAAAAATATATTAAAAGATATATGTATATATATGTGTATATCTACAGATTATTTTGATGAGAACATGTTATGAAATACCATAGTAACCTACAGGGAGGCAAACTGGTACCTTATGAGTTAAATGTGGGAATATTTTTCAATGTGAATCTTCTTGTACTATTTGAATTTTTGAACCATATGCATATATTAATCTTTTAGGTACAAAAAAGTTAATCAAAAATTTGAATTACTTATTAAAGAAATGATAGGCTTCTGAATTTTAAGTCTTTCTTTCTAGAAGTTCCATAACTTAAGACAAATACAATTATAAACTTTTTACAATTCAAATTAAATTAAAACATAACTTGTATTATTACATACAGTCCAGCATCTTCGCAGTTTAGTCATGAAAAAGGAGTAGTTCATACAAGCTCAAGGAGGACAACACAAACAAATCTTGAATAAGTAGACTCTATTTTATATCTTACCTTTATCTATTAACTCATGTCTTTAACTTGAAAGAAACTAATCTTCACATGTCTAGATATTAATAAATAATGAAATAATATACAATGTAAGGTAAATCTATTTTCCAACTCAGTCCACCTCCACCAAAAGAAAATAGGTATATACAAATCTTTTTCCAAAAATTAAGTCAAGAAGTATTTATTGAATAACTGAATAATCAATTTTTAAAATTGAACGTTTATAGCAAGCATCTTTCTGGGTGCAGGGGATAAGGAGTAAATAAAAACTACTTCACTAACCTCACAGAGTTGATAGTCCAGTGGGAGGAGACAGGTATTATAAACATAAATTAGTTTTCACATATTATTTCTGATAGTTACATGTAATATTTGAAAAAGAAGAATAAAGAAACGGAAGTAACAGACAAGGGAGTTGCTATTTTACAGAGAGAGAGAGCAAGTTCTGAGAAGATGACACTTGATCAGATACCAGGTCACAGGGAAGGAGGGAAACATGGATATCTGGGGTAAGAGTCTGCTGCCAAAAAGAAGAGCTAGTGCAATTGCCAAGGAAGCAACCTAACCAGGAGTCAAGAAGCTGCCAGGGGCCAGTGTAGCTACAGTGGAGAGAGCAAAGGGGAGGATGGTAGGAGGGAAAACGAGGGACAAGATTGGGGGCTGAGGGTGTAACTCAATGGTAGAGAGCATGTTTAACATACAGGAGGCCCTGTACTCAATCCCCAGCACCAGGAGAAAAGCAGAAGAGAGGAGAGGGCAAAAGGTGAGGGGAAGGGAATGTAGCAGAGAAAAAGAGAACAGAGGAAGCAGGGAGGAGAGGGAAAAGATCTTAAGAGCCGAAAGAAAGAGTTTGGGTTTTATTCTGAGAGAAATTGGAGGTGGGGGGTGAAGGAGTGACACTGGGGTCTTGAGAGAGGAGTGAGCTGACTTACATTTTAAAGGATCACTCAAATTGTTGTACTGAGAATAAGCTGGCAACGGGGTAGGGGTAGGTAAGTGTAGTGACAACGATGGTATTTTGGACTAGGTAGATAGCAGACATTGAGATAAATGGCCATATTCTAGAATATTATCGAGTTAGCCCCAAGAGAATTTTCCAGTATGCTAAATATAGGCTTGGAGAGAAAAGGAGGTGAACCGCACAACAGTTTGTGCCTGGGTAACTGGAAGGATGGACTTGCCATCAACTGAGAGTGAGAACTGCTGATTGAGCAGGTTGTGAGGGAAAGATCATGAATTTGGTATTAGAGACTAAAGTTTCAATATTTTTAAATATCCAAAATGGATGGACGGAAATCAAGTATAAGTTTACTGAACAGACTTGTTTATTTGAGCAGGTGAAAATGATGATACAGAACATAAAGGAGCAGCCAGGAAAGGACAGGATCTCTGCACACATGATGAGATTTTCAGAGTGGAGAACAGACGTTCATCCATTCATAACCAAGATGACAGTATGTGAGCACAGGTGCAAGTAGGCAGGTAGACAGGTTGGCAGAAACTACTGCAAATTCCCCTGCAGAAGCTTCTATTTTCATAGTGAAATATAAAGTCTTGTCAAAGAAATTAATGAATCTTTTTCACTGCTTTGCTTGAAATTCTCCAAAGGCTTCTCCTCACCATGAGAATAGATATTTTACCATAACCCACAGGACTCACAGGACCTGCCCCACCTCCTCTCTCCATTGCCCAAAATGCTTAAGCCTCAGGGCCCTTCCTTCCATGTGTGAAAAACATAGTAAGCTGACAAGGCTTGCATTCTCTTATTTGTCCCTGTATCGGTAAGTTCTGTCGCTTGCCCTCCCAATTCTGGCTAATTCTTACCATATACATCTCATTTCAAAGGGACCCTTTCCAAGACTTTCTTGAACATCCCATCTAAAATGACTCTTCCTCCTGTCAGTTATTTTACTTATATATTTATTCTGTATTATCTGTGTCTTCCCATAAAAAGATGTTTTCTCCCTCTTCTCCTCTTCCTGTCAATATGCCTATATATTTCTTCTCAGTATTGATCCCCACATGATATGTGCATGTGTGTGTGCAAGTATATATGTGTGTAGGGAGTGTGTGTGTGTATGTGTGTGTAGAACAGACGGGGGAAAAGAGAGACTGACAGATGAGCATTTTTGTGCATTACTCATCTCATCTAAAAGAATAACTTCTCCATGATAGCAGGTGCTTTGTCTATTCTATTCATGCTTATGCCTCCTATTTGCCACACAGTAGTGGCTCAATGAATGTTTCTTTTTTATTTTTTGTTTTTTTTTAATATATTTTTTATTTGTTCTAATTAGTTATATATGACAGTAGAATGCATTTTGACACATCATACACAAATGGAGTATAACTTCTCATTCATCTGGTTGTACATAATGCAGAGTTATACAGGTCATGTAATCATATATGCACATAGGGTAATAATGTCCAATTCATTCTACTATCATTCCTACTCCCATACCCCCTCCCCTCCCTTCACTCCCCTCTGTCTAGTCTAAAATACCTCTATTCTCCCCCCACCCCTTATTGTGAATTAGCATCTGCATATCAGAGAAAACATTGGGGGCCTTGAGTTCTTCGTGATTGGCTTATTTTGCTTAGCATAATATTCTCCAGTTCCATCTATTTACTGGCAAATGCCGTAATTTCATTCTTCTTTAAGTCTGAGTAATATTCCATTGTGTGTGTGTGTGTGTGTATATATATATAACATTTTCTTTATCCTCAACAAATATTTCTTGATGAACAAAATTGATAGGTCAAATGAAAATGGGGATATAAAACATAAAAACCTGGCATATATCAAATGTCCAATAAATGTTACCTGCTATGATGATGACCACAAAGATAACCATGGAAACAGCACAGCTTTGAAAAGCTAATGCTTCCTCTCTGCTTGTGAACCAATCCCTTTTGTTTCATCAGAGACTTTCATTAACTACATGTACCTTCTTCCTCTTCAGGGACTCCTTCCCTTCCATAAAATATGTGCTAATTATAGGCAAATATTATAGATATTTTCCCATAATTAAAAAAAACAGTTATAACATACTTTCTTTATGTTATCTTATGTGTTAGTCAACTTTCCATTACTGTAACAAATATCTTAAAGAAATCAACTTACAAAGAGAAAAGGCTTGTTTTGGCTCACAGTTTTGGTGGTCTTGGTCCATGGTCATTTGGCCCAACGCTTTGGACCTGTTGCAGTACATTATAACTGGAGTGAGTGCCAAAGGAAGCTCACATCTCATAGTGGCCTGGAAGCAAGAGTGGGGGAGGGGATGAGGTCCCAATAAAGGTCTGCTTAAAGAGCATGCCCCAAGTAACCTAATTCCCTACCACTAGGACCCACATCTTAAAGGTTCTACTTTAATGGCACCAAATTGGTGAACTTCAATACACAGGCCTTTAGGGGACATTTATCCAAACTCTAGGGTTTTGTTTTGATTATTGCAATACTGGGGATTAAATCCAGGGGCACTTTACTACTGAATGACATCCACAGCCCTTTTTATTTGACACAGGGTCTCACTAAATTACCTAGGCTGGCATCAAACTTGCAATCCCCCCACCTGAGCTTCCCAAGTAGCTGGGAAGCAGGCACCACTAAATCCCTCAAACTATAGCATCTTAGATATAGCCAAGTAGCTTCACAATTTATCAACAAAAAATAAAGTATTCTATACTCGTTCACAGCTAGTTAACCAAAACAAATTCCAAATGAGTACATTCATTTTAACTTACTGTTCTTATCTATTAACTAGATTTTTAAGCTGAAAAAATCCACTTACTACTTGCATGATTAAAATATTAATAATTATAAAGTAGTATCTATTTTTCAGTCCTCAATCTGCAAGAAAAGTAAGCATAGTCTATATATCCTTCCAGAGACTAGGTATACATATCCATAAATATAAATATCTTTTGAAAACATCATATTGTACCATTTTGTGCACATAATTCTGCACCTGGGGTTTCTTTCAGTCAACGAAACACATCATAGCCTGGGTAATTTAGTACACATAGAGAGATCATTCTTCTTAGAAACTGGCTACATAGTGTTCCATTGGATAAGAATATAACACCATCCATTTGGTTAGTCCCATATCTACTGGCCTTTAAAGTGTTTCTATTCGTTTGTTCTTATAAACAATAATGAAATTAATAGGTTTGTATGTGTGTGTATCCACACCCATACTTCTTCAAATATATCCAGATATAAATTCTTAACATAATTGCTGTCATAGAGAGCATATGAATCTTCAGTTTTTATCAATATTGCCAAATGACTTTCCAAAATACTTCTATTGAAAGAGTAGAGTTTTTAACTCTATAATGAACAATTACTAGGTCATGTTTTTAGTGAGGGAAAGTGGCTCATTCTTGCTGCTCCTAAATCAATCAAGAAAGGACTGAAACTTCTTTAAAAACCATGTACCTCCTTTTCTGTAACATATATTTAAAACAAAGGAAAACCAAGCACTTTGCGGGGGGGGGGGATAATTAAAGCACTTTCTCTCTACAGTTAATAGAAATTTCAACATTACTAAATGAGTTCTTCTCGTCTTCAGTCATTCTTCTTCCTAAGTCTCTTAGCAATTCCCAGCCAATGCAAACAGAAGTTAAAGAGAAAGAAAAAACCTAAACACAGAAAATCTACAGAGCACAACAGGCTCCTTCTGAACTGGACAGTGAATTTCAACTCTTGTCCTCTGACGTATTTTTTTAAAGTAAGTGTGGTGGGAAGGTTGTTTTTCATTCTCGTTTTTTAAGACTGTTAATTCTCTTTTGTTAGGGAAAAACTACGTATCTTTGCCTAGTTTCTTCCATAGACTGCAAACTCTTTAAGGGAGGTGGGGAAGAGAATGGTGTTCAGTAGCTTTTAGTAAATAACAGCTATTTCACCTATTACCAAAACAACAGTTCTCCGCCAGCTGCCGCGACCCCAGCTCCAAGATCCGCTCCTCTCTCTGCAAGCAGACCTTTTGAGTCCCCCTCCACTCTAGAGCGGTGGACGCTCCTCTCTCCCCCAGTGCCGCGCCGCCAGTGGAACAGTCCATGACGTCACGAGGCCGCGGCTCAATCAGATGCGGCGTTTGGAAATTTTTAAACTTAAAGGCGGGGCGGCCCGTGAGCCCGGAGTGCGGGCGGTGCGGCGCTCAGTTTCCTCACCATTTTTCTGGGATCCAGGCTGGTGGGATGGCGGAGGAAGCAGCTGTGGCAGTCTGCGTGCGAGTCCGGCCGCTCAGCAGCAGGTAGATGGATGCGACAGTGGTCTGGTCCCCAGTGCGGCGTCTGGCGCGGCCTGCGTCGGAGGGGCGAGACCTTGGCTTTTCTCTGTGCTGCTTCCTTATGGCTCCTCTACCTAGTAACTCGGCTGCTTGCCCGCTTTGTGCCACTATTCCCTTGTCTGTAAAGTGACCGGGAAGGATCAGAGAACTAGAAGATACTTCCTAGCTGCGAGATTCGCTTGAATCTTAATCAGGCTTGCTGACAGTGAGGACCTTCACCCCTACCCTGCACTGCTTTTCCGCATCTGTGCCTCCCTGCCTTCCTGTTCCTGGAGAAGTCGTGTCATAGTTATTTATTTTACACTTAGCTAGCTGTGTAAACTCTCTGAGAAAAATGACTTGCATTGCATTTAGTAGATGTTCAAGACCTGATCCATCCATTCATTCAACAAATTTTACTAATGATTTTTTAAATCACAGTTCAAACACATAATAGTATCCTTGTCTTGTGTATGGCTCCTTTTATTGAGAGGAGACAGAATAAAGTAAACAGTGTTAAGTTGTGAGATATGAGTAGTAAGTGCTATTGACGAGAAAGCAAGAAGGGAAATAAATGAAGTTTGTTGGCTTTGCTTGCCTCTGGCCTTCAACTCAAAATGCTAACACTTTTTTCTGTTTGAGAAATTGTTATTGAACACTATGGTCTGTTTAACAAATGAGATTAATGAAGAGTAGAAATTTCTTATTTTTAAGAAGCTCATTCTCTAACTAGGGGAAAAACAACTACTTAAAGAAGCCATTACAGTACATTGTTATGGCCAAGTGGAGAATGTTTGCTAGAGGGGTCATGGCCTATCAGAAATGACAGTTTGGGTGGGGCAATCTGGTGTCAGGAAAGTCCTGATACTTTTCATGAATGGAAAAAGGTAAGTTACTTAATGGAGGGGAAGGACAAGGTAATCCAGGCATAGAGAGGTTAAGCTAAATCCATCATTTTAGAGACTTCCAGATTGGTTGATCTGTTTGACACTTAGGATGTTTGTAGGAATTTAGAGGAAGATGAGGTTGAAGAGAGAAGTGATGTGATCCGTGTGTCTTGAGCCATGCTAAGTATTTCAGAAGTTTCCCAAAGGCTTTTAGGCTTTGAAGCAACAGGATATAATCAGAGTTGTATTTTGAATGTATCCCTTCAGCTGCGAGTACTGGGTGGGAGCTTGGAAGTGAAAGGCTTCACAAGGAAACTCCCATGAGAGGGCTGGAGGTCACTAAACCCCCTATTAAGAGAGTTCAGAGAATTGAACTCTGAAACTTCCAACATGGATTTTTCATCTTTTTCCTTATATATGTGATAAAAGTTATTACCATCTTTTGTTGTTGTATTTGGTACTGGGAATTGAACTCAGGGGCACTTTACCATTTTTTTATTTTGAGACAGGGTTTTGCTAAGTTACTAAGGCTGGCCTCAAGCTTATGATCCTCCTGCCTCAACTTCCTGAGTCTATGAGGTTAGGCATACAGTACCACACTTGACTAGTTGTTATCATCTTTTAAAATATTCTTTATAACTTGAAATCTTTTAAGTTATCCTTTCTATAACATGACTTCTATGATCAATTATATCATACTAAAATATAGTGTTTTTATTCTTTTAGAGAAGAAGCACTTGGAGAAGCTACCCAAGTTTACTGGAAAACTGACAATAATGCTATTTATCAAATTGATGGGAGTAAATCCTTCAGTTTTGGTAAGCTTATCATAGCATCAAAAGTTAGCTTGTTATCCTTTTACTATTAAGAGTACAAAAGGCATATCAGTACTTTATATACAAATATAGATTTGTCAATAATGATTTTTAAACTGCTTCACTGGAACAAAAAATTATTTATCCATCATATATGAAAAGTAAGATAATAAATTGATGTTTAAAGCACAGTTAAATTTTAGTATCTTATGGCTGAAACTAATATTTTTTCTCCTTTCATTAATTTATTTGTAGCCCAAAACTCCATAAACCCAAAGTATGTGGTACAGTATTAAGTCATCATTAAGATCTTTCAATTTAGTATACTTTTTGCAATTATTTTCAAACTCTTAATAAATGATGAAGATGTTTCTTCTCTATCTGCTAAAATACATCAGGGACCCACCTCTGCTTTTGTGGAGCTTAGCATATGGTGGGAAGAAAGGCAATAAATTTGTGATGAGATAAGCTTTGTGGGAATTTTTAGTGGAGGATCTAATTTAGTCCAGTAATCAAAAAAGGTACTACTACACTGAAACTTGAAGGCTAGCTATGCCAAAAGGACTTTGAGACCTAAAAGGTAACTAAATTGATTTCTTCATTGACTGTATTTGTATAATGTCTCAGACATTGTTCTAAGCTATTCATGTATATTAACTTATTTAATCTTCCTGACAATTCTATGCAGTAGGTACTGTTGCTTTCCCCATTTTAATGAGGAATCAAAACAGAGAGGGCTAAAGTCACACAATCAGCAAGTGGAAGAATTGGGCTCCAGTCTGTTCTAGCCATACTACCAGAACTGCTTCCAAGGCTGGACAGAAACAGGTCCGCTCAACAACCTTAAAACAAGAGTGTTGGTGTTAAACCACAAAACCAACAAGTAATGTTTTAGGGATGAGAAATATAGAAGATAAAATGATTGCTGGTAAATGATTGTTTTGTACTTGTAGATAGACAACATGCCTTTATTTTATTTTTTATTCTTATATGGTTCTGAGGATCAAACCCAATGCCTCACACATATCAGGCAAGCACTCTCCCACTGATCCATAACCACAGCCCCTTAGCCTGATTTTTTAAAAAGTAAAAACAGTATGTGCCAGAGATTATAAATCCAAATTAAGGGATACCCAAGCATTCAGACAACTGTAATATAAGGTTTTAGTGGCTGTGTACAGTCATCAAAGATTTGGACTCCTCCACCTGCCTGAGGTAGATGGCATTAAAATTTGAATCATCTTCCAATTCCCCTCACTTTGAAATCATGATGCTTGACAGCCTTTATGGCACTTGGGTTTTCCATATACTTCTGCCTGCAGGGCAGATATGTGGTCATGATACAAGCAGCATGATCACTGAATCTCATGGCAAATCAGTATGTTTCCCTCCTGATTTACACATCTATTTCCTGTGAGCCACCACTGAAAGAGTGATGCATTTTTTGTGTGTCCTAGCAAAAACAAGGAAATCAGATCTTAGGATGGCAAACTCATCAATGCAGAAGCTACCCTTAATCTAGCCATTACATTTTCTGTAACTTTAGCTTTGTTCAGGGCTTTTCTTTCAAATATCTGCATTTCTGGATTTAGCTTGAATGCAGTCTTCTAGCTCCATATGTTAAGAAATTAAAATTTCTCCAAGCATACTAATAGTTCATATCTCCTAAGTATTAACCTTATACTTACAGTAATTCAATAGTGGTGATGATATGTGCCCATTCTACAGATTGTGGCACAGAGACAATAACCCTGTTGGTCAGCATCACACAGCTTAGATTCAAGAGCTTCATATTCACCACTATGCCTTACTGCCATTTGAAAACAGAATAGATGACTTGTGTTTTTTCTGTGTGAGGACCAATTCATTATCTTTGGGGAGGGTATTTTCAGAAGACAAAACAGTTGAAGAAAATACTTTCTTAAATACCTTGTTATCCTAGATCCTGACAATTTTATTTCTTTGAGTGATTACTAATTCAGAATGAAAATACAGTTGATTTGTTTGATTTAATGTTTATGTTTTTCTTATTTTCTTAGATCGCGTCTTTCATAGTAGTGAAACTACAAAGAATGTCTATGAGGAAATAGCCGTACCAATCATTGATTCTGCTATACAAGGATACAATGGTTTGTACTCCTTTGATGCTACAGAAACATTTTAGCCTTAAGTATTTACTCAGCAAGCATTGATAGTTTTACTCACTGCAGATTTTAATTTTTAATCTTTGCATGTATGTATTTTGTTTTTATAGGCACTATATTTGCCTATGGGCAGACTGCTTCAGGAAAAACACATACTATGATGGGTTCAGAAGATTGTTTAGGAGTTATACCCAGGGCAATTCATGACATTTTCCAAAAAATTAAGAAGGTAATAACTTAACTGACTTCCTAATAAGAGTAGTAATAATTAGATAGCAGTCTTAGTTTTTCTCTTATAATAATAAAAGGAGACAGATTTATACTTCTCTCTTGAGTTCCATGAGATAGGAAAAAGGGCACAGCATAGGATTCACTTTTATCCCCACAAGCTTACTTTACAGAGCAAAGTTGCTTCACGTTCTTTCATTCTTTCCCTAAATCCTGCCTGCAACAGTAACACTCCCAGCAAAAGGTGTGCATTAAGTACTAGCAAAATCAGAATGGTTGGTTCCACATTACCTTTGTTTAGCTACCAGGGGTAAGCACAATAAAAAGTAGATGTCAGTAAAAAAGAAACAGAAGGCCAGAATACACAACTAGTTAAGAGCTGATTTTGAGTTAGCATTTTCATTAAAATCAGAACATCCCTGTTGGGGTTTCACTCTTAACCTGGAGAGTTGGATTGGGCGCTCTCCTCTTATTCATGATGGCACACTTTTCATTTTTTTTTTAAATATTTTTAGTTGTAGATGGACACAATGTCTTTATTTTATTGCTTTGTATGTGGTGCTGAGGATCAAACCCAGTGCCCCAGGCGTGTAAGGCACGCACTTTACCACTGAGCTACAATCCCAGCCCCACTTTTCATTATTTTTAAAACAATGCTTTTGTGTTTTTTTGTAGATCTATGCATTTTGTTCATTTTGCAAAGATGATTACCTTCCTTACCTCTTTAATAATAGTAGATTAGGTTTTCTTAAATGGATGTTTTCTGATGCTTTTACACACTTTTTTCTCCTAGTTTCCTGACAGAGAATTTCTCTTACGGGTGTCTTACATGGAGATATACAATGAGACCCTCACAGATTTACTCTGTAACACTCAAAAAATGAAACCTTTAATAATTCGGGAAGACATCAATGTGAGTATTAGGGTTAGGTGGCTTTAAAACAGGTTTACTTATTGGAATTTCTCTGCATGTTTTTTTTTAAATACTTCCTTTTTCTGTGGTTTTCTTTTCCTTTCTGTGGTTGTTTTTTGTTTGTTGTTTTCAAGTATTTATCCATCTGTTCAGTAATGTGTATAGTTCTAAAATATCATACTGATAGGTATGATATTTTAGATTAAGTGCCTAAAAATAGCAAGATGAAATATGATGGGAATTTGGTATGCTTTGGTGTACACAGTAAGTTGTGATTATTCACAGAAATGTTTACTATTTTTTTACAGAATAACATTCCATTTTTTAACTTCCTCAAATTCTAAGTTAGTTTGCACCAAAAAGCAAACTTATAAAGTTATAACTGACTGACTTTTTTTCCAATCTCTCTACAATTACACTGGTTTCAGAGGAATGTGTATGTTGCTGACCTCACAGAAGAAGTGGTTTACACATCAGAAATGGCTCTGCAGTGGATCACAAAGGGGGAAAGTAAGACTGCTGTATTTCTTTAAAACACAAAAACTTCAATAATCACATTTTTTATTGTTTAGCTAAAATAAAATAGGCTTCAATCACATTTAGACTAAGATAAAAATCAGTGTTTTCCTTAAACTTTAACATGTATGTAGCTGAAATATAACTCATTTTTACAGAAAACAGACATTATGGAATAACAAAAATGAATCAAAGAAGTAGTCGTTCTCACACCATTTTCAGGATGGTATGTAATTATTTCCCCCATTATTTGATCTTTCCAAGTAAGAATACACTAATTTTTTTACAAGCTGCCTTTTCTGTCTAGATTTTGGAAAGCAGAGAGAAAGGTGAACCTTCTAATTGTGAAGGATCTATCAAGGTGTCCCATTTGGTGAGTACTAATGAATCATAATAATATACCATATGATCCAAAATAAAATGTCATTAGCTGTTCGAAGTTTGGTTTAATGAGAACTGTTAACTCAATAGGAAAATGTGTCTAAATTGGCAGTTTAACTAGTCTTGTCAATAATATCAGATTATTGGCAGTTTCCATCTCCTAAAATTTAGATGTAAGGCTTGTAGGAGTTGAGGTTTCCCTAACTACCAAAGAAGTAAGATTCTTTTTTATACATATCTAAGAGTTTAAGTAATCTTGGAATTGGGAGATTTTTTTTTTCCTTTAACTAAAACTGAAACTTGTGTGATCAACAAAAAAAAAAAAAATTATAATAGATATAACAAATTACATTATTCAGGTTTTTTCTTAGAAACAATGAAAATATATGTTTTATATTATAAATGTTGGTTTGTGTTTGTTTGTTTGGGGGGTTTTTGCTGGGTTGCTGCAGATCCAACCTAGGACATGGTGCATGCTAGGCAAGTGCTCTACCACTGAGTTTCACACCTAGCCCATAAACAAGGTTGTAGACTGTAAGTCCCTTGAAGAAAAGAATGAAGTCATGTTTATCTTTGTAGCACTAACACATTGTATATTTATTGCAATAAATCTTTACTGAACTTGAGCATTGTGTAAACTTTTCCTTTTTCTCCACACAAGTAAATAATTACCTTCTTGCTACAGTGTACCTTAGCTCCTTTCCTATCCTTTTTCATTATTGATCTGTTCATCTTCAGGGCCTAAATTCTTTTTTCTTTTTCTTTTTTCCTCTGTGTATGTGTGTGTGTTTCATTGGTTCTTCTTAGTTATACATAACAATAGGATTCATTTTGACATAATTATAAAAGCATGGAATATGATTTCTTCTAATTCAGTCCCTAGTGCTTCCCCTTTTTCTTCCCTCCTCCCTTCCCTGTTCCCTTCCCTCTACTCTTTCTGCTATTTACTTATAGTTTGGGGGGTTTTTTTGTTTTGTTATTTGTTTTGTTTTGTTTTTTTAGTATCTTGTGGATGTACATGATGGTAAGATTTACTGTGGTATATTCACATATGTACAGAGGAAAGTTAGGTCATATTCATTCCACTATCTTTCCCTATCCCATCTCTCCTCCCTTCCCTTCTTTCCCCTTTGTCTACTCCACTGATCTTTATTCTTTTTTTTTTTAATCCCCTCCACCACATATCAAAGAAAATATTCTACTTTTAACTTTTGGGGACTGGCTTATTTCACTTGGCATGATAGTCTCCAGTTCAGTCCATTTACTGGCAAATCCCATAGTCATTCTTCTTTATGGCTGAGTAATACTCTGTTGTTTATATAAGACTACATTTTCTTTATCCATTCGTCTGTTGAAGGACATATTGGTTGGCTCCATAGTTTTATTATTGTGAATTGTGTTGCTATAAACATTGAGGTGACTACACCACTATAGTATGCTGATTTTCAATCCTTTGGATATATACTGAGGAATGTGGGATAACTTGGTCATATGGTTCCATTCCTAGTTTTTGAAGGAATCTCCATACTGCTTTCCAGAGTGGTTGCGCTAATTTGCAATCCACCAGCAATGTTTGAGTGTACCTTTTCTCCACATCCTCACCAACATTTACTGATATGTATATTCTTAATGATTGCCATTCTGACTAGAGTAAGAGGAAATCTCACTACAATTTTAATTTGCATTTCTCTAATTGCTAGAGATATTGAACATTTTTTCATATATTTGTTGATCATTTGTATTTCAAGAAGTTTCTGTTTAGCTTCTTTGCCCATTTATTGATTTGGGTTGTTTGGGAGATCTTTCTGTTAGTTTGTTTTGGTTTGTTTTGTTGTTGTTGTTGTTGTTTTTGGTGTTAAGCTTTTTGACTTCTTTGTATATCCTAAATATCAATGCCCTATCTGAGTGAGGTATAGGTGACAAAGATTTTCTCCCATTCTGTAGGTTGTCTCTTTATGCTCTTGTTTCCTTTGCTGTGAAGAAGCTTTATAATATTTACTGATTTTTTTATCTCACTTCTTTACTTCTTGCACTTTAGGAGTCTTGTTAAGGAAACCAGTTCCTGAGCCAACATGTTGAAATACTGGGCCCACATTTTCTTTCTTTCTTTCTTTTTTTTTTTTTTAAATTTTTCCTACATTTTCTTCTAACAGTTGCAGGGTTCTGGTCTAACTTATAGGTCTTTGATCCACTTTGAGTGGAGTTTTGTGTAGGATGAGAGACAGAGGTTAAATTTGATTCTACTACATATGGATTTCCAGTTTTCCCAGCACAATTTGTTAAAAAGGCTATCTTTGTTTTTGGCACCTTTGTCTTCTGTGAGATAACTGTATTTATTGGGTTTATCTTTTTGTCTGTTTTGGTGCCAATACCATGCTGTTTTTGTTACAATAGCTCTGTAGTATAATTTGTGGCCTGATATTGTGATGCCTCCTGCTTCACTTTTCTCACTAAGGATTGTTTTGTAAGGTCTAAATTCTGCTTAATACGAGATGTGATTTAAGATTACCTTATTTAGTTAGAACAACAAATACTAACATATTTCTTTGGGCTGCTGTTAGTTTATTTTAATCAAAATTACTAGACTATAGGACTCAAAATTACTAGACTATACATGTTATTATTTGGTGTACTGATAATAATTATTTAAAAGTAAAGACTGTCATATTAAAAAAAAGACTACCTTATTTGATTTGAAAACTACAGGGAAAAAAATTAATCAACAGTATATTTATTTTCAGATTTTGTGAAAGCACATTCTTACTATACAGTTCTAACTGTAATTTATTTTGGTATAAAAAGTCTATCTCTTATTTAAGTAGACTTTAATATTGTTTTAATTTAACAACAACAAAAAAGCTAACCTCTTTCAATACCAGTGATTTTTTTTTAAATAATTTTAACTTTTCTCTTAAATACTCTTGATATATTCAGTGCTCTATTTGGTGATTTTTCTCACCTTCCTCAATGCTCTGTTATCTGTGGTCCTTGGATACTGTCTGGCGCATCTCTTCAGCCTACCCACTTCCTTATAAGAATCTTCTTGGGAAGAAGTCTTCCTTGAAGAATCATCTTCTGGCTCTTTGGAGGTGACCCTTTTCTAATTGTCTCCTGGCCTTGTGGGGATGATAGTATCCAGGTTCTTTAACCTCTACTCCTTATCCATTCCCTTGTGTGTCGTCTTTTCTCCTGCCCTTCTAATAAAAACTCAGAAGTGTTCTGTGGCCTTTCTTACTTCAGATTCTTGTCTCAGATATTCTTTCACCATTTCTGTGTTGAAGATTGCCAAATATTTTTTTTATATACAGTCTGAGGTTGCTGTAACTATGCATCCCACTGTTATCTCAAATTGCAATATATGTAAAATTAATTTAATTTCTTCCAACAGTAGTGACTATCCCTTTTTTCCAGGAAATCCAGCATTATGCTCGTCGAGTAGGCTGGAAACCTATTTTAACTCAATTTTAACTATTTTAACTCAAGTGTCAATTTTAACTCTTTAATCTTTTTTGGCATTTCCCCTTGTCATGTCTCATTTCTTATTGATTCGATTTTGGTACTTTCCTGTGTATATTCATTTAGATCCTCATTTCTCTTGAATTACTACATTGATCTCCTGGCACCTGGCCTTCATGACTCTGGTCTTCCTTTCGTTAGTCTGTTGTACAGATTTGAAGTATATCTAAGCAGTGCTTTTGTTATGTCACTTCTTGGACCAGAAGTGTCCTTCCTTGTACTCCACGTAAGTTCCTCTCGTAGATGGGGCCTCTTGGTGTCTTTGGATAGGTGTCTTTGGATAGGAGTGCTTGTCCCCACTGTCATGACTTCACTCATGCTGCTTTACTCCTTAACCACTTTGCCTTTTATTATGAATCTGGATCATCTGTAGTGGATACTATGTAAGGACCATTAGACTTCTCTGATTATTTTAGAGAAGAAAGCATCTGAGATAGAACTATAGAACAGTGGTACATAATTACTTGCCTACACCCTGAAAATCTCCTCAGAGAAATAAATAACTTAAAGCTCTTTCTTTTAATGCATTCAGAATACACACACACACACGCACACAGAGCCTTTCTCATGCTCTGGGTATGGTGCTGGGCTCTGAGATTAAAAGAATAAAGAACACATTTCTCCACTACTTAATACACAGAATCTTTCCAATGCTGCCTCTCTAGCCCAAGCTGCCATTATCTCACCTGGATTCTGTACCACTCCCCTACATTGGCTGCTTGCTACCACTCCTGCCCCTCTCCAATCCATTCTCCACTAAAGGACACAATTGATCCTTCAGAAAGTTGAATCTGGTTGTATTAGCATTCCCTTGTATAAAACCCTCCAATGGCTTCCCATTGCATTTAGGAAACCCAGAATTCTTAATCTTGCTTAAAAAGCCCTGCATAAATTGAAATGCATTCTGCTGTGTTAAAAAAAGAAATAAAAATTTTTTAAAAAGTCCTGCATAAAGTGATCACTCTTTCTCTTACTCTGTGTTTTTCCTACCTAAGTTCACCAACTACACCACACTGCCCTTTTCTACATTTTTTAACACACCAAGGGCATTCTGGTTTGCGACCTGGTATGCTGGCTGTTCTTTCTGTCTAGAGTGCCATTTTCCTGATCTTTTCATAACTGCCTCTCTTAGCCTGATGACTGGCCTTCCCTTGCCACCCCATCCAGAGAATTTGTTCTGTTTCTCCCTCTGCTCTCTTCCAGCTGTATTTAAATTTATCCACTACATTTATTACAATATATTTCTCACATGTATTTTTCTCTCATCTCAACAATTAAGCTCTGTGAGAGCAGAGACCTCATTTGTCTGGTTCTCTGCTATTTCCCCAGCAACTAATGCAATGCCTAGAACATGACTGATACTCACTTTTTTTCCCACTATTATTTGCAATGGGGTAATCAAGGATTCAAATGACTAGCTCAACAGAACTTACTCAACAGACTTACTCAACTGTAAGAGTAAGTCATATCTATAAAGCGTTCTGGGTACATAGTGAAAGTAGCATTTCATTCAAAGAGTGACAGAGGAAGGGTAAAGTTGGCACAGCTACACTGAGAAGGTAACATTTGTCCTGGTTCTTGAATAAAGAGTAATAAGGTCAGGCTAGAACATTAGAACCACCTGAACAAAGGGAATAGCAAAGGCCACAAGTGCTGGGTTGCAGAAAATCACATTCACCATGGTAAAGTTTTGGATTGCATAGGAAAGAACCTACCGTGATCTGCAGCATTACAGAGTATATGTCATAAAGAAATAAAAACAACACATTGAGACTACTTTGACTCAAGATGATATATTATCTGAAGAAGAAATAAGAATTTAGATGGGACATTCAGATATTCCATGTGTTTAAAATGTTCTTTCAATGACTTCATTATTTCAAATTATCCTTCCTGAAGGTTTATTTTCATTTGTCCTATAGAATTTGGTCGATCTTGCAGGCAGTGAAAGAGCTGCTCAAACAGGAGCTGAAGGTAATGAGAACTAGTAAAGTAAATTACTCTTAATGCCTTCCTATTCTTTTATGGGATAAAAATACTACTGAGCATTTTTAAAAGCTGATAATAATAATTTTCTGCTAAAAGTCCCTAACACAAAAATCAGCACCTGTATATGGCTAATTATTTTCTTTGAACTATTATAGCATCTGTCTGTCTCAAAATAAAAAATAAAAAGGGATAGGGACTTAGCTTGATGGTAAAGTACTCCTGGGTTAAATCCCTGGTACCAAAAAGAAAAAAGAAAAGAAGGTAGTAGGAGGCATCTGTCCAGTACTAACATTCTGATTCTAGGATACTATGGTAAGTATATGCAAAATTTTTCTCTATACCTTTGCCCTTTCAAAATTTATGTGGACTAATCTCAATTAAAAAATGAGAAGTGATCATGGTTAGCATTGAAAAGGAAAGAATACTTTTCTGCTATGTGAAAAATAATATTGCATATCATCCATGTGTATCTATCCAAGGAGAATCTTAACATTACAGCCAGATTTTAACTATGTGGGACCTAGTTTCTCATAGCAAAACTGGGTATTTTGTCCAGTTCTTCTTATATGTATAATAAAACACATAAAAAGCCAAAGAAAGGTGGTATGGTACAAATTTAATATATAGTTATTAATAACTTTATAAACAAACCAGTTATAATTTTATGTGGACAAAAATTATTCACATTAATAATCTAAAAGATGTGATACAAAGGAAAACTTGATATCTCAACTAGGAAACTCAACAGATTACACAAAACCAATGTAAAGAAAACTTTAAATCAGACCTGAATTATGGAGAACTATTTGTGAAAATGAAAAAGCATACTTAGATAAGAAGATTCAAAATCACAAAGGTTCAAAATCACCAGGTTCCTCTTTGTTAATTTCTGGATTTAATACAATCCTTATAAAAACATCAAGAGTACATTTTTGTGTTGTTTAAACTAGGTATGGTTATTTTAAAAGGTGTATGGAAAAATTAAAAATAGACTAACCAGATGTCCTGGAATTTGTGACCTCCTGCCTCATCCTCCCAAGTAGTCCCTCTGATTCTTAGTAATCTTTTTCTTACTGTTGATAGCTATTCTGATTCACTTCATTGGTAGAAGGAATAGGAAGAGAATGCCTATTAAAGGTGGGCTCAGGTCCAAACCAAAGCACAGGTTTTAGCATCTCACTCTTTGATGTCTAATTTCTCTTGTCATTTACTAATAAGTTAGTCATCAAGTGGTGGCCAGGGTGGGGGGGTCAGTTTTGATTTTTTTCTTTTGTTTAAATAAATTTAGGTGTGCGACTCAAGGAAGGCTGTAATATAAATCGAAGCTTATTTATTTTGGGACAAGTAATCAAGAAACTTAGTGATGGACAAATTGGGTAAGTTTATCCCATTACACACCTACACTTGCTCAGGTTTCTCAGTAGGTTGAAAATCATAACACTTTGGTAACACTGGAGTTTATTTTCTTCCATATATTAGAAAGCTTTTGGGATTCTGTGAGCATAACTTCTTATACATATGACTGATCTACTGAAAATTCTTTCTATTATAAGTATTTTTAATTAGTAGTTTTGATTAATTAGAATTCTATAAGGAATTAATTTTTAAAACTAAGTGTTCTATATTAAAAAAAGAACCACTTTTATAATAAAAAATTTCTCAATCTTTTTCTTCCCAAACTCATTTCTTCTTCAGTGGTTTCATAAATTATCGAGATAGCAAATTAACGCGAATTCTTCAGAATTCTTTGGGAGGAAACGCAAAAACACGTATTATCTGCACAATTACTCCGGTATCTTTTGATGAAACCCTTACTACTCTCCAGGTGAGTCTGATTTTTTTATCTTAATATAAGGAGAGATCAACTTTATGAAGAAAAAAATTACTAAAACTTGGTGTACTTTTTTAAATTGACATAGCACACTTGTTGTAATAAAATTGATGTGCTATCTACTAAATACCTTTTTTTTTTTTTTTTTTTTTTGGTACTGGAGATTAAACTCAGGGGCACTCGACCACCAAGCCACATTCCCAGCCCTATTTTGTGTTTTACGTAGAGACAGGGTCTCACTGGGTTGCTTAGTGCCTCGCCATTGCTGAGGCTGGCTTTGAACACGCAATTCTCCTGTCTCAGCCTCCCTAAGTGCTGGGATTACAGGCTTGTGCCACCACGCCCACCTCTAAATACTATTTCTTAATTTAATTTTTAAGACTTCAATCAGTTGTATCCCACTTCCATAATTGTATCCATATCTAATGCTATTGTGACTAAAATTGACTTAGTATTTTCTTCAAATAACTTTTGTACTTAATTTATGGTAAAAGGAAATTTTATCAGTCCTATGAGTGAAAAACTAGGATCACTAACCACAAATAGAAAGTAACCAAAACAATGTATATATTTTTGTGTATGTATATATGTATGTGTGTATAGGACAATATAGGTCTTGAATTGTACTAACACAGCCTGCCTTGGTTCTGTGCTGAAGGCCTACATTTTCTGTTAGAAATGAAGGAAAAGAAAAATGAAAAACATCAATGGATGTTTCTCAGTGAAAGATTCAGTATCATTTAATGGTCACCTTCATGTTCCCACTTAGTTACTTCTAGTACTCATACTCAAGCCATTGCTTTAAATAGCTATTGAGCACTGGATTAAGGTCCTGTCAGTAATACAAAGAGAAAATAACATTCCTGACTTCACAGAATTTATAGAGCAGATAAGATGTCTTCTGACATGATTTTCTTGGATTAGTATTTAAATGGCTAATAGAATTTTTAAAAAAAGGGCATAGTTTTGGTTGGAAGAGGAGCTTCAGAGTATAGGAAGCATTCAGGAAGGCTGGATGGTTTTCCAGTAAACTGGAGTCTGTAGGTTCTCTATTGCATCTATCTTGAAGATGTTTTTCCAACTTGCCTGAAATTATTGGCCAGAGTAAGTTACAGAGCATTGTTAAAAGAACAACATTGAATATTCCCTATATTCAAAAGTATTAAACCAACTGGGGAAAGTTTGTTTTTATTTGTTTTCAGAGAAACTTGATTACCAGAAACTTAAGTGTTATTAATTATTATAACTTCTTTTAGTATTAAACATTTTATACTTTATTTTTTCCCAGTTTGCCAGCACTGCTAAATACATGAAGAATACTCCTTATGTTAATGAGGTATCAAGTGATGAAGCTCTCCTAAAGAGATATAGAAAGGAAATAGTGGATCTTAAAAAACAGTTAGAGGAGGTATGTACAAATCATTTATTTCAATAAATAGGGACCAATTTAGAATAATGGAGATCTGCCCAGAAAAAACTCTAAATTCATGAATATCTGAGATGCTACAATTTAAGTTTCAAAGAAATAGTTTTTAACTAAGAAATCAACTCATAAAAATTTGACTTTTTTACTATAAATTGAAAGATTTATTTTCTTGAAATTGTTTTGAATTTTGTTTTTCATTTCCAAAGTGCAAGACTTAAGTTTTTTCAAATGACCTAAGTAAAAATACTTTCTTAAAATGTTTTATAAATACGTATCGAATTAGATTAAAAAGAGAAATCATATATAGTTACTTAAAACTACCTTCTGTATTTTCACATTCTTCCAAATCCTTCTTCTAAACTTTAGGTAGCAGCCTAATAATATAGCATAATCAACCTATCATTCTAACTGGTTTGTTTTAATCTTGGTCCCATATTTTGTAAAAGTCTTTAATTTTAGTGATCTTTGAAAAAATTGCCTAAGATATCACACAATAGTCTTATAACATGAGAAAGGAAATGTTTGCCTTTGCTGTTGGTATACAGATTTCACCTTCTATGACTTTTCTGCCTCTTATTCATATATTCATAGCAATTAATAGAATTGTTTTAACAGTATTCTTATCTTTTACATACTCTATACAATAGGAACATGAGAAGAAATGTGTATTTTGCCTTTTTATAATTTTGAGAAATTATTGATTATAGTAACTGCATGTTGGAGTTCTGCCCATACAGTATATTTTATTCAATAAAGTTAAATTCTCTGAGATCACATACATATTTCATATTCTATTTTTTAAGCTGTACTCAAGGTTTTAAAATCTAGCTACATTTATTATTAACATAATCCATCATTACATTCTGTAGGTAAATATAAAGACTCGGGCCCAGGAAATGGAAAAAGACCAACTGGCCCAACTTTTGGATGAAAAAGATTTACTTCAAAAAGTACAGGATGAAAAAATTCAAAACTTAACACGGATGCTGGTAACTTCTTCTTCTCTCACATCACAACAGGAATTAAAGGTAAAATATAAAAGATAACAGTTTAAATGTGGTAGAGAATAGGATAGCATTTCTATGTATTTATGATATAGTTAGGTACTTCTTATTCTTTTATACAGTATATTCAAGAAACCCAGAACATTTTGTGTGTTTGCCTATACATCAACACTGCCTAAGAAATTCACTAAAAATACCCTATCCTTAACTCCCACATGTAGCAAATCTTATTCAAGAAGTCTAAAATATAGTTGATCTATTTGTAATATTCAAATGATTAGGAACTACGCGTCATTCCTAATCTGTTTTCTGTTTAAAGAAATAGAATTATTAATCTCAGGAAAATTGATCTAGAATATAAACAATGTGTTAATCAAGATTCTAGCTCATTTGTGTGTTTTTGTTGACATTTTAGGATATGATGTTGTGACTAGGAGGAAGGACCCTGAATCTGGACTGGCTTGATTTGAATCCCAGATCCATCAATTCTTAACTCTTCTCATTGGGCAATTTCTTGAATTCTCTTTGCTATAATTTCCTTATCTGTGAGACAGCTTGATATCTGCCTCATAGGATTGTTATGAAAATTAAGTAAGATAATACATAGAATGTGCCTAATATAATTTTTTCCAAATAGCAAATTTAGTAAATGTAAGCTATTAATATTATTGTTAATAGGCACTATGTACAAGTCACCATACTAAATGTAGAGGGAACATTCAAGAACTATTGGTTGACTGAATGTGAATAGAAAGTAGCCCAATGGCACAGGACAGAGTGTTTCAGGAAGAGACCTACATATCCAAAAGCTTGGAGATATGAAAATACATGATGCATTCTTTGGACTTAAAATGTTCTGGTGGCCAGGCCATATTAAACCATAATGTGGTATTTGAATGTGACATTATGCTAAGGACATAATAGGAGCCTTGTACATGATGTCAGAATTGCAGGAAAAGCATGACTGCTATGCATGTCAGAATAGTTGGGCCTCTACAAGAGCTATTTGTGAGGTAGACTTGGTGATTGTTTGGATATCAGGAGCAGAGAAAGGGAGAAAGAGGTATCCAGAGTGATGTGAAAGTGTTGCTTAGGCTCCTAAGAAGCTAGTAGAATTTAAGTAACAATAAAAATCAGTAGACATGCTTGGAATATCTTTTTGAAATGCCAGGCAGTTGAAAATGCAAATATGTGGAAACAGTGCAGAAGATGGGCAGTGTAATCAGTTGGGCACACACTACCACAAATCCAAATTTAAATTATGGGAAAAGATGAGTTTGTTCTGTGAGCACGTTAAGAATAAAATGCTGAGTGACAAGGACAAAACCCCAAGAAACTTTTTAGATAAAGGTAGAAAGAGAAGAATCCATAAAGGAGTCCACGTTCAGCTCTAGGGTAAAGAAGAAAACCAGATGAATATGGTAGCCAGGTAGAGAATATTTAAGTTGTGGTCAGTGGTGTCATGTTCTGCCAAGATGTTAAATATGGTAAAAATAAACAAAAACTCTTTGCATTTAGGAACAAAGAGCACATTTGCAAAAACAATTTGAGTTATGCGGTAAAAAGCTGCCTTACAGAGTTGAGATAGACCAAAGGGATGGAATCTGAAATATAATAGAAGGAGCTAGCCCTGGATAGGAGAACAATTTCTTAGATTTTAGCAAGCACAGAGGAAAGGATAGGTATCAGTGCAAGTTATACTTTTGTAAGTTTAGTTTTATATTTTATTTGTGAAATAGGTTCAGTTTTTCTAGTGTGATGGCAGTTGTAGATAGAGTTACAACTTTACAGATATACCAAGTGTTCAAAATAATCTGACCCTTATTGAGAATGGAAAAGAAGGCTGACAAGGGAGAGAAAAGTCCTGTCAGGAAGCATAAAGGATCCATGATGCTTTGGCTTTGCTGTCTGGCTGTGTGACTTAGTAGTGCTCAGGAGACTAATAAGGGCTCAGAAGGCAGTATAATTCCTCTGAATGTACATTGTGTGGAGTAGGTGTGAAGGACAAAGATTTTGAGGATATTGGCCTCAAATGTCCAACATAATTGTAGTGATGACCTATGGACTCTAAGATGATGATTTGAGAATCAAGAGAAGCTGTCAGGAAGAAAGTGGTATAACAAGGACAAGGGGAAAAGTCCCTATTAAGCTCACCAGTTAAAATGGGATTGAATAAATGAGGCAGAAGGATAGCAACTATGATGGGAGTGGCAGATCTAGGTTTATGAGTTTCAGATAATGACAAGATTCAAGTGTGGCTTTGGGAGCAAATGGAATTAAGCTGAGGATCATTGGAAATGAGGGTTTATGTATGACTGGGCTTTTGTAATGCTGGCTGTGGAAAGAACTACCTATTTTAAATAGAAGGGTAGTATGCAGTGAGGCATGACAGCAGGCAGTGTGTCCTGGAGAAAGGAGCTACTCTTTTTTTTTTTTTTCGTACTGGAGATTGAACTCAGAGGCACTCGACCACTGAGCCACATCCCCAGCCCTATTTTGTGTTTTATGTAGAGACAGGGTCTCACTGAATTGTTTAGCGCCTCGCCATTGGCTGAGGCTAGCTTTGAACTCGCCATTCTCCTGTCTCAGCCTCCCTAAGTGCTGGGATTACAGTCTTGCACCACCGCGCCCAGCTGAAAGGAGCTACTCTTGAGAGGCTACATGATGCAGTGGTTGCCTATCTAGGCTCTAAAGTTACAGGTATGGGCTCAGCTACCAATTAATTATACAGCCTTATACAACTCCCCAATTTTGGGGCACCCAGCTGCAAAAAGGATACAGTAAAAGATCCTAACTCATAGGATTACTAAGAGAATCAAATATAATGAGACGGTACTTATACCCAGGAAAGGACAGGGGAAGAATGTTGGCTGTGGAACCTGGAAAATACATGCTTAAGAGGCAGACAGAACAAAATATCTAAAATCAGCATACTATAGCAGCACAGCTACCTCTAGGTTTATAGCAGCACAGTTCACACTAGCTAAATTGTAGAATCAACCCAGATGCCCATCAGTAAATGAATGCATTAAGAAATACACACATACTCACACAGGTATACACACAGTGAAATTCTACTCAGCCATAAAAAAGAATGAAATTATTGCACTTGCCAGTAAATGGATAAAAATGGATAATATGCTAAGTGAAGTAAGCCAAACTCAGAAACTCAAAGGTTGAATGTTTTCTCTCATATGCAAAAGCTAAAGTAAAATAAAGGAGTGGGGAAGGAAGGACAAGATAGCATAAAGATAAAGGGGAGATGAGTAATATAAAAGAAGGAGATCAAGAAGCAGAGTGGTGAGATGGGTGAGGAGAGGCAGTGCAGAATGAATTCTTAAAAAATGTTATGTGCATATATAAATATACAACAGAGAACTTCACCTTTATGCATAGGTAGAAAGAACCAATTAAATATAAATAACTAGATGAGCAAAAGGAAGTCTAGAAGAGTAGAGGAAGGAGAATGGGAGAGGGGAGGGAGGGTGGAGGGAGGAAGGAGGAGAGTCATGAGATGAAATTGAGTTCCATGCATGTATGAATTTGTCGGGATGAAAACAACTACTATGTATGACTATAAAGCTCTAATTAAAAAAAAAAAAAAACAAGAGGCAGGCAGAGGAAGAAAAAGCAGAAAACAATGGTAAGGACTACTGGGTGGGTAGCATAAGAAACAGGAGATGGAGTTCCCTGAAGGATTGAGAAAGAGGACAAAGTAAAAGCAAAGACAGAAGGTTAGCTAGAGTTAAATAACCAGTCAAGCGATTTTTTTAAAAAAGCAAAAGCAAACAGAGGCTTGAGTATTTGTGAAGCTGAGAGCAGAAAGCCAGTGGAAATGACAGATGCACAGATAACAGAGGGAGCATGATCCCAAAAAAAAAGAATGTAAGGAGATCAGGAGCATTGGTGGAAGCATTCACTTTACTAAGCAAATTGGAAAGCAGTCAGCATTATGATGGAACCTGCAAAAGATTTGTTCAAATGGGCTACCTGTGGAATTATTCCTATCTGCTCCTTCCCTAGAGCTAGGTTCGCAAAGGTATAGTTTAAGGTAACTGGTCATCACAATAGCAGCTGTCCCTTTTATGTAAAACCAGAAGTGTTAAAGGGTCAACTCAACAAGTTCCTTCATATAAATCCCAGAAAAGCTTGGGAGTTTAAAAAGTGAAATTTAGGTGTTAGGGTGTGTAAGTGATAGAACACATGCTTAGCATGCATGAGGCCCTGCATTCAATCCCCAGTGCAGTGCAAAAAAAAAAAAAGTCAATAGTAGTTTTATTGAGTTTATAATGGATTTAAACACTGATTTGAAAATTTTGAGTATGTTTTCTTAGAATGTCCTTAGACAAGTAAAATATTAAACTAGACCTAATAATTCTACCAAGTCAATGATTTTTAAAAATAGGAGCTAGTTCCTTTGTTTTATGATGTCTGAACACAGGTCTATATGAAGTAATTTTGATTTCTTTTTTTTTCTTTAGGCTAAAAGAAAACGAAGAGTTACTTGGTGCTTTGGCAAAATTAACAAAATGAAGGACTCAAACTATGCAAATGAATTTAATATGCCAGCAAATGTAACAACAAGAACACACAAGAGTGTTGTCACCATGTTAGGAGAAATTGATGAATGTGAGTGCCTGTTTAAGTAGAACTACATTTATAATTCAGTGTAATAAACACATTGAAGTAAAAATGTGTGTACTCTATATATTATTACAGTGGAGATTGTAAGAATTTGTGATTTTGAAAAAGTAAACATTCATGAAACTCTTCTAAATTTCTTAAGAATAATGCACTATAATCAAATCATAAGTCAAGTGGTTTTTGTTTATTTTTTCTTCTAATTACTCCATTTAATTAATTAATTAATTAATGTTGTAAATTAGAACAGTATTAATAACATCTACATTAAACTTGCCAATTTTCAAAGGGGGGCACTTATATAGGAATCTTTCAAAATTGTATCTCCAGCATTATAATCAATTTTTTAGGGGCATTTATAAATCTATTCCTAGTGGTCAGATTTCATATTCAAAATACTGTCTTTTTCACCTGTATTCTATTAAAGATTCTATATTTTATCAACAATTCTAATTAGCTAGTTTAATTCACAAAACAATATAAATATCACATCTGTTTTTAATGTTATCTTGGCATTCATACTCTAAGGACATATGAGCTAATATGAGCTTATTACCTTTGGTCAGAATTTTTTTGGAGGGGTAATCTTTAATTTAACTATTAGGGAATGTTATGCATCTGTTCACAGAAAAAATTCTTTTTCCCCAAATTTTAGCTCTCTGTTTAGAATCTGATGTCTTCAGTAATACTCTTGATTCATTAACTGAGATAGAGTGGAATTCAGCAACAAAGCTACTAAGTCAGGTAATTTTAATGTATTTTAAATTTGTTATTTGACTTTGTAGTAGTAACTAGCACATTACTAGTTCTCACTTAATACTATAGATAGTTTAGGTTCTAACACAGATTTCCCTCACTTTTATATTTTAGTTGATAATGATTGAGACATCTAGGGGAAGTCTAAAAATTTTATAAAGCCGGTATATGCTAATAGGTAGACATTTGTTTCTAGCTCTTTACTAGCAAATCTTAGTATATGAGATGTTTTTAAAATTTCTCTTTTGATTTGCAGAACTGCATGAAGGTAAAAGACTAATTAGAAGTTCAATGGATTAGACAAAGGGGAATGAAGGGAAGGGAGAGGGGACAGGAACAAGAAAAACAGTAGGATGAATCTGACATAGCTTTCCCATGAAAAATATGAATATACCACAGTGAATCTCCACATCATGTACAACCACAGACTGGAATCCTAATTAGAATAAGACATACTCCATGTTTATATAAATAAGCCAAAATGTACTATACTGTCATGTATAACTAAAAAGAGCAAATTTAAAAAATTTTAAGTATCAAAATTCTCAGATATTTAATAAAACGATACATCAGAGTGGGATAGTTTTGCTAGGTAATACTGAAAAATAAAAGTATATGCTGTCCCTCCATATCCTCAGGATGGGCCCAGTGCCTCCACCGATACCAAAACCCATAGATACTAAAATCTGTTAGAGAAAAAGGCCTTAGTATTTTCATATAACCTATGCATGTCTTCCCATATACTTTAAAATCATCTCTAGATTACTTGTAATACCTAATATAATATAAATGCTGTGTAAGTAGTTGTTATGCTGTATTTAGGGAATAATGATAAGGAAAGAAGTCTACATTTTAAGTATTGAGGCAACCATTGGAGGCCTAACTACATTTTCAATCTGAGGCTAGTTGAATCTTTGAATGAGGAATTCATAGATACAGAAGGCCAACTGTATATAGTTTTATCAAAACTAAGCAATAAAGAATACTATAGTGAATAAGTCAATAAGTTTAAATTCCAAGTTACTGAAAGATTGCCCATGTTCAAAGATATACAGTTGTATAAATGTATTTATTAAAGAAAATTTCATTTTAAGTTTGGTATACAATTACAGTGCTGATAATTATTGTTATCATTAGTTTATGTCTATAAAGTATTATAGGCAAAGTGCCTTTGTGTCCTTAAGACATAACCTAGGAGTTAGTTTTTAAAGGAAAAAAAAAGAAGAAAACGTTCCTTAGCCTTTTTTTTTAAAACTCGTACTTTTATCTCTTTTTCATAATAGTATGGAAAAGAAAAATAGGCTTCTTTAAGTGGTATAACATAGCCATAACATAGAGATTTAGAAATCCATAAGTAAGATCTCTATTTCTCTTTTCTAAATTCAGAGTCATCTGAGAAATAGAGGTCAGACCAACTAGTAGTTAAATAATGAGCTTTATTGTGGTGAAATGAGCTTCCCAACATTTACTCTACCTTTGCAGTTGAACTTTCCTTGACAGGCACACAGCAGATTTATGATTTCTTTATATGATTTTCATTTATTCCTTTTTAAATAGACTAAGTTATTCTAATTTACATAGTTTACCAAAATATAGGCCATCCAAAAGACATGAAGAAGAGAATGGCCTAAACCATCAGATGGCTCAAAGTTGAATTATATTCAGCTAATCCAAGTTGTATTTGAGGAAGTAAAGAATGTGTGATTTGAACTCCCTCTGAGTAGAATTGTTTCTTTATTTGTTCGCTTATAATAGGAAAACTTAGAAAGTGAATTGAACTCACTCCGTGCTAAATATGATAATCTGGTATTAGACTATGAACAACTGAGAAGAGAAAATGAAGAAATGGGATTGAAATTAAAAGAGAAAAATGATTTGGATGAATTTGAAGCCCTAGAAAGAAAAGCTGAGAAAGATCAAGAGGTAAGATAGAGAAATATGGAACTATACTAAAATCATACTTTTAAAAGAAGAATCATTTCCTAGCCAGGTGCTGTGGCACACGCCTGTAATCCCAGCACTTTGGGAGGCTGAGACAGGAACACTATGAGTTCAAAGCCAGCCTCAGCAAAAGTGAGGCACTAAGCAACTCAATGAGATCCTATCTCTAAATACAACACAAAAAATAGGTCTGAGGATGTGGCTCAGTGGTCCAGTACCCCTGAATTCAATCCCCAGTACCTAAAAAATACAAAAGAAGTATCATTTCCTTAAGGATATTTCTTTGTAATACTGAGATATTATGGATCAGCTGTTTTTCATGAGTGCACACACAAACAATTTAGAGAATTTAAGAAATATTTAATTTACAATGTTGTAAAAATAATTACATGATATTTAGTTCCATCCATATTATTCCGGGCAGGGGAACCTGTCTCTTATGGATAGAAATATCATATAATTATTTTTAAATAATAGAAGGAGAAGAAATGAAAAACATCTGGGGGAACATTTCATGGATCTACTCATTGATGGATTTGTCTTGAGGAAATAGTTTCCTTATAATTGCTATATCATCAATATATCTGTGTGCTATTGGGGTTCCCCCAGCCAGGTAGCAGTCTCCCCCTCGACCAGCGGGTAGGAGAAGCTCCCTGGGAGCCCCCGAAAAGGCCGGACTAAGAAAGGCAAAGCCGCCCTGCACAAAACCACCATGCATTGTGTGGGGTGGGGGGGGGTCTCATCCAAGCAAGAAAAACCGATTTATTGAGGGAGTTTACAGGTTGATATAGGGAAGAGGGTCCAAGGGTGCCCTATTTCTAAGCTAAGAATGCGAAAGAGGGCTGTCCACCTGAAACAGTATAGGGTTACTCAGCTAAGGGTGGCCCCGGGGACATGGCTTTCTCAGGGTGGTATGGTCAGCACTGAGCTGACTGCTCGCTTGGCGCCATCTTGTGGCACGCCCCCACATATGCATTGACTGTTTTATGTATGTATGCTAATTACTAATGAATTTCTTTTTCTTTAAAATGTGTATTCTTAAATAGTTGGAACTTTATTAGAATAGTTAGAGAAGGTGATTAATAGAATTTTTAGAAACAAAAAAGATAGGCACTTAAATTTTCTAAGCATATGATTTTATGCTATATGTGAAGAGAATCTAGTCCAGAAACCATCACACTCTAGGTACTCAAAAATTCTTCTGATGTTACCAAAGGTCGTGTTCTCAGCTCGTGTGTCTTTACAAGAGAAAATTTCAAGTAAGACATGAGGTGTAGTAAAAGTATTGCAGAGTTGATTGTAACACAAGAAAAAAAAGGGGAAACACCCTCAGGGAAGAGCGTGCATCCTACCAGAGAGGAGAGAGGTAACTCTCTTCCTTGTGTCCCACCTTTTATTGGATTTAAGGGACAGTTTATGGAGAATCCCGCCCAAGCACCACTCCTGGCTATTGACTGACAGTTGGATTATATCAGATTTCTAAATCTCTATTGCAGTATGTCTCACTTCTGAATGTATAAGTGAAACCCACAGGAGTGAAAATTTATAATTTGAATGAGATTAAATAATGTCCCAAGGATCTAAAGGCAACTTTTAGTCATCTTGGCCCACACCAGACAATTTTATCTGGAACTTGATTTCATAGACCTTGAGACCATTGAGATCACCAGCCTCCAGGCAGGGGAATCTCTCTTATCAAAGGATCTATCTTGGCTATATACCTCTCAGCACTGAGAATAATATGCTATTTGTTATGAGGCCATTGTCTTACTTCAGAGCAGGCCAGGATGACTTTGTGTAAGTTGCTTCTCTAAAACATATTGAGGGCTTGGAATGTGGCTCAGTGGTAGAATGTTTGCCTAGCATGTACAAGGTCCTAGGTTCAATCCCCAGCACCACAAAAGTATATATATAGAGATAGAGTAGGAGGACTGTTACCATATTACTACATAGGCTCAATCTGTAGAATTAACCCTACCACTCATGTCTGTGACCTATCACTAAGATTTCAGGGACTCCTTAATGCAGAATGTCTTTAACCTAGAGTCTACAAACACTATGAAATTATCTTGCAGAATTTTTGAACCCATATTCCTTTTTCTGAAACAAAAATACATATCGGTTATCAGACTTACAAAGCAACCCATGAGCCTCCCAAAAGTAAGAACCAGTGCTTTAATGTACTTGAAATATGAATTAAGTTGCAACCGCTTTTCAGATTGCTGTATGGGTAACCTGAAGGAACATAATCTTTAATATCATTATTTAGTTTTTGCCCTTTCGCTTTTTAAAGAAAAAAATAATCCTGTGCCAAAGCTATTATTTTCATTTTAGCAAGAAGTTAAAGTTGTTCCTACATTTCATAGGTGTTCAGAAAGGTAAAGTCTATGTAAGTTTTCCACAGAGTTTCATTCAACTTGCTTTAAAATATGCATATTAACAAAATTTAAAATGTCATGAAAAGAAGAGTAGACTTTAGTCAGTGAGATTGGGTTTTCTTGAGACGGGGTGGTATAAGGTAATAGTTAAGAGCATGGTATCTAGAGTGAAACTCTAGACTTAAGCCCCAATTTTGAAGACAAAAATGTATATTTTGGATAAAATTTTGGAGAAAATCAAATCATGGCTCAGAACAGGTGATCATTTCTCTGGTTTACTTAAGGGTTTTGTCAAAAAATCACCAAAGCCATGGAGAATTTTCAGGGGGGAATGCAGTGATAAAAGTTGCTTAAATATTAAATTTTAAAGAGATGAATTTTAAAAGTCAAGTATCATCAGCCTTATGGAACAACAGAAATTATGTCCATTTACTTATTTTAACTTAATTTATTTAATTTTGTAATTTTTACAACTTAGAAATTTTTGTCTTAAGAAGTTCAATATTTTACCTGCTGAAAATAACAGGTGGAATTTTCAATATTATATCACAATGGATTAACTGTGGATTGGGTCCTGTGTTTTGATCATATTTGCTTTTTATACACTTTCTTTATGTTCTGCATCTTAATATGTCATTTGGAGGTTACATTTTTATCTTTACAAAATTAATCTTTTTCATTTATAAGAAGCAGAACATAAGCTGCAATGTAATTTCAGATGAGAAGTAGGAAATTTTTTGTAAATGGTTATTTTCTAAATGTTTTCAGAACATGGATTATTTGGTTCTTCTTCATTGGTAAATATGAGGAAGATCCAAATAAAAGTTAGAAATAGGCAGGGAATAAAATATAAAAGATAGAGCTAGTGTTTAAAGCATAAACCAATACAAATATCTAAGGCTATGTTGTACAGTAGAGTAGCTATCAATCATATATGACAATTGAGCACTTAAAATTGGGCCAATCTGAACTGACTTAAGAATAAAATATACTCAAGCCTGTTGGTGCATGCCTATAATCCCAGCGGCTCAGGAGGCTGAGGCAGGAGGATCGCGAGTTCAAAGCCAGCCTCAGCAAAAGCGAGGCACTAAGCAACTCAAGGAGGGTCAAGGAGACCCTGTCTCTAAAATACAAAATAGGGCTGGCAATGTGTCTCAGTGGTCGAGTGCCCCTGAATTCAATTCCTGGTACCCCCCAAAAAAACAAAAAACAAAAAAGAATAAAAAATAGAAAGTAAAATAATATTTTAATATTTTATGTCAATTACATGGAGAAATTTTTTATATATTTTAAATAAAATATTAGAGTTAATTCTACCTTTTTCTATTTGTGGCTTTTTTTTAAAATGTGCCTACTAAAAAGTTTTAAATTACATATGTGGCTGCCATTATGTTTCTATTGGCTCATGTTTTTTCATTGACCTAATGAATGTGTACTCTGACATAATCCAAAACATTAAAACTAGTCAAGACTGAATTAAGCATCAAAAAAATATTAAGCAAGATGCATTTTCTTAAGTTTCTCAGAATTTTGTTGTATATTTTAAGAGCTTATTCAATTATAAAGATTAAGTAATTCTAAGAGAAAATATTTCTTTTGTCACTTGCCATTTACCTGTTTTGTATACAAAACATTCTGGTACTCAGATATTTTCTGCTACAGATATTTTGATAGAAAGGAAAATTTGATAGAAACACTTGTACCTTTATACTTTTATATGAGCAATATAAAGCAATAGCATCTTCTTTTCAATATTTTCTATAGAATAAAAACATAATGATGCAGTTGATAATCCTATACCTCTGTATCTTAGTTGAACAGTAATAATATCATCAAGTTATTCCATGAAATGACCCTAACCTAAACCTAATTCCAAATCACAACTCATTGAAATGTATGTCAGTGTAGAGCCACAAGGATGGTAAGAAAAAAACATAGGATGAATATATGTCTATACATATCTTATATAAAGCAAAAATCTATTAAAAGTGTATTTAGTAAAATTTCGATTACCACTTTACTGTCTCCTCAAATTGATGCTTACTAATTTACTAATGACATTATTTTAGCTTTATTAACAGAAAATATAATTATTATTGGAGTCATGCTGAGATTTTTTTTTTCTTCTTGTTTTGTGGGTGTTTGGTTTTGTTTGGGTGGTATTTCTTATATTTTTAAATAATGAGGTGCTCTTGCAAGTAGCTTAAACAATTGATCTCTCAATCCCTTCTAACTATGTTGGGTGATTCTGAATTCTGAAGCAGTAAATCAATGCTTTTTTTTTTTGCTTTATTAACTATTGGTTTGCTCTGTGCCTATTCACATACTCTTACAGATGCAACTAATTCATGAAATTTCCAACTTAAAGAATTTAGTTAAGCATGCAGAAGTGTATAATCAAGATCTTGAGGTGAGCATTCATGTTGGTATTTCAATTGATAACTAGAATTATAAAATATATATCATGTAAATTGAACATGATTACAGAAAATAGAGGAATTATATTTAAATGAAAGAATTATATTTTTAAATATTAATAACTGAATTCTCTGCCAATTTAAATTATAGATATGTTCTTTTTTTAATACTTTCAAAATCAAATCAAATTGTTAACTTCTATTTCACTTTTCTGTGATTCTTTTAGAATGAACTAAATTCAAAAGTAAAGCTGCTTAAAGAAAAAGAAGACCAGATTAAGAATCTACAGAAATATATAGACACTCAGAAGTCAGAAAATATAAAAATGGATTTGTCATACTCATTGGTAAAAATAAGGTTTATTTTGTTGTGTGATTATCTAGGCATTTCTAGTGTACCATCACCATCATCTTCTCCACAGTAAATGCTCTTACTGGACTATGTACTGGGCATGATTATAATCAACTTAATCTGTCTGTAACTCTGAGAAATGGACTATTTGCATTTCACAGATAAAGAAGCATTTATGCAAAGTCCAGCATATCACTCTTTCAATGAATGTCAATTAGGGACAGTCCACCATGAAAAAATCAGTGATTCAAAAGTTTTGAGTTTTTTCAGTTTTATAGAAATGCTGAAGAAGTATATATAGTCAAGATTGTAAGGAAAGCACTTATATTGGAATTGATAACTAACTATAAAATATATATCATAAATAGTTGAGCATAACCTCATAAATTTCATTTCTAATGGCTATCCATGTATTTTCATTAGAATTTAAGTAACTATTTTAATAGTTTTAAATAGTTTATTAAACCTTATATTAAACAGTAGCAGATTTCTTAAATTATTGTACTTAAATAATGCTTTTATAATATGGAAAATATAGCTAGAATATTTTTTAAATGTTTTCATTAGGAAAAACATGATTTCATTTGTTTGTTTATTAGCATATTTTCATCCTCTTTGACCAGTTAGGAATAACATCTATGTACATGTTCTCTAAAATATTTTTGGTACCTATCAAAATTAGATCTCACTGAATCCTTTTTATCATCTGTCTAGGAAAACACTGAAGATCTAAAACAAATGAAACAGACTTTGTTTGATGCTGAAACTGTAGCTCTTGATGCCAAAAAAGAATCAGCACTTCTTAGAAGTGAAAATCTGGAGCTGAAAGAGAAAATGGTAAATAATTTGTGAAAAATGTAGAAATGTAGAGCTGAGGTTGTGGCTCAGTGGTAGAGCACTTGTCTAGCATGTGTGAGGCACTGGGTTCGATTCTCAGCACCACATATAAATTAATAAAGTCCATTGACAACTAAAAAGAATATATGAAAAAGAAAAATGTAGAAAAACAGTTCTGGTCAGTACATTTTTGTGAATTTTCAGTGTTTTTCCCCAATAGAAAGAACTTACAAGCACTTGCAAGCAAATGGAAAATGATATTCAGTTGTATCAAAGCCAGTTGGAAGCAAAAAAGAAGATGCAAGTTGACCTGGACAAAGAATTACAATCTGCTTTTAATGAAATAACAAAACTTAGCTCCCTTATAGATGGGAAAGTTCCAAAAGGTATTTTGTAATTTCTGACTTCTCTTTGCAAATCTGACTTCCTCTAGAAATGTACCTGAGTGATTTGACAACTATATTCCAGTGATTAAAAATCTATTAGACTGACTTTTTTTTTAGTAACTTCATATTCAGTTTTAATATTTTTTGATGTTAAGTACTTACAAAGTTTCCATTTTCAGTGGGAAATTTTCCATTTTCAAATCATAAGGGTTTAAAAATTACTTTTCAAAAATACTAGACTTAACCTTGAAAAAGGTTAGTTGAAAATTAGACTGCCTATTTGACAACATTGACTCTCTAATTTACCAAAAACTTCCTAGATTTGCTCTGTAATTTGGAATTGGAAAGAAGGATTACTGATCTACAGAAAGAACTGAATAAAGAAGCTAAAGAGAATGAAGCTCTACGGAAAGAAATTGGCTTGCTCTCAGAATTAAAATCCTTACCCCCTGAAGTGGAAATGCTAAGGAAAGAGGTAAGCAGATTTTTAAGTAATTAATCTTGTTTTGAAATAAGAACTTTTACAAATAGTGCCTGAAATATTTTGATATAATTTAAGTAGCAGGCAAGAGACACTTAACGTGTTAGCAATGGAACTGAATATAGTCCATCTTCTAATTTATTCTAATGCTACTAGATAGAAAAAAAATTTACTTTCAAAATATATTTAACAGCATATTTGGTAACATAATCCACGCCACAGCCATTTCTATGATCATCAAATGTCGCATTTAGATAATTCCATGCCCTACCCTTAGTCTTCACCTTTGTGGGGGATTTTGTTTCATTTTTTTGACGCTAGTCATCATTATGTTGAATACAAGCAAGCAACACTTTCCTGTGTTCATATGTGAATGCACAACTCCACATCATTTACAACCATAAGAATGGGAAGTTATACTTCATGTATGTATAATATGTCAAAATACACTCTACTGTCATATATATCTGAAAGGACAAATTTTAAAATTTTTTAAAAAACAAAAAATTTGCATATATACTAAAAAGAAAAGAGAAAAAGCAACAAGGTAAAGGAGTAGTACTAATAGAGCTTTAGGAGTAAGTGTAAAACTTTCAGTCTAGGGAATGATTCTTAAGTCCAGGGCCTACCAACGTTTCCCTTTCTACCTTTCTAAAAAAATAACAAGAATTTGAGTACCTATTTTATGGCAAACATCATATTAAAGAACTTCAGAAACATTTTCTTAAGTTACCCTGTAAGCTTTTAACAAAGTAGTCACTACCACTTCTCAGCCTTTTGGTAAAGAAGAAGTGTAAAAATGGGTGCTATTTTTCATCTAGAAAAACAGTCCTCAGACTAATAGTTGAGTGACAGAAATCTGCCATGAATATAGCCACCGTGATATATTACCCTCTTTCCTTTGTTTCTCCTCTAGTCTCCTCACACCTTCTCATCTCCTTCTGAGCTATCTTTTACAAAGATTAAGCTATCCATGAACTGGATGTGGATTATTTAATTACTTCAATAATATTCTTTAGATAATATTTTTTAATAATAAAGCATCATTTAAATTATTAGTAGATTGAGTTTTTAGAAAACTCATTCAAAGCCTTTTTATAAAAAAGGTCAAATTCTGAGAAAAACCATAAAATGCTTGCCACATGATGATGTTAGAAACTACTTTAGAGTAACAGCTAAGGAAATAAAGACATGTCCTAATTGTTTCTACTGACTGTCTTCCATGCAATTCTTGCTAGAACCCACAGAGGTCAGAAAACAAAATATTGAAAGTGAAGTTAAACAGGCCAAGTTAGAGAAATATATGCTTAATTTAAATGATCCCCTTCCTGAGGAAAACTTGTTTAACTGAAAACTGATTCAGCATTGCTAACATCCCTAAATCATATTTCTTTTCCATAGATCCATGAAAAGTCTGAAGAACTCTACATAATAACGTCAGAAAAAGACAAATTGTTTTCTGAAGTAGCTCACAAAGAGAGTAGAATTCAAGGTTTACTGGAAGAAATTGAAAAAATGAAAGATGACCTAGCAACTACCCAGTTGAATTATAAAAGCATTGATCAAGAACTTCAAGGTTTAAAAACCCTTCATATGGAATGTGAGCAAAAATATAAAATGGTCCTTGAGGAGAATGAGAAAATGAATCTGGAAATGAAAAATCTTTCTAAAGAAGCAGAGAATCTTTGTTTAAGTTTGGATGCTTTGAAGACTGAGGTTGGTATAAAATACTATCCAAAGACATGATCTTCAGTCTTCTTGGGTTTAATTTATTTCTGTCTATCTGCTACTGAAAACTATGCTTTTACTATGTCATATTTACTTTTTCTTATTTTAAAGCTTTCTCACAAAACTCAAGAGCTTCAGCAGAAAACAACTGAGGGTCAAGAAAGGTTAAATGAACTGGAACAACTGAAGGAACAATTAGAAAGCAGAGATTCTAGGCTGCAAGCTGTAGAAAGGGAGACAACACTAATTACTGAGAAACTTAAGGAAACCTTAGAAGAAGTGAAAACCTTAACCCAAGAAAAAGATGACCTAAAACAACTCCAAGAGAGCCTGCAAATTGAGAGAGACCAACTCAGAAGTGACATTCAAGACACTGTAAACATGGTAAGGCTTTGAATGATTAAACGTCACAAATATTGGTGCCTCTTCAAACATGTTACAGGAGCCACCATATATTATCTATGATCAAGCAGTAACTATAAAATTATTATTTCACATACTAACAAATTGTTTTCTGTTTCTCCAACAAGAACATAGACACTCAAGAACAATTACGAAATGCTCTTGAGTCTTTGAAACAACACCAAGAAACAATTAATACACTAAAAATGAAAATTTCTGAGGAAACTTCCAGGAATTCACATATAGAAGAAAACCTAGTTGAATTTCAGCAAAAGGTAAAGGTTTAATTTCAGATTTTCTCTTTGACCTCCCAACACCTAATGTGTAATGGTAATTTCAATTTTATTTGTTATTCACAATGGTAATAACTAACAATTTTATAAGACCCTACTCAGTCTTTGAAATAACGTCAAATAAAACTACTTACAATTTGAAAAGCAAAGGACAAAAAAAGTATTGGTTCAAACTTTGAAGAGCTGATATTTTCTGAGTTTTGATGTATTTTAAATATCTTTAAAAGATCTAAATGCTAAGAAGGTAAGGAAGATTGACTATTATAGCTGAAATAGTTTATCTCAGAATTTTCTATATTAAACTTGCCTAGAGTTCAGTTTGATCTATTACAGGAAGGATTGCTTGTAATTTTATACAAGGGTTTGATTTACCTTAGTAGATTTCTACTTTCCCCATAATATCCTTAAGATATATATTATCAACAGAATTTTTTTAATTTATTTATTCTACTTAGGTATACATAACAGCAGAATGCATTTTGATTCCTTGTACACAAATGGAGCATAACTTTTCATTTCTCTGGGTGTACGTGATGTAGAGTCGCACCACATGTGCAGTCATACATGAACCTAGGGCAATGGTGTCCATCTCATTCCACCATCTTTCCTGCTCCCATATCCCCTTTCCTCCTTTCCCTCCTCTTTGACAAAAGGTCCTCCACTCTTCCCACCCATGCCCCCTCCCCCATTAGGGATCAGCATCCACTTATCAGAGAGAACATTCGTCCTTTGTTTTTTGGGGATTGGCTTACTTCACTTAGCATGATATTCTCCAACTCCATCCATTTACCTGCAAATGATGTAATTCTGTTCTCTTTTATTGCTAAGTAATATTCCATTGTGTATATATACCACAGTTTCTTTATCCATTCATCTATTGAAGGGCATCTAGGTTGCTTCCACAGTTTAGCTATTGTGAATTGAGCTGCTATAAACATTGAAGTGGCTGCATCACTGCACTATGAGTTTTTAAATCCTTTGTGTATACATTAAGGAGTGGGATAGTTGGGTCAAATGGTGGTTCCATTCCAAGTTTTCTAAAGAATTTCCATACTGCTTTCCAGATAGGTTGCACCAAATTGTTGCAGTCCCACCAGCAACGTATGAGTGTGCCTTTTCCCCCAAATCCTCACCAACACTTATTGTTGTTTGTATTCTTGATAACTGCCATTCTGACTGGTATGAGATGAAATCTTAGAATAGTTTTGATTTGCATTTCTCTAATTGCTAGAGGTTTTAAACATTTCTTCATATATTTGTTTATTGATTGTATTCCTTCTTTTGAGAAGCATTCAGCTCTTTAGCCCATTTATTGATTATGTTGTTTGTTTTTTGGTGTTAAATTTTTTGAGTTCTAGATTAGTGCTCTATCTGATATGCATGTGGTAAAAATTTGCTCCCAGAATGTAGTATCTCTGTTCACCTTATTGATTGTTTCTTTTGCTGAGAAGAAGCTTTTTAGTTTGAATCCATCCCATTTATTGATTCTTGCTTTTATTTCTTGTGCTGTAGGAGTCTTGTTAAGGAAGTCGGGGCCTAAACTGACATGATGAAGGGTTGGGCCTACTTTTTCTTCTCTTAGGCGCAGGGTCTCTGGTATAATTCCTAGGTCCTTGATCCACTTTGAGTTAAAGCAGTCCTTAGCAAGAAGAGTGAAGCAGGAGGCATCACAATACCAGACATTAAACTATACTACAAAGCTATAATAACAAAAGCGGCATGGTACTGGCACAAAAATAGACTTGTAGACCAATGGTACAGAATAGAAGACACAGAGACAAACCCACATAAAGACAGTTATACTAGACAAAGGCGCCAAAAACATACATTGGAGAAAAGATAGCCTCTTCAACAAATGTTGCTGGGAAAACTGGAAATCCATATGCAGCAAAATGAAACTAAATCCCTATCTCTCACCATGCACAAAACTCAACTCAAAGTTGCTCAAAGACCTGGTAATTAGGCCAGAGTCCTTGTCCTAATAGAAGAAAAAGCCCAACCCTTCATCAATAGAAATTTTTAATAATCTTTATTATATTTCATACTTTATTTTTTTAATTTGTTCTAATTAGTCATATATGACAATAGAATGCACTTTGACATGCCATATGTAAATAGAATATAATTTCTCATTCTTCTGGTTGTACATGATGTAGAATCACACTAGTCATGTAATCATATATGCACAGAGTAATAATGTCTGATGTATTTCTACTACCCCCTCCCCTCCCTTCACTCTCCTCTACCAAATCTAAAGTAACTCTATTCTTCCCTAGCGCCCTCTTCCTGCCTCCCCCATTGTGAATTAGCATATACATATCAGAAAAAACATTTGGTTTGGGGGGATTTGCTTATTTTGCTTAGCATCAAGAATATTAACTACTGCAATCTATAAATATTCTTCCACTGGAGACAAGTGTGATAATCTTTCATACATCAATACTTGAAATAGTATACAATGTATATATGTACTTTTTAAAACTTGAGATAAAATGTTTTTAATTTATGGTAAAATATACATAAAATTCCCCACCTGAATTTTTAAGTCTGTAGTTCAGTAGTACTGAGGGTCAAGAAAGGCTTAATGAAATGGAACATTATCAAACCACCCATCTTCAGAACTCTAAATCTTACAAAACTGAAATTCTGTAGGGTCTGGATGTGTAGTTCAGCAATAGAGCTCTTGATCTGCATGTGAGAGGCCCTGGGTTTGATACTTAGCACCACAGCGGGGAGCAGTGTACTGAAGCTCTATACACATTAAACAACAACTCTCTATTTCCCTTTCTTCCAAGCCCCTGACAATCACCATTCTGCCCTTTCTCTATGAATTTAACTACTCTGGGGATCTCATGTTCCTGTAGTCATGAAATATTTGTCTTTTTTGTGATTGGCTTATTGCAATTATCAGTGTCCTCAAGCTTCATTTATGTTGTAGTTTATGTTCCAATTTCCTTTCTTTTTATGGCTGAATAATATTTCATTGTATGTGTTTACACTCGTTTTACTTATCACTTCATCTGTCATTACACTTGAGCTGTTTCTACCTTTCAGCTATTACGTATAAAGCTGTTGTGAATTTGGATGTATAAATATCTCTTTGAGACTATAGTTTCAGTTCTTTTGTGTCTATATCTAGAAGTAGAATTCCTGGATCATGTGGTAATTCTATTTTTAATTTATTGAGGAACCATTATAATAGTTGTACTATTTTACCTTGCTAGCGGCAATGCACAGGATTTCCTATTTCTGAACAGGGAGTGTAGCTTGATGGTAGAATACTTGTGTAGCATGCACAAGGTCCCATGTCTGATATTTAGCACTGTAAAAGAGAGGGGGAAAAAATGTCTAATTCCTCCACATCCTTGCCAACATTACTTTTTGTTTGTTTTTGTTAAACTGTTTAGTCATTCTAATGGGTGTGAGGCAGTATTCGTATGCCCATTAATATTAGTTATTTTGAATTTTCTTATGAAAATTGGTCATTTTTATCTTTACAAAAATATTTAAGTCTGTTGCTTACATGAGGTTTTTTCAATTTTCATTGTTTTGAGTTGTACTTCTTTTTATGTTCTAGATATTAACTCTTTATGAGCTATGTGGTTTGTAAATATTTTCTCATTCTCTAGGCTGTCACAGAAATGTCTAATTTTGTTTTGTTCAGGTTTTTTTCCCTTTCATTTAATATGTATATTTTTATTTTTTGTTGACTTACAATAATTTGTACATATTTAGGGGGTACAGTGTGACATTTAGTACATATTTACAATGTGCAAAGATCAGATCAGTGTAATTGGCTGCTCTATCACTTTAGACATATATCCTTTCTTTGTATTGGAGATGTTCAAAATCCTCTCTACTAACCATTTTGAAATATTCAATTAGTTGTTGTCATCCATAGTTATCCTAGAATTGTAGGTGTTATTCTTCCTCCTATCTGGCTACCCCTATACTCATTAACCATCGTATCTTTATCTCACCTCCCCCACACCCATCTTAGGCTCTGGTAATTACTATTCTATTCTGTTTGCTAATGATATTTTTATTTGATGTACTCAAATTTATCTATTTTTACTTTTGCTTCCTGTGCTTTGTGATATCATGTTCGTATTGGAATTGACAATATAACAAATGAGTGAGTCTGGGGATTTCCAGGGGCTCCTCTGTTTACTTGGGAACCAGAGGCTGCAGTGATAGGTCTATCCTAAATCCACTTAGAGGGCTCATCTTCAATTCTGTTTGTGTCTCTTTCTGGAAATGCAGTTTTCTTTAGTTGATCTCCATAGAAATTTTAAATTTTGCAGTTAGTGAACTTAGTCTCCTATAAGTGACAAAATTTTTCTTTCATAATTTGGTCTATTAGATTGTACTTGCAACCATAGTAGCTGAAATACTTTCTAGACTGAGTTCAGATTTGAAATGTACATTGAGTATAATTACAAAAGACTATTTCAATCTGCTTTGTATTCTTTTATAGACCATATCTGTATGAATTAAGCATAATAGCTATGTTTTAAAAAATCTTTTAATGGAAAAAAACTCTAGGAGAAAATATATCAGAATTTTACTGGTGGTTTTATGAAGTTAGTGACATTGAGTGATTTTTATTTCTTGCTTTTTTCTAATGTGATTAGAGATTATTATGAAAACTTATACAATATGGTCAATATGAAGCCAAATGATGATACTATAATTTCATACAATTGTAGTGTCAGTCTTGGTTTTCCTTTACAAAGAAGTTCATACATTAGGTTATGTTTGGTTATGACTTATTTATGGATTAATAAATTATTATAACATGCTTTTCTTAAGCAGAATGTAAAAACATGTTGAGAAAAGATGTATTATGCTTTTACAAAGAGAGATAAGCCTCTATCAAAATTTTATTCTCTGCTTAAAATAAAACTTCTGATTTTTGTAAGTAAAACAGTTCTGAAAAACAAAGCTTTCCTAGAAGTAGGGGCTAGAAATGACTCAGTTGGGGAAAAACAAACAGATTAAGTTCAAGGTTTCTTCTTTAGAAAAAAATACTTCTAGTATGAAAGTTATACAGTATTTATAGATGATATATAAAAAGGAAAGGCATTTGTCTTTTAATTATGTAACTGGTTTGAAATAAATTAACATACACAAAGTCAGGTTAAAATATCATACATGAAAATAATTATAACATTCATAGTTGTCCAGATAGTTCTCATCAGTGAACAGGTCAAAATGCACAAGCTCTGGGGCCAGACCCCTTGCATCCAAAGCCTGGCTATTTCTCTGCGTCACCTTGAGTAAGTGACTTTACCCCTCTGTAATTCAACTTCCTTATCAGTCAATTGAGGATAATAATAATACTTACCTCAAAGTTGTAGTGAAGGTTAAATGTGTTAAAGTATGAGAGCAGTGTCTGGTACATAATAATATATAATTGTTGGGGCTGGGATTGTAGCTCAGTGGTAAAGCGCTTGCCTCGCATGCGTGAGGCCCTGGGTTCGATCCTCGGCACCACATACAAAGCAATAAAATAAAGACATTGTGTCCATCTACAACTAAAAAAAATTTAAAAAAAAAAATAATAATATATAATTGTTGGCTATTTGTTTAATATTGAAGAGATTGTTACTAGCTACTTAAGATATTCTTTAAAACTGTGGTATATATACACAATGGAATATTACTCAGCCTTAAAGAAGAATGAAATTATGGCATTTGCTAGTAAATGGATACCAGGATATTATGCTAAGCAAAATAAGCCAATGCCAAAGAACCAAAGGCCAAAAGTTTTCTCTGATATGTGAATGCCAGTTCACAATGGGACGGGGAGATAGAGGTATTTTGGACTAGACAGAGGGGAGTGAAGGAAGGGGAGGGGCCATGGGGGTAGGAATGATAGTGAATCAGACATTATTACCCTAAGTGCACATATGATTACACAACCTCTGTAACTCTTCATCATGTACAACCAAAAGAATGAGAAGTTATGCTCCATTTATATGTGATGTGTCAAAATGCATTCTACTGTCGTGTATAACTAATTAGAACAAATAAAAGAAATTCTTTAATGTATTTCTATTTTAGGTAGGAGACATAGGTAAGAAACAGAATTTGGAAGCTGAAACAATCCAGGTATTAATTGCAGATGTTAAGGATAATGAGGTGACTGAGCAACAGAAGAAGATCTGTTCTTTAATACAAGAGAAAAATGAGCTCCAACAAATGTTGGAAAGTATTACAGCAGAAAAGGAACAACTAAAGACTGACCTAAAGGAAAATATTGAAATGGTAAGATTTAGCACTACAAACTTGGCGATATATTTTAGTCTTTGTTTTAGATTTTCATCAACTTTATTGAGGTATATTCTATAAGCAATGTATGTATCTCATGGAAGTATAGTTTGGCGACTTTTGACAAATGTTTCTGCCTGTGTATTCACTAAATGGAATTGCTGGGACACAGGGAAGTGTATATTTAACTTGATGAGAATTTGTTAGACTGATTTCCAAATTAGTTTTACCATTTTACATTCACATCAGCAAATCGAAAATTCTCATGGCTCCACATCCTTCCTCACTAAGACTTCGTATTTACTGGTGCTTTTAATTTTAGCCATTCTAATGAATATATGCCTTGTTTTGGTTTGCCTTTCCCTAATGACTAAGGATGCTGAACACTTTTTCATATATTTACTGGCTATTATATGTCTTCTGTAATTTATCTAGTCTCTCAATGCAGTTTTTCAGTATACAATCCTTTTACCTATTTTGTTAAATTTGTTCCTAAGTATTTCTCCTACTTTTACTGTCATAATTTTTTACATTTATTTATTTGTTTATTTATTTATTTATATTTTTTTGTGCCAGGGATTGAATTCAGGGGTACTCAATCACAGCCACATCCCTAGCCCCATTTTGTGTTTTATGTAGAGACAGGGTCTCACTGAGTTGCTTAGCGCTTTGCCATTGCTGAGGCTGGCTTTGAACTCGCGATTCTCCTGTCTCAGCCTCCTTAAGTGCTGAGATTACAGGCATGCGCCACTGCGCCCAGCTTACTTTTATTTTTAATTGTTGGTATTTGCCAATATCTTTGCACCTGGTTTATTTTTTGTATCAATGTGTAGAGGCAGTATAATCCATATAGGTTGAAATTGATAATTGGAGAAATTCACTATGGATCACAGTAGAACCTCATCTCTGTGTTTTCTAATTTTTCATGTTTTTTGGAAAAGTCTATTTTGTCAAAATTGCTGAATGTAAATAAGCATACAGACAAAAATTATTCTAACCCTGGCATGTTGTTTTGTGGTCTGGATACATGAGAATGTCACTGTATAAGCTTAATGACAAATTAGCCCTCATAGTGCCACAAAGCCCTCATTTTGAGTTTGCTGGTGATAGTGCTCAAAACCAGAGCTAATGCAGCATGTGAAAAACTGTAACTTTAATCTCATTTTCAGTCAATGAACACTTAGAAGCCGTCTTTTTAGTTTAGGCACAGAAAGTGAGCTAAACTTTCATGATAGAATGGTAAACCCAATTCTAATTCTCATGATAAGAATATAAACTGAGCAATAATAATTGAGCATAAAAAGCAGATTCTTTTTATATAATTAAAGATTCCCTTTCTTTTAAATTCATTCTTACTGTATAATTTGCCCAAGTTTCTTCATTTATAAGCTGAGGTAAATGCTGGTTTTTACCTGATTTCATAAATGTAAGCTAATATTATTTGTTTTAATTCCAACTTCTTTTTTCATTCTAGACCATTGAAAACCAAGAAGAATTAAGAATTCTTGGCAATGAACTTAAAAAGCAACAAGAGATAGTTGCACAAGAAAAAAACCATGCCATAAAGAAAGACGAAGCACTTTCTAGGACCTCTGAGAAACTGGCAGAAGTTGAAGAAAAGCTAAAGGAAAAGGTAAATTTTTTAAGTTATCTTCCTGGCCATTTTTCTTGAGTAAACATTTTTGGTAATAGTTTTTGATTCCTATATCCTAATGCAAGAATAGCACATTTTATCTGCAAAAGAACAGATCTCTATGCTGGTATTTTAAACAGTTTCAATTCACAGAGATCTTAACTAACATTCCTTGTAAAGATTATGTTATTCCAGAGACTTTAGGTGAGAAGGGCCCTTTATCTTCTAAGTATTTGTTGAGCACTTAAATGAGCCAGGCATTGTCCTGGGCACTTAAGAGACATCAGTCAACAAAACAAAGATTCTCCCCATATGAAGATGTATGTATTAGTTGTTCTTTAAAATGAAAGGCTTATTACTATCACCACCTCCGAGATGTTCGTAGTTTCCCAAATCACTTCTTTTGTGGAGGTAAGATGTTGTAATGCACGTATAAAACCTAAGACTCCTGTAACAACCATACTACCCAAGTGATTCTGAAATACACCCACAGAAAGCTATTTAAGCTAAGTAAAGGCAATGCCACTTACATTACAGATAATATGTTGTGGTTTCTGATGTTTACTGTGTAGTGTTTTTTTCCTATCTGTTTTCTTTTAAGCCCTTTCCCTGTGTCACTTGATTTAATTTGCTGAAACATTATGTCTGTTTTACTCCTACTAAGGAAGTGAAGTCAACAGCCTTGGAAGTTAATGCCTCTGAATTTGTTTAGGCCACCTCTTCTTATTAAAAATGAAAATAAATTTTTAAAGTTTTTTAAGATAAAGGAGAATTACAGTTATTTGGTACCTATATTTGAATGCTTAGTCTCTATGCTTTTCAATTTTTTTTTTTTTTTTACATTTTTACCTTACCATCTTGATCAACCTCTGTCAGTTTCCTAGGGGTGGCACATCAAATTACCGTAAACTTGGTAGCTTATGATAACAGAAATTTATTTTTTCCTGTTCTTGATCCTAAAAGTCCAAAATTGGAATGTCAGCAGTACTATATTCTCTCTGAAAGCTTAGGGAAGAATCTTTCCTGTCTCTTTGTAGCTTTTGGCATCTCCCAGCTACCCTTGGCATTCCTTGTCCTGTAACTGCACCACTGCAGTCTCTACTTCCATCTTTTTTTCTGGATCTCCTGTCTGTCCTTTCCTGTCTTTCTCCCTCTATCCCTCCTTTCCCCTCTGTTTTTCCCCGTATGGTACTGAGAATTGCACATTCTAGGCAAGTTCTCTACCACTGTGTAACATCCCAGGGGCCTTTTTCGAAAGTCTCCTGGCCTCAAACTTGAGATCCTCTTGCTTTAGCCTTGGAGTAGCTAGGATATCAGGCATATGCCACCACACCAGCCTTTCCTGTCTCTTCTTATAAATATACTCTCTTTGGTTTGTTGGCCTACCCTAATCCAATAGGATTTCTTCTCAATCCTTATCAAATTACATCTGAAAAGGCCTTATTACCAAATAAATGCATATTCTGAGGTTCTGGGAAGACCTAAATTTTAAGTGGGACACTATTTAACCCACTATAAACCCTGTGCCTACATAAGTTTACTTTTAATGCTGCTTATCTGTTTATATTGAAGTAGTAGGCAGGGCTGTGTTAATGATTTTACATAAAAATTTATATAACAATTTTTAAGCAAAATGATAATTACAAAAATTGTACATCTTCAGAGCCAGCAACTCCAAGAAAAACAGCAGCAACTTCTTAGTATACAAGAAGAGATGAGTGAGATGCAAAAAAAGATAATTGAAATGGAGAATTTAAAGAATGAATTAAAGAAACAAGAACTAACATTGGAACATATGGAAATGGAGAGGCTTGAGTTGACTCAGAAACTTCATGAAAATTATGAGGAAATAAAATCCATAACCAAAGAAAGAAATGAACTAAAGGAATTATGGGAGTCAATTAAAATGGAAAGAGACCAACTTAAAGAACATATAAGAGAAATTGAAGCTATAGTAAGTCATGGTCATTTTCTTCATCTGTTAAATGTTACTTTTAAAATGAGACAATTGGAAAGTGGGATGGCAATGTTGGGATAATGTTGTTATAATATTCTTTAAATTTCACTTACTAATTAAGGGCTTACAAACAAAAGAAGAACTAAACATTGCTCACATGCATCTAAAAGAACACCAAGAAACTATTGATGAACTAAGAAGAAGTATCTCTGAGAAGGAATCGCAAGCAATAAATATTCCAGAGGACTTAGAAAAATCCAATACCAATGTACAAGAAAAGGTGTGTTTTTTCTTCCCTCTAGTCTCTGTCACTTCTTCCTGTCTTTCCCCTTGAAAGAAAGGTAAGCAGTAAATAGTGACTAAGTTATGGTTCATTCATTTATTGGGTATTTGTTTACTGTATATTGTGGCAGACATAGTGCTGGATTCTAGAAATACAGTAGTAGCAAGGTGAATCATCCATTTGTCATAAAAAGAGGAGCTGATACATAAGCAATTAAATGAATAATAGAGTTTCAGATAGTGGTAAATACTAGGGAAAAAATGGAAGTTTGGGATACCTGGACCAACCTATGTTAAAAATTTACTCTGGAGGCTGGGGTTGTAGCTCAGTGATAGAGCGCTTGCCTAGCACATGTGAGATACTAGGTTCAATTCCCAGCACCACATAAAAATAAATAAATAAAACAAAGGAATAATGTCCATCTACAACTTAAAATACAAAAAACCCTACTCTGTGCCAAGCTTTGAGACTGTGGGTGTATAAATAAAACATTGTTTGTTCTCCTCAGTATAGGCATATTTTTAAAAGTTCCTCAATTTCAGTATAGGACATGCAGAAATACAAAATGCAAAATTACATGGTACCACTAATTATTAGGGAGAAGAGGAATCAATGTGTACAAAATTGAGAAATAGCATCAGTACCCATCTGAATGAGTAACAGTGCTGCTTCTCAGTTTACTGAGATATAGTCCTTTCATTGAGGATATTGAAATTTATTTCCTGGTATAGTCTTTTCAATTATAATTTTTCTCTGATAGCATTGAAGAACTAGTATAGAAATAAGAGTGCAACTCACTTAAATAATTCTTTGTTAGTAAAATATAAGAATTGATTCATTTTGGATCTAAGCTGGAAAGATAGAAACTTATGATAGAATATGGCTAATAAATAAGTAATGTTTAGTTTCAGTGGGAATCAAGGAAAAATGAATAAGCAGGAATTGGTGATTCAAGTTAGGTCTTGAAGGTTCAAGGTCACTTTCATTACTATGGAAAGTGTCCTTGACCTTTTTAGCTTTAACATGTTATGATAAGGGCTGGAGATGCAACTCAGTAGTCAAAGACTTGCTTAGCATGTGCAAGGCTCTGGATTCCATCTCCAGCACTGCCACAGAAGAAATTATGATAATCTCCAGAAAATAACCTTAGTGCTTTATGAATTTCACAAGATCCCCATCCATCATGTGGAACAAGAACTTCCCAACATGAAAGAAGTCAGCAATGTTCAGGAAACAATAAATGAACTGGAGCTGTTAGAAGAACAATTCAAAACTACAGATTCAACACCACTGAAAAGCACAGAAATGGAAAGGCTCAGGCTGACTGCCAAACTTAAAGAAAGTCAGGAGGAGATAAAATCTCTAACTGAGGAAAGAGATGACCTTAAAATGACAAAAGAAGCACTTCAACTTGAGTGTGACCAGCTCAAAGAAGATATTAGAGAAACTTTGGCTAAAGTAAGTTTCATCTTTTTCTTTCATTCAATTAGTATTTTGTCAGAATGGAGTCTTTAGAAAAAAGGCATTTGTGTTATAGTTAAAATGTTACTGCCAATTTTCTTTAAATATCTCTTACATCATGAAGTAGCTGGAAACAATAATTAAAAATTATTCATGAATACTTGGAAACTATTGAAACTGAGGTTAAAGGTTTCAAAAAAAAAAAGACATCTGTTTTATTAAATAGTAAAAAAATGACTTAGAAGAAACAGTGCTGAATTCGAGGAAAGGCCAAATTAAATTATTTATTTTCCTTCTTTAAACCTGTGCCTCTAACATCTGTAAGGCACTACTGTCTTGTTACTTCAATCAGAAACCTGGAAATCATTCCTACTAGTATCCCTTCCTCCCACTCACTACAGATCCAGCCTCAAAACCTTATTGCTTTTACTGTGTATGTGCATGTGCATGTATTAAAGACCTACTTTTCTCTCCTGATTGCCAGCCCCCTAATCCAAAGTCACCATTGTTTCTTTCTCTAGTTTTCTAAACAGCCTCCTAACTGATCTCTTCATGCTCATTCTTATACTTCTCTAATCCATTCCCATTTTGAACCCAAGTGATCTCTCCTTCATAATTCCTTTAATATCCTATTGCTACTCTTGAAATAGAGACTAGAATCCTTCACGTGGCCTGGAAGTCCTGGACCCCAAACCTTGCTGACCAGCCTCCTGTAGCTCATTCCTGCTCCCCATGCTCCAGCTACACTCCTCTGCACGTCCTCCGCCCATGGCTTTCAGAGGCTTTGGTCTCACTACCTGAAGTACTTCCTCACACAATCACACACCCTTGAGTGTAACTAATGCTCTCATTCTCGGATCTCAAGTGAAATTTGCTATCCTCTAAGGAGCCCTTCCTAATGATTTACAATAGATAGATTTGACACTAAGGTCCTGGGAGAGCCCATCACCTCTGTTCAGTAAGATTTGGCATAGTAGCTGTCTTTCCCCCTAAAGAGTAAGTCTCAAAAAGGCAGAAATCATGTAAATCTCACTGTTTTGTCATCAAAACATCAACCTTTACTAGGATGCTGACAACACAAATATATAAAAGGCATGAGAACTGGGAGAGTGGAAAGATTACTCTGTAAATGAGCCATTGAATCTTGCTTCATTCTTTCATAAAGTATCCTGATTTCTTTGCCCCTAAAATAAAATATCTCTGGATATCAGATGTTTTGATTCTTTTAAGATCCAAGAGGCTCAAGACCAACAAGAACAGTCCTTCTATATGGAAGAGAAAGACAGTGAAACTATGAGTGAGATGGAGCAATTGAAGGAGCTATTCAAAGCCAAAGATTCAGCACTGCTAAGAGTAGAAATGGAAAAGCTCAAGTTGTCTGACAGACTTAAAGAAAGTCATGATAAAATGATGTCCTTAGTGAAGGACAGAGATGACCTACAGAGGCTGCAAGAAGTTCTTCAGTCAGAGCGTGACCAGCTCACAGTACACACTAGAGAAATCCTAGCTAAAGTAAGTGTCATCTTTCCATCATGTATTCTTAAAAATATCTTGTTTGCAAATAATTTTCATAAGAACTAAACCTTTGTGAAAGAGTTAGTGATACTGTAATGATTATATTTCTATAAATTCTTGGAATTTTCTCTAATAATAAAGCACCAGGAAACAGAAGAGGAACTTAAAGTTGCTCATTGTTGCCTGAAAGAACAAAAGGAAACTATTGACATGCTGAGAATAAATCTCTCAGAGAGGGAAGCTGAAATATCAAGCATTCAGAAGGAATTAGAAACAACCAGTGATGAATTACAGAAAAAGGTAAAATAAGGGTGAGGAACAGTGGGAGGAAACATGAGGGAGACAGTTAACTGGAAGATTACTGTTTACACACTAAATTATTTCAGAAAACAGCCAGTTTGGGTTTTTCCTTAAAATGTGTGTGTGTGTGTTTGACTATTAACATATTTTATTGTTATTTTTAAGATTCAAGAGCTTTATGAGAAACAGGAACAACTTATTAATATAAAAGAACGTACTAAAACGCAGGAAAAAGTGAATGAACAAGAACAATTCAAGGAGCTACTCAAAGTCAAAGAGTCAATGCTACAAAGTACAGAAAGTGCGAGGCTCAAGTTGAGTAAGAGACTTGAAGAAAGTCAAGAAGAAATAAAAATTATAATTCAGGAAAGAGATGAACTGAAAAGAGTACATGTGGACCTGCAAATTGAGAGAGACCAAATGAAAGAAAACATTAGAGAAAATGTAGCTAAAGTAAGTCTCCCTCTTCTAATACTTTTTAGAAACAAAAATAGCATTAAGGTGATGGTGTTCATTGTTTTATTGATTTTCCTCTTACCATAAAGGAAATATAAGAGGAACAAAAAACTGCTTACAACCATACTATTGAATACCAAGAAATTGGTAGTTCAAGGAATATTTAAGAGAAAACAAATCAAGAAGCACATATTAAAGGATTTAGGAAACTCAGGTACTGAATTATAGGAAAAAGTAGGTCTTGTTTTGTTAGGTTAGAAGATGAGATCTGGTTATTGTGTTCCTGATATTCCTGATGAAAGAAAGTAGTATACACATTAGACTAAATTGTAAAAGTATTTGCTTTAATTTGGGCATGGGTGTTTTTCTAAAAGAACTCTGCTGCCTATATCCCAACTTATTTTTTCAGCTCCAAGAACTTCAGGAAAAAGAAAATAAGTATCTTAAGATGCAAACTGTTGATGAGATTCAGGAGAAAATGTATGAAATGGAACATTCAAAAGAGCAATATGAGGCCCAGAAGTCAGTTCTGGAAAACTTAGAAATGGAGAATGTAAAGTTGACTCAGAGACTCCATGAAAACCTTGAAGAAATTAAATCTGTAACAAAAGAAAGAGATGACCTTAGAAGTATGAAGGAGACTCTCAAAGTAGAGAGAGACCAGCTCAAGGAAAACCTAAAAGAAATCACATCTAGAGTAAGTTACATCTTTCCCCAAGTAACTGTGACTTTGTATCCTAAAAGAACAATGGGCCATAGAGTTGGTGTAGTATAAATCAGTCCCAAAGAGTTCAGTTGTAGCTATTTGTCCTGCACACAATTACAGAATTGTGCAAAGATGTTTGTACAAGGATATTCATTTCAGCAAGTTGAAATAATAAAGCATACAAAAAGTATAATGGAAATTATAACTGCCCATTAGTAGGGGACTAGTTAAGTAAGTACAGCATATTCAAATCACAAAATAATACACCATACATAAAGAATAAGATAGAACTACAGTGCTGCATTGGTAAATGTCCTGCTAGGAAAAATGATAAGTTGTAGAGTATATCTAGAGCATGTGTTGACATTCAAAAGTGGCTTAGAGGGTAAAGACTGGGAAGCCTTACAAAGGGTAAAAAGGACTTTTACTTCTTACCTTTTATCTTACTATACCATTTCAATTATGTTACTCTCAATATTTTTTCTTTCTCTAATAATAAGGATTTAGAAAAACAGGAGGAACTAAGAATCGTTCACATGGATCTGAAAGAGCACCAAGAAACTATTGATAAACTCCAAAGAACTGTTTCTGAAAAAACTAATGAAATATCAAATATGCAGATGGACTTAGAAAATACAAATGCTGCCATAAAAGCTCAGGTATTTTCTTTTACGTTGTTAGAACTGGGAGTTCAAATCAGGTCTTTTGTATAATGAAACAGGATATGAATTACCCTAAAATTGAAGACAAGTAAATATTTGCCTATTCAATTTTGAAGCTATTATTTGGCTTTTTATTTATATCATCAGTATCCTAACTTATTTCATGCTTATCTCAAGATCCAAGAACTTCAGGAGAAAGAACATCAACTTCTTAAAGTAAAAAATGACCTCAGGGAAACTATGTATGAAACAGAGCAACTGAAGGAACAACTGGAAGCTCAGAATTCAGCTCTGGAGAGTATAGAATTAGAAAAGTTAATGTTGACTCAGAAACTTAATGAAAGCCTTGAAAAACAAAAATTTTTTAGTGAAGAAAATGATGGCCTAAGAATTATGGAGGAAACTCTCAGAATGGAACGAAACCAACTGAGGGAAAGCCTTAGAGAAACAGAAGCAAAAGTAAGTTACACTCATTACTCATTCTTCTTGCTAGCAAATAAATATGTTGGCAAGAGTGACATGATAATCTTTAGTATTATTTTTCTTAAAAGCTTTAAGTTATATAACCAGCATTTCTTCATGGATTTTGTTCTACATGTATCCTGACTCAATTACTTAAATAAATATGTACACACAAACATACACATGTGCACACGCCACAAGGTTGTTTATTATAGTAGTTTGTAATAAAAATGGGAAATAATCTAAATGTTCCTCACAAGGAAACTGGGTAAATATGAACAATATATAAAAATCATATTCAGCCCTAAAAAAGTGAGATAGATTTTAACATCCTATTTGGAAGTCCAAGATAATCCTGAAGTAGGGGAATCCAGCTGTTAAGTAGTATGTGTAATGTCTTTGCTTCTGAAAGAGGAATAGAGTGTGGGGAGATAAGGACAGGAAAAGAAAAACTTTGATTTCGTAACAACAAAGATGTAAATTAAAAAGTAAATGCATTATTATTTTTACTAAGAAAATATATCACTTCATTAAAAATATATTAGTTAACATTTAGATATGACTTTGTTCTTAAAAGGATCTAAAAAAGCAAGAAGAACTAAGAATTGCTCACATGGATCTAAAAGAGCACCAAGAAACTATTGATAAACTCAGAGGGATTGTTTCTGAGAAGACAAATGAAATGACAAATATGAAAATAGATTTAGAAAATTCAAATGCCAGATTACAAGAAAAGGTATTTTGCAGGGGTTTTTGATTAAATAGCTGATTTGTTGTGCTTGAAATCTTGGGAATATAAGATGGATTGACCACATAGGGACACAGCTCATCAGTAATTACTAAATGCTGAACATATACCTGCCATGAGGCCCAGCATTTCTATTCCCTGGTTGTTGTATATCTAATAGAAAAGACTAAATAACATCTCTGAAAAGACATGTACAAGAATGTCTGTAGCAGCTTTATCCAAAATGGTGGGAAACTTGAAAACAAATACCTGTCATTAGGAGAATACATTATCATAAGAAGGTTCAAAAGTAGGTAAAGCTGATCAAGTATGATAAAGGTCAGAATAGCAATTACCTCTAGGAAAGGGGTTCACAGGCACTTTATAGAATGCTAGAAATATTCTCTGATTTGACATGGGTTGTAGTTTTATAAGTGTATGCATATGTCAAGAATAAATTGAGCTACAAACTTATGATTATAGAGTACTTTTTGTATATTGTACCTCAAAAGAAAATTAATTTTGGGTGGGTTTATGCAGATGTTAATGATAATAACAAGTTGGGGGGACTATATTCTTGATCAACTTAGAAACTATTCTTTATCCTTCCTAAAAATCTGTAACCTAACATTATATTGTGATTATCTTAAGATTCAAGAACTTAAGGCAAATGAACAGCAACTTTTTAAATTAAAAGAAGATGTCAGTGAGACACAGAAACAATTCAAGGATCAAGGTTTAATTCTGGGTAAAATAGAAATGGAGAATTTAAATTTGACTCAGAAACTTCATGAAAACTTCGAAGAAATGAAATTGATAATGAAAGAAAGAGATAATATAAGAAGAGTAGAGGAGATGCTCAAGCTGGAGAGAGACCAACTCAAGGAAAACCTGCGGGATACCATAGCTAGAGTGAGTTGTGCACATCCTTCCTGTCCAGTAAGCAAGGTTCTTAAGGCAGAACCTCCCTTTCTTGAAAATAGATGGTACTAGCCGGGCACAGGGGCGCAAGCCTGTAATCCCAGCACTTAGGGAGGCTGAGACAGGAGAATCGCGAGTTCAAAGCCAGCCTCAGCAACAGTGAGGCGCTAAGCAACTCAGTGAGACCCTGTCTTTACATAAAACACAAACTAGGGCTGGGGATGTGGCTCAGTGGTCAAGTGCCCCTGAGTTCAATCTCTAGTACCAAAAAAAAAAAAAAAATAGATGGTACTGTTGGTGAGAAGGTTAATGTTATAATCTTTTAAGGAGACACTTCTCTGTATCTTTTTATAATTTTATCAGTATATGCATTGGTATAGAAGTTCCACTTCTAGGAATTTATCCTACCAACATATTCACACATTGGAGTTAAAATATAACAGCATTCACTGCAGCCGGGCATGGTGGTGCACGCCTGTAATCCCAGGACTTAGGGAGGCTGAGACAGGAGAATCGTGAGTTCAAAGCCAGCCTCAGCAACGGCGAGGCGCTAAGCAACCCGGTGAGATCCTGTCTCTACATAAAACACAAAATAGGGCTGGAAATGTGGCTCAGTGGTGGAGTACTCCTGAGTCCAATCCCCGATACCAAGGGGAAAAAAAAAGAGCATTCACTGCAGCATAGTTTGGGATGATCAAAATCTAAAAGCAACCCAAGTGTTCACCCATAAGGCACTGGCCAAGGGGATTCATCTGTATAATAAAACAGTAAGCCTAGGAAAGAGTACCTTTTGTGTGATATTGGTTAGAAAATATGTGATGACTGTCCAGATAATAGGAAAGGAGGAAAGCAAGTGGTACAAGTGAGCAGGGAACAGGACTAAGGTGGGGGAGGCCAGAGACAAGAATTCGTGCCTTAAATCCTTCTGTACCATTCGAATTTGGTGGGTGGCATAGTGGTTGTTTTTAGCTGAGTATACATTTTTTCAAATTTTGTTTAATGATTAAGAAAAGGTACTGTTTCTTTATGTCATCACATTTCTCTCTTTTTCCTAATAAAGGATCTGGAGACACAACAGGAACTAAAAATTGCTCATATGCATTTGAAAGAACAACAAGAAACTATTGAGAAATTCAGAGAGAAAGTTTCAGAAAAGACAACTCAAATTATGAATCTTCAAAAGGATTTAAATAAATCAAAAGATGAATTACAGAAAAAGGTATTTTTTTTTTGTTTTTCTTTTGGAAATAAATAACTGTATCCAAAATTACTTGAGAAATAAGAAAATATATAGGTATGTAGATATAAATACAGGTTGAGCATTCCTAATCCAAAAGTCTGAAATCCAGAATGCTCTGAAATCTATACTTTGAGCACTAATGTAAGACTCAAAATTTTCAGATTTCAGATTTTCAAATTAGGGATTCTCAACTGGTAGGGTCTATGCAAATATTTCAAAATCAGATACACTTCAGATGAGGTATATTTAACCTATAAAAACATACAAATATAACAAGTAGATGCTATTTTCCTTCCTTGAAGGAATTCTGTTTGCATTCTAACTTATTTTGCAATTATCTCAAGATCCAAGAACTTCAGGAAAAAGAGCTTCAACTTCTTAAAGTGAAAGAAGATGTCAGTAAAAGTAATAAAAAAATGAATGAAATGGAACATTTGAAGAGGCAAATTGAGGCCCAAAATATATCTGTGCAAAGTATGGATATGGATCACTTGTGCTTGACTAAGAAACCTCATGAAAATCTTGAAGAAATAAGAATTGTAGATAAGGAAAACAATGAACTAAGGAGGAAAAAGGAGTCTCTCAAAATGGAAAGAGACCAGTTCAGAGAAGTCATAAGAAAAATAATAGCTAGAGTGAGTTCTAGTAACTCTGAGAATCAAGCTTTATAAAGGGTGCCAATATTCATATTGTTTTCTTGGAATTTTCTATGAACACTAAAGATAGTGGGGAAACTTACTGTAATTTTCACAGCAGTAGGAAACATGTTTTTAAAAGAGTACAAAATGTTTTTCAGAAAATGCCACTTTTTAAGAAAAAAATTGTTGAAGCAAATTATTCTCAGTAATATAATTTCTAAAGTTTTTTTTAAAACAAGAAATAGTATTACTCTAAATAGAAAAATATTCAAAGGGTTAGATTTGTAAAAGATTAAATATCCCACTTGTGTACCTCTTTTTTTTATTATTATTCTGATCAGTTACACATGATAGTAGAAAACTCTTAAACTCATTGTACACAGGTGGGCCAGAATTTTTCATTTCTATGGTTGTACATGAAAGAGAGTCACACTGTTTGTGCAGTCATACATGTACCTAGGGTAATGATGTTCATCTCATTCCACCATCTTTCCTACCCCTTTGCCCCCTCTACCCCCTCCACTTTGCCCCATCCAAAGTTCCTTCACTCATCCCATGCCCCCCACCCCACCCCATTATGGATTAGTGTCCACTTATCAGAGAAAACGTTCGGCCCCTGGTTTTTTGGGATTGGCATATTTCACTTAGCATGATTTTCTCCAACTCTATCCATTTACCTGCAAATGTATCTTTCGATAGGGATTTGGAAATGGTCTGTTACTGCTGGTTAGAAGAAGAAAAGGGAAAATGAGCATTACAAAGTTTTTCTAGTATGATTATTTGTAGAAGATGAGCATTACAAAGTTTTTCTAGTATGGTTATTTGTAGATATTCAGAATAATATAATTTTTAAAGCCTAATTGAATCCTTTATAAAGTAACAGAAAGTTCAGATAGATATGTGAAATAAATTTTTAAAATTTATTTCATTTTCATATTTTAATGATAAAAAATAAAGTAGAAAAAATATCATTTGCAACCTCAGCAGAAACACCAGATGCTTGGGAATCATCTATATATGAGCCATAACTAAATTTTATAGAATTTTAATCCATTAGACAAATATTTGTTAAATAATTAGTTTTTCTAGGTACTGTAGTAGACAAGTTCAACAAGTAGGCCAAAATGTACTTTTTGTTTTGTACTTTTTAATCAGAAATGTGCAATGTAAATAAGACCTGAATTTTCAGTTTCGAAGTATTGGAGAGAATATATAAATAGGGTTTGGGACACTGTGGATAGTACACGTAGTTTTGCTGCTATTTTTAGATGGCAGCAATAATTTTAAATGCAGAGATTCAGAAAAGTATAAACCAGAAGTAAATCTAAAACCTCATTTGAAACTATGAAGAACAAATCCCATCTACAAATAATATATGATTCTCCCACTTTCTTCCCCTAATGAGTTCAGTTCACTCACTGTAAGACTTAGTACCACTCATTTGATGGCTATTTAACATTGTTTTTTGAGTTACAAGCATATTTAATTCCATTATTGAAACTTGATATAAAATGTAATAAAGTGTATGATTATACATTATATGTGAATAGTTATTTCTGATTATTTCTTTGTACCAGGACCATCAGGACCACAGAGAGGTCATAAAATATGAAAGAAGTTTACTATGTGATGGAGAAGAGCACCATACAGAAAGCCTGAGAGGAAAGTGCTTCAGGATAAAAGTAAGTGTCTCCTACACGTCCATGTCTGTACCCTTCCAAAAGCTTCTAGAAGCCTAAGATGGAATCTAGGTACTAGTGTGGGATGAGTAAGCAATGCCTGGTACTCATTATAACCTGGTACAGGTATGCATATGTATACCTATCTATGTGCATATATAAACAAAACAATCGGAGATTGTAGTTTTTAAGGCTTTCCTGGAAAGGTGATCTTGAGCATATACCTGAAAGAGGTTAAGGATTAAACTGTGCAAGTGTCTGGGACAAGGACAATGTAGATGGAGGGAATAATGAACAAAGCTCCTAAGGCAGGAGCCTGGCTGGTGGGTTTGAGGAACACCAAGAAGGGGGAAAGCTAGTGAGAAGTAAGGTCAGAGTTCATGGGGTTTGAGTTCACTCAAATTTCCCTTTAGACTTTCCCAGTATTCATTCAAATCATGAATATTCAAAAAACTAAAAGAAAGTGCATCAAATTAAAACAATGGTTTTAATTTTCTGGTTTTGTTATATTTGCCTACTTTTAAAATTTTTTCACTATGACTATATATTATTTCTATAATCCCAAATCAATAATATGTTTCCTTTTGTTTAAATATAAATGTCTTGATTTATTTCTTTCTGGTAGAAAGTGTTCTTACAGTTTTACCAGTGGAACTATTTATTGTTAAATCAAATGAATTCTAATTTCCTTCAGGAGCTTCTGCAGAGATACTCAGAGATGGATAATCATTATGAGTGCTTGAATAAATTGTCTTTTGACTTGGAGAAGGAAATTGAAACCCAAAAAGAGCTTTCAATTAGAGTAAAAGCAAACCTCTCACTTACATACCCACAAACCAAACAGATTGAAAAACTTTTTACTGCAAACCAGAGATGTTCCATGGAATTCCACAGAGTCATGAAGAAACTGAAGGTACCACTATTTTTAATAATATTCTTATTAACACTGCTCTAAATTATAGTTGCAGATTTTAGTGTACTTAAGTACTGTTTTAGGAGTTGGCATATTTGCTGTTTAGTATACTTACTAAACTTAAATATTGTATAGGTCTGAAAACAGTAGGTGTAGTATTTTTAGTGTATCTAGTATCTATTCATTCAATAAAAACAGCTCTGCCTATGTCGCTAGATACTGTCAAGGTGCTCAGGAGACAGATGAGTCATATATTGAAGATCTCTTAATCTGGTAAGAGAGACATAAACAGGTAATGAGTGCAGTGATAGAGGTATATACAGGTTGTATGACATGCCACATGTAAGAATTTACAGAAGAGGGGCTGGAATTGTAGCTCAGTGGTAGAGCGCTTGCCTCGCATGCATGAGGCCCTGGGTTCGAACCTCAGCACCACTTACAAAGCAATAAAATAAAGACATTGTGTCCATCCACAACTAGGAAAAAAAATTTAAAAAAAAAAAAAGAATTTACAGAAGAGTAGATTATAGTGGAAGGCAAATTGAAGCAGTAAAACTTGGAGTTCGTTTTATAGAAGATGGACAGCCAACAGATAGTTTAAATAGCAGTAGTAACAGATGAGATTAACGTTTAGGTACTTCAGTGCAGAATAAAGAAGACATGAGTTTGAAGAGGATAAGCCTAGTAGAAGAGAGAGAGAAGAGGCAATTAGGGTGGTCCAGGTGAGATAATATGTGTGACTGTACTACTAGGGAAAGTTTAATAGAGACTGAGAGCAGAGATTAAAGAAACATTTAACAGCTTGAAATAGTATGTCCATGTGATTTATAATGGAAATGAGGGAGAGAAGTTTGGATGGAATTCCAAGATTTGTGATTATCCATATGTGTGAGAAAGTGATTAACTGAGAAAAGGAAGAGAATCAGGTAGGTGATGCAGGAGAGATGAGGTGTTTAGGTTAGATGTTTCAAGGTTAGAATATCCAAGAAGAGAAACAAGACATCCAAGAAGAGAATATCCAAGAAGAGAAACAAGACATCCAAGAAGAGAAACCACATAGGCATTTAACTGTGAGTCTGAGATTTGGCAGGATAAAAGTCAGGAGATTTGGGGCTCATCATATAGTTGACAAATAGTACATCTATATGAGAAAGGTCATCTAGAGAGCATAATAGAAGAATAAAAGCTTTGGAAGATGATGAGAACTCTGGAAAAGATAAATGTCCAAGAAACAGTAATAGAAAAGAGTATAACACATGCATGTTCAGGTTTGGAAAAATCAAAGAGACAGGAAAGAAGCAAACAAAAATGCTGTCCCTCAAGTCAGTGGAGTGGAGCTTGTCAGAGATGAAGTAGCCAAGAGTGGCAGATACTTCAGAGAGCTAGAATATGGAGCGAAGGTGTCCCCTCAATTTGGTAATAATAGCCTTCTTGGTGACCATTGCCAGAGCAATTTTATTTAAGCAGTTAGGAAAGACACCAGATTATGAGAGGTTAAGGAATTAATAAGTAGGTATCTGTCCTTCCTGGTTATGTGTCCCCTTAGGTTCTGAGAATCCTTCCACAAATCTTGACAAATAGATATCTAGAACTTACTCATGTGACCCATGAATATATGGTATTGAAGCCAAATGTCTAAAGATGCTCAACACGGAAATCTTGAGGCATAAAAGAACTTTTTATTGGTTATCCAAGCAAGGTGGGCAGAAGAGGATTTACTTAGATGTTAACTGGGAAGCCTTGGTGATTGGCAATTTAACTAACCAAAAAGGGGCAATAAAAGAAGCAGGGTATATATAGAAAGGGACCATGTGACATTCTAAACATTGAATTCAAGTTATTTATAAGACACTCATGAGGCAGTTCAAGTAAGAAGTCGAAAATATGGAAGTTACTCTCCCATGATTCTAAGAAGAGAAATTTGAAGATAGAAGTTGGCTCTTCCCTTATTTACTTATCAGAGAATATAAATAAACAAGATACACCTTCCCACCTTCATCTCAAAGGTTTAAAGCTTATTCTAAACATTAATGTTTCATTTTCCAATTTATTTTCATTTTTTTCTATAAGTATGTGTTAAGTCACATTACAAAGATAAAAGAAGAACAACATGAATCCATCAATAAATTTGAAATGGCTTTTATTGATGAAGTGGAAAAGCAAAATGAACTCCAAATTAAAATACAACACCTTCAACAGGATTATGAGGTACCATCCAAAGAATTAAGGCACTTCAAACTGAACCAGAGTTTGGATCTACATATTGAGGTATAATTTACTCTAAATAGATTTAATTAGCTTCTTTATCAAGTAAAGTACTTTTGTATATGCTTAAAACTATTTATTTTTATTTGCCAGAAATTAAAAATAGGTTGAAGAGTGATAACTAGCTAAACATAAAGACTGCCAAATAATGGACTAGCCTCCTTTCAGACCTCCATAGGCACAGAAAAACAGATTTAACATTAGTAAATGGGAATTCATGGAACCCTAGAATAAGTTTACAAATGCCTTCTGAAACTACTTACATGTATGACTGAAGAATCGGAAACCTTTTTATTGCAACAACTCAACGTGTAGTATCTTTCCCTCCCCAGTAATAGGAGGCTGGCATCCAGTTCCCAACATACATGTAAGGCCTGCTGTATGCACAGAATAGCATTTTACATGATAATTAGTCTCCGACTGATCATTCTGACAGATTTTAATTCTTAACAGGTAGAATTTGTAGATATGCCACTATCATATAGCATATACTACCAAAATTTTATTATGCAAATAACTAGAATAAAGTTTCTAGTTAGAATTCTATTTATCAGATTACCTTTTTTTTCTTTTGTTTTCTTTATTTTTCTTTTTTTTTTTTTTTTTTTTTGATACCAGGGATAGAGCCCAGAGGCACTTAACCACTGAGCCACATTCCCAACCCTTTTTATTTTTTATTTTGACATAGGATCTCACTAAGTTGCTTAGGACCTAGGTAAGTTGCTGAGGCTGGCTTTGAACTTGCAATCCTCCTGCCTCGCCCTCCCAAATTGCTGGGGTTACCGGTGTGTGCCACCACACTCAGCCTTAGACTACTTTAAAATATTAAGAATAATTTGAGTATGATACATATTTTCCCCTTTTTATGAAATTCTTATATTTCATATGATATTTGGATATAATTTTTCTAATGTTCAGGTGATAGAGTACCTATTGTTTACACAGGAAATTCTCAAAGATTTCTCAGAAAATGACTTCCTCAGCATAAAGACTGAATTACAACAAGTACTAAGTTATAGAAAAGAAATGACTCAGGTTTTGGAAGAGTGGTTGAATACTCCTTTTGATATAGAAGAACTTAAAAATGGCATCCAGAAAGAAAATGAGAGCATTTGTCAAGTGAATAACTTCTACAATAACAAAATAACTGTAAGTATTAATTTTTATTATGCTATCTCATTTTTTCTGTTTGCTTTTTTAAATTCATTCCTCAAAGGGCTAAGAGTAGATTAATTGTAAGTGTGTTTTATTTAATTTATTTGTGTACACTTTATGAAAAAAGTTGATTTTGTAAAACATGTTCTTCCTCTATCATGTCATGCTTAAGATAGTTAAATGCCAATTTATATTTATAAAGGTAACACAACCTTGGTATGTAATGTTCAGTTTCCACTCACGAAATTTGGACTTCACTTACTCCTCTCTCCCCTTCTCTTTCTCACTGCTTCAATAGGAATTGAACCTTTCTCCAAGCAGCCTCAGCCAAGGTGAGGCTTGAGTCAGTTTCAAGGCTGCAGGTAGCTACTATGGTAAAGCCATAGACAAGCTGGCTGGCTGCTTTAGCAGGGCCTCAGGGCAGTCTCAATATTATACATGCTGATCCTGAACTTTGAGGATCAAAAATGTGTCTATTTTTTATATTAATAAACTTTATTTTTTTAGGCTGGTTTTAAGTTCATAACAAAATTAAGCAGAAAGTACTGGGAGCTCTCATACCCCATCTCTACACACACTGAATCTACCCACTGTCAACATCTCACAGGAGGTTGATACATTTAATAAATCAGTGCACCTTTGTTAACACTTCATTATCTCCCAAAGTCCATAGGTCATATTAGGATTCATGCTTGGTGTTTTATATGCCCTGAGTTTTGACAAGCATGTAATGAATGACAGATACGTATCAAACAAATAGTTTTACTGCCCTAAAAAATCCTCTGGGCTCTGCCTATTCCTTCTTCTCTCTTAACAACTGCTAATCTTTTTATTGTCTCCATAGCACTGACTTTTCCAGAATGCAATATGTTTTGATCAGACAGTGTGTAGCTTTTTCAGATTGGCTTCTCTTAGTTAGCAATATGCATTTAAGTTTTCTCAATGTATCTACACAGCATTAGAGCTCATTTCTTTTCATTTCCAAATAGTATTCCGTTGTCCTAGTACACCACTTTGTCAACTTGCCTACTGAATAACATCTTGGTTACTTCTAAGTTGGGACAATTATGAACACAGTTGTTATAAACATGCACATGTAACTTTTTGTGTGAACAAACATTTTCAGCTCATTTGGATAAGTACCAAGGAATGCAATGGCTGGATCATATTTTTAAAAAAAAAAAAAAGTACATTTATATTTATAAGAAACCGCCAGATTGTGTTCCAAAGGGGCTGTCCCTCTAGGCATTCCTACCAGCAATGAATGAGAGTTTGTTTTGCTCTGCATTATTGGGAGAATTTAGTGTTATAAATGTTTCAGATTTTGACTATTCCAATAAGTGTATAGTGGTATCTCATTGTTTAATTTGCAATTCCCTAATGATATATGATGAGGAGCACTTTTCACATGCTTCCTTGCCAACTCTGTGTCTTCTTTGGTGATATGTCTGCTCAGGTCTTTTGCCCATTTTTTAAAGTCAGGTAATTTGTTCTCTTATTATTGAGATTTGTATGTATTTGGCTAACAATCCTTTATAAAATATATCTTTTGCAAATATTTTCTCCTATTCTTTTGGCTTATCTTATTCTCTTGACATAGTCTTTCATAGTACAGATTTTTAATGTTAAAAAGTCAATATATCAGTTTTTTATTTCAGAGATCATGACTTTGAAGTTGTTTCTAAAAAGTTATCACTAAGGCCGAGCACAATGGTACACGCCTGTAATCCCAGCACTTTGGGAGGCTGAGGCAGGAGAATCATGAGTTCAAAGCTAGCCTCAGCAAGAGTGAAAGCTAAGTAACTCAGTGAGATCCTGTCTCTAAATAAAACACAAAATAGGGCTGGGGATGTGGCTCAGTGGTCAAGTACCCCTGAGTTCAATCCCCAGTACCAAAAAAAAGTTATCACTAAGCTCAGAGTTTCTCCCATGTTATCTTCTGGGAGTTTACAGTTTCACATTTTACGTTTAAATCTGTGTTCCACTTTGAGTTGCTTTTTGTAGAGCTTGTAAGATCTGTGTCTAGAATCACTTTCTTGCTTGTGGATGTCCATTTGCTCCAGCACCGTTTGTTGAAAAGACCATCTTTGCTCTATTTATGGCCTTTGCTCTTTTGTCAAAAATGAATTGACTATAGGGTCTATTTCTGTGACCTAACTGCATTGATGGATCCAAGCAGAGTTTTGATTTTTCAGTTCTGCTTTCTATTTGTTATGATGGAGCGATAACTTCTAAATTCTTGATATGCTGGACCAGAATCTGCAAAATTGAGATTTTTATCCTTGTTCCCATCGTGATTAGAACCAATGTACTGATTCATAAGAACCAACAGCAGGTTTTTAATTTAACTTTTCAGTGATTATTATATTTATACTGCTCATTGGTATACTCCCTTCCCTACATAATTGGTAAGATATATAGTATCAAAAGACTTCTTGAATGTATTTGCATACAGAACAGAAGGAACTGGAAAAATATTGTACCAAGATTAGTTTTGTGTTTCATGTTTGAATAGTTCTTTTTTGATACTTTAATTACATCAGGGGACTATATTTAAATCACTTTGAAATAAGGGGTGATTTTTTTTAAAAGAATAAAGGTTTTCCACAGGTAGTTCCTCCCATTTGTAGAATAACCAGAGCAAACAAAACAGTAATAGGCTATTTCAAAAAACCTTATCACAGTCAATGGAGAGAAGCACAAAACAAAATAATCTCTCTATAATTCAGAGCTTTTCTTATAATATTGAAGGACCCACTGTGATTAGATTAGAAAGTAGGGGTTTCTACTGTGTCAGTCAGCATGAATATGGCTTCTTCCAGCACCCTGAGGGTAGGAGTCAATAACTTTATATGGTGCAGAGTCAGTAGACCAGAGCCAAAGAGTCCAGGATACTAGCCAGGACACAACTAACTTAAGATCCAGTGCTGGCAGAATAACCATAAAACCACAAAGAAGTTATAGATGAGACTAGTAAGGCTTTTTTTTTTAATTTTTAAATTTATTTTAATTAGTTATACATAATAGTAGAATGCATGTGCGCACTTTGACATACATAAATGGGATATAATTTCTCATTTTTCTGATTGTACATATTGTAAAATCACATTGGTTGTACAGTCATATATGTACATAAAGTAATAATGCCTGTTTCATTCTACTATCCTTCCTTTCCTCATATGTCCTCCTCTCCCCTCCCTTCACTCCCTTCTACCTAATCTGAGGTAACTCTATTCTTCCCTAGTGCCCTGCCCCCTTGGGAATTGGCATCCATATATTAGAGAAAACATTTGGCCTTTGGTTGATCTGGGATTGGCTTATTTCATTTAGCATGATATTCTCCAACTCCATCCATTTACCTACAAATGCCATTATTTTATTCTCTTTTAATGCTGAGTAGTATTCCATTGTGTATATATACCACAATTGCTTTATCCTTTCATCTATTGAAGGGCATCTGGGTTGGTTCCACAGTTTAGCTGTTGTGAATTGAGCTGCTATAAATATTGACGTGGCTGCATCACTGTTTTATGCCTATTTTAAGTGCTTTGGGTATAAACCAAGGAGTGGGATAGCTAGGTCAAATGGTGGTTCCATTCCGAATTTTCTGAGGAATCTCCATACTGCTTTCTATAGTGGTTGCACAGATTTGCAGTCGCACCAACAATGTACTTTCTTTTCAGCAGCACATGGCTCTTTGTCTAAAATAGACCATATTTTACACCACAAAGTAAGACATTCTTGATAAGAGCAAAAAGTGTATTCCATAGGAATTAGGAAGTGTTGTATTATATGAGTAGTTTTAGAATTAGCCTTCAGTGTAAAAGAGAGTATTGATGATATGTTATTCTCTGCACAGAAATGAAAGATATCCAGACTAATTATCAACACTTAATGAGTTGGGGGCTGGGATCATAGCTCAGCGGTAGAGCGCTTGCCTAGCATGTGAGAGGCACTAGATTTGATTCTTTTTTAAAAAAAAAAAATATTTTTTAGTTGTCAATGGACCTTTATTTTATTTATTTATATATGTGGTGCTGAGAATCAAACCCAGTGCCTCTCACATACTAGGCAAGTGCTCTACCACTGAACCACTACCTCAGCCCTGGGTTCAATTCTTGGCACCACATATAAATAAAATAAAATAAAAGTCCATTGACAACTAAAAAAAAAAAATTTTTTTTAAATCAATGAGTTATTTTTCCTGTAAACACTGAAGTTTAGAATGAAGCAGGAAAATACATAACTTAAGTTTATTGAGTGTGTTCTGCTATTAGATGGCACTTACTATTTCATCATCAGCCATAGCATATGTAATGATTTTAATCTGCATAATACTTAAGTTCTCTTCATGTGCTAGTAGAGCTCCGAGATGAGATTATCTCACTGATTAGTATGAATCTTCTCCAGCCATTATTATTTTTATTCTCATAATCAACACTCAGTATTTGAAATTTCAAAAATTTGTGCAAATCACAAAGAATGTTCACATTCTTTTAAAGCATTGTCCTAGGATGTTGGGTATTCTAAATAATGAATTTTAGCATATGCATTGTACTAGAATTTTAGTGTTTGAATATATAAATTATTTTAGAGCTGTAATATTTTACTGTTCAATAGGCTATAATAAATGAATCAACAGAGTTTGAGGAAAGAAGTGCAACCCAATCCAAAGAATGGGAACATGACCTGAAATTAATAAGAGAGAAAAATAAAAAACTATTCAAAGACTACCAAATTTTGACAGTCTCCCTAGCATCTGGTACCCATGTTAATCCTACTGCACAAGACAATAGGAATCCTCATGTTACATCAAGAGCTGTACAACTAACAACAGAGGTATGCAATTTCTTATAAGATATTCTTTAATTTTTAGCTTCATCCTAGAGTCTAGAGCAAAATCATGGTATTGACTATATTAAGGAATGTAAACACAATATTGTGTATGTGTGATGGGCTAGATATTTATATATAGTTCTCTGGATATCACTCAACTAAATAATTTTTAAGTCTAGAAGTTATAAAGACCTACCCTTTGGATTATAAAACAGGTAAATCATAGCTTAATTCGAATACTAAATTCATACACTATAGTTTAAGTGATTATCATTTAAATTATTATTGCCATACATTATGAACATCCTAATCATGTGACTTTATACTAAACTGTAGTCTGTCTATATGCAAAACAGATATTAGCTTAGAGAAAAATAGCAATTTAGCTTTTTTCTAATTATAATTTCCTTTAATATTGGTTAATATTACAGTCACAATAAAAATGGAAGAGGCTAAAAGTATAACAGAATAATTATACATTTCAATTTCTGTGTAAGAGTCTACTAGTACATTATTTGAATAATCCTGTTACATTATTAACTAACCTTGGGAGTTGTTAAACATTAGCAAACATGCTACCTTATTTTATTAGCACACAAAATAATTTAGTGGGGATCCCAAGAGTAAATGATAATTTATCACTTTTACCAGGATAAATACTTATAATGAAATGTCAACCTCTACTTTAATAATTAATTACCACTGGAAACTAGAAGATCACTAGTTTGCAGTTTTTTGATTTGGTGATACTTATAGAACTGTCAGCTGATAGAGATAGTAGAGCAAAGAAAACAAACCATTTATCAAAGCAATAATTTAAAGAAGCAGAAAGAAATTCTGTCTTTGACCCAAGAAAACATCTTCACAGATAAGAAAATGTATGCTACTATAATTAGACTAGTTTGGCAATGATGCAGGAGTAAACAAGTACAACAGTGGAACAGAATTGAGTTCAAAAGCTCTTCCAGTTAAGCCTGAGAATTTAATATATGATAATGGTAGCATTCAACTCTGTAGGGAAAAAAATGATTTACTTAACTTATAATTTAAAACAGCAGCCTAGTCACTTGTAAAAGAAATAAGACTCACTCACTAAACAAAAATAAATTCTAGGTAGGCCATAAGGAAATAGACATTTCACAGAAAGAAAAAAGTGTATGCATGTGAATAATCTTATAAAATGAAAAAATTCAGGTATTAAGTTTATCCTAAGTTAATTTATACTTGAAAAAAATTGAAAATAACCTAAATTTTCATTTGTGGAGACTGATTAAATAATTCACAATATTTCCATGAAATAAGATGTTATGTATCTAACAAAAATGGGAGGGTTTTTTTATATATTGATAATAGAAAGATCCAAAAATATATTGGTTTAAAAAACAGAACTTTATGTTTAGTGTATGGTATATGAGTAACTATTTTTATAAACTATATTCACATATGCTTCGATAACTTAGAGAAAATTCCTGGGAGAGTACACTTGAAAATTTAGCAGTTATTGCTTCAGGATCAACTGGGGTCTGAGGTGGAAACTAATTTTTCATCATGTGCCTTTGAATTTTCCCCGTGTTTGCATTTTTCAATTTCAAAACTAATTAATAAAAATAAAGGAAAAATGGGCTGGGGTTGTGGCTCAGTGGTAGAGCGCTTGCCTTGCACGTGTGAGGCACTGGGTTCAATCCTCAGCACCACATACAAATACATAAATAAATAAAAAGCTTTTCTAAAAAGATTTTTAAAAAAAAGAATTAGCCTTTCTCAGTTTATTTTTAAAAAATAAAGGAAAAGAGTTATGTACATTACTTAGAAAGTCAGTTAACAAATACATTTCTGGTAGTGTTAATTTAAAATGAGTGGTTCTTTAATATGCTTACCACTCCACTAACCAGTAAATAACATCAACACTGTGCTGTTTTCATGCTCATGGTTTAAGAATTTGCTGACAGATTATATGAGGTGAAATTTTGTCATTTTTAAATCTAAAAATCATATACTTTTAAATGAAAGCAATAATATGTCTATAGATTGAGTGATATTTGGCCCCTCTTCTTTTCTATCCTTTATGAATGCAATTCATGAAAAATTATCAATACCTAAATGTGATCCTTTGTCTTAAATTTACGTTCTTGCATCTCTGTCTTTAAAATAGACCTTATGAGTCAGGCGCGGTGGCGAACACTTGTAATCCCAGCAGTTCAGGAGGCTGGGGCAGGAGGATTGCGAGTTCAAAGTCAGCCTCAGCAACTTAGCAAAGCCCTAATCAACTCAGGGAGACCTTGTCTCAAAATAAAATGGGCTGGGCATGAAGCTCAGTGGTTAAGCACTCCTGAGTTCAATCCCTGGTACAAAAAAAAAAACAACAGATCTTATGAACATGTGCTTTCTCTAACAGAAAATTCAAGAACTGGAAACTTCCTTGCGTGAAGCTAAAGAAAGTGCTATACATAAGGAAGGCAAGATAATAAAGATGCAGAAAGAACTTGAAATGACTAATAATATCATAGCAAAACTTCAAGCCAAAGTGAATGAATCAAATAAATGCCTTGAAAAAACAAAAGAAATGATGCAAGCACTTCAGGTAACTTAATCTCATTTTATGAGTAAATGCTATCATTTTCTTTTAACTGGTAAATTTGACAAATAATTTGATGCTCTCTTCTTCCATTCTCATCACAACTTCCTATGACCTATATATATCTGAAATTTGTTATTCAATCTTTAAAAAAAAGAACAACTTAGAAATGAAATGCAAGAGTATCTTTTTGTTGTTACTATTCTTTTTAGATACACATGACAGCAGAATATTTTGACATATTATACATACATAGAGTATAATTTATTCTAATTAGGATCTCCTTCTTATGGTTGTACGTGATGTGGAGTTACACTCATTATTTATTCATACATGAACATAGGAAAGTTATGTCCAATTCATTCTACTGTCTTTCCTATTCCCATCCTGCCTCCCTTCACTTCCTTCTCCTTTTTCTGATCCATTGAACTTCCCTCCCCACCTTATTGTGTGTTAACATCTGTATATCAGAGAGAACATTTGGCCTTGATTTTTTGGGGATTGGCTTATTTCACTTAGCATGACAGTCTCTAGTTCCATCCATTTACCAGCAAATGCCATAATTTCATTCTTCTTTAAGGCTGAGTAATATTCCGTTGTGTATATATACATTTTCTTTACCCATTCATCTGTTGAAGGGCACGTAGGTTGGTTCCATAGCTTAACTATTGTGAATTGAGCTGCTATAAACATTGATGTGGCCACGTCATTATAGCATGCTTATTTTAAATCCTTTGGGTATATACCAAGGAGTAGGATAGCTAGATCAAAAGTGGTTCCATTCCAAGTGTTTTGAGGAATAGGAGTATCTTTTCATGTAAAATATTGGTTATTTTTATCATGCTAGAAAGTAATTTTTTAAAATACATAAACATTTTTTACACTTTAAAGTGTATGTTTTTTATTTTTCAAAAGTGCTTCTTATCTAAATATATAACACTATGTTAAATATATAAATATCAGTAGATTAAGTATGTTTTCATTTTTTTTCTATTTACTGTTCCTATTACTGAGACCCACCTGGTGTCCTGTGGGCTGAATCAGGCCTATTTCATTTGGAAAGAGTAATAGTTTAAATGTTCTTGAATTTCAGCACCTTGAGGTCACACCCCGTTCATCGTTTCCTTCTCACTCCCTTTTGTTTTTGCTCCTTGAGTCTGAACCGAATAGCATATATGTACATTTCTGTTTCAGTGCCTCTCCACCCCTGTTAAATTTAAGAACAAGTAAGAAATGCCTTCTCTTTTCATTATTTAGCATTGTTCTAAAAAGTCTGATTCATTGAGACATGAGCAGACAGACTAGAGAAAATAACAATTTTTATGTTTGGGCATAGTTGGTACAGCTAAAAACCCAAGAGATTCAACTATAAAGTTTTCGAATTTTGAGAGTAAATTTTTAATATTACAAATAAACAATCATATTTTATTCATTTAACAAGAATTTGCTGAACACCAACTATGTATCAGTCACTGTTCCAGATGCCAGTAGCAGCAAGGGAATCCAGAATATAAGTCAAAGAACTTACCTTCTGGTATAGGAAGACAGAAAATTGGTTAATTTATTTTAAAATGTAAATATATGATAAAAAGTATATTGGGAAAAAAATCAATCAGACAAGGAGTACATGGGTTCTGGGTGAAGGTGGCTGTGTGCAAGCAAAGAGATGATTTTTTTATAAGGAGATAATTAAAGGAGAGTCACCGATAAATTGATCTAAAGGAAGTCATGGGCAAACTGTGTGGCTAGTGTAAAAACTAGATGACCAGAAGGAGATGAATTAAAGCCGCTCGGCAAGGCTTTATTGAAAATACACGCTCGCGGCTGAATTCTCCCTTCCATCAGAGTGTGTCCGGGAGAAATGGCCCGGGGGCTCCCGTATAGAAAGAATATCAAAAGGCTCGGTCAGGAAAGGGAGGGCTTGGGGGCAAGAAGAGAAGGCCAGAGTCCTTCCTGTATAGGTCAGGAAAACCCGCTGATTGACAGGAGGCGTGTCTACGTCAGCATCCGGCTGGCCGCTCCCACAGCTGCCCTGAGGGTCCCTCTAATTGGACATCCTGGACCCTGATCTGACCTAACAGCTAGAGAAGAGTCTTCCAGGCAAAAGAAATAGCAAACGCTAAAAAGAAACCCAAAAAGAAATATTCTAGACAAGTTTGAAAAACAAGAAAGTCACTGTATCCCGAGTAGAGTGAGGACGGGTGGAAAATAAGGCGAGAAGCTGCAGTAAAAGTGATTATAAAGGGTCTTGTGGGCCATTGGAAGATTTTGTCAAAAACAGTGTTATGTTCTGACTTAATTTCTTTAAAGACTTCCGTTTGAAAATAGACGTTAGGGAACTGTGAATTTAAATAATTAGGTACCACTACACTCTTTTTAGAATGGCCAAAATCCAAAACACTGACAATCACCCAATTCCAGCAAAGATGTAGAGCCACAGGCGCTCTTATTATAGGAATGCAAAATGGTGTGGCCATTTTGAAAGACAGTTTGGCAGTTTCTTAGTGAATTAAATATACTCATATCATATTGATACTGGTGTTGAGAATCGGGTTTGAGTTTGTTCCCCCAGTGTTGAAGATTGAACACCCAAGAAACGCAGAGCGAAGCAAAAGCAAAAAGTTGTATTTAAAGGATAGAACAGAGAGAGAAAGGGACAGAGAGAGGCTCCTCCACAGAAGAGAGGGTCCAAGTTGGTGCCTGAGGGAGTAGGGGTGTTCTGCCCCTTTTATAGACTTTAGATTTTCTTTGTTCTCATGCCCCCTCCTCCTCTCATCCTGCCTATGTGACCAGTGACCTAAAGCCAGAAGAGCTACCCAGGAAGGCAGGAGGAGAGTCACCCAGGGGCTACTCATTAACAGCTCCTTGCAGGGAAGAACAATGCCCTGGAGGCAGGTAACCTTGACAACAGGTTGGAGGAGGGGAAGTGTCCTGAAGGTATTAACATGTTATTTCCTCTTGAATCAGCCCCCATATTCCTGACCCTGGACATTCATTACCTACACTGACTGCCCTTTTGTCCCCCAACCTCAATAAGATCAAGCAGTTGTCCTCCTCGTTGTTTACTCAAATCACACAAAAATCTGTGCATGTGCATTTATAGCAGCTGTATCATCTCATCATTGCCCAAACTTAGAAACAACCAAGATGTCTTTCAATAGGTGAATGGATAAATAAATATCAGTATATTCATACAAAGGAATATCATTCATCAGTTAAAAGAAATGAGCTATGAAGCTATGAAGTCATGAAAAGACATGGGAGAACCTTAAATGCATATTGCTGAAGTATCCAATCTGAAAAGGCTGTATACTATACAATTTCAAAGATGACATTTTAGAAAAGGCAAAATTAGGGAAACATTAGAGTTGGTGGGGAGGAATATCAGGATGAATAGATAGAGCACAGGAAATCTAAGAAATTCTAATGTAAACTATAGACTTTAATTAATTAGTTAATGATGTATCGATATTAGTTCATTGGTTATAACAAATGTACCATACTAACACATGATGGTAATAATAGGAAGGAAGGTAGGGGACAGAGTATACATGGGAACTCTTGACATTTTTCTATTCAATTTTTCTGTAAACCTAAAACCACTGTAAAAAATAGTCTGTTCGTTTTTTTAAATGATCTACACATGCACATGTAAGTATGTATATGTTCTCTGAATGGAAAGCAGATATATTTGTCTCACTGACTGAGCCATCTTTCTGTACAGAAATATTCCCAATAATGCATTGTTGCTTGAATTTGAGTCTTGCTTAATGTTTACATTTCTGCTCCAGCATCTTTTGTTTCCTTTTCCTGCTTTATCTTTGTCCATCCATTTTATTTTTCAACCTTTCATTTCATTTTGAAAATATATCACTTTTTTCATTGGAAAAAAAGTATTTGTATTAAGACATAAAAATCATATTCCTCTATATATAGCTTCAAATATACTTCACATCAAATATTTAGTTACTATTCAAATACAATTAATGCCTTTCTTGTTTTTCTTATATTTGTAGTAGTTTGCTATTTTAAAACATGTCTACTAGAGCAAAGGCAGCTAACTTTTCTTTAAAACTGGAGAAATTGGTACTACTCTAATCATTATTTTACTTTTCGTTTCTCTGTAAATATTAGGACAAAGTCGCTTTAGGAGCTAAGCCCTATAAAGAAGAAATTGAAGATCTCAAAACAAAGCTGGTGAAAATAGACTTAGAGAAGATGAAAAATGCCAAGGAATTTGAGAAGGAGTATGTCACTGCTTTAATTGAACATGGCTTTAATAGCTTTTCTTTCTAAATTACATAAATATCTTTGCATTGATTAACTGTTTTAAAAGAAATTCATGACAATATTATTGTACTTTAAAAAAAATACAGACGCACAGATTTTTAAGTTCACTGTCATATAAAGTTTTTTAAATTAATCACAATTTTGATCAGTTAATATACTTCTTTGAATGCTTCCTTCTCAATTGTGTATAAACAATTTAAAATGGCCTTTTCATACTTGGAAGTGAACATTAAGAACCTGTACATGTCTGTGTGTGTGTTTGTGTGTGTGCGTATGTAAGAGTGTATTTTCATTTACAGGTACCTAGGACCCCAGAACATGTTCTTTTTTATTACCTTATGTATATATATTATATGTAAGAGTATGCCTCTGGCATAACATAATGAAAAGAACCCTAAACAGAGAGTGAGGGAAACTGAATTAGAAGTTATGTGCCCACTTATTAATGCATGACCTTAAACAAAGCTTTTTAATCTGTCTGGTCTTTGCATTCACAATCAGTAAAAGCAGAGAGTTATTATGGGATGTCTTAAGAGGTCTTCTGGCTCCTAGCACTCGTCAGTCTTCCTGATCTTGAATAAATATCTAATGATGATCCCTAATTTTGCTCAAAATGTAGCACTCCATTTAAGTCTTCGTGCTGGCTAGCTGCCTTCCACTATTAGGTCCTTAATTATAAAAAAAAGCTTTTACTTATAGAATCAAAATACTTATATAGTTTTTAAGAAAGGCAGAAAGTCTTAAAATTTGTCATTGCTGATTAACACCTAAACAACAATTCATAAAATGTCTTTCTACTGGGAAACAATGATCAGAATTTGATCTTTTGACTGTTTCACCTTAGAACAGACCTGCAGTTGGGGTTTGCTTTCCTGACGGTTCAGAAATGAAACTGCTTTTCTCTTTCATGCTCTGGTAATGGTACCTTCAAGACCATTCTATGACTCTATGGTAACAGCCCAGTTGTTTGTTTTATAGCATTTCCAAATACAATTTGACTTAATAGCCAATTAATAGCTATTGACCTTTCAGAAATTTTAGAAGAACTGGTTTCTCAGTATTAAGAAAATCGGAGTGTTCCTTTTACAAAATACTTGCAATTTGCTGGCATTATAGCTATAAAGGTCATGATACAAACAGGTATCATGCAAGCTGATCTACCACTACTTCTGAGTACTATGTTAACATAATGCATTCTATTAGAAAATTCTTGACAAGGGTTCTGTTTATCTTCCATAGAAAATTACTTGCTGGACTTTCATATATTTTTATTATTGTTCTTGTTAGACTTCATTCTACAAAAGCCACTATAGACTATCAAAAAGAAGTGATAAGAGTATTGAGAGAAAATCTGAGAAGAAGTCAACAGGCACAAGATACCTCAAGTAAGTAGAAACTACAGATATTTTCAGATCTTTCCAACATTATTTCTCAACACACAGACTTTGGAAATGCCTATTATACATACAACATTCAAGAATAACCCAAGTTCACCACTGATCTGTTTTTAAAATGAATTCATTGGGATCATATGTATCTTATGGCATCTCTTTAGATTACTGTTTATTCATTGTAGATTTTTGAACAATATGAATTTTACTTTGCATTATTAGATCTTTACCTATACTGAAGATACCTTTGCAGCTATAAATGGTCAAGGTAGAACTACCCTTCCCAATAAAAGTCAAATACATTCCTTGATACATATTTAACTATATACAACTAAAAAATGAGAATTGGTACATAGTGGGGGAAAAAAGTAAATATTAGCCTATTTTCTCTTAAAAGTAAAAAATATGAAGTTGGTATTTACTTGAAAAACTCTAAAGTATATCTTAGCTGCATTTTAATATTTAATGGTGCCAGGCATGGTCGCGCACACCTGCAATCCCAGCACTTTGGGAGGCTGTAACAGGAGAATCTTATTTTTCCAAGTGAATTTTATGATTACTTTTTCTATTTCTATAAGGAATGACATTGGGCTTTTAATGGGAATTGCATTGAATCTGGATAGCTCCTTGGGTAGTATGGCCATTTTGACAATATTAATTCTGCCTATCCAAGAGCATGGAAGATCTTTCCATCTTCTAAGGTCTTCAATTTCTTTCTTTAGTGTCCTATAGTTTTCATTGTAGAGATCTTTCACCTCTTTTGTTAAATTGATTCCCAAGTATTTTTTGTTTTTTGTTTTGTTTTGGTTTTTGGTTTTTGGTGTTTGTTGTTGTTGTTGTTGTTGTTGTTGAGGCTATTGTGAATGGGGTAGTTTTCCTAATTTCTCTTTCAGAGGATTCATCACTGATGTATAGAAATGCATTTGATTTATAGGTGTTGATTTTATATACTGCTACTTTGCTGAGTTCATTTATTAATTCTAGAAGTTTTCTGCTGGAATATTTTGGATCCTCTAAGTATAGAATCATGTTGTTGGCAAATAATGATAGTTTAAATTTTTCTTTTCCTATTGGTATCCCTTTCATTTCTTTTGTCTTTCTAATTGCTCTGGCTAATGTTTCAAGGACTATGTTGAATAGCAGTGGTGAAAGAGGGCATTTCTGTCTTGTTCCCATTTTTAGAGGGAATGCTTCCAATTTTTCTTTGTTTAGGATGATGTTGATGATGTTGATCTTGCATTTAGTGTAGATAGCTTTTACAAAGTTGAGGTATGTTCATATATCCCTAGTTTTTCTAGTGTTTTGAACATGAATAGGTGCTGTATTTTGTCAAATGCTTTCTCTGGATTATGTTTATTGATTTCCGTATGTTGAACTGAACTTCCCTGGGATGAACCCCACTTGATCATAATATTTTTTAATATTTATTTAAAAATTAAAATAATTTATTAAAAATATTATTTAAAAATAATATTTAATGTTTTTAGTGTTTTTGTATGCAATTTGCCAGAATTTTATTGAGAACTGAAGGTAACTTTTATAATATTTCTAATGATTTTTGTGCAGAAAGCAAAGGGTCTCCCAGCCACCTATATGGACAATCTGAATTTCCCACTTGCAGTGTCGCATCAGTGCTCAAACAGTTTGGACATTGGAGCATTTCAGATGTCAGATTTTCACATTAGGGTTGCTCAACCTGAAGTGTACATGAATTCTAAAGAAAATGGATACGGAGAATTTCTTCTCCACATATACCCTACCCCTTTTTTGTGAATGCCAGTGACCTAATGGGTTATTCCACTAAATAAGCACCTCACAATTTTATGCAGTTTTGCCTACAATTTACAGAACACAGTCTCATTCATTTCTTTTACACATATAGTGTGGAATACTTACTAACATGCTTTAATAGCATTCTAAGGTATACTTAGTTAACAGTGTATATTGAATACTTAGAATGCCCTGAGTGACTGAGGTGGACCCCATACCTGCTTTGTCTTAACAAGCCCTCCAGTAATTGTGAGCATAAATCAACATTAAAGACAGCTCTAACTGGGGAAGCCATTGCTGCAATTAGGGTGAAAGATCTTAGCCATATTTGGTAATGGTTGAGGTAGATTCTAAAGACATTTAGAACTGATGATCAGCCAGGTGTGGTTCGTGCTCACCTGAAATCCAAGCTATTTGAGAGACTGAGGCAGGGATCTCAAGTTCAAAGCAGCCTAGGCAACTTAGTGAGATAGTATCTTACAATAAATTAATTAAAAGGCGTAGGGCTATGTCTCAGTGGTAGAGCCTTGCCTAGCATGCACAAGGCCCTAGGTTCAATCCCCAGTACTGCCAAAAAAAAAAAAATTAAATTAAAAAATAAAATAGAACTAATGATCAAACAGGCCACATAGGTTGGTGAGGTAGAAGAAAGTCTAGAATGACTTCCAGGGTAATGGTGGAGGTATTTGAGTTTTTATAGTTTCTCTTATTTTGAATCTTAGAGATAATTAAAATTATCCCAGTATCCATAAAAAAAATTACCACCAAAATATGTCTATTTGCTTCCCACAGTGATATCAGAACATACTGATTCTCAGCCTTCAAATAAGCCCATAACCTGTGGTGGTGGCAGCGGCATCGTACAAAGCACAAAAGCACTTATTTTGAAAAGTGAATATATAAGGCTAGAAAAGGAAATTTCTAAATTAAAGCAGCAAAATGAGCAACTAATAAAGCAAAAGAATGACCTTCTAAGGTAAGATCTGATTGTGTGCTACATATAGTGTGCTTGTGGCTATTATATAGATTGGGTTGGGGGGTATATTTTATTTAGTTGACAGCCCTTCGTATGTTATAAGGAAAGTAAATTTTAGAGTTTATATAGCAGGTGTCCTTTACAAAAAAAGAATATAGTACCACTGATCCAGATGTTTATTATTCATCAACTGACCTATTTTTAACTAAGTCAAGAAAGTAAACAAAGACTTTTGAGGGAACAGTAGAGATATACCACAAGTCAGTGAAGCTATACTCAACAGAGAACCCCTTAAGTCCATTACCATAGCCTGCTTACTTTTACTTTATAAACAAATCTAACAAATGTAAAAGGACATTATGAATGAGCAAATCTAGGTGTTAGAGAGAGAACGTGGTGATCAAAAACCTAAACTCTAAGAACAGATCTAGAAAATGAGTAGGAATTAGGCTAGATGAAAGAAATGTAATTTTTTTAAATAAAGGTTCATCCGACAAGATTTGTCTATCCAGAAAGACTAATTTTATCAAATTATTACATCAAAGTATCAATAGATAAACCACTCCAGATGTTATCAGTTCATCTGGAAACCCAGTATTCTACTTGGAGTTTTTAAACTCCATGATCACAAAGTTTTACTTATATTATTCAAGTTTATAAAGACCTATTTCACTTTTTGAAGTGTGGAAATAGTACAAACAGAAAGCATTCAATTAGAATTAAAATATTAATGTGGTAAAATGGTAAATTTTATGTTAAGTATATTTCACCACAGTTTTTGCTTTTAATTTTTCATGTAGGTACATTTTAAGAACTGAGCAGTCTAACAGTCTTCTTTTTCATTTATTTATTTATTTTCTTTCCTACACTTAAGTAATAACCAGCATCTTTCCAATGAGGTCAAAACTTGGAAGGAAAGAACCCTTAAAAAAGAAGCTCACAAAGAAGTAGCTTGTGAGAATTCTCCAAAATCTCCCAAAGTGACTGGAATGGATTCTAAAAAGAGACAAAATATACCATCTCAATGCAAGGAACGGAATGTACAAGATCCTATACCAAAGGAATCACCAAAATCTTGGTTTTTTGATAACCGATCCAAGTCTTTACCAGCACCCCATCCGGTTCGCTATTTTGATAACTCAGGTCTAGGCCTTTGCCCAGGTAAGTAAATATAAGGGTTAATTGAAAATCAGGGGATAACAGTTGGAACTTGTCTTTAATATTTGGCCCCAGATGTCAAGTTTAAACAAGGGATTTGGTTAAGCAAGCTATAGTGCACAGACTTTGTTTGCTGACCCTCTGTAAGAAAGTCAGTTTTCCTCCAAGGCACAGAACTGACATGGGGTCACTTTCTACACTATGTGAAGTCTTTGTTCTACCTCTTAAACCCTCAGTTTTCTCCAAAGATAGACAAGCAACAAATCAAGGACATAAAGAAACTACCCTATAAACAAAACTACTACTAAAAAAGCTTTCTTGTCAATTCAATGGGCCTGTATTTTCATTGACATTATATTTATTTTACACAAGCCAGATCATAGAATTACATCATTTACTTATTCAAAGAGCAAAATCTTTTGAACCCCTACTCTGTGTTAAATATCAGACTCTGATATGTTGATAAACAAACCAGACATGGTTTCAAAGTACAGACAATAATTAAGTACAGATGTCTCCCTAATATATTAGTACAATATGTATGTATAGTATGTATAGTGTAGTATTTCTCTACTATGTTAACTATAGGATCTTTTGACTTTGCAGTGGTGTGAAAGCACACCCATGCAAGTATCATGATTTTCAGTTTTCAGAAAATATTCAAATAAATTACATAGGATATTAAATACTTCACCAGTAGGCTTTGTATTAGATTGTTTTGCCAAACTGTAGGCTAATGTCAGTAGTCTGAGCACATTTAAGGTAGGTAAGATTAAGCTATGATATTCTGTATGTGAGGATATCCAATGCATTTTCAACTTCAGATATTTCTACTTAAAATGGGTCTATTAAGATATAACTCTATCATAAGTCAAGGGGAATTTATATTTTCTTAAAAAAAGTAAAGTTTTAGAAATGCAAAAGTCTATGGGCCATATAATAGGTTTTGGGAGTTTTTTAGGAATATTGAAGAAGTCTTCCCCCAGCAAGGGAACTGAGGTGTAAAAGGCTAATGTGAATTAGCTTAACAAAGTGGGGGAGGGAAAAACATTTCAGACAGATGGAACAGTGACAAGCCCCAGTATAGGAGGGACCATAGAGATGACAGTTCAGAGAAATATAGTGTGACCACTGCACATTGAGTTCAGGCTTATGTGGGTAAAATCAGGCCAAAGAGAGAAAGAGGTAAGTCAGACATTGCAAGACTTTTATAAATTACATAAAGGAATTTTTACTCACCCTGAGAGCAGGTGGAAGTAGTCTTTGAAAGATTTTAAGCAATGGCAGAAGGCCACTGTTAATTCAAATAAAGGTTACTTGCCACAGGCACTGCAGTACTGCTACAGTCCATCTGATAACCAAGATGGCTGCCAAGTGACTGCAGTGTGGCATCACATGCAGACAGCATGGATACGTTCGGCAAAGAGATTCCAGGGTGGACTGGAGTGGAACAGTAAAATTTCATGACTATTCAGTGTCATGTTATTTCAAATTTCTGAATTGTTTATTTTTGGAGTTCTCTATTTAGTATTTTTGGACCACAATTGACCACAGGTAACTTTAACAGGATTAATTTTGGTTCTAATTTTCTTTCTCAGAGGAACAAACCATAGGAGCAGAGAGTGTGGATCCCAAACCAGGTCCTTGGCATACCTCAGGAAAAGATGTGCCCGAGTGCAAAACTCAGTAGGCTCCCCTGTCACTTTTCTGGAAGCCTTCCATTTCATGTTTGGAAATGACATTGTTACTATATGTGTCTATCCATGGCAATGATGTCACACAGTCCAACTTAATTTTAATTTATTTTTCACTTTGCCACTAGAATCAGAAGATAAAGGAACAAGAAATTTATTTATTCCAGTAATTTAGCATTATGACAGCAATACCTTCTTCTTGCATGTGGTAACACTTTTTAATAAGTTTAACTGTTTTATTTATTTATATATATTGCAAAGAATAAAATTATTGAAGGAAATTTCCTATCTCTTCATGTACACATAAAATGTATATATTTTTATTAATGTAAAGTTATTCACTTATGATTTTATAAGTTAACATGAGACATCATTTATTAACAATTATAAACTTTTTTATCTAATACCTTAAACATTTAATAATAAATGTTTAATTAGTAGTTCTGATTCACAACTCCATGTAATATTAAAGGTTTCTTAATGAGATTCTCTCTTCGTGTTTGTCTTTCAGGATTTTGCTATGAAATTATACACATACTTTCTGTATTTAAATTCTTAAAGGATAGCAGAGGCTATGTCCTCTTAACTTGTAGTCCTAATCTTCTTCTGCTTTAGTAACTACAAAACTTCTTTCTGACTTTTCTGTTATCCAACTCATCCCATTCCCTATGCAAGCATTCTAAATTGATTGGTATATTATTAGACTTTGTTGTTCATTGCACCTCACTACCAGCTGGAAGAACCTCAGATCATTTATCTTTCCTCTTCAGTTTAGGCATGAGGAAAGAGTACTCAAGGTGTGTGAACCTGAGGTTCCCACAGAAACATTAGGCATTTGTGGATGGGTTTCATGCAAGCTATAAAACTTCGGAAATTTTATGTAAACTTTTGTGTGTGGATTTATTTTTCTAGAATCCATCATGTTTTTAGAGAGTATCTACTATTACTTCACTAGGGTTAGGGGTTTTTACAAGCTTTTCCCCCTCAGGCTTTTATAACCTTTTCTCCTCAGACGTGACCCATATAAGACAGAACTGCATGTCTGATTCTCCTCCTACCCCTCGTCCCCCTACCCAGTATTGGAGATTGAATCCAGGGTCTCACTGAGCTTTATCCCCAGCCCTTTTTATTTTTTGAGACAAGGTCTTACTAAGTTGGCCTTGAACTCTGATCTTCCTGCCTCCACCTCCTGAGTCACTGGGATTACAGATGTATACCACTGCGCCCAGCGTAAATCTTTTCGATGTTTTTTCTTTGCTGAACAAAAGTAACCTTAAGTAGTGGATAAATTTAAGGCCATTAAAGATATAATCAGCTATTCAGTCTAGGAGAGTGTTGCTTAATTCCTGAATTTTGGGGGTTTGGGACCATACTTTCCTCAAATAAGCTCTCTTTTTTCTCTCTCTTCTCCTCCCATAGTCCTTAGGCTTTCTTCATTTTTTTTTTCTTTTTCTTCTCTGATTCAATAATTTTAAAATGTGTATCTTCAAGCTTGCTCGTTCTTCTACTTGATCAAGTTTGGTGTTGAACCGCCCTGGTGAATTTTTCAATTTAGTTATATATTCTTTAGTTTCAGAGTTTCTTTTTTATACTTTCTCTTTGTTGATAATCTCATTTTTTTCATGCATTGTTTTCCTGATTTAATTGTGCATGTTCTTTTACAGATCACTGAACCTCTTTGAAGTGATTATTTTGAATTCTTTGTTAGGTAATTCACAGATGCCATTTCTTTGGAGATTTATGTTTGTCCTTTGGGCCGTGTTTCTGTTTCTTCATGTACTTTGTTATTTTCTTTGCCCTCTGAGATTTATGCATTAAAAACAATAAACCAGGTGCAGTAGCACATGCCTGTGTGTACTTAGCCCATAGGTACTTGGGCTAAGGCGGGAGGATCGAGTCCAGGAATTTGAGACAAGCCTGAACAACATTAAGACCCCATCTCAAACTAAACAAAATTAAATCTTTTAAATTTAAAAAGAAAAGAAAAGAAAAACCAGCCACATCTTCCAGTGTTTATGAACTGGTTTGACAGGAAATCTTAACCTATCAGTGTAATTAGAAGTTCCAGGGGTCCTGGTATTGCAACTTCTATGAGTTTGTGCATGTAATTTTCCATTTAGAACAGTTTGCAATTTTGTTGTTCAGGAGTTTAAAACTCTGGTTCCCCCTGGTGTCTCTGTGCAGTACTGCAGGTTCTCTTTTGCTGTAGTAGCAAGCGGGCCCCACTCTCCTTTGTTCTCAAGGGCTTCTAGGGATCAAAACTGTGACATTCCTCACAAGCTCTCCAGATTATACAAGACAGATACAAATCCCCCAACAAGCAACTTTCTGGAGATCTACATAGATACAAACTCCACTTTTCTCCCTCCCTTCCCAAAATGAAGCTTCAAGTTGAGTAATTTCTCCCAATTGAGATTGTGCTGAGCTGTACCGACTTCTGCGGTACTGCAGGTCCTCTGGTGCCACAGAATGCCACCAGATTTCAAACCTATGCCAGTTCTGTCAGCACTCCAAGTCAGAAGAGACAGAAACCAGCCCCTGAGTAACCAGGATATTAGACGCATTCCATCTACTCTCCCTACCCAGGGTGAAGTTGCAGATGGGTGCTGAGCTTTGATAACATGCGAAAGGAGCAATCATAGGTAAAGTGAAACCACTCTTACCCATTTCAGTGGAGGCCTTCTCTGTTTTGCACTCAAGTGGGGTACTACAACTTCGTAACTTTTCCCAAGTTCTCGTAAGGGGATTTTGGTCTGTATATTGTTGTCACTCTGGGGAACAAGAGCTGGGGCTTTTTATTCCACCATCTTGCTGGTGTCTGTCTCCCTCAGAATATTGCTCCATTCTTAACAATCTAAGTTTCAATATCCTGATGAATGATTGTGAATCAACAATAATGAAAACCAGAAATGGAAAACTCCAAGAGTGTTTAAAAAAAAAGCAGTCATGTAGTCAGACGACATTGAAATAGTCTTGAAAGTAAGGTCAGACCAGAGAAGAAAAAATATGCTATTAGAAAAGAAAAGTTGTATTAGAGTTCTCCAGAGAGAGAGAACCAAGGAGAGAGAGGAGAAGAGATTTACTAGGGAGACTGGCTCACACAATTATGGAGGCTGAGAAGTCCTACGATAAACCGTCTACAAGCCGGCAGGGTGGCTCAGTCCAGGTTAAAAAGCCATGAGCAGGGAAATCAGTGGTGTAGCCCTCAGTCTGAGGCCAAAGGTCAGAGAGCCAGGGAGCTGATGATGCAAGTTCTGAAGTCCAGAGGCTGGAGAACCTGGAGTTCTGATGTCCAAGGGCAGGAGAAGATGATGTCACAGCTCCAGAAGAGAACCCACCTTTTCTCTGCCTTTTTGTTTTCTTCTCAGCCTATTGGATGGTACCTGCCCACATCGTGAATTTCCCTTACCTTAGTTTACTGGTTCCAATGACATTCTCTTCTAGGAACACTCTAGGAACATTCTCTTCTCTTCCCATGTATACCAAGAAATAGTGTTTTAACAGATACCTAGGTCTCTTAGTCAAATTGACACCTAAAATTAGCCCATTACAAGTCCACCCCTTGTCAACTTGTCACTCATATGCGTCTCCTTAAGACATACTCTGCAAATAAAGATGATTAGGTCATAATTCTGCCAATTATTAGATGTAACTATACTGCATACAATCAAAAATACACAAATCCTTTACCCAGAAGAGGAGGTAAAAAAAAGTCCTTAAAGGATGCTTACTTTTCTGTAGACAGGCCATAATTTAAATTCTACATTATAAAATTAACAACACTTAAATACTGATGTAAACTCAATGCACATTATGTCACATGATAAAGGAATGAGAGGGAAAGAAAGATTTGCTTAATAGGTGCATACTCTACCAAATAAGAAATACAGCAATTACAGCCCTCTTTCTGTAAGTGGTCACATGATTGTAGCTAGTATTTATGATTACCCTCTACCATCCATTCTTATACCCTTTACCTTCAGCAAGCCCCTCAGTTAGTCATGGATCTTTACCTGACAGAGTGACCCAAACCATTCTTGAGTCTGGGCCTTTCATAATCATGCCTGGACTGGGTTATAATTTACCATCTTAATAAGGGTATGGTAACACTAAGACACACTCTAAAAGATCTGCACTTGAGGAATAGTCGTTACCTTCATTGTAGTGGAGCAGTTCGATTTTCCTATGGAAGTCAATTAATCATCCCAACCAACATTACAACTCCCTTCTTAGCCTGTTGAGTTAAAGACTTGAGGATCCCAAAATGCTTTGGTTGCAGTCTTAACTTCCAGCTCAATGGAATTTTTATGTCAACTGGTGGAAGCATTCCCCAGGAATGAGCCCTCCAGGCCAGCAGAGCACCAGTCTGGGCAACAGGAAGCAAAATTGTTCTAGTAGATCATTAAGGGTAATGGTGGTACTACTCCCATTTCCACTTCTGAATTCTTGAATTTGTGAATCCTAATTATTAGAGAAACTATACCATGCACTGGATGCTGATTTAGAGTATACACAACCTTCAGGGGAACTTTGCCTCAGCCCTTCAAGGTACTGTCACCTGTTTGGTGCTAAAACAGCATCTTTGAAAGGCTTTTACATCAAGCCAAGTGTTTCAGCACGGTAGGAAATATGGTAAGATCAGTTAAATACATGAGCATGAGCCCAGTGCCAGACTTTGTAAAGTAAGTTCCGTGGTCAGAAACCATGTTCTGTGGAATGCCATGACAGTGGATAAGGCATGCTATATATATGTCCATGGGTGGTAGTTCTGTAGAAGCATTGCATGCAGGGAGGACAAATCCTTATCCAGAGTAAATGTCTATTCCAGTAAAGACAAAATGCTGCCCATTCCATGATGGAAGTGGTCCACTGTAATCAATCTACAAACCAGATAGCTAGCTGATCAGTCCAGGAAATAATTACATAATGGAGGCTCAGTGCTGATCTCTGCTGCTGGCATTCTGGGCACTTAGCAGTGGCTGTAACCTTGGTGAGTGGGATCCACGCTACTGAGCTCATGCATAACTTCCATACCTTCCAAAGTGGCCACTTTGTTCATAGGCCTATTTAGTGGTGATAAGAATGATGGGAGTAAGAATCTGGTTAGTCTCTGTGTAGTTATTGAAGTCCTCCTGTGCTGAGTTCACATTTCAATAAACATTCACATGGGACACAAATACATGTTCTGAAATCTATTGTGGGGGTGTGTGGGGAACCAAAGCACTCTTCCTATTCTCTCAATACAACACAGAACACTTTTGTCACCTCTGGTCACTAAAATATATAAGGATGGTATTTTCACCCCACCAACAACCAAGCAAGAAATTCTGGAGTGGACACCAACTGGGTGTCCTCCAATTCAATTCTGATACTACCTACTCAGATAGTAACAGGTCCTGAAGGTTGAGAGCTCAGTCCCACAGCTCCTCCCCGCCGCCACTTCAGAAGCCAGTTGCAAACAGACGTTGTGACCTACGTTTCTGACCAACTGGTATAAATTCAGGTTCCCATGACCCCTTCCTTGGGTTCAATTAACAAGCTAGAGCAGCTCATGAACTCAGGGAAACATTTACATATAGTTTATCCTAAAGGGTATGGATCAATAGCCACTAGAAGAGATGCATAGGGAAGGTATGGAAGATATGTAGGAAAGGACCCAGAGCTTCCATGCCCTCTCTGGGCATGCTATCCTCCAGGAACCTCCACATGTTCAGCTATCTAGAACTCTCCAAGCTCAGTCCTTTGAGTCTTTTATGGAGGCATCATTATATAGGCAGGACTGGTTACATGGTTGGCTACTGGTGATTAAGTCAATCTTCAGCCCTTCTCCACTCCCTGGAGGTCATGGGATGGGACTCAAAGTCCCAATCCCCTGCTTACATCATTGGTTCCCTTTGCAACCATCCCCCATCCTGAGGCTAACCAGGAACCCACCAATAATCACATCATTACAACAAAAAAAGACTCTCCTATCACTGAGGACATATGAAGAATTTAAGAGCACCAAATCAGGAACTGGTGTCAAGTACCAAATACTAGAATAATAGATTCCCCAGCATCCCTATCACTCAGAGAATTTTAAAGGTTTTTAAAAAAGCAATGTATCACTGAATGTGAACAGAGACCAATCTATATATTTCTTCATATTTCACATCTACCAACATGCTTCTTCCCAAGATTTTTTTTAATTCGGGAGGTGGGCAGAGGGCTACTGGGGATTAAACTCAGGGGTACTCGGCCACTGAGCCACATCCCCAGCCCTATTTTGTGTTTTATGTAGAGACAGGGTCTCACTGGGTTGCTTAGTGCCTCACTTTTGCTGAGGCTGGCTTTGAACTCGCTATCCTCCTGCCTCAGCCTCCCAAACAGCTGAGATTACAGGCATGCACCACCGCACCTGGCTCTTCCCAAGATTTTTTGTCATTAACTTTCCAATCATGGTCTATGTCCCTGACCATCCTTCCAAACCATTGGCTATAGCCCATAAATCAGTAAAAATATATCTGGTCGTTCCTCCTCCCAAGCACAGGGCACAATCTGGTGCACTGCCCTAAGTTCTGCCCACTAAAAGAAATCCCTTTTACCACTGTTCCTCTGGGGTGTTCCATAAAGGCACTGTAGTGCTTCAGCACTCCAGTTTCTGTATTGCCTCCACATCATGCAAATCCATCAGCAAACCAGGCCCTAGTCTTCTCTTCAACTAACTACACAACCCATGAGGCCAGAGGTGCAAGCTGGGAGAGAAAAAGCAGTGCAACAGGAGCAGAACCATAGACCTTTAGGCCACTTCTTCATGTAACTTAGGCCTTTAGGACCTGCTCAGGCCCAGTCCATATATACCACTTACATTTGATGGAGAGCAGCTGTGCATGCTCAATTTATTGCTTGGTCACCCAGTTCATGATTGGCAGTTCAAGTCACATAGTAACTTGGTGACCCAAGGTCATGTTCAGTTTCTGGTAAGTACTAGCAACAGGTAAAGAGCTGTCTTTCTGCAAGTGATGGCAGAGCCTTGCTCCAAAGATGTGTGCTGCAATTCACTTTATGAGCCTGAGAAAGTTCCAAAAAGGTACCCTATCTGCCAGTGACACTTCAAACATCATTGGATCTGCTGGATCATGTTTCCCAGGAGCACAGCAGCCTAGACCTCTTGCAGAGTCTTCTCTTGTTCTGGGCCTCATTCAAAACTAGCAGCTTCTCAGGTTGCCCAATAAATGGGCTGGACTAACACAACCAAATAAGGAATACATTGTTGCCAAAATCCAAAGAGGCTTACTGGGGTATTTTGCCTGTTTTGTTGTTGTAGGAGAGGCTAGATGTAATAAATTCACTTAGAATGGTTATCTTGACAAGCTCCATACTGCTGGGTCCCTAGAAATTTCACTGAGGTAGAAGTCCTGTGACTTTTAGATGGATATATTTCCCACTCTCTGACACACAAATATTTTACCAACAAGCCTGGAGTATGCTACTTCCTGCTCACTAGTTCTAGTCAGCATAAGATCATCAATGTAATGGACCAGTGTAATATTTTGTGGAAGAGAAAGGAGATCAAGATTTCTACAAACTAAATTGTGACCTAGTGTTGGAGAAATGATGTGTGCTTGAGAAAGGACAGAAGGTGTATCACTGACCTTGCTAGTTGAAAGCAAACTGCTTCCAGTGCGTCTTACACACAGATATGGAGGCATTTTCCAGTTTAATATCTGCATACATGGTACCAGGAGATGTGCTAACCTTCTCAAGAAAGAAAGCCACATCTGGTAGAGCAGATGCAACTGGAGTCACCACTTGGTTAAGTTTACAATAATTCTTGATCATTCTCCAGGATCCATCTGTCTTCTGCACATGTCAAATAGGTGCTTTGAGTGGAAATATTGGAATCACCAGCCCCACATCTTTCAAGTCCTGGATGGTGACCCTAATCTCTGAAATCAGTAGTGTAACATTGCTTTTGGTTTGGTGTTTTTGTAGAAGCAGGTCTAGTTGCTTTCATTTGACTTTTCTCACTATAATAACCTTTATTACACAGGTTGGAGAACCAACATAGGGATTCTGCCAGCTACTCAGTATGTCCAATCTAATTATACATTCTGGAACTTGGGCGGTGGGGGGGCACAGGACGGGGTCAAGGACCTAGTGGACCCATTGTGAGTCAGACCTGAGGTTAAAACTCCATTGATCATCTGGTTCCATGAGCCCCTACTCTGACTGGAGCACCACAGTAATGTTTTGGGTCTCCTGGAGTTAGCGTCAGTTCAGATACAGTGCCAGGGGCTCCTGAGAGTCTGATTATTTTCTTTTCTCCAATGTTCAGTTATGCTGGTAAAAGGCCATAAGTCCCTTTTGAGATGGCTAGGGAAAAGTGTCATATAAATTTCTACTGGTATTCTGGAGTCCTTCCTGAAAGAGATACATCCTCCCCTTCATTCAAGGTATATAAATTAGCTCAAATCTGGGAAGCCATTGAAGGACTGTGACTCTGTTTTTATGATATAAGTTAGGTTTTTGTCCACTACACCCAGACATTTTCTACTTAAACAGTTCATGTTGCAATTTAAGAGATTTCCTATCAATATCAATTCTAGAAACCCCATGATTAACTAGCCAGTCTCATAGGTCTATAGAAGTTGAACTATTCTTATTGTTACTTTGACTCTGACATCCATTATGGTAACAAAGCCCACCTTTCCTTTAATGATTGAGTGCTGCTGCTTGGCCCTGGCATCCCAGAGTCCAATTATTACTGTTTTATTGAAGTTTTCCAATTGAGTGGCTTCAGTCCTGACTGTAATATCTAACCTACAGAGAATAGCAATCATAGAGCTCTTTAAAGATACTGGGGCTCCCCTCAAAAATCTTTCTCCAAGTATTGGTGAAACATATGTCTTCTGAACCCTCCTGGTGTGGGTAAGATTTAAGCAATGAATTTACTATCTAGCATTCCAATCTCCCTAAATATTTGAGTCCTTTCATCAATGTTAAATGGAGAGAGATTGAGCAGTGCCAACTTGCTCTCATGGATCATGCTTTGATCTGTATTCCAGGCAACCAGCCAAACATCATGTTAGATAGAGCCCTTTCTAACTCCCTGATCTGCAACATCAAATGCAGACTCTCTACTGAGCGGCTCCATATCAATAACTTTGGCCGGATCCAACTTTATGTTCCTTACACAATTATTATACACCCTTAATATCCATTCCCACAATACTCCCAAGATTTCTTCTGATATAAATTAGGAAACTCAAGTAGTTCTTCTGCAGTACAGGATACTTCCTCACAGATCACACTTTGTATTTCACCATTATTTTGCTGCTGGGACTTGAGTCTAGAAGCAAAGAGGGGTAGTGAGGGTGGGTCCTAAGGAGAATCAGCATTGTCTTCCTTGACAACAGCCTCAGGAGAGTCCGTTACTGTGTCTGCAGCAATGCAGGTGAATCCCTGAAACAGGCAGAAAGACTGATGCCATCATATGTGGGGGGACTATTACCATTGGGGATATGGAGGTGTGTTAATCAGCTTTCTGTCACTGTGATCAAAATGCCTGATAAGAACAACTTCAAGGAGGAAAAGTTTATTTTGTCTCACAGTGTCAGAGTTTCAGCCCATGCTTGGTAACTTCATTGCTCTGGACACAAGGTGAGGCAGAAGGTCATGGCAAAAGGTCACGGTGGAGGAGCACCATGCTCTATGCATGGTGGCCAGGAAGAAGAGAAAGAGGAGAAGAGACTACAGGGAAGATAAATCCTTCCAGAACAAGCCCTCAGTGACTCTCCTCCTCCAGCCAATGCCCCACCTGCCTATAATAACCACACAGTAATCCATCCAAGCTATGATGGACTGATCGGGTACAGCTCTCATAATCTAATCACTTTACCTGTGAATATTCCTGCATTAACACAGGAGCTTTGGAGGGACACCTCATATCCAAACCATAACAGGAAACCACTTCTACAGGAACAAAAAGACTCAGTACAATTTAGGAGCTCAACATCCCAGGTCTCATAAGGACCATCACACATATCCCCACCCAACTTACAGTATTCCATTTTCCCCTAGTTTCTTCAGTTTTCCATTAGACACCCTTCAAGCTGAGAGTTCAAATTGGTTGTAATTCAGCCAATCACATGATGAGTGCTTGTGTTTGGTTTTCAGCCATTTCAGCCCTGATACAGGAGAAAAGATTTTTCCTTCAGGGCACACTTAGAAGCTCTAGTTATTTATAAGTAGCTTGATCTGGAAATGTGAATCCAGAAGACAGAGGAAAGGAGAGAGTGAGGGAGAATATTCACCTTTTCTCTGCCTTTTTGTTCCATTTGGGCCCTCAGCCAATTAAATGGCACCTGCCCACATTGTATGAGGTGAACCATAGCCCCCTACTCATTCCACTTTAGGAAATCGTCTCTGATACCCAGAGAGTTTTGCCAGTTATCTGTGTCTTCCCTAATCTAATCAAGCTGAAATCTAAAATTAAGCAGCACATACATATTCTTGAAAACCTGGCAGATTTATATTCAGGAAACTTATTGAAAGCCTGCCATTCACTCAGCAAATATTTAATGAGCATCTACCTGTGCCTATTAGTCTTAGGCACAGAAAAGCAATGTTAATATGGAACACAGTTTGTAGTTACAGAAGCAAACAGCTAATATATTTTTCTATGAGCTAATAGTAACAAAAGAATGTAAATGATACAGTCTGTCCATGGAAGACATTTAGACCATCGGCAATACAAATGAGTAAGGGACTATTTGCAATACTACAACCAATAGCAATGGGTTCACATCTGGTGAGTACAAAGCCAAAAAGTACAACCAAGAGATAAGTGGCATAAATACAGTTATCTCGTACTAGACAAAGGTGCCAAAAACATACCCTGGAGAAGATAGCCTCTTCAACAAATGGTGCTGGGAAAACTGAAAATCCATATGCAGCAAAATGAACGTAAACTCCTCTCTCTCACCATGCACAAAACTCAACTCAAAGTGGATCAAAGACCTAGGAATTAGACCAGAGACCCTGCGCGTAATTGAGGAGAAAGTAGGCCCAAATCTTCATCATGTCAGATTAGGCCCCGACTCTCTTAACAAGACTCCTAAAGCACAAGAAATAAAAGCAAGAATCAATAAATGGAATGGATTCACACTAAAAAGCTTCTTCTCAGCAAAAGAAACAATCAATGAACTGAACAGACAGCCTACATTCTGGGAGCAAATTTTTGCCACAGACACATCAGATAAAGCACAGATCTCCAGGATATATAAAGAACTCAAAAAACTTAACACCAGAAAAACAAACAACCCAATCAATAATGGCCTAAGGAGCTGAACAGACACTTCTCAGAAGAAGATATACAACTGACAAATAAATACATGAAGAAATGTTCAACATCTCTAGAAATTAGAGAAATGCAAATCAAAACTACGCTAAGATTTCGTCTCACCCTAGTCAGAATGGCAGCTATCCAAAATACAAGCAACAATAAGTGCTGGCGGGGATGTGGAGAAAAAGGTACACTTAAACATTGCTGGTGGGACTGCAAATTGGTGCAACCAATCTGGGAAGTAATATGGAGATTCCTTAAAAACTTGGAATGGAACCACCATTTGACCCAGCTATCCCATTCCTCGGCCTATACCCTAAAGACTTAAAAACAGCATACTACAGTGATGTAGCCATGTCAATGTTTATAGCAGCACAATTCACAATTGCTAAACTGTGGAAACAAGCTAGATAACCTTCAATAGATGAATGGATAAAGAAACTGTGGTATATATACACAATGAAATATTACTCAGCAATAAAATAGAATAAAATTATGGCATTTGCAGGTAAATGGATGCAATTGGAGAACATCATGCTAAGTGAAGTAAGTCAATCCCAAGAAACCAAAGGCTGAATGTTCTCTCTGAGTAGTGGATGCTGATACATAATGGGGGTGGGGGATGGTGAGCATGGGAGAAATGGAGGAACTCTGGATGGGGCAGGAGGGAGGTGGGGAAAGGGAGGGGGAATAGGAGTAGGAAAAATGGTGGAATGAGATGGACATCACTACCCTAGGTACATGTATGAAGACACGAATGGTGTGACTCTATCTTGTTTGCAACCCAAGAGATGGAAAATTGTGCTCCATATATGTACTATAACTCGAAATGCATTCTTCTGTTTTAAAAATAAATTTATAAAAATATTTTTTAACAAGTTAAAACAAAAAGAAAAGAGTGGAGGTTTATTATCTGCAGCATGTAAAGAAATCACTGGGGTCATTTCCAAAGCAATGTTCTCCCTGAACAAAGGAATCATGAAGAGCCTACACATATTCATGTAGAGGTGGGCACATTTTTGAGCATGCTCAGTTTAAAGTTATAGATCACATGTTTAAAAAGCAAAGATGGTGGGCATGAACTTCTGGGCATGCTCTGTTAAGTATTACAAGTTTACTCTAAGTTGCCTAAAGGAATGAGTCAGAGCAACTCATTGACCTTGGCTGTTTCCTCATAAATTTTTCCAAATTTTAAGCTGAAATGAAAAGAAAGAACAACTTTGAAATTGCATTACACTCTTTAAAGAGGCAACAGCTTCCCTCAACCTCCACAAATGTGGAACTTTACCCCTAAAGTGTCTGCTTTGCTTAATGGCTCACAGTACTGCATGAGTTAGACTGGTACTAAGTACATTGTTGTTGAAGATGACAGACAAAGGAAGGCTGATGAAAACTGCATTGAGGAAAGAGTGTTGGAGTTAGCCTTGATTAGAGAACTCTCTTATTCTCATTAAGTCTGTTCCAAAAGCCTCAAAAGTCAAAAGAAGGATATTGCTCCGAAAGCAAGGGGCACAGTTGGATGTGATTACAGATCATTAGACCCAGCAATAGGAGCTGCAGTGGAACAAGGAAAGATAATCTTAGCAAAAATTTTACATGAACACATGCCAAAACTAAGTCAGATGCTTTTCATTGAGAAGAATGAATTGTACTATCCATTAAAATTACATTTCTCTGACAATATCTGCTAATATTTATAAAGTGTATCTGTTGCAAATACTAGGCTAATGAGTTTGAGATAGGAATTAGGATATATAGAGAGAAAAAGTATGCTGAGCCTCAAAAGAGAGGTGCCCATAAGCTCTTAAGATGGGGGAAAGGCCCAGGAACCATGTGCAAAGCTAGTAACTTGCAAGCAACTGAACCAGCATTGGGTCCTAACCCACAGAGAACAGCGTAAGGCAAGGACAATGAACAATCTCAGGAAAACTGACAAGAAACTGCCTGATTCCAACATGACCCCATCTCAAGTGCAGCCCCCTCATCACTGCCCCTCTCTAAATACTAGGACCCTAGATCAGAGCATTGCTGTTCACTCTTGAGTTGGCCTGTGCCTCTCTATCCCTTGCTTAATACTTGCTTTCCTAAATGAATCTCTGCGCTTCTAACACACCCTTAAATTCTGTTTTACGGTGTTTGTCAAGAGCCCCACTCATCTTGAGTGGAGGTGCCCCTGTCTGTCCTCCTCCAGTGACAAGTTCACATGCCAAGTCCTCCATCCACACCACGATCGTTAGGGTGGTGCTATCCTATCTTCATTCTATAGATGCAAAAACAGAGAAGTATAGAAATTTAAGTGATGGTAAGGGAAGGAAAGATATGGGACTCATCCTAATATTTCTGGTTGACAGTTTTTATTCTTAACATGGTGACTGTTTTCACTTAGTTCTGAATATCAAAAAAAAAAAAAAGAAAAGCAGTGGTTAAAAGTTTATTTACCTCACCTAAGTCCAGAGGAGTTAGTGTAGGCCTGTTACCCTAAGGACCCATTTATTT
>CM053408.1:44995589-45017662 GCA_028644305.1 Xerus rutilus
GATCTATTTGGTTCTTGAATTTGAGAAGGGTTTCTTTGACGTACATGGCTGCCCCATTGTTTGGTGCATAGATATTTAAGATTGTTATGTCTTGTTGATGTATGATTCCCTTGAGCAGTATGAAATGACCTTCTTTATCCCTTTTCACTAACTTTGGTTTGAAGTCTACTTTATCTGAAATGAGGATGGACACTCCTGCTTGTTTACGTAGTCCATGTGAGTGATAAATTTTTTTCCATCCCTAAGGACCCATTTAAGAACCACATTCCTTCCCTTGTGCTGCTCTGTCCCTAACTTGTGCCGCTGACCTCATACCCAACCCACAAAGTGGCTGCTGTGGCCCAAGGCATCATATCCACATTTCAGGCAAAAAGAAAGGAAGGGACAAAAGCCAAAGCCTTTCAGGAGAGACTTCACCTCAAGAAGGAGGCCCTCCACAGACAACTCAGCCCACATTGCAGCCAGATCTGTCTGAGGTAGCCAGCAAAGGAGTTAGGAGTTTGGGAGTTTTATTCTCTAGCAAAAAGCAGGAGGAAAGTGAGTTGAATGGGTGTTGAGTAAACTCACTTGCAAAGTACATGTCCAAAATCCTACACAATGGCTCTGCTCAGTTACAAGCAGATAGAGTACAAGTCGTTAGCCCATGCTACAAGGCTCACAAGAGCTAGCTCTCTCTTTTTGGCTTTCTATCTCTGTGTTCTTCTGCCAGGCATGATTTTTTGCTGTTACACAACATGTTCTTCCTCTCCACACCTCCACAGCTCCGTTCAAGCTCAGCCTGTTCCACCACCCGCCCTGTGCAGTCAAGCTGCCTGCATTGGACCACTTTCTGTGTATTAGTGTTAGCATGTACTACATACGACAGACTAACAGCAAACTGCACCTTGGCAAGCGCTCATAAATGGAATTTATGGGGGCATTGTGAAAGGCGAATGTTTGCATGTAACAGAGAAATTAGGAAAAACTGCCCGGAGTAAAGATGCTAACTGGAACTGGCCAGGTTCTGGGTTGAGAAGGGAAAAGAGTATTCCAGGTAAATTCCAACATCAGGGCCAGCGTGACTACAGTGCAGTTTGTGAACAGAGACACAGACCTTGAATAATACTAGGAACCAGATGGCTCAGGACTTACAAAACCGGGAATTTCTTAAGGGCTAGGAAAGTTGCAGAATCCCCAATGACCTGGATTCCTTCTATTTTGTTGTTCTGCTATCTTCCACCTGACATTTCCTGTTTGTTCCATCTTGACTAACAACAGCACATAATAGGAACAAACAATGGACAGAGACAGGCTGAGAGGGAAAGGATCTCACTTCTTCTTTTTTTTTTTAATATTTTTTAGTTGCCAATGGATCTTTATTTTATTTATTTATATGTGGTGCTGAGAATCGAACCCAGTGCCTCACACATGCAAGGCAAGTGCTCTACCACTGAGCCACAACTCCAGCCCCAGGATCTCACTTCTTTAGTGAGATGTGAGGATCTTTTTCACTCTTCACGTTGTATCAGGAGGTAACAGTTATACCTGATGTCCACTAGATGGCAGCACACACATAAAGTGTATGGCTGACGCAACTCCTCAATAAAACGAAAGGAAATTGAACAAGTACTGTCAAAGGAATCTGAACTACAAATCCCAGCATGCATTATTGAGTGCTTGACTTGATTCTGAACAAAGATCTCAAGTCTACTTCTTCCTGCGTGGATCTACAGGACGCCATCTACTCACTCCTCTAAAGTAAGATTTCCCAATAGCTTTAAAACAAAACTTTAGACTGTGGAAAGAGAAGATTTAATGCACAGATGTTGCTTTGCTCTGTACATTGCATATTTCTAGATTAATCTCAGCAGTTAGATCAGGATAAAGACAGATTTTTTAACAAATTTGAAACTCTCCCATATTTATAAGTTATTCAAAGTAGCCAAAGAAGTAGAGAACTTTTATACTATCTGTCTTAAGTGAACATTTTTCTGTCTGGCTCATAGAAACATTTAGATATCTTTAAAATGCTATGGTTTTGTCTCTGCTGATCAAAATTAACATTCTCCCCCAATATTTAATGTAATAAAACCAATGTGCTCAATTTTCACATTGACTTTATTGAGAGTTGTCTCATTTTTTACCATATCTGGCTATATTTGCACTCATTTCCCCCAAAGAAATCTGTTTTACTTTGAGAATGAAATTTATTTAATGTTAAAACTTTGGCCCCAAAATCTGGTTCCAGAACAACAGGAAGGCTAACTAGGGGGAGGTTTTCAAAGTGAGTAAAAAGAATGCTTTGTGCTTCAGCAGGTATTCATTAAGTGCTTCTCAGGGCGCCTGAGATTCTTAACTTTTGACTCGTGCCTTCACAGTGACTTCAGCCCAATATTATCTAGGAGGGTACTATAAAATAACAGCTTCTCAATATATCATGCTTAGGACTGGAGAACCGGAAAGACAACCAGAGTCTTTCTAAAGTACATCTAGAATTTTTCCAACTTTTTCTGTGTTTTAGAGTGAAATTTTACCTCTCTTGTAAGAAGAAAAAATTCATTGTCTCAGAGTAGGTCAGGCAGTGCAAAGGCCACTTCTGTGTTTCCTAACAAACAGGAACTAAGTGGAGCATAGGAGGGAGCTGTAAGCTGGTCTGCGGAGCTAGTTATTATGGGAACTAGTTATGATGGTGTGGTTGTCTTGGTCTGGTCCTTGGAAGGGCAGACTCCTACACTGACTTACACAGGCGTGGATGGTATTCAGGGAAATATTCTTGTGCCAGAAAATGCAGAGAGAACTAGGTAAGGCTGGGGAACCATGAGACCACCATGGAAAGGAAGAAGAGCAAAGCCAGATGGGATGGAAACATCCAGAATGCTGTGAAGTCTAGTCTAATGCTTTTAGAAATTACTGATTATATGTGTTAAAATATTACTATTACATGTTTAATCTTTTTTTAAAAATTTTTGTAGTTGTAGATGGACACATCTTTATTCATTTTTATGTGTGCTGAGGATCGAACCCAGGGCCTCACGCATGCGAGGCAAGCGCTCTACCACTGAACCACAATCCCAGCCCCTACATGTTTAATCTTTAAAAGAGGATCAGCAGTGTTGTGTGATGGATTGTTCTCACAGAAGAAGAGCCAGGAACTCAAGTATGGTTCTGGCTCTGCCACTGACTGGCTCTACTAATGGGCAGGTCCAGTTTCTTCCTCTATAAAATGGGAATATTGAACATGATTTGATTTTTCCAGCCCTTTTGTTCATCTCTGAGGATAATCATGAAATCTTTTCAAGGAACAAGGAAAAATCATAAGTAATTGATATTGCAACCTCAACAAAAGTCTACAAAAGAGAAATCTGAGAAGCAGCCTAGGTAGTAAGGACACAAACAATGCAATAGCAATGAGGTCAGGAGTAGCAAGGAGGGTAGTGGGGGAGAACTCAGGGTCAGAGGTGTCCTCTCCATCCAGCGTCCACTGCCAATCATCACCTCAGTGTATCGTGCTAAATGGTTTGAGATACAAGGCCAGGTATCTAGAGTAAACTCTCCTGGACATTCAGGTGGTGGGACTGTCAGAACAGAGGTACTGTCTTCACATTCTTCCAGCAGCACGTGGAGCTGTTATTCCAGATGTTACTGCCTGCCCAAGACCATATGCTACAGTGTAAGCTATTAAATGCACATGTGTTTAGATTAAACTACAGGTTCCCTCATGGGTCGACTTGATGGGAAAGTTATCATCCTGACAGCTGCGGCTCAGGGGATCGGCCGGGCAGCTGCTGTGGTGAGTCACTATCTTCTTTACTTATCCACTTTGAAGTGTTGAATTATGTGGCCCAATACCATGGTTATTTAATTCAGCTCTGCTTTAGGGGGCAGGTGCTGAGTGAACCCAGGGCCTTGAGCATGTTGAGCAGGCATTCTTCCCACTGAGCTGCACCCCCAGTCTTTTTTTTTTAAATTAACTTTTGTGTTTCTGTTTTCTTAAGTTACCAAAAAGTCACTACCCCTGAAGCTGATTAAGGAATGAATACATCACGTGTAATATGTGCTATCACGCATAACCTTCGACTCTGAGAAATGTAGTTCTCTGCCTCGGTTTTCCTGTACCATAATAAATATACAGCAGGGGTCTCACGGAGGTGCATAGCTTTCTGAAATCGTGTCGGTTCAGAATTAGGACTCCAGAGTTATGAAGCTATCAGGCTCCCTTTGTCTTGTGCCGTACCTCGGCTTCTCCACATTGTACCGCTACCTGAGCTAACAATGTGCCTTAAGGGCATGATTGAACTTTATGAAAGTACTAGGGTACTCCTAGGAGGAAAAATCACCCCCTTTTCTCTTATAATTTGAATTTAGTTAGAAATAGAATAACAGCATTTTTTTAAGAGTTGTTAAAAACAGAATTTTAGTGGGGCGCAGTGGTGCATGCCTGTAGTCCCAGCAGCTTGGGAAGCTGAGGCAAGAAGAGTGTAAGTTCAAAGCCAGCCTTAGCAACTTAGTGAGGCTCTAAGCAACTTAGTGAAACCCTGTCTCAAAATAAAAAATAAAAAGGGCTAGGAGTGTGGCTCAGTGGTTAAGTGCCCCCGGGTTTAATCCACAGAACAAAAAAAAAAAAAAGAAAAAAGTTTAAATACTACGTTGTTGATATTAAAGGGACAAAGTCAAAAGACAGGCACAATATATGTCACATTGTTCTAAGGAATGATGAAAATAAATAAAAATATTAAGAGTGGGAGAGAGGAAGCAAGACTGAGCAGTTGGAAATTCCACCAATTTTATAGGGGAAACAACAATGAAAGTAAGAAGAAAAAATATCAGATGTTTTCCATTCATCAGAGCATTTTAGTCGAGTAAAAATGGTAGTTATTTGTATTTTGTGTCTGCCAGGCTTTTGCAAATGAAGGTGCCAGAGTCATAGCCACAGACATCAATGAGTCCAAACTCCAGGAACTGGAAAAGTACTCAGGTAAGCAACTGAGCAGCTGGACCTTGGAGTTCAGAGTCTGTCAGGCATTAAAAAAAGCAATGACATTTGAAGGTTCAAAGAGAGCTCCTTGGGATGGGGAGATAGCTCAGCAACACTGGCCACCTTTTCAGATTCTAGCTCATTGGCATCGAAACACACAAAAATCTGTGTACTTAAGTGAAATCTGGATACTGGAGGAAGAGGCACTGGGGGTTGCAGGGCTCAGATGATGAACCAGAGCCTCAGACTGTGGGACCTGCAGGTCCCACTGCCAGCTGCATTTGTACCACCGCCACCTCGCACTTGGAATCAGTTGCACCTTTTCAGTTGTACTTGTGTCCTCAACTTTTAAACACTTAAATATGGAGGTTAATCAACAGTTTCTTATTTGGGGGGACAGTTGACTTTGATTTCTTATTTAACATGATTTTTCTACATTGTTACTATCAAATGCTGAAAAGCTCTTTCCACAGCAGGACAGTAGACCTTGGATTCGTGTACCTTTTTGGTGGATAATTAATGAATGACTCTTTGATTTGGTTGTGAGCTTAGTTTTCCGGGGCCATTTTACAGGAATGTTCCTCTTGTGGAGCATAATGAACCTGAGTGTCCCTATGAATGTCTTTGGCCTCCTCTACATTCAGGCCACTTTTCTGCCCTGTATGCTCCCCCATCCCACCACACCCTCACATGGCACTGTACCCAGGGGTGCTCTGCCACTCAGCAACATCCCCAGGCCTTTTTGTTTGTATTTTGAGACAAGGTCTTCTTAACTTGCCTAGGCTGGTCTTGAACTTGTGATCCTTCTGCCTCAGGTTTTTAAGTGGCTGGGATTGGTGTGTACCCTGGGACTCAGCTCTTGGGTTCTCCTTGTTGTTGGGGTACTCATTGTGGATCTTTTGGGTATTGCAGTTGGACACATACATTTTTTTCTTGGAAGATGTATTTCCTTGATTAACCTCATAAAATAAAAAATCTGAGAACACCAGGAAAAATAAAATCTAATAATAAAATAAGAATATTCTGGCACTGGGGATTGCTTCCAGGGACACTCAATCTCTAAGCTGCATCCCCAGACCTTTTTGATTTTTGTTTTGAGACAGAATCTGTGAGGCTGGCCTGGAGTTTACGATTCTCTTGCCTCAGCCTCCAAGTAGCATGGTACTACAGGCTGAGTGCCATCCAAAGGCCCTGAGTGCTATTTTTTTTTTTTAAGGATGTGGTCGCCTCACATCTTTTTTTTTTTTTTAGTTGTAGTTGGACATAACTTTATTTACTTATTCTTTTATGTGGTGCTGAGGATCAAACCCAGTGCTTCACACATGCAAGGCAAGCACTCTACCACTGAGCCACAACCCCAGCCCATTGATCACTATTGTTGATATGCCAGATGAGGAGCCAAATTACAATCCATCACCTGAAGAGCACCTGGGAGGCTTCTTCTGATGTGAGGGACAAGGTCCCTGTTGTTAAAGCATCCCTGCCAATAACGACCAGACCCAGCTAGGAAGGACTCTGAAATGTTCTTGGGATTCTTTTATCATTTGTTGCAAGTGTGAACACTTTTGACAGCTTGACAGATTTAAATTCCAGAAGCACTTTATGAATTAGTGCACTGACTAATCCAGAAGACATTCCCAGCAGTTTGGCAGTAGTTCCTCCCTACAGTAATACTAAAAGTGTAACCTCTTGGAGCTCAAAACTGGAGAAACCGGTGTCTTGCCACCTCTAACAAGGACACGAGTACTTGAATTCTGTGGCATAACATTGTTACTTTTCATCCTGTCTGCAATAGAGGAAGCCATGGTAGTCTCAGGACAAAGTAAAACTGAATTCTATCTCTAAAAAAAGAAAGAAAAAGTGGCAAGTGGTGCCACACACCTATAATCCCAGAGACTGAGGAGGCTGAGGCAGGAGGATTGAAAGTTCGAGGCCAGCCTCAGCAACCTAGCTAGACTCTGTCTCAAAACGAAAAATTAAAAAGGACTGGAAATGTAGTTTAGTGATAAAGCATTCCTGGTTTAATCCCCAAAAGAAAGAAAGAAAGACAGAAAGAGAAAAGGACTTAAAAAAGAAATCTGAAGATATACATTTAAAAGTTTTTATTTATCAATATGTTGTGAACTTAGTTTCAAATTACAAAGTTATGTGTGAAGACTCGTTAGGTTAACTATTAATGACAACTCTTCACTCCTGTTCTCCTCTAGGGCAGCATACCCAATAGAAACATGATGTGAGCCATATGTGTATTTGTAAATTTTCCAGCAGCCACTTTAAAAAAGTAAAAGAGGTGGCAATTAATTTTAATATTTATTTAACCCAATGTATCTAAAATATTGTCATCTCAATGTGTACTCAATATTAAAAATTATCAAAATATTATGCTTTCTTTTTTCATAATTCATCTTTTTAAAAAATTTTTTTTAGTTGTTGATGGATCTTTATTTTATTTGTCTATTATTTTTATATGTGGTGCTGAGGATTGAACCCAGTGCCTCACACATGCGAGGCAAGTGCTCTACCACTGAGCTACAGCCCCAGTCCCCATAATTCATCTTTTTATCTGAACTATTACAACTTTATTACAAGCTTCAGTCATTTTTTTCAGCTTTATTGAGATGTAACTGACAAAAATTGTGTGTATTCAAGGTGTACCACATGATGTGGTTGGTTTTATTGTTGTTGCTGTTGCTTTGGGGTTTTCTTCCCTCCATGGAACCTCCTATATACTAGGACCTCCTATATACTAGGCAAGTGCTTTACCACGGAGCCACATCCCCAGCCCCAACATGATATTTTGATAAACATTGTAAAATGATTATTATTGTATATGTGGTAAAAATACTTAAGGTCTACTCTCTCAGTTCATTTCAAGCATACAATACATTGTATTAGGGGCTGGGATTGTAGCTCAGCGGTAGAGTGCTTGCCTCGCATGCATGAGGCCCTGGGTTTGATCCTCAGCACCACATACAAAGCAATAAAATAAAGACATTGTGTCCATCTACAACTAAAAAAATATTTAAAAAAAATACATTGTATTAACTACAGTAACTGTACTCTACATTAGTCTGCTGAATTCACTCACAACTGCAAGGTTGAACCCTTTGACCAACTTCTCAGCATTTTCATACTAAATCTTCAAAATCCGCGTGTATGTTACACTTATGCACGTTTCAGATCATTCCAACTGTATTTCAGATGCTCACAAGCCACATGTAGCCCACTAGTGGCCACCATACTGGAGACAGCTCAGCCCTAAACTCACATATCGTGATGAAAATCCCTAAGAAATCACCCAGCTGATTCAGGGGTGCACCTGCATTTATTGCAGAGCACTGAATCTAACCCTGACCTCAGAGGGCTTCAGTTACCCTAAAGAAATCAGAACCGAGAACCCATTTCAAAGTTAACTGTTCAGCAAAATAGAACAAGTTACATAATCAAACTCACATTAGTCCTTGAGTCAGCCAATTGAATCAAAATATGTTGAATTATAATTCCAACAAATCAAAGTAAAGCTGCTGTATGGAAAAGAAGTCTTACTGAAGCAAAAATTCAGTCTTCGTTTTCTCTGCTTATTAATCTTTTAGTATATCAAAATAATAAATAAACCATATGTAGGGCTGGAGTTGTGGCTCAGTGGTAGAGCACTTGCCTGGCATGTGTGAGGCACTGGGTTCAATCCTCAGCACCACATAAAAATAAATAAATAAAATAAAGGTAATATGTCCGTCTACAACTAAAAAATATTTTTAAAAAATAAGCCATATGTAGTTTTTCTAAAGAGACATAAATTCTGCTTTTGTTAGAGAACAAGCATTTATTTTAGTAACTAGTACGATGTAGTCCAGGGTCTCCCTCAGACCCTATGCTAGATCCCTCATGACCAGCCTTTAAGTGGTGGTACCCCTGACTAACAAAGTCATTTCTAACAAATAACAGAAATGGCAGAAAGGTAGTTTATAAATAAGAAATAAGCCAAACTCAGAAAGTCAGGGAGCATATGTTTTCCCATAGAGGGATAAAAGGACTACAAAATGATTGGGGGGGGGGGGTCTCATGAAAATGGAAGGTAGACCAGCAGAGGAGAGGAAAGGGAGTAATGGGAGGTGCTGGGGAATGCAAGTGACCAAAGTATGTCAGGTGCGTGTAGGGATACATGACAACAAATCCCACTACTATGTGTCATTGTCACACTGATTAAAAAAAATTTAAAGTTGAAGCTTATAGATAGAAACAGTTCTTATACCACAGCCACTACCATTCCACACCCCTCACACAACAGAATTCAGTGCTACTCTATCAGCAGCACAATCTCTGGGGGAAAGAATGGGCTGAAGTGAGCCACTTTCAGTACTTGCTTCTGGGTTATATAACATCTACGTGACTCAGTCAGAGTTCACTCTAAAGGCATTGCTCAGAAAGGACCCCTATTATTTAACTTAGAAATGGAAAATGAAGCCGAGCGCAGTGGCGCACGCCTGTAATCCCAGCACTTAGGGAGGCTGAGACAGGAGAATCGCGAGTTCAAAGCCAGCCTCAGCAATGGCGAGGCGCTAAGCAACTCAGTGAGACCCTGTCTCTACATAAAACACAAAATAGGGCTGGGGATGTGGCTCAGTGGTCGAGTGCCCTGAGTTTAATCTCCAGTACCAAAAAAAAAAGAAGTGGAAAATGAGCCAGGTGCCGTGGCACACACCAGTAATCCCAGTGGCTCTGGAGGCTGAGGCAGGGGGATCATGAGTTCAAAGCTAGCTTCAGCAACAGTGAGGAGCAAAGCAACTCAGTCAGACCCTGTCTCTAAATAAAATACAAAATAGGGCTGGGGATGTGGCTCAGTGATCGAGTGCCCCCTGAGTTCAATCCCTGGTACCCTCCCACCCCTCAAAAAAAGAAAAGAAGAAATGGAAAAGGAGAAAAGAAATGGAAAAGAAGAAATGGAAAAGGGAGAGGGATGAGTGTGTTGGGGGGCCACTCAAGCTGGGATGTTAAGATTTTTACATTTTAATGAGATTTTTAAGATTGTTAAGACCCTATAACGAAGGCCAACCATCCTGTACACCCTAACTGGATAGATACTACATTCTTAACTCTCCACACCTCAAAACAGCTAAATCTTCAAGATCAAACATTTTTATGGTTATTGTGTGTGTGTGTGTGTGTGTGTGTGTGTACAACCTTAGTGTACTGTATATTTTTAATCTTTTTTTTTTGTGGTGCTGAGGATTGAACCCAGGGCCTTGTGTGTGCAAGACAAGCACTCGACCAACTGAGCTATATCCCCAGCCCACTTTTCTTTTTTTTTAATTTGTTCTTTTTAGATATACATGACAAGATTGTATTTTGACATGTTATACATACATGGAGTATAACTTATTCTAATTAGGATACCGTTCTTCTAGTTGTGCATGATGTGAAGTTACACTGGTTGTGTATTCATACATGAACATAGGAAAGTTATGTCGATTCATTCTACTGTCTTTCCTATTCCCCTTTCCTCTCCCTTCTCTTCATTCCCCTTTGTCTAATCCAATGAACTTCTATTCCCTGCCTTTTGTGTGTTAGCATCTGCATATCAGAACATTTGGTTTTTGGTTTTGGGATTGGCTTATTTCACTTAGCATGATATTTTCCAGTTTCATCTATTTACTGGCAAATGCTATAATTTCATTCTTTTTTATGGCTAAGTAGTATTCCATTGTGTATATATGCCACAGTAAATAGTGTCTTTTATCTCTCTTTTAGGTATCCAAACTCGTGTCCTTGACGTCACAAAGAAAAAACAGATTGATCAGTTTGCCAATGAGGTTGAAAGAATTGATGTTCTCTTTAATGTTGCTGGGTAATTTATAACTGTTATTTCACTTTTACAAAGTTTCCTATGACTTCTAAAAAACTAATTTTGATAATATAGCAAAGTTACACATTGTGGACCTTAATACATTCCTTAAGAAATATGACTAGATTCCGGACCACATTTGTGTTACACATAAGATTCAGCAAGTACAACAACCAGAGAGACATACACCTGGGGCCTAAAAGCAGTTTCCAATCATGGAAGACACTTGGTTCTGGTGCAGTGCTGTGTCATGTGCTGTGGAAGTCTCAGTGCTGTATCAGTGTCTGGAAGTTAAACAATGATTTCTGATTATCTATTTTTAAGATGTAAGAAAATACCTAAAGACATGACAGAAACAGCAAAGTTAGTTTTTGAGCATTTATTAAATTTTCAGCAGTGTAGGGGATACGGAAATACAGCATATGGTTGGTGGTTCTCCCTGGCAGGGGGCTGACTGTATCCTGCTGAACTGGGGGTCCTGCAGCACATGGGAATCCCAACCAACAATACTTAGTAATTGATTACGTAATTTTGGTCCAGAGGACCAAACCCATGAGGACTCCCGGGTTTAGGAAGCTTGGTGAGGAAGTGTGACTGGGATAAGAGAGCAGGTTATTTTAGGGCTTGGCTTTGCTCTGCCTCGCTTATTCACTGTGGAAGTAGACAGCAGCAACATTGCTTTGCTCCCCTGAAACACTGAGACACTTGTTTTGCTTGCAAATGTCTATTTCCCTGGAGAGCTCTCACTTTATACCACCTGAGGGCACTATTGCTCTTGAAATAAAGTGGAATTGAGCAGATGTCATATGTTCATTGGTTTTAATGGCATTGATGTTTCCAGTGCAGCTGGTATAGAGCTTCTCTGGTTTGGTGACCCCATACTCTTGTCTTTTTCTTTTTAAAAGAGATATTGTTCTCAGATAACACATGTTCTAGCTTAAGTTGTTGGGATCCTTACTAACACTGTGCTAAGTGATACTATGTTTGAATTATTTAAAGTCTTGATAAGGCAAGAGACAATGGTCTAAGTCAATAAGGAAAAGTTATTAACAAATGAATTATGCATTTTTAGTAGGTGTTTTTTTTGTTGGCTTTTTTTTTTAACAGTTCTAGGGCCTGAAATGGTGCCTCATATGTGCTGATAAGCTCCCTCCCACTGAGCTACATCCCCAGCCTTTTAATGACAGCCACTACCAACACCACTCTTCAATCCCTCTTTCAGTTTTGTCCATCATGGAACCATCTTGGACTGTGAGGAAAAAGACTGGGACTTCTCGATGAATCTCAACGTCCGCAGCATGTACCTGATGATCAAGGCATTCCTTCCTAAAGTAAGGGACAACCACCACCTGTGTAGCACCACATTCAGTCTCCACACTGGGCACCCAGGAAGGATGCCTGTGCATGCTCAGGAGTAGGTGTAGCCGACAGAATGATTAGTGTGCACTGAACATTTAAATCTGGGCATTTGATACAAATCACTTAACTTCACACTTCATACATTCAAGGAATATTTATTAAGCACTTTCTACGTGCCAGGCTCTATTTTAAGCACAGAAGATCCATCAGCAAAGTCCCTTCTATGAGAGAGCTTCCATTATGAGGGGTGAAAGAGAGTAACAAGTAAGTAAATAGATATAAAATATGTGGAGTTATCGTAAGTACTGTGAAGAAGCCTATGAGCCTTCTTATCACATCCACTGACTAAACTGAGAGGTTAGGTCACTTTCCCAAGATCACACAACCAGCCAATGGCTAGAACCCAAATTTGAAGCCTGAAAGTTCAGTGCCTCCTAAATGCACTGGCATTGGATGGACCCCATTGCTTTTCTTTGCCCTGAAGATTCTCCTTTAGCTCCTGCTTTTAGCTGAGCCACAGAGGTACTGGAGAGGTAAGAGAGGGCATGCTGAAGAAAACATGCCTCTTGCTGGGCGTGGTAACACATGCCTGTAATCCCAGAGGTTCAGGAGGCTGAGGCAGAAGGATCCCAAGTTCAGAGCCAGCCTAAGAGTCTTAGCCAGACCCCGTCTCTAAATAAAATGTTTAAATGTTTTTAAAAAGGGCTGAGGATGTGGCTCAGTGGTTAAATGCCCCTGGGTTCAATCCCTGGTACCAAAAAAGAAAAGAAAACATTCCTCTTGAGGTAACGTCCTTTGAATTCTCCAGCCTTCATACAACTCATTAGTATTTTTAAATTTACTTTTGAAAACAAGTATTAAAAACTTTTCGGGAAGTGGCAACAAAGACACAGAGAAGCACAGGAAAATATGATGCAAACATAGAGACAGAAGATGGCATTCAACGTGCCCATGAGTGGGCCTCTAAGGAAATCATTCCAGCAAGCACCTTGGTACGTAGCCTCAGAATTAGGACATATAAATTTCTGTCCTCAAACACCCCATATTTGGCATTTCTTACTGGAATATTATGAAGGCATGTGAGGACACAGCACCTTACATTTTGGGGCTATAGTGATTTGTTTTGTGATATGACACAGTTACCAAAACATGTAGAAGAGTTCATCCTTCTTGTTTTTGTAAACCTCACTCCTTTGTGTACATATTTTCTTGATAAGAGTGGTAGTATTTAAATTTTGTAAAAGGACTAAAAGTATAGTGGAGTTAGTTGACTGCTACGTTGGTTATCTGGGGCAGGTGGTTAAAACAAAAACAATAACAACAATAAAAAAATATTCATTTCCCAATATAAATTGAAAAACAAAAATTAAAAATCCCTTTTTGGTATAAAGTATTCTACTATGTTCTCTGCGGGGTATAAATGTAGGAAACATACATCCCTGACTTTGAATGAGCTTATAAGCCATTAGTAGCAGACAATGAAAGAGACTGAGTACAGAACTGACTCAGCTCAAGTTTGTAAAGTGAACCCTGGTGAAACGCAGAGGGGACATTGTTGCCCTCCTGTCCCAGCTGAATTAGATGATTGGGGGTTTTGAATGCCAGCCAACCCAGGACTGGAGAAGTTCTTTGTTAAGGGCACAAAAAAGCTGATACTTTGCTCTGAGAGTCAACCAAATATCAAGAAGGATCGAAATAGCTGGCTATACTTAGTATTCAACGAATAGGTGTTGAGCTAGTCATGGTGGCACACGCCTGAAATCCCAGTGACTCAGGAGGCTGGGGCAGGACATTCACAAGTTCAAGGCCATCTTGAGAAACCCAGGACTCTGGGTTTTGAGACTCTGTATCAAAATTAAATTATGGGGGGCTGGGATTGTAGCTCAGCAGCAGAGCGCTTGCCTCCCATGCATGAGGCCCTGGGTTCGATCCTCAGCACCACATACAAAGCAATAATAAAATAAAGACATTGTGTCCATCTACAACTAAAAAAAAAATCTTAAAAAAAAAATTAAATTATGGGGGTGTAGCTCAGTTGTAGAGCTCTCCTGGCTCAATCCACAATACCACGCACAGAACACACACACACAGACACAAAATGTGATTGTGTGTGTGTGTTTTGAATGGAGAGATTATGTCCTAACATCAGGAACACACAGTAATGATTGGCTTCCAATCATGTTCCAATTGGCTCAGAGTTCATCCTTGGTCTTGCTGGTGCTCTTGCACTATGGGAAGGTGGTGAGGCTCCTCAGACACACCAGTAAGTTTGTACACAGTCCACAGTTCCCGTTGGGTGGCCAGGTGTTGTGGGTTTACTGTTAACAATTCCTAACACAAATAGTTAATGCATTGGTTAAATTGTTTCTGCAAACCATAAGTAAATGGAAACATTTTAAAATGTAATATTTTGAGATTAGAGAGTGAAATTCTCTCCCCTCTTCCTCCACATTTGTTTTGTTTTGGCAGATGCTTGCTCAGAAATCTGGCAACATTATCAACATGTCCTCTGTGGCCTCTAGCATCAAAGGTAGGACTGCCTTCCTTCCTCTGGGGTTCCTGATGATCTTACACACACACACACACACACACACACACACACATACACATGAGCTATGGATTTGGAAGTAAACATAGCTAAGATCATAAAACCATATATAATTTCAAAACTGCTTTTTGAAAAGATTGGTAATATGTTCCTTAATCATCAGGCCTACTGTCATAGACATAAAATTAAACATCTTCCTTTGCCTTCCTGTCCTGTGGAGGCTCTGACCCGGGAAACAGTTTTGGGGCTCCGCAGGTGCAAGAAGATGCAAGGCATGGTGGGAATATTGGTCATCCTTTATTCTGAGGCGGCCATAGTGATTAGCAAGCCCCCAGCTTCAGCCTCCCACTCCCGTCCAGCCCCAGCTCATTTCCATAGACCTTTTTTATGTTCAAGCCAAACAAAGAAGGCACACTACCAGTAAGTTACATGAGGTGGAGCGGATGCTCACAAGTTAATGTGTATGACCTTGAGTCTATGCTGAGTCACAGTGTTTCTGGACTAACCATTACATAATGGGTTCCCACGAAAAGTCTTGGTGAGGGAGCCTAACTACAGCCATTTTGGGGCCTGCCCCAACACTCTCCTTTTATTTCTTCTAATGAACACGTAGATGAATGTTGAGCTGAAGAAGGAAACATTTATCCTTTAATTAATCCAAAATGATAGACTGAGTTGGGCATAGTGGCACGACCTACAATCCCAGCTACCTGGGATGCTGATGTAGGAGGATCCTGAGTTTGAGCATAACCTGGACAGCATAGTGAGACCTTGTCTAAGAAAAAAGAAAAGAAAGAGAAGGGTGAAGGAAGAAAGGATCCTTGTACTTGAAATCACTCTGCAAAATGTAGAAGTGCAGTTACAAACATTAACATCAACTTCTATTCCTCAGAAAAAAGTTAAAAAAAAAAAAAAAAGATGATAGAGTGAGCACCTGCCCTCCCCCAAATTCATAGTCCAAAAGGGGGAGCGAGACAGGCAAATACCATCCTGCAGTGTGATAGTGTTATAACAAGAGGTGTGTACAAAGTGCCCTCACCTTACAGGGGAGGGAACTGTGCCCATGGGTTTAAAGAATGCTTCCCAGACCGTTGATTTGGACTCTGAGTGAGAAGTCAAGTTGAAGGACTAGGATGGCAGGGGGAAATGGGGAAAATGTCACAGCCTGGCTCAGATGGATGTGTGAGTTTAAAAGAAAACAGCTACTGCTGAGATAATATTCCTTTTCTTCTCAGAGACACACACATTCAGCATGCACAAGAGAGGAATGTAAAGCAGTGCCTACACCTCATTTTATTATTTGTTTTTGCTTGGTTTTGTTTCTCCTGCACTTTTTTTTTTCTTCTGGAATCTGCCTAAGGGTTAGACCAACTGGCAACAAGAAGCAGACTGCTGTTTGTTATTAAGTTAACTGCAGCATCTCAATACCTGAGTCTCAAATTGTGCCAGTACTGAAATTTTCCTAGATTCAGAAACTGGGAGAAAACCTGTTTGTTTGTTTTTGATTTTTAAAGGAAGGTGGGAGGAAGCAGGAAAATGCTACTGAGAAAACTACCTTGTGTTTCCTCTCTAAAAGAGAGCACATTTCTGATTCCTCCAATTGTCCCCTTTGCCTTGCCCCTCAGGAGTGGTGAATAGATGTGTGTATAGCACCACCAAGGCGGCCGTGATTGGCCTCACAAAGTCAGTGGCTGCAGACTTCATCCAGCAGGGTATCAGGTGCAACTGTGTGTGCCCAGGTGAGTCTGGCAGGTTCAAGGCTATGAACTTGTCTTTTCTGACATCCTGTTTGCCACTATGAGAGACATCTGTATAAGCTCACATACCAAATGTTGAATTATATTCTGTCATTGGGAAAAGTTCAAAAGAAAGATTCTGGTCTTCCTTATGTAAAAGTCCTCCAATTGTAAGTTGGGAAAGAGATCCAGAGTCATTAAGAATGAGCCACAAATGCAAAAGGGTTTAAAGGCCACCCACGTGTGCAGGGCAATTCCCAATCAAATGCCTAATACAAAACTTGCCAGGGCTCAACTTTTGGGAATTGGACCAGGGTGAACTTATCAGGGGAAAGCTAAAAAGGAGACTATGTTCACAAGACAGCAGGGAGAAAGTAAAGGGAGCCTGGAAGAGCATAGGAATCTACCTGAGTCATGAGGTGATTCATAAATCAAAAAGAGACATTAACCTTTCTTTATGCTATAAAAAGGGGCCTGCAAATTATGGTCTGCAGACCAAATCTGTATACCACCTCTTTGGTTTATAAGATTTTATTGGAAGCCAGGTGTGGTGGCGCACACCTGTAATCCCAGCACTTTGGGAGGCTGAGACAAGAGAATCGCGAGTTCAAAGCCAGCCTCAGCCATGGCAAGATGCTAAGCAACTCAGTGAGACCCTGTCTCTAAATAAAACACAAAATAGGGCTGGGGATGTGGCTCAGTGGTCGAGTGCCCCTGAGTTCAATCCCTCGTGCCAAAAAAAAAGATTTTATTGGAACGCACCCACACCCAATTTGCTATGTATTGGCTGTGTTTTCAGGCTGCAAAGGCAAAGATCAAATGGATCTCAAAGCCAAAAACATTTGCTGGCTCCTTACACAAAGAAGAAAAGCAGGACTTTCCTTTTAGTAACTGTGAATGCAGCTGTTTGATAAATATACCCTTTGACCTGATTCCACCAACCCAAAATGAGTACAGGGTACCTAATGATTATTAATGTACTCCAGAAAGACAGACTGCCTACCCAAGATCACAGTTTTCAGAAGTTCTCGCTGATGTTGGGGGATTTGGGAGGACTATCTTTAAATTACCTATAGGACCTTCTCTAACCTGAAGGGCATTCCAGAATTTGGGGAAGGAGTTGATGGGGAGAACTGAATGTCTTTTGGGAAGTCCCACAAGAGATTCTGCTTAAATTGAATCTTCGCATAAAAACCACTGACTTACATGAGGAAACTATTAAATATCCTTCAAGTTGCAGAATTTCAGTGATTGAGATATCCTGCTATATTTTTCTTGGAGTAGAAATGTAAATATAGATAACACTAAGAAAAAGAAGAAAACAGGAGGGATGGTTTCACTGCGTTTTGATGCACATGTGAGTGTCACTTGAGTCTAGCTATTCTTGGTACTATTTACCCAATGGAAAAAATGGCAAAATGGTTTGGAAAATGTGGTTGTTTCAACAGCTGGATTTTTCATAAGATTGGAAAATATGTAACCAAACTCTCTGGAATAAGGAACTGGCTGTGATTCACAGAGCTAGACACAGAAGAAACCTGAGGAGGAACGAGTGTGACTGGGATGGTGGTGATGGTGTGAGTCACGAATTTCCAGCCAGATTATGTGTAGACTATGGCACAGGGTGTCAGTCTGCGTCGTGGACACAACAGAGTCCAGTGACAGTGGAATTTATCTAAAGGCTGTGGCTTGCTCTATAGTTTCCATTTATTAGCCATTAGCACCAGCCATGTAGGATCCCATGCTCACCCATTCTCAGTGACAGGAAGCTCTTAAAGCTCTAAGGATTTTGAGGAGACTGAAAGCTGAAGGGACACCCTGATGGTAAAACTTTGGGCATTAAAGAAGTTGTTGACAAGGGAGAAACATTGGCAAGTGGGAAAAAGTGGACCTTAGTTCCTGCAGTAATGTGAAGGTAGAAAATATTCCTAATGAACTAGGTGATCTAGCTAAGGCAGTTTCCACCCAGAGTGTTAAAAGTGCTGTCTGCTTATCGTAAAATGTAAGAAGAGAGAAAGAACCTAAAGAAAGGGCTCCACATAGGTGTCAGGGTTTCTGATTTTGAAGATTCTCAGCCTCTCTAGAAAAATGGAAAATGATACAGCTAAGAAATGTTTGTTGTGGTTTTTTCTTTTTTTGGCTACCAGATTGAACCCAGGGGTGCTTATCCACTGAGCAGCATCCTCAGCTCTCTTTTTAAAATTATTATTATTATTGTATTTTGAGACAGAGTCTTGCCAAGTTGCTTAGGGCCTTATTAAGTTGCTGAGGCTGGCCTTGAACTTGCAATCCTCCTGCCTCAGCCTCCCCAGTATTTGAAATTACACATGTATACCACCACACCTAACTTAAGTAATGGTTTCAGAGTAAAGATCAGATCTATGACATTTTCAGAAACATGGTCTAAAGATGAAACTGAGGGTATGACTGTAAAATCATTTATTACAACCTCAGAAAGATCACGTGGTTCTCCAGAGTACTGTTCAGTCTAAAAAAAAAATGGTCCTCTAAAGAGAAATTACAGATTATATGAGTTAACTAAAAAGTCTGGAGAGTGGACTTTAAAATTTTAGTTTCATTCTTATTTTTCCTTATTTTTTTTTTTTTTTTTTTGGTGCTGGGGACTAAACCCAGGGGCACTTAAACACTGAGCCACATCCCCAGCCCTTTTTATTTTATTTTTTAATTTTTATTATTTTTATTTTGAGACAAGGTCTCACTAAGTTGCTTAGGGCCTTACTAAACTGCAGAGTCTGGCTTTGAACTTGCAATCCTCCTGCCTTGGCTTCCCAAACTGTTGGGATTATAGGCACACACACTACCACTGGCTTATTTTTCTTTTTCAAAGTAAAAAAATTTCAAATTATGCTTTTTGTTAGAAATTTAAAACATAGTTAAAAATAGTAATTTAAAACCAATGAAAATAGGTAAAATTTTAAGGAAAATAGAGCCACCTAAGTTATCAAGGACCATGGCAGTATTGGAGTTGTACCTAAGAATCTCTACAGCAAACTTGTCAGCAAAGAATGTTTTTGAGATCATTAAGGCAAACTGGATCCTTGAAATGATAAAGTGCTTGGATGATTTTATTGACATCTCAGGGTGGTTGTCATAAATAATCATAGTCTGTTTGAAAGAATCATGGTAATATTATTAAATAAGTTACATGTCTGTTAAGAGATCAGGCAGGCAAAGGAGAAATTGTCATTTTAAGTCAAAGGAGAAGGGTTTCACTAATTGTATTATATAGAAAGGAAGTTTAAAGTTTAATTATCAACTTTTTTGGTTTAAGTAAGTAACCAAGTTGAATGTCACCCTGTGATTTAGGAACGGTTGATACCCCATCTCTGCAAGAAAGAATACAAGCCAGAGAAAATCCTGAAGAGGTATTTCTAGAATTTTAAATATGTTTAAACATTTGATTAAAAAAAGCCCTCTTCCTTACCCAGAGTAGACAAATTCACAGAGACAGAAAGTGGTTACCAGGGGCGGGGGCACAGGGGAATAAAAAGTTACTATTTCATGAGTGAAGTTTCATTTTTGCAAGATGGAAAGTGTTCTGGAGATAGATGATGGTAAGACAATGTGAATGTCCTTAACAGGACAGGACTACGCACTTAAAATGTTTAACCATTTTAACATGGTAAATTTCATGTTATGTGTGTTTTATCACAATATTTAAAAAACCATTCTTTCATATCAGCTGTCTGATCTGTCACAGTATGTGTGGGTATTATTATATCATGAATAGTTTGAGCACCTTGGGTGAAAGAATCACCCAAGATGGTTGATGGTTCTTCAAGGTGGCAAACCCATAGTTCCTTTGTAGGTTATCCTTGCTTTCTACACCTTAAAGAAGTTGCAGGTGTACACATGTACCGGCCAGCATCACTGATGTCCGGAATGGTCTCTAATCACAGGCACTGAATGATTTCCTGAAGAGACAGAAGACAGGAAGATTTGCAACTGCAGAAGAAGTGGCCCTGCTCTGTGTGTATCTGGCTTCTGATGAAGTAAGCATCCCTCTTCCCAGGAAGCTCATTACCCTCCATTACATTTGACTACTATTTGCTCATCAACTGAAAGTCATTTAGGTTGGCACATGTACGCTGAGGTGCTGCGTTTACAAGATAGGGGTATGTTCTGATTGAATCTACTAAAGGAAAGGCCACTTTGATCAGAGCCACTGATTCCCTCATTCAACTTGTGTGTATATATGTGTGTGTGTGTGTGTGTGTGTGTGTGTGTGTGTGGTGCTGGGGATTGAACCCAGGGATGCTCTACTACTGAGGCTACATCCCCACCCCTTTATATTTTTTTAATTTGAGACAAGGTCTTGCTCAATTATGAAGGCTGACCTCAAACTTGCAACCATCCTGCCTCAGCCTCTTGAGTAGCTGGTATTATAGGCATGCGCCACTACGCTTGGCTCCCTCATTCAACTTTAATATTTCAAAATCATATAGCAAAAGAAATGGAGGATTCCTTTCAAAAATTATAATTACATGCCTGTAATCCCAGCTACTCAGGAGACTGGGCAAGATGACTGCAAATTTGAGGCTAGCCTCAACAACTTAGAAAGAACCTATCCCAAAATAGAATTTTAAAAATAGGGGTGATGGTGACTGGGGATGTATACTAGTGGTTGGTTAGAGTACTTGCCTAGCATACACAAGGCCCTAAGTTTCATCTCCAGCACAGGAAAACTTACAACTGGGGAAATCCTGATCAAATGTAAGTCAGAGGAACCTCTAGGGTTCCAAGAGCTTCTGATGAATTGAGTAGAGTGTAAATGAGTTCACCAGATTTAATTGTGTTCTGGGGAGACAGAATTGGTATGTGGTGTTTTTAGTTTTACTGGTGACTTGTTAGGGAGAATTCTACTGGATGTTTTTTGTTGTTACTTAGTTTTCATCTTGTATGAAAATTCTTAATCTCTCCTACTTTGCCTCTGTTTAGTAACCAATTTCATCCTTAATGCCTAGTGTGTATTTTTAAATGACATACAGCTAAGAAATCAAAAACTACATTATAAGGTATACAGCACAAGAACATCTCTTTTGTTGTATGTCTTTGAATATAACATAAACAGAGATCTGTGATGAATGGGAAGAGAGGAGGACAGCAGCAGGTGGGGGAGATGGAAGTAAGGAAGTGTATTACTCATCAGGCAGCTCTTCTTTAAAGTAATGTGGTGCACACTGGATAGTGGATGAATTTGACAAAGACAGGATTGAAATGTTTTAGTGACAGAGGAGTCATCACTTCTCAGACCTGTTAGCAAACTTTGTTAACAGCCGGGGAAAGGGCTAGGCAGATTATTAGTGGAGCAAGCACATTAGCTTCTGTGATTCCTCTGAATCCATATCTTCAGAAGAGTTCATTTGATTTAAAAATACTACTGATAAGCCATATTATCATTACATTGCCAGATATCAAATATTCTGGCTCAATATGTGCAATAAAAGGACATTTGGCTTTATAAGGGACTAGAAGCAGTTCATAGTAGAGTTTGCTTTTTTTTGGTACCCAGTATTGAAGCCAGTGGTGCTTAATCACTAAGCCACATGCCCAGCCCTTTTTATTTTGAGACATGGTCTCACTGAGTTGCTTAGGGCCTCTATAAATTGCTGA
>CM053408.1:45017762-45040261 GCA_028644305.1 Xerus rutilus
TATTAATTAAATGTATATTCATTAAATGTATGTATATTTGTTAACTAAATATACATTGTTTTTTAACATTGTTTGGTCATTATTATGACCCCTTTATGACTGACACATTTATGCTGAAAAGTTTATTAGTGGTCAAAACTAAGCCAGTTTTGAATAGTTCTGAGTATTAGAATGAATACAGTATTTTAGCCTATACTGTATCCTAGTTTGGGGAATGGCTATATATCACCACTACTTAACTTTGTGATTCTGAAACCATATACCCAACTAATTCCAATTAAAATGTAACATGTGCTTGGACACCAGACAGGGGTCATTTCCCTCTAGTTTATAAGAACATTCAGCAGTTCTAAATCATTCAAACTTTAATTTAATTTTCCTAAATTCAATTTGTAAGTAAGGTTTCCTGTTCACATGAGAATCAACTGTTTAGTTATTGCAGTCATAGAAAATTTTTAAAAACCAAGCCTGTGTCACACTTGTTTAACTGTTGTATCTCTTTGTGTTTATTACTGCAGTCAGCCTACGTGACAGGCAATCCTGTCATCATTGATGGAGGATGGAGCCTGTGAATGCAGGATCTCCTTGTAGGAAGGCAGGATCTTCTTGCCCATGGTGAACCTGGTTGTGAAGAAAACTGAGTGATCATCTCTCTCCTGTGAATGACATTAATGAAAACAAGCCTTTTAAAATTATTGTTCCCAAGAATCTAGTTATTTAAATATATAAATTTCTTTCCTAATCTCTTCTGAAATCATTGTAAATCCAATAAATAATATTGAAATCACTATCAGAATAATTTTTAAATAGACTTCAATTTGTAAACATCTTAGTTCAGGCTGCTATGACAAATTACTATACACTGTGTGGATTGAACAACAAGCCTAATCTTCACATTTTGGAGGCTGGCAAATGAAAGATCAAGATGCCAACAGGTCTCATACTTGGTGAGGGCCTGTGCCCAGGTATGTAGATGGTCACCTTACCATGTTCTCATATAGCAGGCACGGGGAGAGACAAAGCAAGCTCTTTCCTGTGCTTTTGTAAGGACATTCACCTCCCAAAATCCTGCCTCCCAATGTTATCGTATTGTGAGTTAGAAAATGAATGAGTTTGGGAAGGACACAAACATTTAGTTTATAGCAGTGTATACAATTAAGATATGCATATGAAGAAAAGAGGCAGTTTTTTAAAGGAAAAGGGTATTAATTTCTATTTCATTCTATTTTCTACTTTGTAAGTGTTTTGTGCAATTCTTCATTGTTCTGTATGTGGATCCTTATTTTAAAATTTTACATCATCATAAATGAACACCAAATGTAGGAAAGAGTTCAGCTTCAATAACAAATAGCAAAAGGAGTTCTAATTCAGCCATATTTTTGATCTGCTATGTAAAAGAAAAATAACCAAGAGTTTATACTTAATGGATATTATCACTTATTTGGTATTGTTAGTCTAAATAATTTGTATTAAAATGAGCAATTGTATTTAACAAGGACCTAATAAATATATAATTAATTAATTGTCAATATTCTGAGTTTGAGAGTTTGTTGGTTTTTGGTTTTAGTTTATTGATTATATGTATAGTTGTTTTTTTTTTAACCAAATTCCAGGATAACTGACAAGAGGATATTATGAAATATGGAAATAATCTTTAGACAAATAATATAAATTACTTAACAGGAAACAAAGTTAAAGAAAATAAAAATTTTGAGAAAAAGTTTAAATAAATTTTCAAATGATAACTTTAAGGCATTGTTAGAAGTTTTTACTTTTGTTTTTAGTTTGGGGGCTTTATGCTTGTTGTTTATTTGTTACAACCTCCAAAGACCAAATGGTAGGATGCACAAATAGCTATTCAATAAATGAGCAGTTTATTCTTAGCCTTTTCTCTAGAACCTTAATTAGCAAGGAACATTTTGAAATGAACAATTAAAGGATAACATTTTATGGATGAGGAAAGAATATTATGTAGTTGATGAAAGTGGGTTGGAATGCACAACAAAGGATATTTTGAATAGTTTTGTGAATGAGTTCACTGATTATATTTGCTCTAGGGTTCTGGTTCAAGTATTCCACAGGTAGACAGCAAAGGCTTTTTGTGTCCTAGACCAAGTCACCCAATTTATATTAGATTTTAGTTTCTACTTTATGAAATTACAGACTTGGGCTAAAGGATTTGCGTTTCTTTTGGTATATCATAATGAAAATGCTGTAACTTTGTATCTAATCGGTTAATGGAACACTGAAGTTTCTAAGAATATCATGAAATACTTGATGCATGAGCAGGTCTACATGTATAGCTCTAAATTAATCAATTCAAATCAACACATGAGTTCTACAAAACGGATTTTAACATGAACAGATGTTCAGTTAGCTCTCTCAGAGGTAACCATAAAGTATACAAAACAAGCAGTGAAAAAGTGAAGTCTAGCCCCCAAATTCAGTGCTCCTGTCATGTTAATCAAATGAGGTGATGTATCAATGAAGATCATATGACTGAAAGAAAAGAGGAAAATTTTTTTCAATTCTGTGATAAGAGGAAGCCTGATGTCACCAGAAATTTTTTTAAGTTTAGAAAAGGAAGAGTTTAGTTTAGGAAAAGAATCATTTTAGATACTCTGAGGAGGAGTATTGGCTGGAACTGAGGTTCATCACAAGGAAGTACCTGAGAGACAGTGAATGATTTATGTCTGGTGGAGATATTTACTTGAAGACAGACCTTCTTGCCTGAAAAGCAAGATTAAAATTGGCACTTGTCTAAAGGAGTGAAAAGACAGGTAAGGGGTGTGCGCGCACACACACCACAAACACGCACGTGAGCGCGCACATACACACACGAATTGGAGATAATACGAAGGAAAAGAAGCCACAAAAATGTAAGTGAGAATCAAACGAAAAAGAACCAAAATGCTGGTGGAAGGGTTAAAATCTAAAGCAATACAGCAAGAGGGCACGGATTAAAGAAACACTGAACGCTACAAGATTTTTCTCTTTTTGTCACCTGAAGAAGAAAAATCTTGTTTTCCCACTGCACGCGAGAAGACACTTCTGAACAGTGCAACTAAAAGGTGGAGTCGAAACAGAATTTAGAAGTGGGTTCAGGGAACGATGAAGCACGCAATGGGCTGTGGGTCCCGCATTCCAGAGCCTGCAGAGCCCGCGCTTCGCTTCTCCTGCAGGAGCTGGGCATCCGCTGAAGATCCTGCGCCAGGGTCCGCGCTAGCCGGCGACCCTTCCTGTGCGCTCCCTTGGGGAAACGCGCACGTTCCGGCTATAGGGGGCGGTGGAACCCGCACACATTCTTTAGAATAAGCGACTGAAAGGCTGCACACTGAGGCTACAAGGTCCCGTGAAGCGGGCCTGTTGGGGGCCAGGTGCCACCCGCCCGGGGGAAGCTACGCGCCGCTGGGCCCAAAATCCCTCGCGGCGCGCCGGAAGGCGGCCGGCAGAAGCCCTAGGCTTGCTGCTGAGCCTCCTCCTCCACGCCTGGCCAGACATCCTCGGGGTGTACCGCTGGGCGTGTGTGTGGAAAAGGTGGGGTTGCGGGTTATCGCCCTGGGCTTGGTTATCTGCAGCAGTCCCCCGCCTCGGGCTCTGCCTGGTGCAGTGCGCTCGCGGGGACACCCAGTGCTGGCTGCCCAACTGGGCCCGACGCCGCCGCCACTGCTGCCGTGGACCTGATGCTCAGTTCCTAAAGCTCCCGGCGAAGTGGGGTCACCTGCGCCAGAGCCTGCCAGGAGCCTGCCGGGTGAGTAGCAGAGGAGAGCACGGATGACAAAGAAACCCTCTCCCGCCGCGTGATTCGGATAGCTCTAGCGGAGCCTTGGATCCAGCGCGAATGCCCAACCCTTTTAGGTTGTGGCGTATGTGTGTTCGCGCGCGCGTAGTGGGGTTTTCCTGTTTGTTTTTGTTTTAGTTGTCAGATCAACCAGAGGGTGTTGCTTCTGGTGGAGTAGGTTAGCAATCTCAACGTGCTAAGCACCATCAGATCCTATTGCCTGGACTTGCTTAAAGCAGGTCGAAACTGTGGCCTTTTTGTTTATAATGCATCAGCTTATCAGTTATCGAAATCTTGTTATCTCACCCTAGACTCAGCTGTGATTTGTTGCACCAAAAGATTAATGGCAGGAATCCTCCCTTTCCTTTAGCCTCCTAGCAAGAAATCTATACCACTAGCAGACACAGAGCAGATGCCTTCGCCAAGTCAACTCTGACTAGAATCCCATTTTCCCAGCCCCTCCCTAATGGGCCTCCACTTGACAGTTATAGCTGCTACACAGTACTCTAGAGGAATTCTGGCTTACTGTATCTCTCAAGTCAGGAATGAAACATCAATTCAGCAAATACCTGTGTATCTTCTCTGTGCCAAACAGCCATATATTCTTGCATTTAAAGATCTCTAGGATAATAACCCCACATTTTCATCATTTTTTAGGACTTCCATAAAAGGTAATTATAGATTAAGAAGAATACAATTGGTGATCCAGATATAAGTCCTAGGGTCTATAACTGTAATTGCTAGGTGAATATGAAAGGTGGCACTTGTCCATTCTTGTTTGCCTTTAGTGTGTCTTCTTGTACTACAGAACCTGAAAAGCTAAAAAAAAACATTCCCCAGACTTCCTTCCAGCTACAGTTCTGGATATAAAATTAGGGTCTGGCAAGTAGATAACTTGCCTCATGTTTCAAAGCCAAGGAGGGGTGAGGCAGAGGCCATCTTCCTGTTATTTATAGCTGGTTTTTGCTAGCAATAAAGGTGCAGGAGATGCCAATGTCAAGTCTTCAGAATTGTGGGTGTTGAGAGGCACTTACAGCAATGGAGACACTCAGACTCAGCATCACTGTGTTGAATTACTAGCCCTGTGGCTTGTCAAGGGGTAGTTAAGGGAGATGGTGAATATATTCTGTTTCCTGTTCAGATAGTTTCTAGATTCCTGCATCTCTGAGTCACAACTACAGTGGTGTTCTTCATAGGCCCTGTGTAGCTTCTTGATTGTGGCAAAAATTTATTGATTGTTCAGTTACTAGTGTTGTAGAAGTAATTTATGGGGACACAACATAGACCCTGCACTTTTAGCCTTTCCACAATCTCATGAACACCCAATTCTCTGTATACAATCTTTTTCTGCCTTAAATATCTGGAGTGGTTTCTGTCTTCTGCACTGACTCTGATTACTGTGCTTGCCATGTATCCTCTAAAAGTCACCTAACCCTAATCTCAGTTTCTTTAGATGGGAGGTGAAACAATGGGATTAGATCCAGAGACCTGTGGTGATTTGAATGTCTTCAGCTGGGCTTGATTGACCCTCTCCAGTTGCCACAGACTCCACACTACTTTTACCTGCCTAGCTCCTGAAGGCATTTGTTTGTTACCCACATCCCCTGAAAGTCTCTTGCTTTACAAGTATAATATGAAACATTTCTTCATTTGAAAATATTTACAGAATACAAGAGATTATTGAATATCTGGTTCATAGCCAAGTATTTATTAGTCCTTTCGATAATTGATATGCTTCTGATTTTTGTTCAGCATACAAATCCCAGTGATAGAACACGTTTTTCTTCTGGAGGAAAAAAGATTTACAACTTTTTTGTACAAAGCCTAGAAACACAGTATGGGGGAAGTGGAGCAGCCTGTGTGTGCACTCATGTAATGAGGGAGTACTCTCGGTATTTTAGTCATTTGTCATCTGTGCTAAGAAAGCCACAATTACGATAAGTTCTAGAGTGTTTTTAATAACCTTTTAAAGGTATTAACTAAATCTTGCCAACATTATTGGATATGGAAAATAAAAACCCCAAGATAGAGAGGCCTGGGAGAAAGAAATAGAAAGTAAAGCCATACAATGATGACATTCTTCTCTCCCAAGATGAGTCCTTCTCAGACACTGGCCACAGATGGGGAGACAGGTCTTATCCAACCTAGAAGTGATAGTCTCTAGGAAACACTCATCTCTTTCAAGACAATTCCTCTCTAGGTGCTGACCACCAACCCCTAACTCAAGGACTCAAATTCCTGAGTGCCCAGACTGGCATGCTCACTACCTCACCCACCACCTACATAAGCCAAGTCCTCTCCTTTGTTCAGTGGCTCATTTTCACCAGGAAGGTAGGTCCATTCCCATAGGTGTAGTCCTGTTCCTGAATAAAGGCTGAGCTGATTTATGAAATTTGCACCCAGCCTGGTCTCTTTAACAAACATAATGAAAGCTCTTTGTCTTTTAAAAAATCAATTCTCTAATTTGTTTTTCTGTGTCTTCTGTGAAGTTTGAACTTACTAGTGTCCCTTATCTGTGCTCTTCAGTGTGCCACATGCACGGATGGCTTCCTTCTCAAAGGATATTTCATAAAAAGAAGATAGAAGAACGGAAGGCATCTCTATGGACTCTGTGAAATACTTAACACTGTTTTAGGATTTGGGAGACACAGGCATTGTCACCATCTTAAACAAGAAGAAACTTGTCCAGACTGGATTATGAATTTACCCAAGCTAACCTGACTAGGAGGAATAGCTCAAGGATGTACACTTAGCATTTTCCTCTGCCTGCTCATATCACAAACATCACTGTGTTCTAGTTAACACAGATATACACAGAATTCCCTATATGCAGATTTTTTTTTCATGTTTTATCCTTTGCTCATATGATTTCTCTGCCTGGAATGGTCTGCTGTAGTTTCTTTACATGACCAAGTTATCTTCCAAGTCTTGTTTCTTGCATCTCCTGATGCATCCACCCCAGCCAACACAGCAATACTCCTCCCTTCTGCATTTCTTCCATCATAATTTAAGTACCATAAGGCAACACCAGCTGCTATAACAGAGGAACTCCAAAATTTCAGTAACCAAGCACAGCGGAAGCTTATTTCTCACGCAAGTAAAGTCCAGTTAGGTGTTCAGCTAGAGGCCTTCTATTCAGTGATTTCGGAAGTCAAGCTCCTTTTATATTATGACTTTGTCATCTCCTAAGTGCTTGGAGTCCTTCATTTCAGAAAATGGGAAAGAGAGGGTATGCGGAGGATTGCATGAAGGCTTCTTGTGGATGAATCCTAAAAATAGCACATTATTTTATGCCCACATCCTATTGGCCAGATTGCAGGTCACATGCCACACTAACCTATAAGGCAGACTGGGAAATGGACTGATTAGGGTACAGTTCTCATAGTCTAATCATTTCACCTCTGACCATTCCTGCATTAACACAGGAGGTTTGGGGGACACCTTTTATCCAAACCATATAGCGTCCAAGATTTCTTTAAAAGCTCAATGGTGTCAGAGCCCTTGGTTGCTTTCTGTGATTAGCTAATCTTGATTTTTTTTTGTTTATTAGTAAATAATGGTTGCTAGAGTTCAAAGAAACACAGTCCCCATCCATAACTCAAACTTCCCAACTTCCCCACACATGTGCATTTAAAGGCAAGAGGAGAGATTTTTCCTTTTCCTTTTCTCTTTATTAAGAGGGAAAATATTACCATTGACCCCCAGTAGCTTTGCCTACAAATTCCACTGGCAAAAAATGAATCAAGCTTAGTCTTAAATCAACAACTGACAAAGAGGAATATTGTGGAGGTTGATTTAGATCAATCCTGATTTTATCACCATAGCCAAGGAAGGGACACACTGTCATACCTGAACACATAGTTTTTAGATAGGCATTAAGTTATGTCTTTGACACTTTGGCAGATTAAGTCTCTGGAGATTTTCACTTCAGTAGGCCTAAAGATAATATTTGTAACTTTTAAAAAATTACATTTTCTCTTTATGGGGAGACAAAATAGGAAGAAAAGCAATTACTGGGCCCCTTCTTACCTTGGGATAGTTGCACTGGATTCATATCTCATTATACAGTGTTTTTCTTCAAGAAGAGCCAACCAAAGCACTAGATAAATTTAAGTAATAGAATAGTGGTTGTTTTCCTTTGGTAATGCTGTGGTTGGCGCACCTACAGCTTTTAGATAAGATCATTGTCCTTCAGGAAAACATTCTTCATCATTTCAGTAATTGTCAAGGAAAGTTTTAATCCCTCCTCTGTGGCCTGGTCTGAATTCCTCACTGCTGAGTAGGACTCCTTTTGAGAAAGGAACATTGATCTGAGTTAAGCAAAGTCCAGAAACTAGAATGTTTGTTCTATGTAGAAATTCTGTATAAGCCCAAACACTCAGGCTTTCAACACATGAATGGGTTAACACTACAGATAGGAGATTGTTATTATTATAGTCATTAGAGAATATTCAATAACTGATCATAGTAATGCTTCCTTTTTTAAATGCATGAATATAGCAGAATATTCCAGCAATACCTTAGTCCATTCCTGCTACTCTAGTAAAATATCACAAGTTGTATAATTCATAAATACAGTAATAGAAATGTATTGCCCACAGTTCTTGAGGCTAGGAATTCCAAGAGTATGGTGACTACAGATTTTGTGTCTGGTAGGGGTTTGCACTTTGTTTGCAAGATGATGCCTTTTTTTTTTGGTACTGGGGATTGAACTCAGTGGTACTGGACCACTGAGCCACATCCCCAGCCCTATTTTGTGTTCTATTTAGAGACAAGGTCTCACTGAGTTGCTTAGCACCTTGCCGTGGCTGAGGCTGGCTTTGAACTCGCGATTCTCCTGTCTCAGCCTCCTAAAGTGCTGGGATTACAGGCGTGCACCACCGCGCCCAGCTAAGATGGTGCCTTCCTGATGCATCCTCGCATGGAACACTGGCCGAAGGGAAAGAGCAAAAGGCACTACACTGCTCTTTTCAACCACTTTTCTAAGATGTTTTGCTCAGCTTTGTCATCACTGTGACCAAAATGAATGATAAGTGCAATGTAGAGCATTTCCTAAAAGTATATGCAAAGGCTGTTTTCCATTCATGTCCCACTTAAGCATATTTAATAACCAGAATTTCCTACAGGACTAATTCACATACTTGGAAACTTGTATCACTTGTGTTTTGACTCACAGTTTCAGTCCATGGTTGGCTGACTCCATGTCTCTGGGCCTAATTGAGACAGAAAAACATGGTGGAAGGGTGTGGCAAAGAAAAAATGACTAAGGACAAGGCTACCCAGGCTACCTGAAAGGGCAGGGGAGAAAGGGAGGGAGAGCAAGAAAGAGAAAGGGCGTGCTCCACTCACCCAAACATATACTCCAAAGGCACAACCTCAGTGACCTACTTCTTCTAGTCACTCCCTACCTGCCTAGTTACTGCCCTTTAATCCAGTGGATTAATCCACTGATAGGGTTACACCTTCCAACCTAACCATTTCACCTCTGAAAATTGTCTCACATATGAGCTTTTGGGGGACACCTCATATCTAAACCATAATATAAGAACACTAATCCCATTCATGAGGGTGAAATGCTCATGACTTAATCACTTGCCAAAAGGCCCCATTCCTTAACTGTCCCTAGAGGGTTAATTTCCAACCTTAATTTTGGAGGGACACATATATTCAAACAATAGCAAGCAATATATGTAAATGCTTGGTGAGATTACCCATCAAATGTCATCCTATCCATACAACAAGAATAACAAGAGTAACCAGTCTTTATTCCACAGTGATCCGTTAGCCATAATTGAATTGATAGCAACAAGTGTATTTTACTGGACTGGGATCCTACACGCATTTGCGAACTGATAATTCCTTTATTTCTTCTAGAGTATTATGGAAAGCATTTTTAAACATTTAGATTGGTAAAATAAACCGAAAAAGATAGACTCATTTAACAAATACCTCTCTTTATGAGCAAGCATATTTAAAGAAGTGGTTTTCAAAGTATGCTTCCCTAGCCAGGAGAACAAGGAGTGAACGAGCAGGAATCCTGCAGCTCCAACTTGATCTGTTCCATTTGTTGGATTTAAGATAAGGTTTCATTTGATGATTTTTTTTTTTTACTTTAAAAACAAGTATATGAAAATTACTCCTGTAGAAGATTCTAGGCTTTTCCCCACCTTTTTTGAAAATCACAAAAACAAGAAATGACCGTAAATTGTGGCAGGCAAAATTGTCTAAAATCAAGCCACCAGAATGCATCTGTGCAAAATAGTAAGGAAAACCATATTATTTTCTTTTCTCTAAAGCTTTATGAATTATATGGATTCCCTTTTTAAATGTAATTTTACACTTAGGGAGGCTGAGACAGGAGAATCGCGAGTTCAAAGCCAGCCTCAGCAATGGCGAGGCGCTAAGCAACTCAGTGAGGCCCTGTCTCTACATAAAACACAAAATAGGGCTGGGGATGTGGCTCAGTGGTCGAGTGCCCCTGAGTTCAATCCCCAGTACCCCAAAAAAAAAATGTAATTTTATTGTAAAGGATCTTAACAATATCTAAATGTAGAAAATATAAAAATGGAAGTCCAACCATTCTATTTCCCTACTCAAAGGCAAACTGCTAACAGATTTTTCTTTCTGTTTATTTACATATCTGTGCATACATAGAACTGTTGTTCTTGACTTAAGTGCAGTTTTTTTCAAGTGTGAAGGAAAAACAGTTTCTTTCAAGTTCAAGCTCTATAATTTTGGCGGCATATGTCCCTAATACTGAAAATAAAGTTCAAATTAAGCCAAGATAGTTTCCAAGTATGTGAATTAGTCCTTTAGGAAATTCTGGTTATTAAGTATGCTGAAGAGGGGCATGAATAGTCAACAGCCTTTGCACATACTTTTAGAAAATGCTTGACCTACTAGCCTTCATGCAAATGGACAATCACAATGGTCATAATAGTCAAGTCCCTTGGCTTAGATCAGTCTTCACTCTTCGATTGGAATTTGTATTTGAACTGTAGAACTTCATTAAAATCATCTTATTTACTGAATTTATGAGATCTATAAAATTTTGTCTTTGGTAGCATAATAAATTCTTTTCTAATGTAATTGAAAGATTGTGTATCAGTCTCAATGATACAATATCTTGATTGGGAAACTTCTGTGTGTAGGTATTTTTAATGTTTAACTAAAAGATACCTAGCCTTCCTAGTTCTCAGTATAATTGTCTAATACACAAAAATATGTCAGAGCATCTCAGTTTAATTGAAATTTTTAAAAATGAAAACCTCCTCAATTCTTAGACTCTTAAGGCATACCAAAGGGACAAGTTATAAGTTAGTCAGTTAACTAATAATTTGGATAATGTGAATAGTATTTGTCATACAAAGAGACATGGCTTCATTTTGTCACCAATGTTGTCTAACTTAAATGGATTAATAACTTTAGGGCTTATAATAAAGTATAACATTCTGCCATGGTTTGGATAAGTGTCTCTGAAAGGCCCGTAGGTTAAGGATGGGGTGTCTGATGTTGGGAGGTAATGGAACCTTCAGGAAGCAGGGCCTGGTGAGAAGAAGTTGATTTTCTGGGTGTGTGCTGTTGAAGTGTGTTAGTTAACTGTGATCAAAATACCTGACAAGAGCAACTTAGAGGAGGAAAAGTTTATTTTGCCTCACAATTTCAGAGGTTCATTCCATGTTCAGCTGACTTCATTGCTCTGGGCCTGAGATGAGACAGAACATCACAGCAGAAAAGCATGGCAGAGAAGCATCATTCTACTTATGGTGGCCAGAGAACAAAGAGACAGGGAAAGGTGCTGCAGGGAAGGTGAACCCCTGCAGGGCATACCTCCAGTGACCTACCTCCTCCAGCTCTGCCCCACCTGCCTACAGTTACTACCTAGTACAGAAGTCCTTTCAAATTATTAATTTGACAAATGGATTAATCCACTTATTACATTATAGCTCTAATAATATAAAAATTTCACCCCTGAACATTCCAGCATTAACATGTGAACTTGTGTGGGGCAACTCATATCCAAATCATAACAAAGAAGAAATTGGAAACCCAGGCCTTATTCCCCCTCTTTTCTTGTATTTTGGACACCATGAGGTTAACAAGCCTCCTCTGCCATATGCTCCTACCATGATGAATTTTGTTGCCACAGTCCCAAACAACAAGTCCAAGTGATCACAGAAACCGAATGCCAAAAGAATCTTTTCAAGTTGATGATCTCGGGTATTTTGTCACAGTGACAGAAAACTGACTAACACATTGGTAATAATGGGAAAGAGTAAAGCTAAAGATAATACAAATTAGAAAATAAAAATACTGATACTAATATTTGCCTTTGAATGTGTTTTCAAACTTATGGTTAAATATTTTGAGATATAGGTAACATATGTATATATGTTTGTGTGTGTGTGATTTTAAACAAAACATTTTAGCAGAGACTATGAAAAATACAATGTATCTGTTTGGTAGAAATTATGTGAAGTTGAAGATATATATTAAAGAACCATCTCATTTCATAAATGTTTTTAGTTTTTAAAAAAAATTTTATTAGTTGTTGATGAATCTTTATTTTATTTATTTGTATACAGTGCTGAGAATGGAACCCAGTGCCTCACACATGCTAGGCAAGCACTCTGCCACTGAGCCACAACCCCAGCCCTGTTTGTACAGTTTTAAATTTTGCTGATATTGGCTGTTATTTGAGAAAAGGCATTTATCTTCTGTAGCTTTAGTATTCTTATCTGAATATTAAAGATGGAGGACAAGTGATGAACAACAACCAACATTATTGAATTCTTATGCATAGTTGGAACTGTTCTTGTTTTCATTTTATGGATCAGGAATTAGCCACAAAAAAGCTAAGCAATTTAGTATACGGTGAAGCTAAAATTCAGAACCAAGCTTGTGCAACTCCGGAGCCAGCAGATCTCATCACTTACCTTGAGGTGAGGGGTCATTGTCTTCAGAGGGCTAAGGGCAAATGCTGTGTTTTGGGATATGATATCCTAACTCTAACATCCCACCCCAGTATTCTCAACCTCTCACCACAGGCTCCAGCAAAGATGTCCTCACACCCCACCAGTTTTCCTGCCTCCATATCTTTAAAACAAGTGTTTTCTGAGCTCAACATTTTCCTGTTTAAAAGACTTTCTTCCTTAGAATCTTCAAATTTAAAAAATTATAAACATACCCATACATATTATTATATTAACATGTTTATTTTGTATCATATAGAATAAAAGTCAAACTTAAGACTTTTTGAGGTAACACTGGTTAGTATTGGTTTATGATGAAGATAAATGGTGGTGGTGGTGGTGATATAAGATTATGATGTTCTTTGAAATTTTAAATGCAAACGTTCTGGTACTTTGTTAAATTGAGATGGTTCCTCAAGGCAGTAGTCCTGTGTAATTCATCCTTGTCCTCACAGCCCAGCGTAATGTCTGGCACATAGGAGGTACTCAAATATATGATGAATTGGATTTTCCCTTCTTTTAAATAATTTTCTTTTTGGTTCTATCGAACTTTGTACTCTGTATCTTTATTGTAATACTTAGTTCTTCTGATACGAGGAATAAGATTGGTTACTAGCAAAAAGAAACCTTGAGTAAAAGTGGTTTACACGATTACTTCAAAGCTTGGCAGTACAAGACAGGTGCAGCCACTCTAGGAGGTTCTCAAGCAATCAGCTTCTCTGCAATTCCTCTTTCTTATCTACTATCCTGATTATAAATTCCCCTGCAATTCCTATCTTTCTTATCTACTATCCTGATTATAAATCTTTTATCCCCATGGTTAAAAGATGTCTGCTGCTCCTCCAGGCACTGTATCTACATTCTTGGAAGAAGAGGAAATTTAGAAAACCAAAAATAAAAAGTTTGATCTTCTAAAGCTCTCCCCAGGGACTCCCACCTGTATTTCATTCATATGGATGTGACTGGGACATGTGGCTACGTCTAGCTGCAGGTGGCTAGGAATTGGAATATTTGGCTTCTCACTTTCTGTAACATAGCAAACCAGGAGAAAAGGGGTCATGCTGGGTGTTTATTGAGCCAACCTGTAGTCTTTCTTACATATATTATTAGTTTCTTGGTATGATTTTATCTTTCCTGGTATACTGCAAACCTATGGAGAGCCAAATAAAGTGTTCTCGTAATTTATAAATTTCCCACAATGACTAGCAAGTAGCTACCATAGCGCTTATCACAGTGTCTAAGATACTATGGCTACTCAGTTACTGGTGTTGTATTTTTAATTTAATTTACAAATAAGAACCAGACAGGAATTAGTGACTGATTTCTTTGAAAATTATGGAATCTGGAAAGCTCTGTTTGTGGCTCATTCCTCATATGAACATTGGAAAGTTAGCTGGGACTTTCCTGCTTCACTGAGGTATCCTATTAAAGAAGCTGGGGTTGTGGCTCAGTGGTGGAACACTTGCCTAGCATGTGTGAGGCACTGGGTTCAATTCTCGGCGCTGCATATAAATACATAAATATAAAAGTCCATCAACAACAAAACAATATTTTTTAAAAAAGAGAAAAATTTAAAAGTGATCTTTCTCAGAATGTTTTGAAGTATAACAAAAAAACGAGGCGGGAAAGCAAAATGGGGTTGGTGAACAAGGCCTTTTTTGAGAGAGGCAAAAGGGGGAGGTAAGAATGAAGACAATATATTGGAATCAAAAAAGAGATCAGCAATTGAAAATTATGAATAATCTAACTTACTTTTAGCCTTTCAGAGTTCTAAGGGAAGAAATAAGTACATTTTTCAAAGTATTGCTCTGTATGTACACTGTTTCTCTTTCAGAACAGACCTGGTTCCTCTTCCTTGTATTATCTTCTTCCTGACTATAAATCATGGAGGATGAAGATCAAACAATTGAATGTCAAGATTCAGAACCATCCACAGGGATGAATCATACAGCCTCTATGCATCAAGAAACACAGGTAAAATTGCTGTCAAATTAGAAAATTCCAGCCATTCCTTTAAGGAAGGGACTATGTATTTCCAAGCTCTGCTATAACTGCATTCTCCTGCTAGGCATGGTGGTGGACACGTGTAATCCCTCTAATTCCAGAGGCTGAGAGGGAGGAAGATCACAAGTTCAAGGCCAGCCTGGGCTATTTAGCAAGACTCTGTCTTCAAATAAAAATAAAAAAGGTCTGGGATGCAGCCCAGTGGCAAAGCACTTGCTTTGAGCCAGGCCATGAGTTAAATCCCCAGTAACCCTCCCCCTGACACACACAAAGTTTTCTCCTTAATTTCTACCATTCAGTTAATAATTTTCCCTTTCTTAATCCCCAAACATAAACAGTGCAGAGTAGGTGTGACTGCTAGTTTTCCCAACTAAGGTCATTAGTACCTGTCCACACCTATTTGCACACATCTAAAAATAGTGACTCAGTGGTAAACACTGCTAACAGTTCTTGTTCCAAGTACTAACTTATTAGCTACTAATGAAGTTGATTTTCCTTACAAAGTACTATCCTTGATTCTAGGAAAGGCAATTTGATTTGTAATGTGATGAATGAGTAACTGTGAACCTGTGTAGAAAAAATACCATGTTAAGGATTTTTAAAAATTGCTTTAAATACAGGAGGAGACAGTTATGAACCTCAAAGGTACAGATGGAAATGAACCAACAGAAGGGAGCAACCTGTTGAACAGCAGTGAAAAAAAGCTACAAGAAACACCAACTGAATCAAATGGTTTGCTGAGGCTGAGACAGATATTGGCTTGCCCTCCACATGGTTTACTGGGCAGAATAATAACAAATGGTATGTATATGATAAGGATAGATTCAGAAAGAGAAGGTAAAAGATGAAGTTGCTTTGAGAGATTCCAAAAATCATATGATTTAAAGACAAAAAGAACTTCACTTCTCTCTTCCATAAAAACAACTTCACAGTGGTAGGTGACTCAGCTCCACATAGTTACTCAAGGACCAGACTCACAGGGCTTTATCATCTTCAGTCTGAGGCTTCCAGGATCACTGTGGTCACCACCGTTCCAGTGATTGGGAAGGGGAAATGAACAGAGACTGAGGAACTTCTCTTTCTGTACATTTGAATAATTTTATAAAATTACTTTAGGACTACAGTAGAAAAATGCTTGAGAAATTGCTTATAAATGGTATTGTTTAACAGTAATTATAACTGTTAAAGTAATGCAACTAATGTTTGAGAAAACACAACTCAATTTATACTTCCAAATGAATCCTTGTCATTTTATTTGTTTTAAGGTTTTCGTTGTTGTTGTTGTTTTGTTTGTTTCTGTTGTTTTGTTTCCTTTTTTCAGTTCTGGGGATCAAACTCAGGGTCTCATGCTTGGTAGGCAAGTGCTTTGCCCCTGAGCCAGGTCTCCAACCCAAATCCTGTCATTTCATGAGTAAATTTTTGGGTTGCAATTCAATGTGTCGCAACGGGGCTGCCATTACTTAAAATACTTTTGAGGATTTGGGGGCAGAGAATTAATCTTAGCACTATTTTGAATATTGTTAAAATCGGGATAAATTTGTCTTTTAGAAATGGATTTGGTTTTTGGAGGCAGTCAAAGATCATTCTGTTATCAATTTGATCATTCAATTGCCAATTTGATTCAGTGATGCCTTTTGTGTTCAAAAAGGAAGTATGTTTGGGAATAATGTTAAGGAATGTGCAATATAGTAGCCAAAAGTATAAGGGGTTAGAAAATTGTCTAAATAGGCAAAAATTGTGCTGAGAAATGCCAACATCATTGAAGTAAATATGTGGCTGCCCACATTAATTAATGTTAAAACATTCACAATTAAATAGATTCAGATTGTCATAAGAGTGAAAATGAAGGATATGATTTGATTGTATTTTTTTAAGTACATAATCATTGTTCATAAAGCTGCCTGGAAAAATGAGGCTTAAAATAGATAAAAACTTCATCGCTTGTTTTCCTATACTTCTGATTCTGAGGTTTACAAGAGTACTTTATTCTTCATTTTTCCTATACTCATTCAGTATATAGAAGCATTCTTCCTAAGAAGTAAATCTTACATGTAAGAATATCATTTTCCAGAAAGCATGAATGAAAAGTAAATTATTAACTGATTTAAATGTGATTTAGAGGCACTTATAAATGTATATTTGCTATGTACATTTATATATTTATCATTTGTAAAACGGCACAATTCATTACCCAAGACCCTCATAAGAAATACAGCATGTTCTGGTATGCAGTGTTTCTACACCATGAATTAGCTCAACCGCTGTGGTAAATAGGGAATCCTGTCAGTGTAATACAGAATTGCATTTTTGTGTATAAGTTTTCCAATATGGAAAAGGAAAAAAGAGTTTGATTATTTTTTTCATATCAGGGATTGAATGCAGGGCCACATCCCCAGTCCTTTTTATTTTTTATTTTGAGACAGGTCTAAGTTGCTTAGGGCCTTGCTAAATTTCAGAGGCTGGCGTTGAACTTGTGATCCTCATGCCTCAGCCTCCCTAGTCACCGAGATTAGAGAGGTGCGCCACCATGCCCAGCTAGAATTTTTTTAAGTGATTTTTAAAAGTTCTCTTAATTCTGTCTTGCTGAATTTAGTATAAAGTTGGGTTTATGCTATGACAAAGTAGAATTTATTCACTGGCAAATTGTGCTTTCTCAGTCTATCTCCAATATCGCATAACAATTTTAGCTCTTATAGTCAATTGGAAAATACTTAAGGCTCCTTAGTTATTTCATTGCCTAGAAAATCTGGAATAAGCTTAGAATATCTAGAACAATTCTATGAGGATTTACAAAAAGAAACATTGGATTTCGTCTCTAGACAAATTATAAAATCACAACATGCGCAAGATCCAATGAACAATCCTACCACTTAAACCAAGGAAATGTCAAAAAAATATTTTAAGCCTTTTTCACATACCTTTGATCTATCAAGAAAACAGGCAATCATCAGAAACCAAAAACAAAATGTAAGTAGGAAAGGTAAACAAGGACTCAAGCCAACTTTCACCCTAGAGGTTTCTGCCAAACCTGAGTGAAATTGAGAATGATTTTGAGATCCACAAGAGCACAGGAAGCCAAGCAAGAGCCGCCTGGGGTGGGAGACATGTAAGAGGAGAAATGATTCTCCTTCACCCACATAAAACTGGAACCCAAAGTGATGGAGGATTTCAGGTAAACCTGCTTTGCCAATGGGGCCCGCAACTAAACCTATCTGTCTAAATTATGGTTGCCGGCTGGTATGTCTGCGTGTGGGGTAGGGGTGACGTCAAGGGAGGAAGGAAGAGAGGGAGAGAGAAAGAGAAAGAAAGAAGTAACTTCACCCTGATTTGTCCTCCAGATTCATAGAAAAGAAACTCAACCTAAAAGTAGTCCTGGATTGTAAGCTTATAAGAACATGGTAGAAGCAAATTTAGGTCCTTTTTGGGAAAACTCACATTAGCTTGAGGCTTTAGCAAAACCACAGATAGAGTTCAAGGGAGACTCACTGTTAGGGGGAAAAAAAATCACAACCACAAAGGAAACAAAACAGATTTTGAAAATGTGCATTACTAGCCAGATATGGTGGCACCTATAATCCCAGCTACGTGAGAGGCTGAGACAGGAGGATCGCAAATTCCAGGCCAGCCTTGGCAATTTAGTGAGTTTCTGTCTGAAAATAAAATTTTTAAATGATTAGGGATATGATTTAATGGTAGAGTGCTTATACCTGCATATAAGAAGCCCTGGGATAAGTACCACAAAAAAAAAAAAAAAGTATTGCCAGAAAATAGACCTTGAAACATTTTTATAAGGAAGTTAAATAGTAAATACAAATGTGAATGCAAAACAAGTGCCTATTAAAATTAGTATATTTGAATAAGAACAAACGTGAAGTTCTAGAAAGATGTAGTATAATAATTGAAATTTAAAAAGCAATGGATAGAGTAAGCAGCAGATTAAGTAAAAAGAAAATTGGTAAACCAGCAAATAGAGCTGAAGAGATTATCTAGAATGTAGTGCACACAAAGATGGAAATAGGCTTAGCAACATCGTCTAAGCAGAGTGACTGTATAATCATAGTTACAGAAAAATAATAGGGAGGATGGGGAAATAAAGACAGAATTTTCCAGAATTGTTTTTTAAAAAATCATAAATTCTAAGCACATCAAAAGGAAGATAAGCCTATAAACACTTCACTCTAAAATTACAGAAAACCAAAAAAGAATATCTTAAAACAGCCAAAGAAAAAAATATTCTGGGAAAGGGCCAAAATTAAATTGAATAACAACAATGAAAGCCAGAAAACCAAGGAAGAATATTATTAAGGAATTGAGAAAAATAACTCTTAACTTACAATTTAAGGCAAACCTGAGGTATACCTAGAAAAACTATCTTTTAAAATAAGAATAATGTCAGACAACAAAACTAACAATTTACTACCAAAGACCCTCATAAGAAATAGAGCATGTTCTGATAGAGAATTTTTCTACACCATGAATTAGCACAGATGCAATGGTAATAGGGAATCCTGCCAGTGTAATATGGAATTTGCCTTTTTGTGCATAATTTTTCCTCACATATTTTGCATCATTAAGCAATAGTAAATGAAGTCGAGGTGAATAAAAAACAAAAAGATCTGGTGTGTGTATTCTCACAATTAAAGATAAAACCTCCTTCACATGAGGACTTTCTAAAAGCTGAAATTCCTGTTGAAGTGTGTTATTTTTCATAGAGTTAATGACTAGTTTAGGGGCATCAGGAATTTTTAAATGTTCCACAACATTAAGCTTCTAATGCAACTAACCACACAAGTGGAGAAAGCAGATGAAGACTCTGCCAACAAATTTTCCCTCAGAAATATTTGATTGATGGAGAAGGCTACAATATGGATCACATTCTGATAAAATTGCTTTGTTTTTAAAAGAAATATCCTCAAGAATCTACATCTTGAAGTAGGAAGTGTGCAAAGAATAGACTGCCTATGTGGGATACAAATGTCAGTGGAGATTTATCTGTGCTATTACTTTGTTAGGGTTGTGTTCATTTCTGTTAGTGGTTAGTCATAGTTTCAAGTTTTGAGTGTTTTGTCCTAACTAGGTTTTTCTCATGAGCCTTTCTATTTTTAGTGTGTAATTTTATAGAATACTTGTATTCAAACTGTAAACATATTTCACATTCTAATGAAATGCATTTACTAAAGAAAATAGTTCAGGAATCAGGATAATTGTCCTAGATGAAAGATTTGAGATGCCATAATGAATGATGATTTAAAAAAAATTAAGTATGTGGATAGTTCTAAACCCATGTTAATTGTAAAAAAGAAATAATGGTGATGTTTAATTCAAGGCAGAATTAAAATAACTAGGATTAGAGTTCAGGTATTTCATATTCCTAAGAAGAGGGTAAAGATAGTGATTTTGTTCTTTTTACTATTAACTGCTACTGTATTTGTGATAAAATTACTAAAAAAATAAGAGAATGGTTCAAAAAAAATATCAAACAGTGGTTCCTTCTGGCAGTGTGCAGAATGGGATTGGAGAGGGCCACTTAGGTGGTTTCAAAGGTATTGGTAATATCCTATTTCTTAAAAGTGGTTGGAAATTACCCAGTTGCTCATTTTACTGATGTTCTTTATAATTTACACATGGCTATAAAGGTTTGTATATACATTAGTGTTTATTTTTAAAAATTATTGTACATTGTATCAAAACCTGCATATTACATCTTACTGATAGAAACAAGTTTTCCTGATTTATTTCAGTTACCATGGTTGTTCTTCTGTGGGCTGCAGTTTGGTCAGTTACTGGCAATGAATGTCTTCCTGGAGGAAACTTATTTGGAATTATAATCCTATTCTATTGTACCATCTTCGGAGGTAAACTTTTTGGACTTATTAAGTTACCAACACTGCCTCCTCTTCCTCCTCTTCTTGGTAAGTGCTAAACACTTCCCATTTTTTTCCAATAAATCGTATTGTTTCATAACAGTATTTCGGAAAGCTTTGTGAAATAAAGGAATAAGGTATTTCTGTATTTGATGTGCTGGAGCCCAAAACCAGTTGGTAAATTTTGAGGAGTTTTTTGAGCCAGGTGTTAAACATGGTGATTTTTAAAAATTGAATTACATAAAATTACAATTAAATAACATACGTTAAAGAGTAAGAGTAATCAATACTCAAAACTGATAACTTCCAAATTATTTTACTGTGTTTCCCCATACGGGTGCTCTTGAGATTATGGAAGTAACATCTAATGGTGTGCCTTTGCCCATCTCTTCCCACCTCTGTGCTCAGTGACATGTTGGTAGCTTAAAATTTGACCGTGTTGCAAGTATGTGTCACACAGAAACCAGTAAATACTACATAAGGGCTTGTTGTATGGGAAGCCTCTCACATCATTGACAAAGAGTGACATTTTTGGGGGTGGGGAGATACTGGGAATTTAACTCAGAAGCACTCAACCACTGAGCCACATCCCACCCATATTTTGTATTTTATTTAGAGACAGGGTCTCACTGAGTTGCTTAGTGCCCCGCTTTTACTGAGGCTGGCTTTGAACTCTCAACCTTCCTGTGTCAGCCTCCTGAGCCTCTGGGATTACAGGTGTGCTCTACCACGCTGGCAAGAGTGACATTTTATCATACAATTCTATTATTGCCTTTTTGTCTTACTCATTAACATAAATAAAAGTATCAACCAATATTCATGGTGACACTACACTCACTCACCCAGGGATGTGACTTCTTTGTGGAACCAGATAGTAGGCAAGCAGTTTTTTAAAATAATTTTTTAGTTGTAGATGGCCACAATGTCTTTATTTTATTGCTTTGTATGTGGTGCTGTGGATCGAATCCAGGGCCTCACGCATGTGAGGCAAGCTCTCTACCACTGAACTACAATCCCAGCCCATAGGCAAGCATTTTTTAGTCTGATTTTGTCCAATCTTGGCTGAACTGGAACCATTTTTGGTTTTGGATACAGGAATTTGACAAGCATTGATGAAAGCATTCTGTGAGAATTAACTGGGTAGTGAATATAAAAGGCTGCAATTGAGGGTAGGGCATATACTGCAACTTTATGTTGGCTGGTAATGTTTTAATTTTACCACGTGCATATTACTCTTACCATTATTTCTTTTAAAAACAGATACTATAGGTCTGTTCACACTGTTACCCAATAAACATCCTAGAAAGACTATGACTTCAGAATTCTGAACTCAGAGACTTTCTTCTAGATTAAATGGCAGTAATGAGAGTTGCCTAGAAATGATGCATTCTTATATAATGGCATCTATAGCAAGTCACAAAAAGTGTATGTATAATTTGTTCTCATAAAAATCCTAACTTTAATTGATTTATTTAGTCATGCAAAGTGTGGTGCTTATAAGGACATGAGGAGAAGCAGGTGCTGCTGAAGAAGAATGGTGAATAGAAGCCTCACAATCTGTCTCAGAGAAATCTTTGCCCTGTAGGCATGTGGCGTCAATGAGGGAGAATTCCCTCACAAGCTACAAGACTGAAGTTACTCATAACTATGTGAAATTCCAAGAATGTGTCATTTTTTCTTATACCTTTGAGTAAACTAGTGTCTCTTCCAGGCACTTTAAACTCTCCCAGTCCCTCCCCTTCTCTGGACCCCTTTGCTAACCCTTCTTTTCTCAGTTCATACAACACCCCCTCATGCTTTCACAATATCAGGGTGTTTGTCTTGTTTCCCTGGAGGTTGAAAGCTTGTTGAGGTATAGTTCCTGCTGCTTGTCCATTA
>CM053408.1:45040761-45073620 GCA_028644305.1 Xerus rutilus
CAGAAACAAAGGAAATGAAAAAAGAGTCATATATTTCTTGTCCTCCACAAGGAATAGTGAATAAAATAATTACAAATGGTATGTGCAATAAGAAATGTAAGTGGAGAGAAAATGAGAAATATATGTGATGAATAATAAAACATGAGACAATAAAGCCAATGCTTAATCTTTATATTTTTGTTGCCTCTGTTACAGGCAACATGTAGACAAAGAGAAAATGTTTCTTTGAGTAATTCAAAACTAAAACCAAATATTGCTTAACAGATTTATATTTTAATAATTTTTCATGCTTTTATATTAAATTTCTGTGAATAGAAACAGCATTGACTAAAAATTTTTGTTTAAGATCTACTTTTTTTTGTTTGTTTGTTTTTGTGGTACTGGTGATTGATTCCAGGGCCTTGTGCATGTGGGGCAAGCCCTCTACCAACTGAGCTATATACCCAGCCCTAAGACCTACTTTTGATAGTTAATCTTGTTAGCTAGAAATAACATTATACTCCTGGCAACATTAAGGTTCTTATTAAAATTAGGTCCCAAAATTTAAAACAGGTGCAACCTTGCAGAATTGTATAAAAGTTGCTTTCCTCCTAAGATGTTAAAGCTTCACCAAATACTTATAAAAAGGATTAATAGAGTTTAGACAGAACTAAATTTCAAGTATGATGACATATAAGTAATTGAAGTTTCCTATTTTTATTTTCTTATTTGCTTCTTGCTAACTTTTAAGCTTTTGAAAGCAAATTTTATTCATTGATTTTTTTTCATTAGTAAAGATTGCCTTCTAAAATAACATCAGTGTTTTGAAAGCACTGAATCAAGCTTTCATCTGAACTTGGAAAGTCTTCATCTGCCAGCATAATATTGGACTCTAGTGAACATACTTTCTGCACATTGATCTTACATGCATGTTCCCATGACCCTGTGTATTTAGTGTGCATTTTCTAATAAAACAGAGAGAAGGGCCAAGACTTGTGGGAGAGAGGAAAACATTGATCACCCAAGGTTATTTCCTGAAGGTTGGGCTGCAAGCTACTCAGGAACTAATTGAAGAATTCTAGAAAACCAACATTGAAACTTGAAAGTAGTTCTATAACTACTTTGTTATAGAACTACTTTGTTTCCTCCTTTGTTCTTTCATTTTTGATTTTGTACTTTTAGAAACATTATAGAAAAAGATTTGTCATAGCTTCCATGTTTCTATTTTGGGAGTCCATATTCTTGTACTCTTTTTTTAAATTTTTGTTTTGTAGTTGTAGATGGACAGCATACCTTTATTTCATTTGTTTTATTTTTATGTAGTGCTAAGGCTTGAACCCAGACCCTCACACATGCTGGGCAAGTGCTCTGCCACTGAGCTATAGCCCCAGCTCATTCTTACACTCTTTTCAAAACTTTTCTCACTCCCTCTCTGTCTCTTTCCTTTTTCTCTTTTACAAACACACACACACACACACACACACACATATATATACAGGCACCCTAGGTTCACACTGGCTCCTTGATACACAAAGTATAGAATCTCAATCTCTGAATGTGCTTAGAACATGTCACTGTTAGGGATCCCACTCTGCCCCACCATGGAGAAAATGATATGCATCCATGTATCAGTAGAATTAAACAACCAAAAAAAAAAATCCTAAAACACCATATACTTTGAATAATAAAAGGAAGTAGCACTTCAGTTTCTATACAAATGACAGTTAAATCACTTGTCTCTTTAAATAAGAAATCTACACACTCAACTACACACAAAAATCAGTCTCATTGCATTAATCACATGTTTATAGAACTTAAGAGGCGGCTTGCCTAGTGACAAGGAAATGGATATTCTAGGATTTTTAGGATACCATTCCTTTCTGTATTTTTTTAAACCTACTTTCAATAAAAGTACAATATATGTTCATGTAGTTGTTTTTCCTTTAAATAAATTAAGTAAAGGCTTTGTTTGCAAACAGTCATGATTTTCAGGGCTTAATTTTTCCATTAAAATCTTATTATCAGTCTTATTGAAAATGGAAAGATTGTAAGTTTAGGGTCTAAGAATAATATTCCAGAAACTTTCAGTTTCTGGTTCTATTTGTAAGGATAATTGTCCTATAAGATTATAATAGGGGCTGGGGTTGTAGCTCAGTGGTAGAGTGCTTGCCTAGCATGCATGAGGCACTGGGTTCGATTCTCAGCACTGCATACAAATAAATAAACTAACAACTAAAAAAATATTATAATGAAGCTAAAAAGATCCTGTCAACTAATGACACTGTAGCCATATCATTATAGTGTAACGCACTACTCTTGTCTTTGTGCTGATGCAGGTGTAAACCAAGCTACTGCACTGCCAGTCATATAAAAGTATAGAACATACAATCATGTATGCTATGGAATAATTGAATGACTATTTAAAAATAAATGACTGTCTTACTGGTTTATGTATTTACTACATTTTATCATTATTTTAGAGTGTATTTCTTCTACTTACAAAAAATGTTTGCTGTAAAATGGTATGTAAATTTGTACTAGCAACAGCTTCATATAATTTGTGTTTACCTCAAGTGTATTGCTTTATGCACAGTGTTATTTGAATGCTAATTTGGATTAGTTATAAATGTATATTGCAGACTTTAGGCAACCATATTTTTAAAAATATAATAAAGAAGTATAATCAATATGCTAAGAAAAATAGAATTTTATAAATTCCTCAATTTTAACCACAAAAGATAAAAACGAGTGGAAGACAAAATTAAGAACATGGCAGTGAATAGAAAACACAAACATGTTAGATATTAATACAATCATATCAATAAACACCTTAAATGTCAATGATCTAAATACACTAGGTAACATATAGACATTGTCAGAAGGGATCAAAAGATAAGACCCAAGTTTATGTTGCTTACAAAATAGATACTGATTAAGAATAGAGATGGAGAGAAAGATAAATTATTTTAAAACTAATACAAAGAAAGATGAAGTAGCTATATTAACTTCAAAAAAAGCAGATTTATGGACAATGAAAATTATCAGGGATAAAGTAGAGGAGGATTTTATCATGAGAAAAATGTTAATTTTCCAAAAACACATGGCAATCTTCAATGTGTTTGTGCATAACAAAAGAGCACTGAAACACTAGGTAAAAAACTGATAAAACTATAAGGAGAAATAGATTAATCCACTTCTCTAGTTGGAAACATCATCATCTCTCTATCAGAAATGAACAGACCCAATAGGCAGAAATTCAGTAAAGATAATAATTAAACTCAACATCACAGTCAGTCACTTGGATGCAACTGACATCTGTAACTTAATCCAGCAACATCAGAATACAAATACTGCTCAAGCTAACATAGAACACTGAGCAAGACTGGTCATATTCTGAACCATAAAGCACAAATTAACAAATTTTTAAAAATAAAAATCATAGCCGGACGCGGTGGCGCACACCTATAATCCTAGCACTTGGGGAGACTGAGACAGGAGAATCACAAGTTCAAAGCCAGCCTCAGCAATGGTGAGGCATTAAGCAACTCAGTGAGTCTCTACATAAAATACAAAAATAGGCCTGGGGATGTGGTTCAGTGGTCGAGGACCCCTGAGTTCAATCCCCAGTACCAAAAAAAATAAAAATAATAAAATAATAAAAATCATAGTATTTGCTTTCAGACAAGAATGGATTTAAACCAGAAATCAATAACAGAAGGAAATTTGGAATCCCCCAAATTCTTTAAGATTAAACAACACACTTCAAAATAACACTAGATCAGAGTAGAAATTTCAAAATACTTTTCACTAAATGAAAATATAACTTAATCAAAATTTATAAGATGCAGCAAAAGTAGGAAATGGAAATTTATAGCCTTCAATGCATGTATTTAGGGAAAAGATCTAAAATTAATAAACTAAGCATCTTAGGAAGCTAGAAAAGAATAGCAAATCAAATTTAAAGTAAGAAAAACAAAAAAAATCAAAAATTGGGCAAAAATCAATGAAATTAAAAGCCAAAAATCACTATAAAAAGTCAGTGAGGGGCTGGGATTGTAGCTCAGCGGTAGAGTGCTTGCCTCACATGCGTGAGGCCCCGGGTTCGATCCTCAGCACCACATACAAAGCAATAAAATAAAGACGTTGTGTTCATCTACAACTAAAAAAAAAAAATCTTTAAAAAAAAAAGTCAATGAAACCAAAACTGGTTCTTTGAAGACATGAGTAGAATCTATAAGCTTCTAGCCAGGCTAAGACAAAATGGAGAAAACACAAATTATATCAGAAATGAAAGAATTATATCACAATGAAAGATCACTATGGATCCCATGGGCATTAAAAGATAAAGAAATACTATGAACAACTGTATAACCCCAAATTTTATAACCTAGCTGAAATTCCTTAAAAGGCACAATATTCTAATACTTACACAAGATGAAATAGGCACCCTAATAGGCCTATATCAAAGAAATTGGGCCAACAATTAAGAATCTTCCAAAACAGAAAGTTACAAGGCCCAGATGGTTTTATTAGTGCATTCCACTGAACATTTAAGGATGCAATTATAACACGTTTCTATAATCTTTTCTTTAAAAACTCATAGAGGGAGATGATCCTCACCCTGATTTAAAAAGTACTAAAAACCTATAACTAACATCATTTTTTGGGGGGTACTGGGGATTGAACTAAGGAGTACTCAACCACTGAGCCACATCCCCAACCCCATTTTGTGTTCTATGTAGAGACAGGGTCTCACTGAGTTGCTTAGTGCCTTGCCATTCTAACATCATACTTAATGGTGAGAAACTAGAAGCTTTTCCTCTAAGATCATGAAGTAGGCAAGGATACCTATTCTTACCACTCTATTTAAACATTGTACTGGAAATCCTACTAATGTACCAAGGCATGAGAAGGAAACAATAACTGTACATGTTAGGAAGGAAGAAAAAACTATTTAGATGACATGATTGTCTATGTAGAAAATCTGAGGATCAGGAAAAAAACTTCTGCAACAGCTAATAAGCAAGTATAGTTAGGTTGCAAAATACAGGATTAATATTCAAGTCATTTGCTTTACTATGTACCACAATGAACAAATGGAATTTGAAATTAAAAACATAGTATCATTTACATTAACATCACAAAAATGAAATGCTTATACATAAATCTAACAAAATATGTACAGTATCTGTAAGGAAAACTATAAAAGTCTGATAGAGGAAATCAATAAGTGAAGAGATATTCCATTTTCATGAAAGATGCAATATTGTCAGATGTCAGTTATTCACAACTTAATAGATTCATTTCAATTCCACTAAAAATTCTACAAAGTTATTTGTGAATATTAACTAACTGGTTCTAATTTTATATAGGCATGCAAAAGACACAGAATAAGCCTGTTTATATTGAAAAAGGAGTCATAAAACTGACGTTACCTGACTTAACACTATGAAGTTGTGTAATCAACCCAGTGAGTTGTCAAGTGAAAGACTAGACAAATAGATCAATAGAACAAAAAGCCCAGAAATAGAACCATATAAATATAGTCAACTGATCTTTGAAAAAGGAGAAAAAACAAATACAATGAAACAAATATAGTCTTTTCAGCAAATGATGCTATAATAAATACATATCCGTGGGCAAAACAAATTAATCCAGAGACAAACTTTGCATCTTTCACAAATATGAACTCAAAATGGATTATAGACCTCAATGTAAAACACAAAAGTCTAAAACTCATAGAAGATGACATAGAAGAAAATCTAGGTGATACTAATATGGCAATGACTTTTTAAAAATACATTTATCAAAGGTACCCTCCATGAAAAAAAATTATGATTGACTTTAACATTAAAAACTTCTGCTGTGAGTCAGCTATCCCACTGCTTGATATTTATCCAAAAGAACTAAAATGAGCATACTTAACAATTTAGCTTCTTTGGTGTTTATAGCAGCAGAGTTCACAATAACCAAATTATGGAATGAGCCCAGTTGCCTGTCAAGAGATTAATGGATCAAGAAAAATGTGGTATACATACACAATGGAGTTTTACTCAACCATAAAGAAGAATGAATAATGGATTTTACCAATAAATGAATGGAAATGGAGGACATCATGCTAACTGAAATAAGCCAGACTCAAAAAAATCAAGGGTTAAATATTTCCTCTTATATATGGAAACTAGAGCAAAACAAGGGAAAGAAAGTGGTGGAGTGGGGGTGGGATCAGATATAAAGAGAAGATCAGTGAAGTAGAAAGTAGAGAATGATAGGGAAGGAGGATGAGAATGGGGAGGAAATATGGAATGAATTTAACAAAATCATATTATATGCACCTATAAATGTACCAAAGGTAATTTTACCTTTATGTATATGTAGAAAGTACCAATCAAAAATAAATAAAAAAGCAAAAGAAAGATAGCAGAGCAGAGGAAGGAGAATAGAGGAAGGGAGAAGTGGAGGAAAAGAGGTGGGAAATCAAATTCCTTGCAGGTATAATTTTGCCAAAATGAACCCAGCTACTAAGTATAACTCTAATGCTTTAATAATTTTTTTAATTTGAAAAAAACTTTCTTCTCTGTGAAATACATTTTCAAGAGAATTAAAAGACAAGCCACAGATTGGGTAAAAGATCTCTGTGAAAGATACATCTAATAAGAGACTGTTATCCAAAATTTGCAAAGAACTCTTAAAATTTACCAATAAAGAAACAACTCATTTTAAAAATAAGTAAAACACTGGAACAAATAACTCAGAAGATATACAGATGACAAACATACAAAAATATTCACATCATAGGTCATTATAGAATGGCAAGTTTGAACAACAAAGAGATTACGTAGCATGTGTGAGACCCTGGGTTTGATCCCCAGCACTGAAACAAAGTAAACAGCAAAAGTAATAATACTACTAATAAGCGACCACTACATACCTACTAGAATAGCCAAAATCTAAAACACTGACTAAATTCTGATGAGAATGTAGAGTAACAGGAACTTTCATTTATTACTGTGGGAATTCAAAATGGTACAGTCTCTTTAAAAGACAATTTGACAATTTCTTACAGAAATAAACTTACTCCCATCATCTAATCCAAGAATCAAACTCATTTATTTTTACCCAAATAAGCCAAAAACTTTTTAAGCTGTTGTTTGTAGCAGCCTTATTCATAATTTCCAAAATTTGCAAGTTATCAAAATATTCTTCATTGAAGTGGGTGGATAAACAACTGTGGTACATCCAGATAGTGGAATATTATTGAACACTAAAAAGAAATGAGCTATCACGCCCTGAAAACCATGAAGGAAAGATGAATACATATTGCCAAGTGAAAGAAGCCAATCTTCAATGGCTATATTCTGTTATTCCGTCTATATGACATTCTGTAATGAACAAAACTATAGACACAGTTAAAAGGATCAGTAGTTGCCAGGAATTGGGGGCAGGAGGGGTGCATAGAGCACAGAAGGTTTTTAGGATAGTGAAACTCTTCTGTAAGATTCTCTAATGGTAGATAACTATGCCCACCATTAAAAGCCTATGCTTTGCGGGATGATGTGAAAACACTTTCTTTTCTCTTTCAATTCTCTTCATGGTGATATGTTTATTCCTTTTTGTGTTTCTATAATTTTGTTTTAGCTAAATCATGTGTACCCTATCTGCCATAGTGAAGAAGCCTGATTTTGATTTTATTTCCCCTTCTCTCTTCATCTCATCTTTTTCATTTAATCAACACTTTCAGGAGGGCATGGTGGTTACACCTGTACTCTTAGTTACTTGGGAGACTGAGTCAGGAGAATCCCTTGAGCTCAGGAGTTCAGACACAGTCTCAGCAACATAGTAAGACACCATCTGGAAAAAAAAATCCCCGTTTTCATTTAGTTTGTCTGTTCTCAGCCTGATGTTAGGCAAGATAGCAAATATATTAATTTTAAAGAAAGTGTTTGTTGGGGCTGGGGTTATGGCGCAGTGGTAGCGTGCTCGCCTAGCACGCGGGAGGCACTGGGTTCGATCCTCAGCACCACATAAAAATAAAATAAAGCTATTGTGTCCACCTACAACTAAAAAATAAATATTAAAAAAAAGAAAGTGTTTATTCAAATAAATATCTAATTAGCAAAATTCTGTGAAATAAGATTAAATTATGGGAAAAATACATGGGGCAGAGAATTTTTATAGACTTATTAGAAGAAAGATGTTAGGAATAATAGATATCATCATAAGGCCCTAACAGTAGTTTTCTACCCAGATAAGCCCCCTCATAATTGGTAATTATAACTCAATGTAAAATGCAACTCAAGCTCTTTTAGAAGAAGCTGGGAAACAAAATCCAGCCCCTTGCCTGTTTTGTAAAGTTCTGTTGTGTCACAGTGACAGTTAAATATTTGTAACAGAGACCATATGGTTTACAGTGCCAAAAAATTTTTATTATATGCCTTTTGCTGAAAAAATTTTACCAACTTGTCTCCTAGAAGATTATTCCTGTATAATCCCCCCAACCTGTGGAATTGAGCCATGATTTCTTGAGTATCCTTAAGGTCTAAATTTTCCTTTTGCCCCAAATATAACCTGAATAGACACCATAATATCAGAGAATCTTTAGATAATAAATCAAATATATTCCATTTTATTCCAATACCTTACCCAAGAACTTAGTGGCTAAACTTGTTCCATATACTCTCACTTTTAAAATACCCAATATGACTTATTATAGAATATCTTCAACCATTTTATTTATATAAATAAAAAAATAATATTCAAATATAATGAAATATTTCTATTTTCCTTGATAGAATAAAGATTTTGGTACACTGAAAAGCAATACTATTCTGTAGGTAAATCATTCTATTAAATAGAATAGAAAACAGGAGCAAACTATCTCAGTAAGTACTTTTTTTTTTTTTTTTTTTTTTTTACCACGGTTTGAACCCAGGGTGCTTAACCTCTGAGTTACATCTCCAGCCCTTTTTACTTCTTCATTTTGAGACAAGGTCTTGCTAAGTTGCTTGGAGCCTCAGTAAGTTGCTGAGGTTGGCCTCAAATTATGATCCTCCTGCCTCAGTCTCCTGAATCACTGGAATTACAGGCACATACTACCATACTTGACCTGTACTCTTAATTTTGAGGAACTATTTTAAGAATAAAATATAGAATGAATGATATAACAAAAAGACTAAATATCCACCCAGTCTTTATGAAATCCCTATATTTTGCCTTTTTTTTTTCTTTTGCAATTCTACCTCAGCCTTCTGAATAGCTGAAACTACAGAGTTACTATGCCCAGCTTCTGCATTTTGTGTGTGTATGTGATGCTGGGAATTGAACCCAGGGCCTCACACATGCCAGGCAACTGTTGTACCACTGAGCCATATCCCTAGTTCCAGATTATGCCTTTTTTAAGTTATGAGATGAAATGAGAAAAAAAATATACATAGTCTTATACTTACACACTTATTTACCATTTTATTGACTTTATTTCCGCATATCAATATGTTAACATCCAGTATCATTTTCTTTCCACTTAAAACATTTTCTTTAGTGTTTCTTTAGCAAGAATGAATTTTTTTCAGTTTCATTTATCTGGACATGTCTTTATTTTAGCTTTATTTTTGAAAGGATAGTTTTAGTGAATATAGAATTCATGATTAACAGTTAATTTTTTCTGCATCTTTGAAAGGGCCTCATTTTTTTTCTGATGAGATTACTACTGTTAGTCATATTATTCTTTCTCTGTATGTAATAAGTCACATCTCTTACTACTTTCATGATTTTCCAATTATGATTGGTTTTCAGTCACATAATGATGTCTCTAGGTGTGGATCTCTTTGTGCTTATCTTATTTGGGATTCCTTGAACTTCTCATATGTGTAAGTTTAATATTTTTCATCACAGTTTTGGGAGTTTGAAAACTGCTATGATATTTTCCAATGTTTTTCTGCCCCTTTGTTTCTGTCTTCTCCCTCTGGTCCTCCCATTATGCATATATTTGTTCTACTAATATCCCCAAAGTTTCCAAGAATCTATTCATTTTTCCTCATTGTTTTTTCTCCAGATTGATTGACCCCTTTTGATATATCTTCAAGTTCACTGGTATTTTCAAGCTCAAGTATACCATTGAACCTCACTAATGAATATTTCATTTCAATTTTTATACTTTTTAATTCCTTCTTCATGTTTTTAAATATAGTTTCCTTATTCATGTTTTCTATTAGATGAAACATTGTAGTCATACTTTTCTTTCTTTGAACAGATTGATGATACTTTGAAAACTTTGTCTCTAATACCTATTAACTGTTTTTCCAGATATGAGCTATATTTTCCTATTTCTTTACATGTCTATTGGTTGAAACCCAAACATATTAATTACACATTATAGCAACTCTGCACTTTTTATTTGTTGAGGGTTTTGTTGTTTTTGCTGTTGTTTTGGTAATTTGACTAAAACTGAAATCTTTTTGCCTCAGCACCTAATAACTTATAACGGTTATTGTTGTTCTTTTGTATATCTTCCTAAGGGTTTCCTGTGTACCAATTGCATAGCTTAGTAGTCATCTAATAATTTGAAGGAGCCATTGTGTTCAAGTTAGTAAGGCTTCTACTCTGCCTGGTGATCTCTGGGTGAGTTGGTAAGTGCATTTAGAGTCACAGCTAATACTCAAATCTTGCTTCATCTTTACTATTTACTATACTCTTCTTTCCTGCATACTTCCCCATCAGCCATGGATATATGAAGAATTTATCTCAAATTTTCTATGACTCTCATTTCCAGGATCTCCTAGTTAAATTGTCTTGTCTGCCACTTGCCCCAACTGAGACTGCAACTTCAGAATAGAAAAGCTGCAAGTTTTCTTTTCATTTACTACTTTTCACTGGCAAAACATGGGTTCTTTTCCCTTCTTCAACTCCATATCAGATACGCCCTACCTCTGGCATAAAAGCTGAGTATTTTTATATTCCTCTCCATTCCAATAAAATTGTAGGTTTGGTTTTTATTTTCCCATCTGAGCTTTGGGAAGGGATAATTGCAAAGAGGAATGGGAACAATCTCAGGCAGGAAAGCCTCTGACTCCCAATGATCCTAGTCCTTTTTTCATGAATAAACACTTCTCAATTTAATAATTAAATTTGGTCAGTTTTCAGGGTCCTGAAATGGTTGTTTTCGATAATTTGGTGCCATTTTTATGTGGGTTGTTTTTTATTTTTAGATATGGAAATAAAGTGCCAACCTATTCATACCACTACTATTGAAAGTCCCCTCCCACTTTATTTTTATATATCACCTGATTAGCTGTTTTCATTAGTAATATGTTATAAAATCAGCACTTGTTTAAACTAACCAATATGTTTGTAAATTTCTTTGTACAACATTCTTTCCATTTTGTTCTGTGTCTTATTTTGAAAACATAACTTTCAGTAGGTTTTCCCCTCAGTAAAAATGAGATATGTCCTTAGATGTAATTGCTTAACAATATTTTCAATTTGTCCAGTTTCACTGGCTGTAGAATCGATCATTACATATTTATTTATCTTGATACTTTGAAGACTGTTATATTCCAGCCTCTTGTTTTTGGAGTTGAGGATCTGCGATTATGTTTATTTCTTTTCAGATAATCTTCTTTCTCTGGATTCTTAAGATCTTTTATTTGTGTTTCATAGTCAGTACTTTTAACATGGTATTTAAGTATCTAATTATTTTTTTAAGTGAAACATTTGAATTTATTTAATTCCTTTATATATTTCTTTATTATCATTCCATTTCCATTTAAGTTATAAGAAAGTTCTTATTGCAATGATTAAAGTCTGATTATGAAAAGTATCTAATTATTTTTAATTAATCTAAGAACTCATTTTGCTTCCTGTGTCCAAATTGTTACCAAATTGATTATGGTTTTAGTCAATCCTGTAAAGCATGTTGTCTTTCCTTCCCTCCTTCGATGCTATTACTATAATTACTGTTAGATTTATTTTAGGCCTTTTCCATAATCTAAGTCTCTACATTTTTTATCTCAATTTTATTTTTATGTTATATTCTGGGTAATTTCCTCACATCTATTTGTTATGTTTCCCTCTTTAGCTGTTTGTAGCCTGCTATTTAAGGCACTTAAGTGATTTTCAATTTCAGTATTATTCTAGCTTCTTTCTAAATGTTCCATTTGATTTTTAAAAATATTACCAAATTTTTCTCATACCTCCAATTTTTTAAAGTTTTGTTTATTCTCTTTAAAAATATGTACAATGTCTATCTGGTAGTCCTAAAAGCTGATGTTTTCATATATCTAATCACTTTCTTTGTTGTCTCTATTAACCTTTTCTCATGAAATACCTCTTACATATATTAACTGGGGCTTTACTTATATAGTCTGGAATCAGAAGTGTCCATTAGAGATGTCTTCAGTTAAGTAGCTACCACGTGCCATATGAATGGTTCCATGAGTTGGGGGACACTTTTATGCTGGATTTAGGACTTTGGGGGTTCCTTATCCATGAAAATCTTATAAATTTGAGCCCTACACATAAGTTATATAAGGCCTATTTTATATGTGAATTTTCAAAGAAGATTTTGCCACTAGAAACCAGCTAAAACAAACTGTCTTGTCTTCTCAGTTTGCCAAAAGAACAATATTTTCTGGTTCATTTTTCAGTAAGGGGTTAGCCCTTTACATGTTCCCATCTTTTCCTAGGAGGAGGACAACAGTCTTAGTTTTAGCTTCCTGCTTTGAGCTAGTCAAAATATTCTTTTACATTGACATTTCTCTATAACCAAAAAGAGGTCACAGCTAAAAAAAAAATGCACTCATGCTGTTTTAAGAACCTGAAAATCACCAAAAATTATGATTTATAGTAAATAAAGGTTGCCATTTAACGGCCAGATGGAAATTTACAGCATAACTATCTTTCCTTTATGGAAACCTCTAGACTTATCCTTTGTATCTATTTGCCAGAAACAAGATGTGTACTACCTTATTCTTACTCACCCTGTCCACCAATACATCCTAAACAGAAGGTACTTTATATTTATTTTTCACAAAATCCAGGTTCTTTTTTGTTTTTTTTTTTGGCACTGGGGATTGAACTCAGGGGCACTCAACCACTGAGCCACATCCCCAGCCCTATTTTGTGTTTTATATAGAGACAGAGTCTCACTGAGTTGCTTAACCATTGCTGAGGCTGGCTTTGAACTCACGATTCTCCTGTCTCAGCCTCCCTAAATGCTGGGATTACAGGCGTGCACCACCACGCCCGGCTCCAGGTTCATTTTTTCCAGCCCTTACTCTCCCTAATACACTTAGATCAAATATTAACTGAGTTATCCTTTTAGGACAAAGATTTAGTCTGCTCACATTAAAAAAAAAAAAAAATGGCATCCTGCCACTGTGATCTTCAGTAAAGTTGAGAATTAATGTCACATCCAATCATCATCTTTATTAATTTTTTTAGTTGTTCATAGGCTTTTATTTTTATTTATTTATATGTGGTGCTAAGGATCAAACCCAGTGCCTCACACATGCTAGGCAAGCACTCTGCCACTGAGCCCCAACCCCAGCCCCAATCATCATCTTATTCCTGATGGAAGAGCTATTTTGAAGCACAAAATTTAGAATATCTCATATTGCCATGATATTTTTTAAATGTTAGATATTATATGTTTAGCACTTCAAAGAATTTACATGGAATTTTTTCTTTTTTTATTTACTTTTATTGAATTTTTAAATATTTTTAGTTGTAGATGGGCACAATCTAAAATAAACAATCTTTTATTTGTTTATGTATTTATTTATTTATTTTTATGTGGTGCTGAGGATCCAACCCAGTGCCTCACATATGTGAGGCAGGTGCTCTACCACTGAGCTATAACCCCAGCCCCTTATTGAATTTATTTTTAACTGATACATGAAACAGAATTTATACATATTAATGGGGTACCATGTGATGTTTCAATATGTAAATATATTACATGATGTTTATGTTCCATAAATTAACAGGGTCTTAGGAATATATTTTAATCAGATATCTCTTCAATAATACTAGTAAGCAATATTATTTTACACTACAAATTATTATATAAGACTGGTTATTATTTAATTCATTTTTTGTTTGTGTACAGCTATGTCTATAAAGATATGTAGATGTATTTTTCTTTTTGTATTTTAGGAGTTGTACTCTTTATGCTGTGGTGTTTAACCTGGACATTCTCAGGCTCTGAAGCTCTCCCTGGTAGAAATTTATTTGGACTAACAGTTATTTTTTGTAGTGCCTTTGTTGGGGGAAAAATTGTGGAAATCATTAGAATACCTTCAGTGCCTCCACTTCCACCACTTCTTGGTAAGTATATAATTAGCTCTCTCTCTTCTTTGTTGTTGATTGTGAATTTTGAACATTTTCTAGTTGGACTATATATGATTCAGAAGTATTTCAATTTAATACAATCTGTATAGCTTCTTTGTGTATGCATTTGCTATATATGTGTATGTATGTGTATATATGGCTATTTATATGTATGTAATTTCTTATATACACACACAATTTTTTCCAAAAATTTATTTTTAAAATAATTTGAATGTCTTCACTATATGATTCTTGTTGCTCTGTCACTTCATAAGATATTTTTACTAAATTTTGAATGTATTATAGAAAAAGAAAAATTTAGAAAAGACTGAGTTTTTGTGTAGATAATGTAACTTGAATACAAGATTCAAGTATTATAGGGATTAGGTCTATGATTTTTGAGTAAGCTTTGGTCATCTGCACTATATATATTTCTGGATTAATCATCTGCCTCACCTACATTATGTACTGTTTCTTTATCACTAATGTTCTGTAACTCTCCAGATGAACAGAGTAAAATTAGTGGAAGAATTTTTATCAGAAATTTCTCATATCGCCGGGTGCAGTGGCACATACCTATAATCCCAGCAGCTCAGGAGGCTGACACAGGAGAATCATGAGTTCAAAGCCAGCCTCAGCAAAAGCAAGGTGCTAAGCAACTCAGTGAGACCCTATCTCTAAATAAAATACAAAAACTAGGGCTGGGGATGTGGCTTGGTGGTCTAGTGCCTCTGGGTTCAATCCCCGGTGTAAACCTCACCCCCCAAAAAAAAGCAAGGAAGAAGAAAAAAAAAAGAAATATCTCATATCTTCTAAGTAATCAATACATCTGAATATCCAATATACTGTCAGCAGAGATTATCTCTACATTTTATATCTAATGACTTTTCTATATTCCTAATACCCTTAGAGAACCTTCTAAGTATTCATTGAATCTTTTCCCTCCTTTCCAAAATTTGTTTTCCCTGTAGTTTAGGCTGTTTCTGTCTTGCATGGACGATAGCAGAGTCCTTTAATAGGCCTTCATCTCCAATTTTATCCCTGTCTAAATCATTAAAACCATAATGTATAAAACACAAGGTACATTATATCACTTCCTGCCTAAAATCTTCCCATGGTGCCTTACTCTGGCCAAAGGGAAACTTTCCATGATCTGGCCCCTCCAGCTCCTTCTTCCATTCCCATCCTTGTCCTTTATGATCCAGCAACAATGAATTACTTATATCACATTTAGACGTGTTGTTTCTTATCTTCATTGCTTTATTCATGCAGTTTCCTCTTTTTGTATATAACCTGCTCTTTATCCAAAGTAAAGAGAGACATTGTGTGTTTCAAGAGGGTAGTGTCTGTTTTTCTCTCACATAATGGAACTAAACCAGATATGCTTTATGTTCTTCCTTTCTTTTTTAGGGATGTTACTGGCTGGTTTTGTGATCAGGAATATTTCATTTATTGGCAAACATATCCGAGTACATAGCACATGGTCTGCAACTTTAAGAAACACTGCCCTTACCATTATCCTAATACGAGCTGGGCTTGGACTTGATCCACAGGTAGATTTTCAAATGTATCTTGAATTATTTAAAATATTAGAGACTGGTAGGAAAGGAAAAGAGGCAGAATTTTTGTAATAGCTGTTCCAAATGGAGCAAACTAAAATAAAGCAAACTTAAGATAAAGAACAAAGAATTTGCAGAAGTACTGGCACCTTAATTTCTATTTCTAGTCATCATTATTACTTGTATGAAGAGAAATCACTACAGTGTAAGATCTCTATTGGGAAGCATCTATCATTAGGTCTCTATTGGGAAGCATCTATAATTATTTACACAGAGAAATGTCCCTAATGCAGCACTTGTATTACTTGGGAAGCTCTTCTATGGAGAACTACTTACTTTTCAGTTAACAAAGGAAAGGTCACCCTATAAAATGCTTTTCTTTTCTTTATGGAGATTAAGAATTTCAATAATATATTTGTGTCATGACTTTTTCTCCACAGAAGTATGTTCCTGTGTTGTTATAAAAACACATTTTAAATTTATTTCTTAAAATATTATAATATGGGGATCATAAATCTTTTTGGCTTTAAGAGGATGACTATACATGCATAAAATAGCAACTCAAATGTGGCAAATGTATATGTTTAATAGAAATATTATCCCATGAGCATAAATAATTATAGACAGTGATAATCTTATTCTCCAATAGAAAATTTGGACCATTGAGAAAATTGAAAAGTCTTTCCTTTTAAAATTAATTATAAACAAGTTATTTTTTGGAATTTTGGTGTTTTCTATTTGTAACTATTAATTTAATCAGACAGTTTGTTGCTAAATGGTGATTAATGGGAAAACACCCATAGGATATTATCATTCTGTCAAATATTAGGAAAATTAAGGATTTAAATAAATCCTTTAAAATAACTATAACAATATTTTATAAAGTAGGAAATTATTATCCAATGTATAATGATATACAAAACAAGCTATATTAGAGTTTCAAGCCCAGTAGGATGATCTGGCCAAATAAGACTTAGTATAGTAAAAGTTTATTACTCAAAAGACTCTCTAATTCAATGTTTTCTTAAATACTTTCCTTGTTGACCTTTATAAGTTTACTTAAATATTACTCTATATTTCAGGCCTTACAACATTTGAGAACAGTTTGTTTAAGATTGTCTTTTGGTCCATGCATCACAGAGGCATGTGCAGCTGCTGTTTTTTCCCACGTCATTATGCAGTTTCCTTGGCAATGGGGATTTCTATTAGGGTAATTTTTTATTTTTTTTTTTCTTTTTTTACCTATGAAAATACACAGTTAAGGATGCTTGGTTTAAAACTATTGAAATATTCAAACTATTATATAGACAAGCTCTTCAGTAAAATTTGTTCCACTGTAGTAGAAAACTTTGGAAATCAGTTGATCAAAAACAGAGCCACGTCCCAAATCTACCATGCCTTTGACAGACATTCATGGTTCTTAAATATGTACTTCCATGATAACCCACTTCATCAATTTATTCCTTCTCTTCTGTATTGTAATGCATCTGTATATTTTATCCTATCAAATGGCCTCTTTCTCCTATACATATATATGTGTGTGTGTATGAGAGATATTTTGTATAGTTCTATATTTGTAATTTTTAAAAACTCCCCTTTTTTTTTTTTTTTTTTTGGTACTGGGGATTGAACTCATGGGCACTCAACCAATGAGCCACATTCCCAGCCCTATTTTGTGTTTTATGTAGAGACAGGGTCTCACTGAGTTGCTTAGCACTGGCGTCATTGCTGAGGCTGGCTTTGAACTCGCGATTCTCCTGTCTCAGCCTCCCAAAGTGCTGGGATTACAGGCTTGAGCCACCGCGCCCGGCTAAAACTCCCCTTTTTAAAAACACACAAATAAAACTCCCTAAATTCAATGCCCAACTGCCTTTTTCACCATTCATTTACCAAATGTCCAAATTCCTTAAAATAAGTCTGTAAGTACTTTCTTATTGCCAAATCCAATGGATTTTAAAAATTAACTTGTATTGTTAAATGCCCAAATACATTTATTTTTTTGTTTGTTTTTTGCAGTGCTGGGCACCAAACCCAGGGCCTCATGCATGTGAGGCAAGCACTCTACCACTGAGCTACACCCTTCAACCCTACATTTACCTTTTGAAAAATTAGAACTTTACAGATAAAAGTGAAGTACCCTTTGCTATGCTGTAAATATGTGAAATTTTAGTGCATCCATATCCTCCAGTGGTAGTGTTTATTTAATTTTAGCATTTTTAAGAGAATATAGAGTGATATCCTATTGCAGATTTATTTTATATTTCCCTAACTTCTGTCATTGTCTATCTTTTTATGTGCTAGAATATTTGTATGTCTTCTTTGATGAAATGTCAGTTCAAATCTTTTGCCAGTTTATGATATTAAGTTCTTCATCTTCATATTGAGTTTTAAATTGCTTTTATATAAAGTCTTTTGTCTACTATATGTATGGTCTAATTTTTTTTTCTTCAAATGTGTGGCTTACCTTATTTATTTATTTATTGGCTAAAATAACAAATTTATTTCTTACAGTTCTGGAAGTTAGAAGGCAAAATTTCTTCCTATCTTACAGTTCACCTTTTACTTCTATCCATTAAATATTGAAATAACTTAAAGTCTAGTATCAGACCCTCTTTTGTTTTCTTATTCTGACCCTGATTCTTCTCTTATGTTGTAGTGATTTCAAATCTATCTTCAAGCCATTTATTTTCAAATCCATAACTCAAGTCCTCTATGTTCCTTTAACCATAGGAGACATATACCAAGATCTTTAATTGGGAGCATCACATCAAAGTAGAGGATCATATCTCATGAAGTAGATGTCTAATCCTCAAAACCCAAAACTATTCATCTGAAATTTTGTTACTGTTTCAAATTACATCTCATTTTGTGACAACAGTTATCATTTTTGAGTCTTTACCATGTGCTAGGCACTGTTCTGTGAGCTTAATACATATTAATTCATCTTTGTAATGCTCATGATGCTTTTATTTCCCACATTATTGTAATTTACAGACTAGAAAACTTAGAAAATGGTTAAATAAATCCCTTAACTTTGTAAGTAACTGAAATTACCTTGTAGTATGACTCCAGGGTTTACATTCCCAACCACATGCTAAGACTATGAATATGTATGTAGCACTTATGATAAAGATGGCATTTCAAGTCAAGATAAAGAAGTTTTAGTCAAAAAGTATATTAGGAAAATTGAAATATTACCTGAGAAAAATAGGGTGTTGTTAGTTTTTTTCTTTATAGCACATGTCTAATGACTTGAATATAAAATGCACATTTTTAAAAAGTATACAACAAAAATTTCTTTCTTAGCAGGTAGTACTAGGGATTGAACTCAAGGGCACTCAACCACTGAGCCACATCCCCAGCCTTATTTTGGATTTTATTTAGAGACAGGGTCTCACTGAGTTGCTTAGTGCCTGGCTTTTGCTGATGCTGGTTTTGAACGCAAGATCCTCCTGAATCAGCCTCCCAAGCAGCTGGGATTATAGGCATGCACTTCTGTGCCCAGCAGGAAAAAATAAATTTATTTTAAAAATACTTTTGTTGATAGGCATTTTCTTTTTCCCAAAATGTTTATTGTAAATTGACAGATAAAATTATATGTATTTATCCTGTATAATGTAATATTTTGGAGTATATGTGCATTATGGAATGATTAAATCTAATGAAAATATGCATTATCTCACACAGTTATCAGTTCTATGGGGAGATGTAATATACACTTAAGGATTACTCATAAGTATAATACATCATAACTATTGTTACTATGCTATACAGTAGATCTATTGAATGTATTCCTCCTACCAAATTATAATTTTTTATTCCTTGACCAACATTTCCCTAATATCCCTTCAATTTTTAATAGTGTTTCAAGAGAATATTTAAATTTGGATTTATATTTTATTAGTTTTTCTTTTATGGTTCATGCTATTATTGGAGATTTTTGCCAACCTCAACAAGAGTTATGTTAACTTTTTATACTTTCTTCTAAAAGTTTCATAATATGAGCTTTTAAACTTAGGTGCATGACCCATTTCCAGTCAACTCTTACTGGATGCCATGAGGTAAGAGCCAAGGTCCACTTTTTTTTTTATAAGGCTGTGGAGTTGTCCCTGTGCCACTTATTGAGGAGACTTCCTCTTTATATTATCTTAGCACTTGTGGTGAAAAATAAATTGACCATATGTAGATGGACTTATTTCTGGATCATGTGTTCTATCTTACTGATCTAAATGTCTATACTTATTCCAGTATCACATTTCTTGATTACTATATCTTTACAGTAAATTTTTATATTAGACAATTTAAGCCCTCTAAATTTGTTATTCTTCAAGATTGGATTGTTTATTCTCAGTTCTTGGCATTTTCATACACATTTTAGATAAGGTTCTGTTTTACAAATGAAAAAAAGCTTGGATTTTTACTGTGATGAGGTTAAATCTATAGATCAATTTGAAAATAGCTGATTTACACAATATTGGGTTTTATAATGTGAAAACCTATTGATTTATTTGAGCATTGAATTTCTCTTATAATTTTATGATTTCATCATACAGGTCTTATACATATTTTATTAAATTTATTTTTAAGTATTCTATTTTTTTTTTTTTTTTGGTACTGGGGATTGAACTCAAGGGCACTCGACCACTGAGCCACATCCCCAGCCCTATTTTGTGTTTTATGTAGAGACAGGGTCTCACTGAGTTGCTTAGCACCTCACCGTTGCTGAGGCTGGCTTTGAACTCGTGATTCTCCTGTCTCAGCCTCCCAAAGTGCTGGGATTACAGGCTTGAGCCACCGCGCCCGGCTAGTATTCTATGTTTTTGATACTCTTGTACAATGTATTGTTTTCTAGTTTACTTTCCAGTTATTCATTGCTATTCTGTGGAAATGTAATTTATGTTTATATATTAAAGTGTGAGTCTTGTTACTATATATAATTGGAAAGTCTGGCAAGCTCTTGTCTTTTAATTAGAGCATTTAGACTTTTTATAATTAATATAATTGTCAATGTTATTTGGTTTAGATCTGCCAACTTACTGTTTTCTATTTTCCCCATCTCTTCTTTGATCTTTTTTACTCTTTTTCCACAACTTTTTCAATGAACTGAAAATCATTTTTTGTGCTTTCTCCACTCCTGCTGGTGGAAACTCATAAGATTTTCTATCCTTTTCTGGTACTGTAAATTTCTGGAACTTTCTTTTTGTAATACACTCTCTCAAGTACTTTGCCTTAAAATTTTGTAAAATTTTAGATTTTTTGCTTCTCCAAACTCTGTTCTTTGTCTCCGCAATTCAGCAAGAGAACTAAGCTCTGGTTTCCTTCTACCACAGCCTTAAAATTGCTCAGAAGCAGAAAGTCTGAGCAATAGAAGAGTTGATTTCTTTTGTTTCCTTGTTCACATTTCTAACAGTCCTGTGCTATTGCCCAGTGTCTGAAAATAGTTGTTTCCTGTATCTTCTCTGCTTTTTTAGATGCTTTCAGCACTAGCGTGATTACAGAACTATGTTCCCTCATGGAAATAAGCAGGTATTCTACCCCTCTGATTTTTAAAATTTGCTCTTCTATATGACTGCCTTGGTAAATACCCAGGTAGTAGTCAGATTAGTTCTTATATGAACATCCCACCTTCATATAATTAAACTGCTGTCTTTTCTTTACTAATATTTATACTGCTGTCTCTATTTTATTATGTTAGCTTGAACTTCCAGTTCAATATTTAATATTAGTTCTGGAGGAAAAAAAAGATCTTTATCTTTTTAAAAGATACTAATGAGAATACTTATAATACTTTGTCATCCATGTGTTTACTGTAGGATGGTGATAGATGCTGTTTATTAGGTTAATATTTCATGTGTTTGCTTGCCAAGAGATTCTATTTTAATTTTTAATTTTGGTACAATTTCATCCTTTCAGTTTGATAACGTAATAATTACATTGACAAATTTTCCTAGTGTAGAACTAGTCTTGCTTTCACTTGTATGGTCAGTTTTTTAAATTATTTTATTAAATTAATAGGTTCAATTTGTTCATATTTATAAAGTTACCTCTAAGATCATATATGAGATTGTTTTTTCCTCATGCCATTTCTGTTTATTCCATTTTTAATACATTATTGTTATGCTATCACTGCTTCAAACTCCTTTGTGTTTATACCATCCATCATTTTGATACTAATAATAAATTTTTAATTTTTGCTTTCTTTCTTTTTAAAGATTAACAGACTTTATCAAGATATTTGAATACCCTTAATTTGTATCTCCCTTAAAGCAGCCTCAGAATTTTTTTATCCTCTTATTTGAGTAATTTCAACAAAATTATTATTATCAATGTGGATCTTTGTGTGATAATTTTTTGAAACCTTGGGTGCTTGCAAATAATTAAAATTGGATAATAAATTATAATTAACCATAAACAAATAATTATTCATTATTTACATAAAATAACAAACTTTCATATTTGAATGGCTATTTGACTGATTTAAAAATTCTATGTTGCTGTAAATGGTGGCACATGTCTGTAATCCCAGTGGCTCAGGAGGATGAGGCAGGAGGATCACAAGTTCAAAGCCAGCCTTAGCAGCTTAGGGAGACCCTATGCAACCTATCAAGACCCTGTTTCAAAATAAAACACAAAAGGGACTGGGGATGTGGCTCAGTGGTTAAGCAGCCCTGAGTTCAAACCCTGGTGCCAAAATAAAATAAAATTTTATGTTAAAAGTAATTTTCTTCTACATTTTAAAATTATTTCTATTTTATTTCTTGTATCTAGCCTTTCTGTTGAAAAATCTGATATCATTCTAGTTCCTATTTTTTTAGATATTATTTATCTCTGAGAGCTTCTATAATTGCTCCATATTTGATATTCTTAAATATTACAGTAAGTTATTTAGATATGGGTTATTCCTTGCATCTCCTGTTTGGTCCTTTCAGTCTAACATCTTTTCCTTTAAGGGAAATTTACTTCCTACTATTTGCTCAAAAAAATACCCTCTTCTCTAATATCATATAGTTATCAGTCCAGAGCTATTATCATCTATATCATCTATATTGGTACATTGACTTCTTGTATCCCTTATCTTTTACATTTTTAAATTTTTGATCCTTTCCTGCTTTTGGGGGGTTGGGAAAGTTGCCTTTCCTCAGTCTCATCTTTCAACCCACTACTCCATTCCTGTATTCATTCTTCAGTTTACTTCAATATTATGGTCTTTATTTCAATGACATTTCTACACCAAATATTTAACTTGTTACTTTTTTATGTTTTCTTATTCCTTATTTTATTTATTTTTTATAAGATTTTTTTAAACCTTTATTTATTTATGTATTTTGTATGTGGTGCTGAGGATCAAACCCAGTGCCTCACACATGCGAGGCAAGCGCTCTACCACTGAGCCACAATCTCAGCCCAATTTCTTATTTTAGTATTATCATTAATTTTGATATGTTTATTATGCTTATTTTAAATTCTTATTCTATCTCTTTTAATACTTTAACATGCTATAAAATCTGTCCAGTTTGCTGTATATATTTCAAAACCAAGTTATTATGCCACAAATATCCATGATTTTTAGATCTTCCTGGTAAACTTCTAAAAATCAATATTAAATATCCTTTTCTCTCATTTTAATGCTTATGTATTTGGAATTCTACTTTGCCAAATATTAACATTTATCTGCCTATTTTGTTTCGGGAACTCTATTTGGAATGAATTTCTCTGTTCTTGAATTGTTAAACATTTTTATTGCAGTATAACTTAATGTTCAGATAAGTATAATGTACATAAATGTGTAGTACAGTTCATTAAATGATTAAAAGGTAATCACTTAAATAACCACCACCTAGATAAAACACTAGAATGTTGCTAGAACCCCTTATCACATGCCTCACAATCATCTCTCTCCTCCACACAATCACTTCACTAACTTCTAATAGTACAGTTTAGTTTGTTTCTAATTTTGTTTTATATAAATGAAATCATGCAGTGTTTATTCTTTTGTGTCTAGTTTTTTTCACTCAACATTATGTTTGAGATTGACCCATGTTATTGTGTAGTTCATTTATTTTCTTTGTTGTGTAATATATCATTGTATGAATATACTAAAGTTTACTTACTTATTCTATTGTCTACAGGAATTTTTTGTTACTGTTTGGAGCCTGTTATTGTTGATACATTATGTGTATAATATACATATGAATATTCTAGCATATAGATCTTGGTACATATGTACACAGTTTTATATAGACATAGAAAGGGAATGTTGATTCATATGGAAAATACATATTTCAATATATAGCTTCTACCATATAATTTTGTGATATTTCTAATTTATACTCTCATCAGTAGTAGATAAGAATTTCTGTTATTCAACATTCCCATCAACTTTGGAATCGTTAGTCTCTTAAAATTTTTGAGCATTCTAGTGGATGTGTTATCTCATTGGGATTTTTATTTGCATTTTTCTGATTTCTAATGAGGTTGAAAAACATTGGTTTCAATTTCTTTCCTATATTTTTGATAGAGTCTTGATCATTTTTTCCATTTATTTGTAGAAGTAATTAACATATTCTGGGTATTTTTTATGAAAAATGTTATAAATATCTTCCATTCTGCAACTTCCCTTTCACTCTCACTTAATGATATAATTTTTTAATTTTAATATAGTATAACTCATCAGTTTTTCTCATTACAATTTGTGTCATATTTACAAAATCATTCCTTATCTCCAAACTCATAAAATATTCTTCTATATCATTTTTTAGAGCTGAGCATATTGGCACAAGTCTATAATCCCAGTTACTTGGGAGGCTGAGGCAGGAAGATCACAAGTTTGAGGCCAGCCTCAGCAACTGAACAAAACTCTGTCACAGAATAAATTTATAAAGGGTTGGGAATGTAGCTCACTGGTAGAGCATTTGTCTGGCATGTATGAGGCCCTGGGTTCAACCCCCAGTACTGAGGAGGGAAATTTCTGGAAATTTTACTGTTTTACTTTTCACGTTTAAATCTATAATCTATTTTAAATTGACTTCTGTGTTTGGTGTTAGGTAAGGCCAAGTCCCCCCTACCAATTAATATCCAGTTGGCCTAACACCATTGACTAAAATATTGTTCTTCCCACTCCCACTGTTCTTAGTATCACCTTTGTCGTAAATCAACTTTCCACATATGTATGGGTCTATTTTTAGACTTTTCTTACCCAATAGTCTATTTATCTATCCTCTGCCTTAATTATGGTAACTTTATAAGTCTTGATGTTTTATACAATAAAACTATCACTTTCATGATCTTCAAAAGTATCTTCACAGCTGGTATGGTGGCACATGCCTGTAATCCCAGTGGCTTGGAAGGCTGAGGCAGGAGGATCACATGTTCACAGCCAGCCCTAAGCAACTTAGCGAGACCCTGTCTGAAAATAAAAAATAAAAATGGTGGATGATGTGGCTCAATGTTTAAGCACCCTAGGGTTCAATCCCCATTATAAAAAACATATATCTACAGTATTCATAGCCCTTTAAATTTCTATATAAGTTAGGATTGATTTGTCTATTTCCACCAAAAAATTAGTATTTTGACTGAAATTATGTTGAGTCCATAGGTCAATTGGGGGATGAATAACACATTTATAATGCTGAATCATTCAATTTGTGGTCTACCTATCTCTCCATTTCTTCAACTTTTCTCTAATTTTCCTTAAGGTTCTTTTTTCCTATGTGTCTTGCAAATATTACACTTATTCCTATGTATTTGATAGTTTTGGTGCTATTATAAATGGTAATTTAAGGGCTAGGATTGTGGCTCAGTGGTAGAGCACTTGCCTCACACGTGTGAGGCACTGGGTTCCATCCTTAGCACCACATAAAGATAAAATAAAGATACTGTGTTCATCTTTTTAAAAAATCTTAAAAAATAGTCATTTAATTTTTTGTTATCTAATTTGTTGCAAGTATTTAGAAATATGATTTATTTCTTTTTTATGTTGCTTTTGTTTTCAAAAGCCTTGCTATACTAACTTATTAATAAATGTATAAAGTTCTCCTTTATTCTTATGTTTTGCTTCTATAAGATGATCATACAGATTTTCTGTTTGATTCATTATAGTGAATTACATTGATTGATTTTCTAAAGTCAAACATTCATTCATAAAACAAACCAAATTTTGCAATCATCATACTTTTCAACATTCCTGTACCATTTTATGTGTATAGGTATATATGTGTGTATGTGTACGATTTTAGATACATGTATATAGGTACTACCTAAAACTCACTCTCTCTCTCTCTCCTCTCTCTCTTTCTCTCTCTCTCTTATATGTACAATAACAACTCAGAGCTAATTTTTTAAAAAAATTCAGTCAGATTGTCTTAGAACCTGTCTCTTGAATTCACTGTAGGTCAATTTCATTTCATTTTTTTCAATATACTTTCTTATACATTCTTTTTTTACTTTTCTTACTTTTTCTTGCATTAATAGCATTTTCTTTGTTCAACTTTGGTTTATTTCATTAATATTGAAAACTAGAAACTCATTTTCTCAGCCATTACATATAATTTTGGAAAACACATATAAGTTTAAAACATGTTTTCACTTTTTTCTACTATCTCATATGTTCTCCCACCAGTTGATATAATCTAGAATTTTAGTCTAAAGGTTTCTTTACAGCTAAAATTTTTATAGATTTAGCAGTAAGTTTTGATGCTCATCTTTGTTTTATATAATCATCACCATCATCATCATGAGCTGAGTATGTGTCTCACTGGTAGAGCACTTGCCTAGCATGTGCAAGTGTCCTGGGTTCAATTCTCAGCACCTCAAAAATAATCATAATAACAATAATAATTATAATAATCATCATCATTGCAAATGTTTATATCACTTGCCATATGTCAAACATTTGAAATACTTGCTCATTATTAATATACTTAATCCTCACAAAAACATAGATACTATTATTATTCCTATTTTGCATGTAAATAGAACCAAAGAGATATAATATGATTCTCCTGTGGTCTGATAACTAATAAGGTAGAAATGAGATTTGAAGCCATAACTGTGACTCAGCTTAAACCCTCCAAGTCTGAACTATGCTACCTATATCCTTTTCTTTTAGATATTTTTTGTACTAAATTTTCTTCCCAATGAATTGATCTTCTAGTTGTTTTAAAACTGATCAGTAGGTGGTAAACTTTGTCTTTTGAATGTCTGAAAATAGCTTTTATGTAGCTGAATGTTGATTGTAGTTCAAAAGTATTTTCTCTCAATACTTTGAATATATAACTGCTATCTCTTTGCATTAATTTTGCCCATCAGAAATTTTTTATCAAACTAATTTTTAATTCCTTTTTTTAGGTAATCTCTCTCTTTCCCTTCGGAAGTTTGGTTTTCTGAATTTTTTTTAACAATTTGTTTCTGGCTGCACTATATATGGTCCTTGGACAGCAGCACTAGTTATCACCTAAAAGCCTATAGGAAATATAGAACCTTGGACCCCACCCTAGATCTTTTGAATCAAAATCTTCATTTTAACCAGATTCTTATATAATTCATTTGCACTCTAAAACTTAAACATTGTTTTCACATTCAAGTTTGAAAGTAATAATCTCAGATAGGTCTTCTTCCTTACTTAAATATTTCAAAACACATAGAAGAGCAGAAATAATAATATAATGAACATCCAAATACCCTTAACTTAGGCTTAACAGCTCATGAAGAAAATAAATTACAAACATGATATTTCATCCCTGTATTCTTTAGTATCCATCTCTAAAAGGTAAGGGCATTTTTCTAACTAAATTAACAATAATTCCTTAACATCCTTAGGTAGGTCTTTGTATGATTTGTTCTACATAATATTTGGAGGTATCTTTTAATCAGAGAATTGTTATAGATATTTTTTACAGCTCTTGGTTATATCTTTTAAATCAATTATATATCTATATATCTAAATCTATATATCTTTTAAATCTACTATATATTTTGTCTCTCCAGCCTTTTCTTATTATTATGTCCTTTTTAACTCCCCTATGCCTACTAAGATATATATGTATATACACATGTACATACATTTCATTTGTTTATTGTTTTGTAGTTCATACTAGAAAATTCTCTACTCCATCCTGCAGCTTATTAACTCACTCTTCAGCTGTGTCCATATCACTTACTTTTTATTTTGACAATTGATTGTTTCCAATAATTATGATTAAAATTTTATGAAAAAGCACAATTCACAATAGCTAAGCTATAGAACCAACCTAGATGCCCATTAATAGATGAATGGATAAAAAAGTTATGGTATATATACACAATGGAGTATCACTCAACCATAAAGAAGAATGACTTTATGATGTTCTTCAGTAAATGGGTGGTTCTGGAGACTCTCATGCTAAGTGAAATAAGCCAACCCCCACAAAAAACAAAAATTGAATGTTCTCTCTGATAATGTGGATGCTAACCCACAACAAGGCAGGGAGGAGAAGAACGGAAGTTCAGTGGATTAGAAGCTCAGTGGAAAACAAAGGGGAGTGAAGGGAAGAGGGGGAATAGGAGTATGAAAGACAATGGAATGAATCTGACAGAACTTTCCTATGTACATATATGAATACAACACAATGAATCCCAACACCGTGTACATCCACAAGACTGGGATGCTAATTAGAATATGATATACTTAATGCTTATATGAATACATCAAATAGATTCTATTGTCATGTATAACTAAAAAGAATAAAGATTTTTTTGAGTGTAAGAAAATTTTATGAATAGATTCAGTATACTTTCATTCTGAGGATAATTACATTTATTCTAAAGTCTTGTTTTGGTTTCTCTTTAAAGTATATCTCTTAAATAAGATATAAATTTTTCCATTTATTAAAATAATACCTCAATTGAGACTGTTGGCTTACTTCTTAATATTTGGAGATATTTTAATGGGTGCCTAAGGGTGTGTGTGTTTGAGACTTTCTATTAAAACTTGTGATTACTATCTGTGCTATTGCCATCTTGCAGACAATAGGCCAATCCTGCTACCAAGAACAATAACTAAATTTCCTGAAGCAAAGGGTGAGATTAAGACTCTTATGCAAGTTATATATTGAGGAAACTGAAGGAAATGAAGGAAGCCAGATAGGACTGGGGAAAATCGAATGGTCCCAAACTTTGCTACACATTAAAATCACCTGGGGAGCTTTTAAAAATTCCAGCACTTAGAGGAGTGATGTCAGCAGAATAGGAAGCCCCAGGCTCTCCTTCACCCACAGAGAGACCAACTTCACAACAATATATGGACCACATTGCTCTTGTGAGAACTCCAGAAGCTACTTGAGGGGTTACAGTGTCCCAAGCAAATGCAAAATTAAGAAGAGAATTGGAGAGGTTAGGAAATTCCGATGTGTTTAACCACCATAACCCATTCGCCTCCCTGCACAGCTTGGAACAATTAGGAGAAAACTCCCACCTCCCAGTTGCTCCCTGAAGAGGGAAAGAGAAAGGTGGAACATGCGACCTGTGTTTTGACTTTTCAGGGGATGTCCAAGAGATTGATTTCTATTTCACTGACTGAGAGCAATGATGGAAAAGGAAGTGAAACACTTTGAACACCTGGGGTCCACTCTAAACAAAGGTAAGTCCCACAGGTTACTAGAGCACCAGGGAGATTGCAGGTCCACAAAGGAACATGAGGGGAAGCTCCAGAGTAAGAAAAGGTGACTTCTTCAGCTGGGAGATAACACACGCAAGACCAGAGAACATGCTTCCCCAGATAGATTTGTGAGGCCCCCAGAAGTTATAGATGGACTGATTGGTCAAGTTCTTTATCTCCAAAAAGACTGTCCATAAAGACTGGGAGAGGTAGCTGTTTCCCAAAATGCCCAAATTTCAAAAGCGACAACAAGGCATACAGAGAAAAAGGGATTCACAGCTCAATCAAAGCAATGAATTTCCAGAAACCAACTGATCAAAATAATCATCATAAAGGTCCTCAATGAACTATAAGAGAATACACATAAACAACTAAATGAAATCAGAGAAGGGTACATGAACCAAATTAGAATATCAACAAAGAGATAGAAACCATTAAAAAAATAAATAAAGAGCCATACAGAAACTCTGGAGCTGAAAAAAAAATAGTAACTGAATTTAAAAATACACTAAATGGGATCCACAACCTACTGGATCAAGCAGAAGAACTGATGAACTTGAAGACATATCATTTGAAATTATCAAGTCTGAGGAGCAAAAAGAAAAATGAATGAAAAAGAAGAAGAGAAAATAGAGCCTAGGGGCTTATGGAATACCACTGAAACATTAGAAGCCTTCAATTTAAAAAAAGCATTGTGGTACTGGCATAAAGATAGTATTCCACATAGATCAATGGAACAGAATAGAGAGCCCAGAAACAAGCCCTCATAAATAAGGAAATGTGATCTTTGACAAGGGTGATAGGAATGGTGTGGAAGGTAGATTTGTTTGGCCATTCTTACCATGGTACTTCAAATAATCATTTGGTCTCCTTATAGATCTTCCTACTCCCAGCCTCTACCTACTCTGGGCTTGGAACACCTTTAAAAGTATACCATATCTTTGGTAGCAGTCTTTGTTTATATACACTTTGGCTTATGGTTTCATTTTTAAATCCTAAACTGTCTCTTACCTTGCTGGAGTATACATAGTTTCATATCCATTTAGGAGTTTCCTTTTGTTTTCTAGTTAGGTTATGGATTTTCATATTACTCTTATATCTTCACATGAAGGAATTTAGGGACAGAAGGAGAGGCTGCAATTTGTATTCAGTCCAACATCTTGAGCCACATCTCTATAAAATTTTAACCAGTACTAAAGATCTCATGAAAAGCTTTATCACTATTAAATGATTTTCATTCAAAAACAGAGGGGTTTTTTGCATATGAAATTGTTAAAAAGGTTAATATATTTCTTGTAAAGTTTACAATAAAATGCTTGTTAAAAGCACATTTTAAAAACTGGTTTTCAAAGTCTTTCTTTCAGTTTTGTACTAGGTGCTGTCTCTCCTGCTGTCGTTGTTCCTTCCATGCTGCTTTTGCAAGAAAATGGATATGGCATTGAGAAAGGCATCCCAACCTTACTAATAGCTGCTAGCAGTTTGGATGACATTGTGGCTATCACTGGTTTCAACACACTCTTGAGCATAGTCTTCTCTTCAGGTAAACAATATAGCAACTGCCATGACTTCCTGATCTTTTCTTGTAGTCTCTTTCTGGCTTTACTTCTTCATTTATTAACCAAAACTTTTCAATTTCACATCTTTTTTATTCTTTGTAGAAAGTTCATTCTAACCCAAGGAAGAAATTTCAGTGGTTTGAAAAACTGCTACTTAACAAAAGATTTCATTTTAATAATTAAACATTTCACTTAATTTGATAATCCATATCATTACTATTTATCTGCCTGCGATGCTTTGGAATTTCATGATAGTTTTCATTAAGAAAAAGTTAATCAGCAGTATCATTAGCACTACTAATATCTTAATATTTATTTTAAAATGTACGTTTTGATCATTGTAATAAATCATTGGTTCTACTATTAAGACAATTTAAATATAAAAAGCCAAGACAACCGTGTGCCTTGTTTGGTAATGATGGGATAAGATCCTACTACACAGTTCTGTTTCCCAGGGTGATATCAGTTCTTGAAGGTTACCGCAGAAGTGTGAAAGTGAGCATTTGCACATTTAGTATGCTTTAATTGTCTATAGTGTTTGACATTCAGTCTTCTGTATTACTGAAGTATTACAATATGTTTTATGTTGAAAAGTAATGCAGAGCTGAGGGTACAGTGCTGTGTACCTATAATCTCAGCTATATTGGGAAGCTGGGCAGGAAGGCCATTTGAGCTCAGGAGTTCAATACCAGCCTAAACAACATAGTAAGATGCTGTATATTTTTTTTAAAAAATCAGACAATATAAGTAAACAGGGAGAAAAAAAGATAGATTAAAAAAATTTCCTTCTGACCTTTTGATATAAAACTTCTCCCTTCATTTCTATTCTCTTCTTTCCCTTTTTCTGCCCTCCCAGTATTTTCATAAAAATCATTGACATTGATCATGCATTCTTGTAAACTGAGTTGTTTTGCACTTAACTGTATTATTACAAGCATGTTTCTTTTTATAGATTATATAATATATATATTTTTATGTCATTTAATACATATAATATATATATATATATTTCTATGTCATTTAATGGCCTGCATCTGAAATACTTAACCTATCCAAAATTGAAGTTGACTCCAATCTTTCCCATTAAAATAATACTTGTTTAAACATCTTATAGAGAAATATTTGTACTTAATCTTAAAATTTTCTTAATCTTCAAAGTAGAATTGTTGATATAAAAGTACATACAGTTATAAACTTTTTGAAACAAATTGCCAATATATCCTACTAGGGCACATAAGCTTGCCATTTTCTCTCTTCAAAACTAAGTCTCACAGCCAGCTATAGGGGCATCCACCTGTAGAGTCAGCTACTTGGGAGGCTAAGGCAGGAGAATCACTTGAACCCAGGAGTTTGAGGCCAACCTGGATGCAACAAGGAGATACTGTATCTAAAAACTAATATACAATGCTAGTCTTTTCCATTTTTTGCTAATTCAACAGGTGATAGATGAAAGTAGGATCTCTTTAAATAGGTACTTTACTGGTAGTCTTAGGCAAATGTTTGTGTTTATTGGTCATTGGCATTTTGGAATGTTTTATAAGTTGCTTTTTTGAAAATATTTTGTCTATTCCTTATAGATATGTTCATCATTTGTTCTTTTTTTCTTATTAAATGAACTGTATATTAGGAAATGAGGACAAGTACATTTACTATGGGCAAATTGTTCAAGCTATCACTTTATAATTGTCCTCAGAGTGAGCTATACGTCAAAGGAAACCAAATTGCTGTTTTTCAAATTAAAAAAGACTGCAGAAACTTTTCCCTTCCACTATCTCCAATTGTAAGGATAAAAAGAGTATTAAGTGAA
>CM053408.1:45073720-45100775 GCA_028644305.1 Xerus rutilus
CGCATCCAGAGTTCCTCCATTTCTCCTGTTTCCCGTTCCCACCCGCCTTATGTATCAGCATCCACTAATCAGAGAGAACATTCGGCATTTGGTTTTTTTGGGTTGGCTTACTTCACTTAGCATAATGCTTTCCAATTCCATCCATTTGCCTGCAAATGCCATAATTTTATTCTCTTTTATTGCTGAATAATATTCCATTGTGTATATGTACCACAGTTTCTTTATCCATTCATCTATTGAAGGGCATCTGGGTTGCTTCCACAGTTTTGCAATTGTGAATTGTGCTGCTATCACCATTGAAGTGGCTGCGTTACTGTAGTATGCTGTTTTTAAATCTTTAGGGTATAGGCCAAGGAGTGGAATAGCTGGATCAAACGATGGTTCCATTCCAGGTTTTTAAAGGAATCTCCATACTGCTTTCCAGATTGGTTGCACCAGTTTGCAATCCCGCCAGCAATGTTTAAGTGTACCTTTTTCTCCACATCCTCGCCAGCACTTATTGTTGCTGGTATTTTGGATAGCTGCCATTCTGACTGGGGTGAGATGAAATCTGAGAGTAGTTTTGATTTGCATTTCTCTAATGGCTAGAGATGTTGAACATTTCTTCATATATTTGTTTATTGATTGTATATCTTCTTCTGAGAGGTTTATATTCAGTTCCTTAACCCATTTATTCATTGGGTTGTTTGTTTTTTTGGTGTTAAGTTTTTTGAGTTCTTTATATATCCTGAAGATCAGTGCTTTATCAGATGTGCATGTGGCAAAAATTTGCTCCCAGAATGTAGGCTCTCTGTTCACCTCATTGATAGTTTCTTTTGCTGAGAAAAAGCTTTTAACTTAAGTCCATCCCATTTATTGATTCTTGCTTTTATTTCTTGTGCTATAGGAGTCTTGTTAAGGAAGTTGGAGCCTAATCCAACGTGATGAAGATTTGGACCTACTTTCTCCTCAATTAGACACAGGGTCCCTGGTCTAATTCCTAGGTCTTTGATCCACTTTGAATTTTGTGCATGGTAAGAGATAGGGGTTTAGTTTCATTTTGCTGCATATGGATTTCCAGTTTTCCCAGCACCATTTGTTGAAAAGGCTATCTTTTCTCCAATGTATGTTTTTGGCACCTTTGTCTAGTATGAGATAGCTGTATTTATGTGCATTACTCTCTGTGTCTTTTATTCTGTACCATTGGTCTACATGTCTATTTTGGTGCCAGTACCCTGCCGTTTTTGTTACTATTGCTTTGTAGTAAAGTTTAAGGTCTGGTATTTTGATGCCTCCTGCTTCACTCTTCTTGCTCAGGATAGCTTTGGCTATTCTAGGTCTCTCATTTTTCCAAATGAATTTCATGATTGCCTTTTCTATTTCTATAAGAAAGGACTTTGGAATTTTAATTGGGATTGCATTGAATCTGTATAGTGCTTTGGGTAGTATGGCCATTTTAATAATATTGATTCTGCCTATCCAAGAGCATGGGAGGTCTTTCCATCTTCTAAGATCTTCTTCAATTTCTTTCTTTAGTGTCTTGTAATTTTCATTGTAGAGATCTTTCACCACTCTTGTTAGATTGATTCCCAAGTATTTTACCTTTTTGGAGGCTATTGTGAATGGAGTAGTTTTCCTAATTTCTCTTTCAGAGGACTCGTTGCTAATGTATAGAAATGCATTTTGTTTATTGATATTGATTTTATATCCTGCAACTTGGCTGAATTCATTTATCAGTTCTAGAAGTTTTCTGGTGGAATTTTTTGGATCCTCTAAGTATAGAATCATGTTGTCTGCAAATAATGATAGTTTGAGTTCTTCTTTTCTGATTCATATCCCTTTAATTTCTTTCGTCTGTCTAATTGCTCTGGCTAGAGTTTCAAGGACTATATTGAATAAGAGTGGTGAGAGAGGGCATCCCTGTCTTGTTCCAGTTTTTAGAGGGAATGCTTCCAATTTTTCTCCATTCAGGATAATGTTGGCCTTAGGCTTAGCATAGATTGCTTTAACAATGTTGAGGTATGTTCCTACTGTCCCTAGTTTCTCTAGTGTTTTGAACTTGAAAGGGTGCTATATTTTGTCAAATGCTTTCTCTGCATCAATTGATCGAATCATGTGATTCTTATCTTTAAGGCTATTGATGTGATGGATTACGTTTATTGATTTCCATTTGTTGAACCAACCTTGCATCCTTGGAATGAACCCCACTTGATCATGGTGCACTATTTTTTTAATATGCTTTTGTATGCGATTTGCCAAAATTTTATTGAGAATTTTTGTATCTATATTCATCAGGGATATTGGTCTGAAATTTTCCTTTTTTGATGTGTCTTTGTCTGGTTTTGGAATCAAGGTGATACTAGCCTCATAGAATGAGTTTGGAAGGGTTCCTTCTCTTTCTATTTTGTGGAATAATTTGGGGAGTATTGGAGTTAGTTCTTCTTTGTAGGTCTTGTAGAACTTGGCTGAGAATCCATCTGGTCTAGGGCTTTTCTTGGTTGGAAAGCTCTTGATGACATCTTCTATTTCCTTGCTTGTAACTGACCTGTTTAAGTCATGAATGTCCTCCTGGTTCAGTTTGGGTAGGTCATATATCTCTAGGAATTTGTTGATGTCTTCAGGGTTTTCTATTTTACTGGAAAATAAATTTTCAAAACAGTTTCTGATTATCCTCTGAATTTCAGCAGGGTTTGTTGTGATATTTCCTTTTTCATCACAAATTTTAATAATTTGGGCTTTCTCTCTCCTTTTTTTTAGGGTAGCTAAAGGTTTGTTAATTTTGTTTATTTTTTCGAAGAACCAGCTTTTTGTTTTATCAATTTTTTGGATTGTTTCTTTTGTTTCAATTTCATTGATTTCATCCCTGATTCTAATTATTTCCTGTATTCGACTTCTTTTGGTGTTACTTTGTTATTTTTTTCTAGGGCTTTGAGTTGTAGTGTCAAGTCATTTATTTGTTGACTTCTACATCTTTGAATATATGAGCTTAATGCAATGAACTTTCCTCTTAGCACTGTCTTCATAGTGTCCCAGAGATTTTGAGATGTTGTATCAGAGTTCTCATTTACCTCCAAGGATTTTTTTTTATCTCTTCCCTGATGTCTTCTGTTACCCATGCATTGTTCAACAGCAAATTATTGAGTCTCCAGGTGTTGTAATGGCCTCTTTTTTTAAAACTGTTATTAATTTCTAGTTTCATTCCATTATGGTCAGATAGAATGCAGGGTAGTATCTCTATTTTTTTTATTTACTAAGGCTTGCTTTGTGGCATAGCATATGATCTATTTTGGAGAAGGATCCATGTGCTGCTGAGAAAAACGTGTATTTGCTTGTTGAAGGATGGAATATTCTATATATATATCTGTTAAGTCTAGACCATTGATTGTTCTATTAAGTCTTGTAGATTCTTTGTTTAGTTTTTGTTTGGAAGATCTATTCAGTGGTTTGAGAGTTGTGTTAAAGTCACCCAATACTATTGTGTTGGGGTCTATTTGGTTCTTGAATTTGAGAAGGGTTTGTTTGAGGAACATGGCTTCCCCATTGTTTGAGGCATAGATATTTAAGATTGCTATGTCTTGTTGGTGTATGTTTCCCTTAAGCAGTATGAAATGACCTTCTTTATCCCTTTTCACTAACTTTGGTTTGAAGTCCACTTTATCTGAAGTGAGGATGGAAACTCCTACTTGTTTACACGGTCCATGTGAGTGATAATTTTTTTCCATCCTTTCACCTTCAATCTGTGAGTGTCTCTTTCTATGAGATGAGTCTCTTGGAAGCAGCATATTGTTGGGTCTTTTTTTTAATCCAATGTGCCAGTCTGTGTCTTTTAATTGCTGAGTTTAGGCCATTGACATTCAATGTTATTATGGAGACATGGTTTGTATTCCCAGTCATTTTGGTTTATTCTTAGTTTTTAACTTGATTAGGTTTCTCCTTTGATTGGCCTTTAGTGTAGCTCCTCCCTCTGCAGGTTTTCATTGGTGTTTTTTATTTCCTCCTCATGGAATATTTTACCAAGAATGTTCTGTAGTGCCAGCTTTCTTGCTGTGAATTCTTTTAATTTTTTTTTATCTTGAAAGGTTTTTATTTCATCATCAAACCTAAAATTTAATTTTGCTGGATATAAGATTCTTGGTTGCCATCTGCTGTCCTTTAGCTATTCCATGACCTTCTTGCTCTCAGGGTCTGGGTTGAGAAGTCTGCAGTGATCCTAATTGGCTTTCCCCTATATGTAATCTGATTCCTTTCTCTCGTGGCTTTTAAGATTCTCTCCTTATTCTGAATGTTAGGCATTTTCATTATGATGTGCCTTGGTGTAGATCTGTTGTGAATTTGTACATTTGGTGTCCTGTAAGCCTCTTGAATTTGATTATCCAATTCCTTCTTCATATTTGGAAAGTTTTCTGATATTATTTCATTGAATAGGTTGCTCATTCCTTTGGTTTGGAATTCTATGCCTTCCTCTATCCTGATAAGTTTGGTCTTTTAATGTTGACCCATACTTCTTGGATGTTCTGTTTATGGTTTTTTACTGTCTTCACTGTGTGGTCAACTCTATTCTCAAGGTTAAATATTTTGTCTTCAGTATCTGAGGTTCTGTCTTCCAAGTGGTCTAATCTGTTGGTGATGCTTTCTATTGAGTTTTTAATTTGGTTTATTGTTTTTTTCATTTCAAGGATTTCTGTTTGATTCCTTTTCAGAATCTCCACCCGCTTATTGAACTGATCTTTTACTTCCTGTATTTGCCTATGTATCTCTTTATCAAAATGATCTTTTGCTGACTGGGCTTGCTCTCTTATATCATTCTTTAAGTCACAGAACATTTTAATTATGTACATCCTGAACTCCTGTTCTGTCATTTCTTCTGCTGTACTGACCATGGATTCTGATAATGTAATATCTTGGTTTGTTTGAGGCACTTTCTTCCCTTGTTTTTTTAATCGTGTTTGTGTATCTTTCCTTCTAGCTCTACTGATCCAAGGTGTTACAGTTTTTACTCCAAAGGGTTATAGTTTCTCTGCAGGGTTTCAATACCTCTCCTTTAAAGGGGAGACCAATATTGATTGTTCTCAATACAAACAATATATAGTATCAAACCAAGTAGCTCCTAATAGCTCCTATATACATTTACAGTTTAGTCACAATATGCAACACTTATGAGTTCCTTTAACATCTAATATGTAAACAACAGGTTTGCACAAGGGTCTATAGTTTCTGTTGGTGTGCTAGAGAAACTTGAGGGTGGGGTGTAGGATAGAATGTTAGGGTAGTAGGAAGTGAGGATATGGCTATTAGATCTTAGAAAGCATGAAAAAGAAATCCAAGAGAAGTTGGCTATTAGTAGAAAGAGCAAAAGAGAGTTGGGGAAGACCAGTAAGGAGGAGGAAAAGAGAGTACAGCTAGCGAGGAGACACGATAGTAAGAAAAATAAAACATACGCAAGTGGGAGTTACAAGACTATATAATACCACTCTAGTATACAGTTCAGAAATCCCAGTCTACCATATCCTACTGTATAACAAATACTTGGTTTCACAACTGTTGGGGATTAGAGGGTGAGAAAAGAGCAAATGTCCCAGATGAGGTGAAGGTCTCACAAGGAAGCCATCTGCCTCAGCAACAGGGTGAAGTTCTAGGCCGCGGGTAGTCTTGGATGCAGTGTAGACACTGTTTCACGGTGTGCTGTGTTGAAGTAAAAGTTTGTCCCCAGGTGCTGTCCAGCGTTTCCTGGTGCAGGAAATTCCGCCCTGGTAAATGGCGATCCACAAAGAACAGTAGACAGGGGTCCCGCACGGGAGATGTTTGTCCACAGGAGCAACTGCTAGGGGTCCTGTGTGGTTAGGTGGGTGCTGGACCCAGGTATTCCATGTAGAAGCAGGCCCTACCTGCCTGGGGTGAATCCTGGGCTAGAGCCCTGGGCTGGGGCCCTGCGCCACAGCTGTGTTCCGCCGTTCGCCACTGAAGTCACACTGCTTGTGGCAATCGCTGCTGCCTGGTGGCCCTGCGTACAATCACGAGTGAAATTCCTGCGGGGGATGATGAGCTGTAGGATGATGTCACAAAGCTGGCTGGGAGACGGTATTTCAACTACTTCAAGCTCCGGTCCTGGAGAGACTAGCACGGAGGAGTCCATCTAGGCTGCCATCTTGGAACCGGATCCTCAGGGTTATTATGGAAATATGATTTGTATTCCCAGTCATTTTGGTTTATTTTTGATTTTTAACTTGACTTGGTTTCTTCTTTGATTGGCCTTTCCTTTAGTACAGTTCCTCTCTTTGCAGATTTTTATTGTTGGTTATCATCTCCTCTTCATGGAGTATTTTGCCAAGAATGCTTCATACTGCAGGCTTTCTCACTGTAAATTCTTTTAACTTTTGTTTATCATGAAAGGTTTTTATTTTGTCATCAAATATGAAGCTTAATTTTGCTGGATATAAGATTCTTGGTTGGTATCCATTTTCTTTCATAGCTTGGTATATGTTGTTCCAGGATCTCCTGGCTTTGAGGATCTGGGTGAAAAATCTACTGAGATCCAAATTGTTCTTCCCCTATATGTAATCTGATTCCTCTGTCCTGTAGCCTTTAAAATTCTATCTTTATTCTGTATGCTGGGCATTTTCATTATACTGTGCCTTGGTGTGGATCTGTTGTAATTTTGTACATTTGGTGTCCTGTAAGCTTCTTATATTTGATTTTCCAATTCATTCTTCATGTTTGGGAAATTTTCTGAAATTATTTCATTGAAGAAATTGTGCATTCCTTTGGTTTGAATCTCTGTGCCTTCCTCTATCCTTACAAATCTTAGATTTAGTCTTTTGATGCTATCCCATATTTCTTGGATGTTCTGTTCATGGTTTCTTACCATCTTCACTGTGTGATCAACTTTATTTTCAAGTATATTTTGTCTTCATTATCTGAGGTTCTGTCTTCCAAAGGATCTAGTCTGTTGGTTATGCTTTCTATTGACTTTTATATTTGGTTTCTTGTTTCCTTCATTTCAAGGATTTCTGATTTTTTTTTCCTTCAGAATCTCTCTCTTTCTTGAAGTAATCTTTTGCTACCTGTATTTGTTCCCTTATCTCTTATTGGAGTGATCAATTTTTCCCTGTTTTTGCTCCCTTAGGTCATTCTTTAATTCACAGATTATTTTAATTATGTACATTCTGAACTCCTCTGACATTTCATCAACTACACTATCAATGGATTCTATTAATGTAATATCTTGGTTTGTTTAGGGCACTTTTTCCCTTGTTTTTTTATGTTCATTATGTATCTTCCTTTCTTGCAGTGCAGCTCTGAGGTATTGCAGTTTCTACCCTATAATCTTATAGTGTCCCTGCAGATCACCACTTCATCTTGGTGTTTGCTTCCAGTCCCTGGCAGGTGTCCCAAGATGAATGCTACTGCAAATAAAGATGGTGATGGCAGTAGAGGAGGTAACTCAAGATAGCAATGGGGTTGTCCCAAGATGGATGCAGTCACTTTTAGAGATGAGGCCGAAAAGGTGGGACTTACAATGGCTTTGGGCTGCCTGTTCAGAAATGCAGTACTGTGGCGTACTATGCTGTAGCAGGCAGTTGTCTCCAGGCCCTGTCTGTTGTCCCAATGTGGAGGCTACTACATGGGGAGGGCTATAGCAATGGCTGCAGTATCCCAATAAGGATGCAGGCCAGGGAGCGAGGTTGGTAAATGGCAAGCCACAGCGTGGACCTCTACTGTGTGGGTGGTCCTCTCCTAGGCTCTCACACAGGTCAGTGGAGGTGATCCTGGGCCTGACCTGGGCCTGGGCCTGGGTTCCAGCATGGGTTGGTCCTGGGACTGGCTCTGGACTCTGGCATGGGTCAGCAGATCAGCAGGGATGATCCTGGGACTGTCCTGGGCCTGGTGTCCCACATGGGTTGGCGAGGCTGGTCCTAATTGATATCTGTTGATTGTGTAATTAATTCATTAGCATCCAAAGTAATTAACAGTAGAGGACTTACCTTTGCCATTTTATTGTTTTCTCTCTCGTACCTATTTCATCCCACTTTTCCTCTCTTGCTTCCTTACTTTGTGTTTCATTTTTTTGTTGTTTTATTTTGTTTTGTTTGTTTTTTGTTTTTGTAATAACATGTTCTGATTTTTTTCTTTCATTTTTGTGTCTTCCATAGGTCTTTTATTGTGCTTATTTTGGAATTAAAGAAAACATCTTACAGTTATGACAATCTATTTTAAACTGATAACAAGTTAACTTCAATAATATGTAAAAAGTCTATTCTATATTTCTTTCCCTGCATTTTATGTTATTGGTTAACCTATTACATCTTTTTACATTGTATGGTCATTCACATACTTTAAAGTTGTTTTTTTATTTTACATTTTAAATTCCATAAGTGAATTAAAAGTTCTTTACTTGCTACCATGACAGTACTACAGGATTCTATATTTATCTATATATTTACTTTTAATATGAAAGTTTATATTTTGAATGCTTGGGTATTGTTGTCTAATGTTCTTTCATTTCTATAAGAAGGACTCCCTTAACACTTCCTGTAAGGCAGCTCTAGTAGTAATGAACTTTCTGTTTTTATTTATCTGGGGAATTCTTTGTTTCTTCTTCTTTCTTTTTTTCTTTCTTTTTTCTTTTTTCTTTTTTTGTCTGGGTGCAGTGAACTTTATTGATGGTATGTGACGGTAGGGCTCCCTAAGCCCTTCCCCTTCTTCAGGAGGTCTGAGATGGAAATTGGGAGGAGGAGGAACTGAGTTAGGGGCAGGGACTCCCCAGAAGCTGAGGGCCCCTCTCTTCCTCTGTGTTCTTGCTGGGGCAGGTGGTCCAAGGGCTCTTACTCTTTGGAGGTCATGTGGACCATAAGGTCTACCGCCTTGTTGCTGTAGCCAAATTCATTACCATACCAGAAATGATTTTGACAAAGTGGTTGTTGAGGGCAATGCCAGCTTCAGCATCGAAGGTGGAAGATTGAGTATCATTGTTAAATTCTCAGGAGATGACATGGTCCCCCATGTAGCCCAGGATGTCCTTGAGGTGATCCTCTGGTGCCTTCTTCACCACCTTCTTGATGTCATTGTATTTGGTAGCTCTCTCTAGGTGACAGGTAATATCTACAACTGACATATTGTGGGTGGGCACGTAGAAAGCTATGCCAGAGCTTCCCATTTGCTTCAGGGCCACAGCCTTGGCAATACCAGTGGATGCAGGGATGATATTCTGGGAAGCCCCAAAGCCATCACACACAGTTTCCCAGAGGGGCCATTCATGGTCTTCTGAGTAGCAATGATGGCATGGACTGTGGTCATGAGGCCTTCCACAATGCCAAAGTTGTCATGGGTGATGTTGGCCAGCGAGGCTAAGCAGTTGGTGGTACAGGAGGCATTGCTGACTATCTTGAGAGAGTTATCATACTTCTCATGTTTCAAACCCATAACAAACATGGGGGCATCAGCAGAAAGGGCAGAGCTGAAGCACCACGCTTCAGATGAGCCCCAGCTTTCTCCATGGTAGTGAAGACACCAGTGTACCCACAACATATTCAGCACTAGCATCATCCCATTTGATGTTGGCAGGATCTCGCTCCTGGAAGATGGAGATGGACTTTCCATTGATGACAAGCTTCCCGTTCTCAGCCTTGATTGTGCCATTGAATTTACCATGGGTGAAATCATATTGGAACATGTAGACCACGTAGTTGAGGTCAATGAAGAAGTCATTGATGGCAATGATATCCACTCTGCTAGAGTTGAAAACAGCCCTGGTAACCAGGTGCCCAATACAGCCAAATCTGTTCACTCCAACCTTCACCATTGTGTCTCAGGGATGTGACTGGCACTACACAAGACAAGAAGATGCAGCTATCTGTCAAACAGGGAGGAGCAGAGAGCCTCTTCCTCATTTTTGAAAGATTTGCCAAATATACTATTCTTGATTGGCAGTTTTTTACTTTTGGCACTTTGAATATATTATCCCCTCCCCCTTCGACTTGCAGGGCTTCTACAGAGAATTCTGCTAATATCTTATGGAACATCCCTTACATATGACAAGTTAGTTCTCTCTTGCTGCTTTCAAATTCCCTCTTTGTCTTTGACATTTTGATTATAGTGGTTCATTTTAGGTCTCTGAGTTTATTCCACTTGAAGTTCTTAGAGTTTCTAAAATTTGTATGACCATTTCCCCTCAAATTTGGAAAACTTAGGGCCATTATTCCTTTAACTGACTCTGTCCCTTTTTCACTCTTTCCCCCTTCTGAAACATCCACAAGTTATACTTGTATCTGCTTAATGGCATTCTGTAAGTCCCTTATGTTATCTCTGCTATTCTTCATTTATTTCTCTTTTTGCTCTTCTGACTCAATAATTTCAAATGAACTATCCTCCATTTCACTGAACCTTTCTTCTGCTTGATACAATCTACTGTGGAACAACTCTAGTGAATTTTTCAATTTAGTTATTGTATTTGCTAGTTCCAAGATTTTTGTATGATTCTTTTTTATAGTTTGTTGTTATTCTCACTTTTTTCATGCATCATTTAATGTTCTCACAGAGTATCTTTAAGATAGTTTTTTTATGCATTTTTTGTCAAGTAATTCATGAATCTCCATTTCTTTAAGATCTGTAAGCTGGGCACAGTGGCACAAGCCTGTAATTCCAGCAGTTAGGGAGACTGAGACAGGAGAATCACGAGTTCAAAGCAACAGTGAGGCGTTAAGCAACTCAGTGAGAGGCTGTCTACATAAAACACAAAATAGGGCTAGGGATGTGGCTTAGTGGTCGAATGCCCCTGAGTTCAATCTCCAGTACCAAAAAAAAAGATCTGGATATTTAGTTTGCTCCTTTTGGTTAATGTTTCTTTGTATGCCTTGTTATTTATTTAATTTTTTGTGCAGGGATTTAGTATTTGAAAAGACTACCACCATTCCCAGTCTTTATTGACTGACTTCATACAAAAGACCTTCTCACCAATTAGCCTGACTATCAATTCTGAAGGCTTCTTAAACTTTTTCTGGGATGCATCCTCTCTTGGTTTATGCAAGTAATATTCCAATTAGAGAGGTTTTCCAGTTTCTTTTTCTGAAGCGTTTTCTCCCTCTGCTATCTGTGGCTTTGATCTCTCCTTTGTTCTCATCAGCACTCACATACCCAAAATATGCTGGTTTGGAGCCAAGTGAGATAGACAAATACCTCAGGAAATCTACTAAAGTTTAATTCTTCTCTTTCCCTTTTGGTAGAGGAGTGGCAAGTTGGCTATTTTCTCCCAGTCTTGCCAACCTGTACGTGTTTGGGTAAGGACCATCATGAGTATAATGCAGTAGCTGTTCTTCCTTGTTTCTGCACTGTTCTTAGCATTCCACTTGCCTAAGTTACTACAACTTCTTAATTTTGTTATGGAGTTTCATAAAGGATTTTGGATCATATATTGTTATTCAGTCAATGTCTTTGTGGGGAATCAATGGTTGGGGTTTCCCCATCCACCTGCTGGCATTATTCTACTTCTATTACTTTTAATTAAAAAAAGTTTGTAAAATAAATACTTACATACTTTGGCTAGTTCAATACCCAGAAGAGAACTGAACTCCTTTTCTAACTGAGGATGAGATGTTTTTGTTTGTTTATTATATTTTACTTGCTAAGAACTACAAATATGGAAATATGATATACATGGATATAAAATATGTTGGAAACTCAATCAACCCATGGCTATTTCTAGGATTGACCCTGGGATAAAATTATTTTACACTGTTATTGTTGTTCTTTTTATGTTTCAATGATCTATTTTGCATAATAGTGCATCACATCAAAAAGGAATGATTAATATAGCCCTTATCAGTCATTTGCTAAGTGCTACAAATACTTCATTGTCAGTCTCTTTCTGTTCTTTACCTCACCAGATCCTGTAGTTTGGGGTGACTAAAGGGAGCCCATTGTAACTTATTACTTCTTTGTTTCCTGGCCCATTTATACAATGGAAAGTTCTGAGTTGTGTGTATTTATTAAATTATTTGAAAGTACACATTTAGTTTCAAATAGATCTAAATAGATGTTCACATATGTCACTATTAAAGGTCCGATTTTGTATATTTGTTCTGTAAATGTTACCTTTCTTCAAATCACCTAGCTTTGATTTTCTGACGTGTAGTGTGTGTGAAAATATTTCTCTATGAAAAGTTTCCCTTATTGTGTGCCCTTACAGGTGGTGTAGTTGATAATATTCTATCATCTTTGCGGGACATACTTGTTGGTGTGCTAGTAGGAACTGTTTTGGGATGTTTTATTCGATATTTTCCAAGTGATGATCAGGTAAAGTAAAAAATGAATCTGTTGTGTAGAATTGTAGTATGTTAGTTAGCTTTCTATCACTATTATGAACCTGAGATAATTAAATTATAAAAGAAAAGGTTTATTTTGGCTAACAGTTTTGGAGATTCTAGTCCATGATCAATTGGCCCCATGATTGTTGGTGTATAGGATGGCAGTATATCATGGCTGGCACATGGCAGAGGAAAACTATTTACACCATGATCCAGGGAGCAAGAAAAAGATAGGAAGGGAGAGGGATCCCACAATCCCCTTTGAGCATACTTCAGAGCATACTCCCTATGTTCTGAAGACTCCCACAAGTCCCTCACCTCCCAAAGGTTCTACCATCTTTCAATAGCCCCACACTGGTGAGCAATCCTTTATCACATGGGCTTTTGGGAGACATTCAACATCTAAACCATATTATGTGGTATTAGACATTTCTTTTCACAATTTGAACTTTAACAAGAGCTTTGAAATATGAAATTTCACACTTAACTCTCTTTCCCCAAAAGTAATCTTCATCACCTCTATTCAGTTCTTAAAATTGAATACAGTAGTGATTGATACAGGTCAGTGGCCTTGACTGATGTCTCTGATGAATAAAGAATTGCAGAAAAGTGTATAACTGAAAGTATCCCTCTCCATTCTATTTCACCCCTTTCTCCCACAAATTGCCTATTGATATTTGTCAGTTTTCCCTAATACTTTCCCCCAAATTTTCCTTTAAACATCTTGGGGGAAGACAGGTTCCTCCTTAGCTCTGCTTTATTTTCTGACTTAAACTTGCTCTTGCTGTCCTTTGACAAAGGCAACACTGGTAAACATAACTCTTTCCAGCCCTAAAGTATATGCCATTACTCTTCTTTCTGTAACTCCCATCCTGACCTACCGATAGCTGTTACTTGGACTAAAGAGATATTTAAAAAATTATTTTTAAGAATTCATTGAGTATGTGGAACTAAAGACTATATGGGTTTCTCCTTGCTTTGCTTTTGGTTGAAGTATTATAACCATTTTACTGATGTCATTCTCAGAGATTTATCAGAAGATGGAAGTTTAATGTTTGCAAATTTTGTTCCTTGGTAACAAATGTGCTTAAATATTTGTGAGGAAGAAAATCAACATTTTAGACACTACTTAATACAACATTTACAGACTTGTTAGCAAAGGGTCAAAAATAAATGATAGATAATGCCAAATCTTATATATTTAATGTAAACCAAATTTTAAATATCTTATTTCTAGGAAAAACTTGCATTGAAGAGGGCATTCCTTATTATGAGTATGTGTATTTCTGCTGTCTTAAGCAGCCAACATGTTGGTTTACATGCATCTGGAGGATTATGCACACTAGTGTCATCTTTCCTTGCAGGGACAAAATGGTCCAAAAACAAGGTGAATATTTTTAATACATCATTTCTTAAAGATAAAACAACTAATTTTTATATCTATAATGGACACTTATAAAATCCCCTCATTTTATTTGAAAGATGTTTCATTTCCTCAAGGAAGTGTATGAATCAATCAAGGAAATAAAATATTTAGAAAAAGTGCCTGGAAATATACTAACATGCAATCAAAAGTTGAGTTATAGTATCAGACTTCACTTATCCCAAAATATTATGTAATATAATTATATGATTTTATTAAGTTAATTATTTTCTTAGTTAAAATTTTATTTGTACAATTAATCCATGAAAACATTCATAAAAAATTAAAACATATAGAATAAAGTGTAAAAGATTCTCTCATCTGGGCTGGGATTGTGGCGCAGTGGTAGCGTGCTCGCCTAGCACGCGTGAGGCACTGGGTTCGATCCTCAGCACCACATAAAAACAAAGATATTCTGTCCACCTACAACTAAAAAAATAAATATTTTTAAAAAAAAAAGATTCTCTCATCCCTCACAACTCCTAAATATCCAACTCTCTTCCCCAAATTAAGCATTTGTTCTGAACAAACCTTTATTTGTAAATTTCAATTTTTGATACAGATGGTACTGCTATGAACAGTCTTATTCATGTGTCTCATTGCATGTATACAAGTCTTTGCATGTATATAAATACTTCTGTAGGATTAAGTCCCTGGAAATGGAATGTCTATGTTAAGAAATAGTCTTTTTTATTTTGCTGGGTACTGCTAAGTTTCACTCCTGCCAACAGTATAGAGAGTATATAATACCTCATTTAGTTCTGTTTTTTAACAGTCAGATGACTAAAAAGCTATATGATGTTGTTTTTCTTTATTTACATTTCTCCAATTAGTAGTGGAAAAAACTTCATGTATTTTTCATTAACTACCTGTTGAATTCTTGGCCTTTTCCTATTGGACTATTTGCATTTTATTTCTAATTCATAATTTCTCTATATGCTAAGACTGCTGCTCCTTTGTATTTTTATATATCATATAATTTTTGCTTATCTTCAACTTTATTTATGTTGTGTTTTATGTGGAAGTAAAATTTTCTATAGCCATATCTATTTATTTTTCCTTTTTTAGTTCTGGATTCTACATCTTGTTTAAGGACTTCTTCATACAAGATTATAAGATTATAAACATCATAAAGATATACTATTTTCTATATTGTCATCTAATACCTGATGGTTATTGCTTCTTTGTTTTGTTTTAGCATTCAGTTTTTTAATCTATCTGGAATTTATCTTTGCAAATGCTCTGAAGTAAGGCTATAGGAACACCTGTGTGTGTCTACAGACATACACATATATACTTATATATAATAAATATGCATAGACACACATGTATATGTATACACACACACATATTGGATAGTCAATTTTCACTGAATTATTTGTTCATTAACCCATTAATTGTTCATTTTTTTGTTTTGTTTTTGTTTTGCTACTGGGAATTGAACCCAGGTTTGTTTTACCACTGCTACATCCTCAGCCCTTTTATGATTTTCTCAGTTCAGTTACCTTACAAAGAAAAGCTAGAACTTTTATTGTTTGAGACAGGGTCTTAGTTGCTGAGGCTGGCCTCAAACTTAGAATCCTCCTGCCTCAGCCTCCTGAGTAACTGGGATTACAGGTATGCGCCACTATGCTTAGCAATTATTCACTTTTGTGAAATGCATCTTTTTTTTTTTTAATTTTTTTTTAGTTGTTGATGTACACAATGTCTTTATTTTATTGCTTTATATGTGGTGCTGAGGATTGAACTCAGGGCCTCACGCATGCGAGGCAAGCGCTCTACTGCTGAGCTACAATCCCAGCCCCTGAAATGCATCTTTTAATATAAGTTAAATTCTGAACTCCCTGTTTATCCTTCCTCTTTATTCCACCCTTATGTCAATACCACTCTAATTTAAATCACTGCAGTTTTATGTCTCAAAATCCAATAGAGAAATTATCCCCATTAAACTGCTTCTTAATGTATTTCTTGGTTATTCCTACCCATTATTCTTTCTTAGATTAATTTTAAAACCAGCTTGAGAAGTTCCCTACCCAAAATGTAGACCCAAAATGTAGTCCAATATAATCATGATTATAAAACTAATTGTTTAGCAATGAATGAAATACAAGTTAAAAGTACAATAAAAAATATAAGAATTCCTTTGTATATGACAAAAGAAATAAAAATAAATAGTTTTAAAAGTAATAGTATTAAAATAAATAAATAGAATAATATGCTATAAAGAAGAAATAATATTGGTTTTGTTTTTACTTTTTTTAACTTTACTTTTACAAATGATAATCAGAAAGCTCTATCTTAAAGGGAAATGTTTTAAAGATAGTTTATGCCATAAGCAAGTGTCATAAGAATTCTTACGTATCTTCTATATTGAATGACAAGCCCAGACTGAGACTAAGATCTCTTCATCCAAAATCCTGGAGAAGAGCTAGTATGCTGTTATGCCAACTGAGGCCTTTCCTATAATCTTTTAATTGAGAAGTAGCACTGGGACAGAATCCTTCCCAGAAAGAGAAGGCAGATAGGCAACTAAAGAGGAATCTAATTAAGAATTTTGTTTTGATTTTAAGGAAAAAATAATTTTGAGGCAATCAACAGGAAGCCTCTGGAAGACCTAACAGAGTACCAGATTTTTTCCCTAGTAGCCTGCAGCATCTCAGTGTTCACTTTCTTTGCATTGGGTTTCAGATCCATTGTTAGTAGAGATCTTCTCAACTTCCTTCTAAGAGCTCAAACGTTTACCTGAGCTGGGTATGTTTTCATCAGGTGTAATATGATTCTCTCAGTTCAGTTACTTTACAAAGAAAAGCTAAAACTCTCACTGAATATTTCTGGAACTCCAAAGACTTCACTTTTTGTGTGACCTAATGACCAAATAATAGTTTATTTTATATTTTGTAAGTTTCTTTTAATTAAATGGTACTTCAATAATTGCACAAAAATTAACCTACTCTGGGGCTGGGGTTGTGGCTTAGTGGAAGAGTGCTTGTATCACGTGTGTGAGGAACTGGGTTCGATTCTCAGCACCACATATAAATAAATGAATAAAATAAAGGTCTATCAACAACTAAAAAAATTTTTTTTTAAATTAACTTACTCAATTTTTATTAATTAGATCTTAACATTTCTCCTAAAAAGAAAATCTCTTAAGTTTATTAAATGTTAAGAGTAACTTTAGAGCTGGGGCTGTAGCTCAGTGGTAGAGCACTTGCCTTGCACATGTGAGGTACTGGGTTTGATCCTCAGCACCACATAAAAATAAACAAATAAAATAAAGGCATCCATCTACAACTACAGAAATTTTTTTTTTAAAAAAGAGTAACTTTAATGGAACTGGAGATAGTATGCTAAGCGAAATAAGCCAATCTCAAAGAACCAAAGAACCAAAGACTGATACGTGGATGCTAATTCACAATAGGGGGAGTTGGCTAGGAAAGATTAGAAGTACTTTGGATTTGACAGAGGGAAGTGAAGGGAGGGGGAGGGGTATAAGGATAGGAATGATAGTAAAATGAATCGGACATTATTACCCTATGTGCATATATGATTTACACAACCTGTGTAACTTTACCTCATGTACAACCAGAAGAATGAGAAGTTACACTCCATTTATGTATGATGTGTCAAAATGCATGCTACTGTCATGTATAACTAATTAGAACAAATTTAAAAAACAGTAAAGTTCTCAAATGCAACTATCTTTTATACACAATAATTATGAATATATTTCTTTTTTATACAGATTGAAGTCCAAAAAATTGTTGCACAAACCTGGAATATTTTTCAACCTCTTCTTTTTGGTTTAGTCGGATCAGAAGTAACTGTTTCAGCTCTTGAATCAAATACTATTGGTAAGAATGAAGCACAAAAGGTATAAGATTCAAAAATATTTAAGAAAGCTATAAATACTTTTGATTTTTTTCTACTAGTTTATCTTTGGCTACAGGGTCCTTCTTCAGAAACTCATCTTAATACGATGTATTTGCTCTTCCTTGAACCTGTTTGTTTTTGCTTTTGCTTTTGCTTTTTATTTGTCTGGTTTTGTTTTTTAACCAAAGACAGTACTTAATATCTTCTCTGAGGGATCTGATGAAATAGAGATTAAGATTTCTTTTCTTAGGTGAACATAGATACCACCAGATTTTTTCATTTAAGAGCATTCCAAAAAATGTCTATTAGTTCAGCATTGCAGAAGTTCAATTCTAAATCTATTAGTTCAGAATAGAGTAAATGTCATCTGTCTTATTTTTCATGGAACTCCCACCATCAGATAATCTCTGGCACTTTATGTCAGAGCCTCAGTCATATTTGCATTCTTTATAATTATTATTTTTACTGAAAAGTAGACATAAAGTAGCAACAGTTTTAAAACATTTTTAAAAGTTTTAGAAATGATATCTCTAGGCATAAAGAACCACTTCTCCCCAATTATTTTGGTATTTATGTTTGTATCTGTTACAGGCACGTGTGTTATTACCTTGAGTTTGGCACTGTGTGCTCGAATTTTCATAACATTTGTATTGATGTGTTATGCTGGTTTTACTTTTAAGGAGAAAATATTTGTTGCTTTAGCGTGGATGCCCAAAGCTACAGTCCAGGTAAGTCATTTAAGTAATTTTAATTTTGATGATTTTTTTAATAATTTCTAATGAAAAATATTACTCCAATCACAAAATGCACAAAATGTATGTTATTTAACCTTACTTTTAAAATGTTTGACTGATAACTGTTTGTTAAAATTAATGTAACTTTTAAAAAATGTTTCAAAAGCACTTATTCTGAAATTTTAAAATGTATTTTTCATGACAAGTACTTCCTAGGTTTTATGCAAATATTTTTCTGCTTCCCTAAAATATAAAATAAGAACATATTTTATATTTTGCTGAGTATTATAGAGTTAAACATTATGATTTTTAAAGAGGAAACACATTGTTTTTTATCTTTCCTAAAGAAAGGGTTATCTTTCCTAACCCTGCCACTCACTCCACCACATGAATGCCTATATATTGTTTTTAATGATACATTTATTTTTATGACTATTTGATTAATAATCAAACTCCCTCAACATACTATATAGGAAATACAAGGACAGTGTTTAGTTTTTGATGTTTTGTTTTTTATTTTTTCATTATTTCCCCCTAGCATTTAATACAGTGCTTAACAGGCAGGAGGAATGTGGAATGCTTAGAAAAATGAATAAATAAATGAATGAATAAAGACAAAGGTATTATAGTTTTGCCCTCTTATTCAATGATACTCTCCTCCTACTAAAAGATATTGCTACTTGTTAGACTGCTTAACCTGGCAGCAAATACCTTAATTTTCTGGAATTATTTTCTCCATTTTTATTTCAAAACAGAAGGTTATAAATTTCCATGCAACAAATTCTCTAATATCATGGTGAGAAAAGCAAGCCCATTGAGGCTAGTCTTTCTCTTTTAAATATTATATTACTTAATTTTAACATCAGCTAAGTTACTTCTTAATTTCTCAGTGCCTCAATCTGCTCATTACAGTGATACCTGTGCATCTACTGCAGAGTGGTATTGTGAGGATTAATTAAATAATCCATAAGTGTTTAGCATAATCTTTGGCACATGGGGAGTGCTCAGTTAACAATGTTATTATTTATTTTGTTTCCTTCAAGTAATGTAAATAATGATAACTGTTTAGTTTTTAACCTCTGCCATGGGAGGTTAAAATAACAACAAATCTACAAAAGAAATATCTATTCTTCTATTCTCCCTCCTTCCAATGATACACTTGCAATTTTATTACTCACAATTTTAAAGAAGGTATGAGAAGAAACCACCCACCCAAGTTCTACTGTTGTTTTTTCTTTTCTTTCTTCTTTTTCTCTACACTCTTTGCTGCTGAAATAGAACTGACAAAGCTTCAATCCTTCCTCTTATTTCTCTATTTAGAGATACTGATGAAAATTAGAGTGGAAAAATAGAAGATATCAAGAGGGTAAATAAAGAATTTAGTTCACAAATGTAAGATCAGTTTGCTAATTAGATTCTTCTAAAGAAATAATACTATATCTCAGTTCATTAAGTGTGAATCATTTATCACCTAATGGTAGTTCCTATAGAGTTATCAAGAGGATTAAATAAATTAATAAATGTACAACTTTAAGAATAATACTTGAGGGCTGGGATTGTAGCTCAGTGGTAGAACGCTTGCCTTGCACATGTGAGGCACTGGGTTTGATCCTTAGTACCACATTTAAAAAATAAGGTATTGAGTCCATCTACAATGAAGAATATTAAAAGAAGAAGAAGAAGAAGAGGAGGAGAAGGAGGAGGAGGAGGGGAAGAATACTTGATGTAATCCCAGCAGCTCAGGAGGCTGAGGCAGGAGGATAGCAAGTTCAAAGTTAGCTTCAGCAACTTAGCGAGGCCCTAAGCAATTCAGCAAGACCCTGTCTCAAAATTAAAAGAATAAAAGGGGCTGGGGCTGGGTTCAATCCCCAATACCAGAAAAGAAGACTACTTAACATATGACAAATTCTATGTAACTGTGTAAAAATCATTAGTGTCACCATTATCATCATCTCTTAATAGTAATGGTTTCTTGACTGTTCTTTCATGTTCAAAATATTTCATGGTCTTTTCTAAACTTAAGATTCTCTAGAGTTGATTTTCTGTCTAATTTATCTTTTTCTTCCTGGCATCTAGCACAATGGCTTTTGTTCAATAAACAAAGTTATCATATAAAAACAATACCACCTTTAATCACTGATTTGGGATATGGAAACTAATCTTAAATTGAGGACTTCTTTTGGCATAATGTTCCATCTCAGATGCAATGTTTCTACCATTATGCCATTACTTTGCATCTCCATAGAAGATATATTTGTATTTAATTCCTAAAAATGTCAAGGCAATTTCTTGCCTGGATAAGTAAATATAAAGAAAGAGAGTTATGCCTCCAAAGTGAGGAACACTTGTAATTCTAGCAATTGGTAGGTTGATCAGGAGAATCACAAATTTCAAAGCTAATCGGAGTAATTTATGGAGACCCTGTCTCTAAATAAAAATTAATTTAAGAAAGGGATAGAGATACAGCTCAATGGAAGAAGGCCCCTAGGTTCAATCCTTAGTATCACAAAACAAAGAAATAAATTTGTTTTATGTTACAAAAAATAAATGTAATAGAAGATTACCTAGGGGGAGAGAGATAAAACTCAGTAAGGTCATTACACAACAGAATTTAAAGAAATCCATCCCCTGGAGGGAATGAGGAGCAAGTAGAAAGAGTAAAACTCAAAATTATCTGAATACCTACTGTGTGCTAGATGTTCTTTGCATTTTCCTATTTAATTCCCACGACCATCCAGTGAAGTAAATATTATGTTATTGTTTTTACAATTAATTCAGTGAAGGAGCTTGAATCACTTTTAGAAGATCACTCGTCTGGTTGCTGCAAAAACAGAAATCAAACTCAGTTTGCCAGATTCTAAACCTCTTGTCAGTTCCATGTCCCAAGATGGAAGAACAGTAAGAGCAGCATGTCCCAGAGAATACTGAGAAACTGCAATATTTTCATTCTCTGGTTGCAACCAAGAACCTAGGGGTGCGTGGTAAACGCAACTAAGCAAAACTTTGGTTCACTTAGAATTTGCAAGGTTCTGAGGGCAATTTGAGGACACAAAAGATAGATTTAAACATGGGCAACCTAAAGGGACAGGAGTACAAAATCAGCCCCAAAATATCTGCACACTGATCTGTCACTGGTACTCTCTTCCTCCACATATATTTGGTAGAAGGAACATAGAACAGATGAGCAATGTATGAAAAGCACTCAATATTTTTAGTCTTCTCTTTTTTTCTAACAGTCTAGTGTTAAATTTTATTTATTTTAGCAGAGCCATCTACTGTTATTATATGTTAACTTTGATTAATATTTTTCTTTATGTCCCATTTCACCCCTACATGCAGGCTGTATTAGGTCCTTTGGCTCTAGAAACAGCAAGGCGCTCCGCACCCCACTTGGAATCGTATTCAAAGGATGTGATGACAGTAGCATTTTTAGCCATCTTGATCACAGCTCCAAATGGGGCTCTACTTATTGGCATACTGGGGCCCAAAATACTTACACGCCAGAGTGTGCCACACAAAATAACACTGCATTTGCCAAATGTAGGCCATGATTAAAAAGCTTATTTGCCATTGTCCACCTGCTTGTTTTAATAAATTACCTTACATAAAAGAAAAATATTAAAGTACAAATATGTGGAGATTGTACATAGAACCCAGGATTTAGAAAATATGTGATTTCTCTACAGGGCTTTCCTCTGGTTTTTGCTTCTAAAGTAAATTTAATAAAAACAGTATTAAATGGAATGTTCTCTTAGTATTTACATATTTCCCAAACAAAGTTAATCTGTAAACACCCTAGAAAGAGTAAAGTAATCCATAGGGCTGAATCTGATGTCATAATACAAACTAATTATAAAAAATTAACTTAATGACTGAAAGAAAAAACTTGGAATGTTTGGAACAGGCAAAATAACCTGTTTTCCAATGGCAGAAGTAGGACTACCCATCAATAGTTCAGTTAAAAAGATGATCAGGAAAAGGAAAGAAAATGACAGGAATAAAACACATCAACTTTAGATGTGTCAACTAAATAGATTTTAAATTTTGGTTTTAGTGACTCCCTGAACAAATAAGTTAAATAAAAGGACAAAAGTTAGTCTTTTATTCCTTCTGTAAAGCCCTTAAAATGAAAGTCCAGCTTAGCAATTTTTAGATGAAACACTACTGGTTTCATCTAAACACTATTGGTTTCATCATTTTTATTTACAGAAATAATATTAAATCACAAATGGAAATAAACTGTACATTTTCAATTAATATTTTAAAATCTAGGCATTAAAAGCAGTCTGCAGAAATGAAAGATTAATACGTTTCTCTATGAGTTTCTTTTCCTTAGTAATATAAAATTACTTTTCAATTCTGGCTGATAAAATCTGCAGTGCTAATATAGAACTTATAAAGTGTAGTTTCAGTTGATTTCAAGATTATTTCAAAGTTTGAAGAGTCATGGGAAAGCTTTGCAAATGGCCTTGTTGAATGGCCTCTTAAAAATTGTTCAAGTTTCTTTGGCAAGGCCTGATGCAAGGAATGAAGATGAGTTTGGTTCCTCTTTTCCTCTTATATACAAGCAAGCTATTAAAATAGCACAAAATATGTAACTTACACATAAATTTGCCAAATGAAGCAACTAAGAATTAAGGCGATCAAAACTATGTGTCATTTCTATCAAAACTAAGACCTTGAGTATAATATATTACCAAAAATGGCAAAAGTGCAAGCATTCCTAGGTAACTCTGGGGAATGATAAGATAGCTACTGTTTTAGTAGCATTTTCTTATATACTTTTATAACAGTACAGACTCCATGCCCCATTTTCAACTATTTTAATTCTAGTACAGTACTTCAATTAAAAAATTTAAACTGCACAAGTATTTTGACTAATATTTAAATCATGAGGGCATATTATTGTCACTAATAAGAAAATAAAAACATTTATTTTCATAAGATAGTATTTTGACTCGTAGATTTTAAAATAGGAAGTTGATCTTATTAGAAGATAGAGATACAGTAAATCATTTTTTGAATGAGAAACTATGTTTTCAATTAGGAGAAAATTTGTCACACCTAATCTTTTTATGCTTCATTTATAGATTTTTCTCTATGTTAATGTTTGATATGTTAATTATACGGAAGTATTCTCCTTTTAAAGGTAGTGTTACAGGTATTGGATCTTGACTTAAATTTTAAGTTTTCTGTTTAAAACTTTTTATAAAAGTTAATTATATTAATGTCATTTAAAAATCAAAACCCACATGTACAATGTTCAAGTGTACATAGTATTTAGACAAATAAATACAAGACTATTGTTTCTAAGTTTAGAGTGTGTCTTTTTTATGCATTTTATTCACTATTTGAGGAGATTTTAATTCAAGCAAAATTTTTTTCTCAGTTATTGTGTTATTTAAAACAGAAGTAATATTCTGAGCTATTCCACAGTAAAGAATTACAAAATCAAAGAAAAGAATGCTTTGCTGAAAATTCTTTTTCCCAGAGTCCATAAAGCATTAATGTGCTTTTATATTTTATTACTTTCAGGGGATTTGTTTTCATTTTTGTTTTAAAAGCAATAAGTAATCTTTTTTTGGGGGGGGGTACTGGGGATTGAACTCAAGGGCACTCGACCACTGAGCCACATTCCCAGCCCTATTTTGTGTTTTATGTAGAGACAGGGTCTCACTGAGTTGCTTAGCACCTCGCCATTGCTGAGGCTGGCTTTGAACTCGCGGTTCTCCTGTCTCAGCCTCCCTAAATGCTGGGATTACAGGCTTGAGCCACCGCGCCCGGCTAATAAGTAATCTTTTAAGCATTATGTTTGATAGACTTGATATTTGCTTTGAATATAAGTTTCAAAAAATCTTTTCATTTTAAAATTTATATCTTGAAAGATTTTCTATAATACTTAAATTTTGGATGCTTAGATATTTTTCTTTTATAAAGTACAGTCTTCTTATGGTTCCTGGTCCATTTTAAACAGTTAGACACCAGCAGCATGGTAACTGCTTTCTGGGCAGCCTTTCTAGCTTAGTGGGCTTGCAGTATAGCTACAGCTTCATCCACCTTAGCACAAAGAGACTCTGGAGACTCGAGCATATTGAAAAAATCTGTGAGTTATTAATCTCCAACAACATGCTGGGGAATTTAACAGCTACAATAAGGTGCATGGCTTGAATAAGAGGAAACAGCCATTCACCCAACATTTGTTTTTTTGCTCTTCAAGACAGGCAGTTGCCAACATGGAAGCAATCAGATTCCATTCCTCACCTTGTACTTGGACTGCAGACTGTTGCATGGTAATTTGTGGCTGTGTATTAAGATGTTATTAAGGATTGTGAACTCCCACAGCTTATTTATACTGTGGAATGGTACAAGCAGTAGTAACTGCAGCAGCAGCAACTGCAGGATGTTGATCCATTGTCTGTGTCAAATTCAGAACAAGCTGTGTTGACATGGTTCGTGGAGCCTGTGAAGAAGCTGGTCTCATAAAATTAACCCATATTGTCCCATCATCCCAAATATGGAACACCTATAAGAAATTAAATTGAACAATAAATATGCCACATGTGGTAACTTTGAAATAATTAATGTTTTTAGTGGTTTATTCTTTTGAGAAAATAGGTGAATTATTAGATCATTTAAAAATATTTTTAATTCATTGTGAAAATGGCATAAACATTGCTGCAAAAGCTACTTCTAAATGCTTGAGTGAACAAAATATTACACACATAACTGATATGTAATATAAGAAATGCATACAGAAAAGTTATTTTCTAGAATTAGATTGTCTTTTATTTTGAGAAAGACACTGTATTTCAAATCATCAATGGTGGGAAAGAGCTGTCCTATAAAAAGGACACAGGAACAATGAATATTGCATAGTACTATTCAAAGCCTGGATATTCCATGCTGGAGCAATAATGCTCACTTGCCCTCATTCTCTGTACACTGAACTTCCTCCTTGCCCCTCTCTACCCTGCCTTGTGTTCAAAGACTTAGCGTATAAGGACCATGTCAGACTTAACCTCTAAGGACCATGTCAGCAAGCCTGTGTTCCCTCTGGTTTCCTGTTGAACTTGCCCAAGGGAAGGCACTGACAGAAATGAGATGAAAAGTCAGGCTATTTATTCACCATGATGCTTATGTCACCAGCTGCAAACTGGCTGAGGTGGAATCCCTACCCAGAGCCACAGCTTCTGCTGCTTCAGCACTCACTGTTTTTGCTAGGAGTTGATAATAACATGAGTAATAATTACCACCTTCTGTTGGAAATCCTTGGGTATTTCACCATATCTGGTGAGTTCCCATAGTCCTTTATAGTACCTCTTTTACATTCCCTACAAATATGATTTTTGTATGCCATTCTTTTTCTGCTGAGGTCCTGGCTAGTATTTGACCTTGACAAATAGTGTCATAGTAAGTCAGATATATAAGAAAAAAATATGACTAATGCTGTAATAAAGATAACCCAAAAGTACATTGGATGCAGAGATGTATTTTTCTAGTTGTCTACTCAAAATCCAGTTTCCTATTCTTCTTTGGAAGTGAGGTAGTTCTACAAATGCTTGAAGTAGTAGAGAACCCACAATTAAACTGTTTCTTTTTTTCAGTAGTAGTCATGTTATGACTTCTTGGTACACCTTCAAAAAATTGAATTATAGGCTACAGACACAGTGGGGAAAACAGACTAAACAAGTATCCTCTGAAACAAACAACATTGATGAAAAACCAAGCAAGAGAGTTGTGTGACTACAGAATATATACAAATAATGAAATTCTCCTTGCAAAATGGTTAGATAATAAGTGTGTCATTGTTGAAACATACTATAATACAGTGGAACCCACTTAGCAAAGTTCAGTGATGCCAAAATAAATAATAAAACCAATGTGCCTTGGGGCTGGGATGTGGCTCAGTTGTGGAGCACTTCCTAGCATGTGTAAGAAACTGGGTTCGATTCTCAGCACCACATATAAATAAATAAAACAAAGGTCCATTGACAACTAAAAAATATTAAAAAAAAAAAAACCAATGTGCCTCAACCAAAGTAATTGCTACCTATAGGGTAATGTGATAAAAACAGTTGGTTTCTAAATATTTCACTTCTATTAGGGTTAAAAAATTAAATGGGCCTTTGTTCGCTCAAATAACATGTGTGTTGTAAATGCACAGACTCCCAAATTTGTGAACAAAGATAAAAAAGATCTCATAAATTGATATTTAAAAAGACATCTGCTAAGCATACTTAAAAATGATGCAATGAGAACCTATCAGGAAGAAGAAAGCATAATATTCCCTGGTCTACTGCCATCAAAGACGATATTAGATTTGACATGAGAAAACTTATTTTCAAATTGGAAGAATGACAATGATGTCAAAACAAGATATGTTGTGGGAAACGGGTATGTTGCCAAAGATGTAATGCTACCTGTAAGCCAAACGACCAGATGGAAGTGAAACAGGACCAAAACAGGCTTCTATTCTGAGAAATACGCTCCCAGACCATTCCCTGCCCAGTCACCAGGCTCGAACAGGTCGGAGAAAAGGCTCCGTCCCTCATGCTACACAGGGTTATAAAGGCCTTTCCCCATCCAGAAAAGGCAGGCTTGAGGCCAGAAAGAGGTGTTGACCTAGAGTCCAGTGTCCTCTGAGATTGGTTCGGTGCGGCTGGTGAGGTCAGATTCCTTCCGGGATGAGCCGAGAGCCATGGTGATTCTCATATGGGAGGTTCGCTATTTTCTCCGTACAGACTACTGGG
>CM053408.1:45101275-45143588 GCA_028644305.1 Xerus rutilus
AAGGCCTTTCCCCATCCAGAAAAGGCAGGCTTGAGGCCAGAAAGAGGTGTTGACCTAGAGTCCAGTGTCCTCTGAGATTGGTTCGGTGCGGCTGGTGAGGTCAGATTCCTTCCGGGATGAGCCGAGAGCCATGGTGATTCTCATATGGGAGGTTCGCTATTTTCTCCGTACAGACTACTGGGCGCTGCCATTTTGGCGTGTTAGGAGCATGCGTGCTGCGTTCGTCCTGTGAGACGGTGGGCAGGCTGGCCCTGGGCGGTGAGGGGGAAGGGGAGAGAGAGACGAACATTCCAGAGGGAAGTGTTTCCCGAGCGAACTTTCTGGCAGGGTGCCCCCGCAGCGCGGTGCGGCAGGTTCGGCTTGGTGGCGGCGGGTGGGTTTGGCTTTCTGCGTCTGCCTCTGACCTAACACTACCCTTTGTTTGAAGTGTTTTGTTTCTTTCCACCAAAAATAATTGTTTAACAGGTGATGAAAGTCACATTTTGTATATTATGTAATGTATGCCAATGTCCCATTTATAGGATAGCAAGTATCTATTCCCAATTTACACACTATATGTATTTTTGTTCTCACTGATAATAAGGGATATGTTAGCAGCAGATTATTATTATGATTACCAAGCTATTATAATGGACTTGTGTTGTTGAAAAATTCACAGAATTGAAAACTTGTGACTTAATACATTAAATGTGGTAGTCTAGGAGTGGCTAGGAGGAGAGAACTGGGTGTATTTTGAAATGAATGAGATCTGACACCCTAAGCAGTCTAGAGAAAACTTGATTTTAATTGAACAATTTGGCTAGGAGGATGCTATGCACCTATGTATCTGCCTCACTCCCCTCAAAACCATAAAAATCTTGATCTTTCTACACTGTAATTTGGCCTTTCCCAGAATGTCATATACACAGTTAATATCTGATGTGAAGCCTTTTCAGGCCAACTTCTTTCATTTAGCAATACAATTTAAGGATTTTCCATGTCATTTCTTGGCTTAATAGTTCAGGTCTTTTTAGTGCTAAATACTATTCCATTGCCTAATGTACCACAGTTTGTTTATCCTACTGAGAGATATCTTGATTATTTGCAGGTTCTGGCAATTATAACTAAAAGTTGCTATAAACATACAGATTTTTGTGTGGGCATGTTTTCAGCTCCTTTGAGGAAATAGCAAGGGTAGTAACAGTATGTTTAGTTTTATGAGAAACTGCCAAGCTAGCCTGGTGTGGCACACACCTATAATCCCAGTGGCTCAAGCAGCTGAGGCAGGAGGATCATAAGTAAAAGCCTGCCTCAGCAACTTACCAAAGCCCTAAGCAACTCAGCAAGACCCTGTATCTAGATATAAAAAGGGCTGGGGATGTCGCTCAGTGGTCAAGCACCCCTGAGTTCAACCCCTGGTACCAAAAAAAGAAACTGCCAAGCTATCTTCCAAAGTGGCTGTCCTCTTTTGCCTTTCCACCTGCAGTAAATCAGGGATTCTAGTGCTCTACATTGTTAACAGTTGATGTTGTTGGTTCTTTGAACTTTGACCATACAGGATAGGTATATAATGGTATCTTATCGTCATTTTAATTTGCATTTCCCTAAAAACATGATGTGAGACATCATTGCATATGCTTATTTGCCATTTGTGTATCTTCTTTACTGAGTGCTATAGTTCAGAGATTGAATGACCCAAATGTCTGTGTGTTAATTTCATGATCCCCAGGTGGCACTGTTGGAAGGTGCTGCATACCTTTAGGAAGTGGAGCCAAGTTGAAATCCTTTAGGTCACTGAAAGCATGGCCTCAATGGGAATTAGGGAATCCTAGCACTTGCCAGAGGCTCAAAATCATGGGGACACCCAATCTGGGACTGGAACCTCAGGAAGAACTATGAGCTACATAATACTTTTTCTTCATAAGTTAATTGACACAGGAATTTTGTTAAAGTAACACAAATCTGACTAATACAGTGAGGTATCTGTTCAGATCTTTTGTCTATTTTTTAAATTGGACTGTTCAGGTTCTTACTGTTTAGTATAAGAGTTCTGTATATATTTTGGATACCAGTCCTTTGTTAGATATATGTTTTACAAATTTTCTTTCACTTTATGCTTGGTCCTTATACTCTCTTGATAGTGTCTTTAACAAAGGAAAATATTTTAATTTTAATGAAGTCCAACTTATCAAGTTTTTCTTCATGGGCTCTGCTTTTAGTTTTGTATCTAAAAAGTCATCACCAATGTCAAGGTTACCTAGATTTTCCCTTATATTTTCTTTCTGAAGTTTTCTTGTTTTGCATGTTATATGCAGGTCTAATTTTCATAAAAGGTACAAATAAGCTCTTTGTCTAGACTCATTTATCAATATCTGAATATTTAGCTCTTCAGTACCATTAGTTGAAAAGACTCTCCTTTCTCCTCTGAATTGTCATTGCTCCCTTATCAAAAATTAATTCTATGTATTTGTGTGATTCCATTTGTGAACATTCTATTCTGTTCGATTGATCTATTTGTATTTTTTTAAAGTTCAAAGAATTAAAAAAGTAATTATGACAGAAATTTTAATCTGTTCTAAAAATGCAGAAATTATAAAGGCTTTGTGACCCAGTATAATGAAAAAAATAGTCATATATAACAACGTTTAAAATAATACTTGAGTCAGAGAAATCAAAATCGGAAACCCCAATTTAGATAAAAGGACACTAAGAATTCTATATTTCAAACATAAGGATGTGGCCATAGATGTGCTCACAGAAACATTAATAGCCTTAAAAAGTTTTAGTATACTTTTTAGTAATAAACTAAAAAGACAGAAAATACAAAATAAGTTCAGAATACAACATCTATTGATTCTGTTCCATTGATATGTTTGTATAGTTTTTCATGAATATTATACTTTCTTAATTATATAGTTTTTCAGTAATTCTTGAAGTCAGGTTGTATCATTTTTTCACCTTTGTTTTTCAATAATGTATTGGCTATTCTGGATCTTTTGCCTTTCCACATAATCCTTAGATTATATTTGACTATATCAACAAAATAATGTGTGAGGATCCTGACAGCTGAGGCTGTCCTCAAACTTCCAGTCCTCCTGCCTTAGCCTTCCAAATTGCTGTGATTACAGGCATGTGCCACTGCACCCTGGTGGGAAATAATTACATTTTAACAATATTGAGTCTTCCCAGTCATGAACATAAAATATCTCTATTTAAATATCCCCTGATTCTTTTTTATTAGAGTTTATAGTTTTCTCATATAGATCTTGTATATATTTTGTGGGGGTTATACCAATATGTTTAAATTTTTTGGTGGTAATATAACTAGAATTGTGGCTTTATTTATTTATTTATTTTTGATTTTTTAGATATATATGACAGGAGAGTATATTTTGACATTATATATACATGAAGTACAACAATTTAATCAGGATTCCATTCTTTTTTTCCTCATCTTTTAAAAATTTTATTTTATTTTATTTTTCCAAATTTTAAATTTTTATTATTTTTATTTTTTTGAGGATAACATTTCATTTCTCTGGTTGTAAGTGATATAGAATCACAACATACATGCAGTCATACATAAAGCTAGGGCTATGATGGCCATCATATTCTACCACCTTTACTGTCCCCATGCCCCCTCCCCCCTTACACTCCTGTGAACAGAGTTCCTCCATTGTTCCCATGTCCTTCCTCACATTATGGATCAGCATCCACTTATCAACAAGTACATTCGGCATAGGATTCCATTCTTGAGATTGTACATGATATGGAGTTTCACTGGAGGTATATTCATATATGAATGTAGGAAAGTTATGTTCAATTCATTTTACTGTCTTTCCCATTCCCATTCCTCTCCTTTCCTTTCATTCTCCTTTGTCTAATCCTCTGAACTTCTATTCTCCACCCCACCCCCTTTTTGTGTATTAGCATTTGCATGTCAGAGAGAACATTCGGCCTTTTGTTTTTTGGAATTGGCTTACTTTACTTATCATAATAGTCTCCACTTCTATCCATTTACCAGCAACTGCCATAATTTCATTCTTCTTTATGGCTGAGTAATATTCCACTGTGTATATATATCACAGTTTCTTTATCCATTCATCTGTTAAAAGGCACCTAGGTTGGTTCCATATCTTAGCTGTTGTGAATTGAGCTGCTATATGATATAGCAGCTCATATAGTATATATTGCTACATTGATGTGGCCATGTCACTGTAGTATATACACTACAGTGTATACACCAAGTTATAGAGCCAGGAGTATATACCGAGGGTATATACCAAGGAATTGGATAACTGGGTCAAATGGTGGCTCCATTTTTCTGAGGAATCTTCATACTGTTTTCCAGATTAGACGCACCAATTTGCAGTCCCACCAGCAATGTATGAGTGTAGCTTATTCCCTACATCCTCACCAAAATTGATTGTTACTTGTATTCCTGGTAGTTGCCATTTTGAATAGAGTGAAATGGAATCTTAGTGTAGTTTTAATATGCATTTCTCTAATTACTAAAGATGTTGAACATTTTTTCATGTATTTGTTGACCATTCATATTTCTTCTGTGAACTGTCTGTTCAGTTCCTTTTCCCATTTATTGATTGGGTTATTTGTGGTTTTTTGCTGTTAAATTTTTTGAGTTCTTTATATATCCTGGAGATTAATGCTCTATCTGAGGTGCAGGTGGCAAAGATTTTCTTCCATTCAGTAGGCTCCTTCTTCACATTCTTGATTGTCTCCTTTGCTGAGAAGAAGCTTTTTAGTTTAATAGCATGTGATTTATTGATTTTTATTTTACTTCGTGCACTTTAGGATTCTTCTTGAGGAATTCAGGTCCTAAGAGGACATGATGGAAAGGTAGGCCTACATTTTCTTCTGTAGGCAGAGGGTCTCTGGTGTAATGCCTAGGTCCTCTATCCACTTTGAGTTGAGTTTTGTGCAGGGTGCAATTTCATTCTGCTCCATATGGATTTCAAGTTTTTCCAGTTCCATTTGTTGAAGGGACTATCTTTTCTCCAATGTATGTTTCTGGCACCTTTGTTTAGTATAACTATTTTTATGTATTTTTGTCTGTGTTTCTTCTATTCTGTGCCATTGGCTTTCATGTCTTTTTTAAAATATTTTTTAATTGTCAATGGACCTTTATTTTATTTATTTATATGTGGTACTGAGAATCAAACCCATGCTTGCCTCATGCGTGCTAGGCAAGTGCTTTACCACTGAACCACACCCCAGCCCCTCATGTCTGTTTTGATGCCAATACCATGCTTTTTTTTTTTTTTTTTACTATACCTCTATAGTATAACATGAGATCAGGTACTATGATCCTGCTTCACTTTTCTCACTAAAATTGCTTTGGCTATTCTGGACCTCTTATTTTTCCAAGTGAATTTTGTGATTGCTTTTTCTCCTTCTATGAACAATGTCATTGAAATGTTAATGGGAATTGCATTAAATCTGTATAAAGCTTTTGTTAGTATAGCCATTTTGACAATATCAATTCTGCCTATCCAAGAGCATGGGAGATCTTTCTGTCTTCTAAGGTCTTCTTCAATCTATTTCTTTAGTGTTCCATAATGTTCATTGTAGAGGTCTTTCACCTCTTTTGTTAGATTGATTCCAGAGTATTTTATTTTTTTGAAGCTATTATGAATGAGGAAGTCTTTCTAATTTCTATTTTAGCTGATTCATCATTGGTGTATAGGAACACAATTGATTTGTGGGCATTAATTTTATATCTTGCTACTTTGCTGAATTCATTCATGAGTTCTAGAAGCTTTCTGGTGGAATTTTTGGGTCTTCTAAATATAGAATCATATAATTGGCAAATAGGGATAGTTTGAGCTCTTCTTTTCCCTTTAATTTCTTTCTTTTGCCTAATTGCTGTCAGTAGAGTTTCAAGGACAATGTTGAATAGAAGTGGTAAAAGAGAGTATCCTGTTTTACTCCAATATTTAGAGGGAATGCTTTGAAGTTTTCTCCATTTCGAATGATATTGGCCTTGGGTTTAACAAATATAGCTTTTACACTGTTGAGGTATGTTCCTACTATCCCTCATTTTAATGGTATTTTGATGCTGTATTTTGCCAAATGCTTTTTCTGCATCTATTGAGATAATTTTGTGATTTTGTCTTTAAGTCTATTCGTGTGATGAATTACATTTATTGATTTCTGTATGTTAAACCAAACTTGCATCTTTTGGATGAAGCCAACTCAATCATGGTGCACTATGTTATTAATATGTTATTGTATGTGATTTGCCAGAATTTTATTGAGAATTTTTGCATTTATATTCATCAGGGATATTGGTCTGAAGTTTTCTTTCCTTGATGTTTCTTTGTCTGGTTTTGATAACAGCATGATTCTAGCTTCATAGAATGAGTTTAGAAGGGTTTTCTATTTCAAGGAAAAATTTGAGAAGGATTGTATTAATTCTTCTTCAAAAGTCTGGTAGAACTTAGCTGAGCATCCATCTTGTCCTGGGCTTTTCTTTTTTGGTAGGCTTTTGATGGCATCTTCAATTTCATTGCTTGAAATTGATCTGCTTAAATTTGCTATGTCCTCCTGATTCAATTTGGGTAGGTCATGTGTCTCTAGAAATTTGTCAATGTCTTCATATCAGAGTCTTAACTTTTCAAAATAGTTTCTAAATATTGTCTGGATTTCAGAGTGTTCAGATGTTTTCTTTTCATCACAAATTTTAGTAATTGAGGTTTTTTTTTTACCTCTTTCTCTTGGATAACTTGGCTAAGGGTTTATCAATTTTAATTTTTCACAGAACTAGCTTTTCATTTTATTGATTTTTTGAATTGTTTTTGTTTCAATTTTATTGATTTCAGCTCTGGTTTTAATTATTTCATGTCTTCTACTGCTTTTGGTATTAATTTGGTCTTTATCTAGGGCTTTGAGATTTAATGTTAGTGTTATGGTTGGGATGTGAGGTGTCCCTCAAAAGTTCATGTGTGAGAAAGTACAAAAAGGTTCAGAGGAGAAATGATTGGGTTGTAAGAGTCTTAACTCAATCAGTGATTTAATCCCCTGAGAAGGATTAACTGAGAGGTAACTGAAATGCTAGGGTGTGGCTGGAGGAGGTGGGATTGGGACATGGCTTAGAGTATCTATATTTGTATCTGGTGAATAGACTGCTCTCTCATCATGATGTGAGCTGCTTTCTTCCACCATACTCTTCCACCATGATGTTCAGCCTCACCTCAAGCCCTGAGGAATGGAGCCAGCCTTCTATGGGCTAAGACCTCTGAAACTGTAAGCCCTCCTCTACAATTGTTCTGGTTAGATCCTTTTAGTCACAGCAGTGAAAAAGCTGACTAAAACAGTTAGGTTATATATTTGATAACTTTCTATTCTTTTAATGAATGAGCTCAATGCAATGAACTTTCCTCTTAGAACTGCCTCCAAAGTGTCCCAGAGATTTTGATATATTTTGTCACTATTCTCATTTACCTCTAAATATTTTTTCATTCCTCCCTGATTTCTTCTTCTATCCATTGATCATTTAATATTGTGTTAGTCTCCAAGGGTTAGAGTAGCTTCTATTTTTTATTTTATCATTGATTTCTAATTTCATTCCATTTTATTTCATTATTATCTTATCAAATGCAAGGTATTATTTGGTTTTTTGTATATGTTAAGAGTCACTTTGTGGCCTAAGATGGTCTATTTAGAGAAGGATTCATGTGCTGCTGAGAAGAAAGTGTATTCAGTCATTGATGGATGAAATATTCTATATATGTCTGTTAAGTCTAAATAATTACTTGTATTTTTAGACCCATACCTTTTTCTTTTTTTTTAATATTTGTTTTTTAGTTGTAGATGGTCATAAATATCTTTATTTTTAATTTTTTTTTTTTTTTTGTACTAGAGATTGAACTCAGGGGCACTCAACCACCGAGCCACATCCCCAGCCCTATTTTGTGTTTTATGTAGAGACAGGGTCTCACTGAGTTGCTTAGTGCCTCGCCGTTGCTGAAGCTGGCTTTGAACTCGCAATTCTCCTGTCTCAGCCTAAATATCTTTATTTTTATGTGGTGCTGAGGATCAAACCCAGTGCCTCACGCATGCAAGGCAAGCGCTGTACCACTGAGCCACAATCCCAGCCCCCCATACCTTCTTTATTTAGTTTTTCTTTAGAAGATCTATCCAATAATGAGAGAGGTGTGTTAAAGTCACCCACTATTATTGCATTATGGTCTATTTGGTTCTTGAAATTGAGAAGGGTTTGTTTGATGTACATAGATGATCCATTGTTTGGGGCATAAATATTTGATTGTTATGTCTTGTTGATGTATAATTCACTTAAGCAGTGTAAAATGACCTTTTCTGTTCTAATTAACTTTGCTTTGATATCTACGTTATTTGATATTAACATAGAAATTCCTACCTGTTTACAAGATCCATGTGAATAATAAGTTTTTTTCCCTCATTCTTTTACTTTTGGTCTTTGGATGTCTTTGACTATGTGGTGAGTCTCTTGAAGACAGCATATTGCTAGGTCCTGTTTTTTAATACAATCTGCCAGTCTATGTCTTTTGATTGATGAGTTTGGGCCATTTACATTCAATGTAATTATTAAGTAATGATTTTTATTCCCTGTCATTTTGATTTATTTCTGATTTCTAATTCAAAATAGTTTCTCCTTCAATTGATTATTGTTCTCCTATAGTTCCTCCCTTTGCTGATTTTCATTTCATATTTTTTATTTCCTCTCAGGAAATATTTTATTACATATGTTTTGTAGTGCAAGCTTTCTAGTTGTGAATTCTTTTGACTTTTGTTTATCATGGATGGTCTCTATTTCATCAATTCTGAAGCCTAATTTTGCTGGGCATAATATTCTTGGCTGGCATCCATTTTCTTTCAGTGCTTGATATATATTATTCCAAGATCTCCTAGTTTTGAGAGTCTGGGTTGAGAAATCAGCTGAGATCCAGATTGGTTTGCCTCTAAATGTGACCTGTCACTTTTCTCTTTCAGCCTTTAAAATTGTATCCTTATTCTGTGTGCTACACATTTTCATAAGAATGTGCCTTGGTGTGGTTTTCTTGTAGTTTTGTAAATTTGGAGACCTGTGAGCCCCTTGTGTTTGATTTTCTACTTTATTAAGATTTGGGAAATTTTCTGAAATTATTTCAATGAAAAATATTGTGCATTTCCTTGGTTTGTATCTCTGAGCCTTCATCTATCCTGATAAATCTTAAATTTGGTCTTTTTATGTTATCTCATACTTCTTGAAAGTTCTATTCATGTGCTCCTGACATCTTTTCTCCATGATCAACTTTATTTTCAAGATTATATATTTTGTCTTTATTGCCTGAAACTGTCTTCCAAGTGGTCTGGTCTACTGGTGATGCTTTCCATTGAATTTTTTATTTTTTATTTTTGGTACTGGAGATTGAACTCAGGGGCACTCAACCACTCAGCCACATCCCCAACCCTATTTTGTATTTTATTTAGCCTCCCAAAATGTCCAGCAGAAATCTTTTAAATGAAGGTACAATAAACCAAATTAAAAATTCAATGGAGCCGGATGTGGTGGCTTATGCCTGTAATCCCAGCAGCTCCGGAGGCTGAGACAGAAGAATCGTGAGTTCAAAGCCAGACTCAGCAAAAGTGAGGTGGTAAGAAATTCAGTGAGACCCTGTCTCTAAATAAAAAAACCACACACACACACACTCAAAAGATTTCTGCTGGATTTTTTTCAAAATCTCTCTTTATTGAAGTGATCTTTCATTTCCTGTGTTTTCTCTTTGATTTCACTCCTTACATCATCCTTTACCTTGCAGATCAATTTAATTATGAACATTCTAAATTCTTTCCCTGACATTTCGTCCACTGTGGTGTTGATGGATTTTGTTATAGAAGTATTTTGGTTTGTTTGGGGCTATTTGTTCCCTTGCCTTTTCATGTTGCTTGTATGTCTAACCACCTAACAGCTTGGATTTGAAGCAGTAGAGTTTCTACTCTGTGGACTTACAGTGTCCCTGAAGATTTCCAGTAACTCACCATTTAGGGGAAGGCAAATAATAACAACCAATGCAAATAATTGCATTAGTTCTTGCTATGACATTATAATATTAATTGTGATAATAAACATAAATTATGTGATCAGTTATTGCCCACAGTAAAAACAATAAGTTTTCAAAAGTGTTTATAATTTCAAATTATAAACAGAAAGAGAGCATAAATGATGTAGGATGTGATGATTATGAGGGAGGAAGATAGAAAATAATAGTAAAAATTAAAATAAGAGTGAAAGACAGAACAATAGAGATTGGTTATTATCACGAAAAGAGCAAAAGAGAATCAAGGGAAAAAGATAAATGAGAGAAAAAAATATATAAAATAAAAATCTTTAAAAATAAAAATAAAAGAACACAAAACAAAACAAAAATATAGTAATCAGACATCCTAGTTCTTAAAATACTGATCCATGAATAATAACTGCCTTCAAAAAATGCTAGAAATGGTACAAAAGAAAAAATATGAGTATGCTTAAGTGTTTGTGAACCATTTAGGTCACAATTAAACAGAAAAAAGAAAAATTAAAAGAAAAATATCTCAATGAAATGTTAAAGAATTATTTCAGTTGGAGTTCAAAAGATTCCTGGCTTCCCTTCTCAGCAGTGTTAGGTGGGTTGGGCTGGAATTAGATGTCTGTTCCACCCTCAGGGTGGGGTCACTGGAGTGTTCTGTGAGAGGAAATCCTGTAGGCAGAGCTCCTAGAGGCGAGTTTAGACTTAGGTAGTCACCAAGTTCTTCAGTGAATGGCAGTTGGTCTGAAGGTTTTAAATCAGTACACCTCCAGGGCTCAGCACTTCCTGGTCCACACTGGGAGACTGCACCACAGGGACCACCCCAGGATTCCACTTATGCAGTGGAGAAGCCCATCCTTGTTCCCCTCCAACACCCATGGACCCTATGTTTCTTGGTTTCTTGGGTTCAGTCTCCAGACTCAAAGACTCCTGTCCTCACCCTTTCAAATTCCAACCTAGGCATATATCTGGCCCTGCAAGTGGCCAAACTGGATGGGGAGGCGAGAAGCTGGGTGGGTTTTCAGGATCTGTATTCCCCTATGTAGATGCCTCTCCACATATGATTTTCCCCTGGTCACTTAGACACACTGTATGTCATGTAGTGTGGGTTTGCCAGACCTATATTTCAGGCCAAGCTTAGGTTTTTCAGGAATCAGCTCCCCCAGCTGCAGCACTAACATGATTCCTTCCTCTATCCTCCATGAGCATCCAAGAGAAATGTGGCTTCTTTTCTGCACAATAATATTATGCAGTATGCCTTTCAGTTTAGTCAGGCAGTGTCTTTCATTTCTGATCTCTCTGTATCCAGACATGCCTCAGGCCTTCTAAAATACAGGTTCCCTTAATTCCCTTATTTCTCCACTTTACTCATGGGGGGACTGCTCCAGCTGGTGCCACCACTGGTGGTGGTGGTGGTAGTAGTGGTAGCTCTAGGGATTTCTTTCTTATTTTCTTATATCCAAACTCTTGAGTCCTATATCTGCTTTGAAGGTCCAGTATTAATTTTCAGTGAAGTCCCTTTTTTTCCCTACCCACCTTGCTGAGAAGCTGCCTGTCTGGTTTCTTGGTTTCATGCCATGGAGCATCCAGGAAAGCAAACTCCTCTATTCCATCATCTTGAATAAGTCTGTGTTTTCTTTTTCAATTGTTTGTTGTATATATGTAAAAAATTAACTTTTAATAATCATTATTTCCATAATTTATTTTTTTGATGAATTGGGATTTTCTACATAAAAATGTGTATATTTTGCAAACAGAGAGACTTTTATTTCTTCCTTCCCAGTCTGTATACATTTTATTTCTATTTCTTTTTGTGGTACCTAGGAATTCCACTATGATGTTGAAATCATCAAGTTTTAATCTTATGGTTTTTGTATTTCTTTGTTATCTTACAAAGGGTCAAGAAATGGAGAATGGGAATCCTTTCATTCTTTTTACAGTTATTAACTGTCACTCTAGCTTTGCTTTGCCAACTAGGGGTATGTGGTTATCCTGAGCTACATTTTCTACAGAAAAGATAGGATAAAGGCAATATTCTTTCTCTTTGATAACAAATTTTAGAGTAAGGAGTTGATGTGCTGGGGATATCACAGTAACGAGATTTATTTTCTTGTTGTTGAAAATAAATATTTTCCTTTTGTTTTTCTTGGACTTTTTTCTTAATATAATATAGACTATAATCACTTTTAAACATTCATTGTTTTGCAACCAAATGTAGTAAATTTGGGGAGATCTCATACTCCAGAAATTCATTATGTTTTTTAATAGTCATTGAGATATATGTTGAATATCATATAATTCATCCATTTAAAGTATAAAATTAAATGATCTTTAGTGTATTTACAAAGTTGGCAACCATGACCAATCAATTTAAGAACATTTTATTACCCCTAAAAGAATCCTGTACCTAATAGTCGCTTCACATTTCCCCCAATCCTGACAACCTCTCATCTTTCTGTCTATAATTTTGCCCTTTCTGAGTTCATATATAATATGTGATCTTTTGTGCTTGGCTGTTTTCACTTAATGTAGTGTTTTCAAGATTCATCTATGTTATACATCATATGTCATGTTATCCTTTTTGTGTTACTTATAATATCCAAAATCTGAGTACTGAAGGCCTTGTCATGCTGCTGGCTCCTGTGTCTTTTGGACATATTCTTAATCTTTGAGTATTTCTTTGCTTTCCGATATGGTCAGATTTCAAAATTGCCCTTTCCCTGACCTAGAATCAGTTATATTCAAAGACGCCAAGATCCTTTCTATGAGGGAAGGATATTTAGGAACAAATATCTTGGCACCAGAGATGAAACTTGCTACTGGTTGACATTTTTCCCAGACCTTTTCATTACACATTGCAAAGAATATATATTTTTAAAATCATTAATTTAAGTCAGGGATGGTGACTCATACTGTAATCTCAGTTATTTGGGAGAATGAAGCAGGAGTATCTCAAGTTCAAGGACAGCCTGGGGAAATTGGTGAGACTGTCTCAAAAAATAAAAAAGGGCAGGGGTAAGTGGTAAGTCAACCCTTGGTTCAATCTCCAGTACCCCCCTAAAAAATTATGAATTCAGACTTAACAATTGTGTAATAAAACACAGCTACTTTGATGTAAGTAAGTATCTGAATACATTTTGCAGTACTCTTTACACTTGGTTAACATTCCCAGTGCCAAATTAATACCAAAAAATTATAGTATATATAGTTTAATTGTAAGATGCATGTTTCATATGATGAATGATTTCATATGATTCTAAATACATTTTTCTAGCATCATATAATTCTAAAAATTATTTTAAAAACAAGACCATAAGAATCATGTTGTTGATATTTCTTATTCATATTTAATATTACAGAATTTTAATTTTTTATTAAAACTTTTTTCTCTTTTTCCATTATACTCATTTTGGTTTCTCATAATATTGATAATTACCTAGCTTTATTGTATAAAAATAGTCTCAAGACAATAATATCAATATTATTACTATTTTTTAAAATTGCCAAATTAGGTTTAAGGTCTTTTCTAGGCTTTTTTATCCTTAGAATATTTCTCACCAAGGGTGTTTAGTAAGAGTGCTATATTCTAGAGGCATTTGAATTAGTATGGTTATTGTGTGGTTACTGTGTATATACTTTTGTGTATAATTAATGTTTTGTTTTCATTTGGTTCAGTTTCAAAGTTTGCTTTTTCATGATGTTTTTAAGTGTGTAAATCATTCATACAATCAAAAGCCAAAACCTTATTAAAAAGTATATTTAGAAAAATCTCTCTTCATTCCTTCTTAACCCAACTCTGCCCTTTCTTCTCAAGAAACCATACTTTCTGGTTTATCCTTCCATTTTTTGTTTTTGTTTTTTGCAAATATAAACGAAGAGGCATATATCATTAAATTCTACCCTCCCTCATTATATAAAAAAATGCCATGCTACATAATTGTTCTACCCACTATCAGCATGTAGACCCCATCTCAGTCTTTTTCATAGCCTTCTGGAAACAAATTCTTAGTTTTTCTTTTTCTTTTTTTCTTTTTTATTGTTGTTTGCTTAGTTGGTTGGTTTTGGTTTTGTTTGGTTTGTTTGTTTGTAATAGGGTCTCACTATGTTGTCCACGCTGTCCTCAAACTTGTGATTCTTCTGCCTCAGTCTCTCTCATAGCTCAGATTACAAGCATGTACCACCATGCCTGGCTTAGTTTTTCTTCATCTAAGAGATGTCCTTATTAGACCATTATACTAAATTCTTACGTGTGTGTGTGTGTGTGTGTGTGTGTGTGTATGTGTGGTGCTGGGAATTAAGCCCAGAGCTCACATATGCTAGGCAAGCTCTCTACCACTGAAGTACACTCCCCACCCTAGAACATTATTCATGCATGATATTTTTGCTAGATATAGAATTCTGGATGACCATTCTTTTAACAATTTACATACCATAATGAAGTGTTTAATATTAGGTACTAAATATAATGCTTAAGTAACAGATACTATTAGCCATTATTGATATTTCTAAATAGGAGAGTATCAGAGAAAGAACTGAATTTAGAAAGTATATACCAACATTATACAATATACATACTGAAGGAGAGATATAAGAACTATTCCAAATTTACTCTAGTTATGTAGAAGGAAAGTGTGAAATAGGGCATTTTATTTAAGACAGAAGGGGCAGGAATGACTCTGATGGATTTTAAAGAAATCATTGTCAAGACTCAGTGATAAGTAAAACATAGAAAATAGAAAAAATAAAAATTAAAAATATAAAGAAGTGGGGGCTGGGATTGTGGCTCAGTGGTAGAGCGCTTGCCTTGCATGCATGGGGCCCTGGGTTCGATCCTCAGCACCACATACAGAGCAATAAAATAAAGACATTGTGTCCATCTACAACTAAGAAAAAATTTTAAAAAAAATATATAAAGAAGTGGCAAATTTGGAGCCTATGGACAGTTAATATTGTGCTTTTGCTAGACTTTCATAAAGTGATTAGATTAATAGATGAATGTATATAAATTACCTGGCACATAGTAAGTAATTAACAAAATTTGACTCATCATTCTAATAAACTATTTTTAATAATGACCAGCTTAAGAAAAAAATTTTAAATGCCCAATTTTAAAAAATTTTTATTGGTGCATTATAATTATACATATTAAAAGTATTAATTTTTACAAATTCATACATACACACAATATAATTTGATTAATTTCATTTCCCAGTAACTTCCTTTCCTTACCCTTTCTCCCTCCTTCTGGTCCCTTTCTCTCTCCTATGGTCTATTTTTATGAGATTCTCCTCCCTTTTTTATCTCTTTTTTCTCTCTAGCATCCACATATGAGAATAAACACACTGTTCTCACAGAAAATTAACATTCAGAATATATAAAGAACTAAAAAAATAATAACCAGTCAACAAAAGGGCAAATGAACAGCAAAACAGACACTTCTCAAAAGAAGAAATACAAATGGTCAACAAATACATGAAAAAATGTTCAATATCTTCAACAATTAGAGAAATACAGATTAGAACTACACTGAGACTTCATCTCACTCCAGAATGGCAATTATTAAGAATTACAAATAATCATAAATTCTGAACAAAATGTGAAGAAAACGGAACACTTTTATACTGGTGGTGAGATTGTAAATTAGTATAACCATTATGGAAATCTATGTGCAGGCTCCTCAAAAGACTAGAAATGGAACCACCATATGACCCAGTTGTACCACTCCTTGGCATTTATCCTAAAAAATTTAGGTCATCATACTATAGTAATGCATGCACACCCATGTTTATAGCAGCATAATTTACAATAACCAAACTATGAAACCAGTCTGGTTGTCCATCAACAGATGAATGGATAAAGAGAATATGGTATATATATATCCAAGAGCTGTTTTATTCAGCCATAAGGAAGAATGAAATTATGTCATTTGCAAGAAAATGAATGGAACTTGAGAGCATTATGTTAAGTGAAACAAGCCAAACTCAGAAGACCAAGGGTCATATGTTTTCTCTAATATGTGGACACTACTTTTCCTTTTTCTCTAGGAAAATAAAGTGGGTGGGGAGAATCTCATGAAAGTAATATAGAGAAACAGAATAGGAGGAGGAAGAAGGAGAGTAAAAGGGAAGATATTGGAGACTGATATATTGTTATATTGTGTGCATGTATGAATATGTAACAATAATCTCATTATTGTGTATTATTATAATGTACCAATAAGAATATGGAAAAAGAACATTGTATCTACCTACATTCTATAAAAGAAAAAACATTTAAAATAAGAGTGTTCTACAATGGAATATTACTCAGCATTAAAAGAGAATAAGATTACGGCATTTGAAGGTAAGTGGATGGAGTTGGAGAATATCACGCTAAGCAAAGTAAGCCAATCCCAAAAAACCAAAGCCTGAATATTCTCTCTGATAAGTGGATGCTGATCAATAATGCAGGGGGAGGGGCATGGGAAAAATGGAGGAACTTTGATTGAGCAAAGGGGAGGGAAGAGAGGGAAGAGGCCATGGGGGCAGGAAAGATGGTGGAATGAGATGGACATCATTGCCCTAGGTACATATATGACTGAACATATAGTGTGACTCTACATCATACACAACCATTTGTACACAATTTGTGTTCCATTTGTACACAATAAATCAAAATACATTCTGCTGTCATATATTCTTAATTAGAATAAATAAATAAATAGATAAATAAAATAAGAGTGTGCTAACAAGCTCTGAAGAATTTCAATATGAGTAATTCACAGGATTATGCTGTCTTTAATAAAATAGAGATCACATACTTGGAGAGGTGATAATCAAACATTAAAATTAATATATTAAGAAAAAACAGTGGTCTGATGACTGAGTAAATTGTTTCATTTGGTTCAAAATGAGACTCTTAGAATTTTTCTAGTCTATTTCTAAAGATGAACTTCAAATATGTTTTTGTTGTGGGGACTTTGGTTTGTTTTTGTTTTGGGTTGTTTTGTTTGGGGGTTTGTTTTTGTTTTTTTGGTTTTGTTTTTGTTTTGTTTTTTATTTTTTTATTTTGTTTGGTTTTGGTTTTATCTTGGTGGTGCTATGACTCAGATATGAATCAAGATTGCTGAGTACTGATTCAAATTGCAGAGTACCAATCTTGAGCATGCTTTAAATTGAGATGAGTCATTGTAATCTAATTTCTTAAATTTTTTTCTGAACTCTGTATAACCTATATCCCCCTACTGTAGTTACTAGAAAGAAGAGAAATTAGTTGTTCTTTAAATATTTATGGAAATGACCGGGCACTATGAAAGTTTGTAAAAATATTGCAGTTGGTAAGTTAGAAAACTATACAGATATATACATACCCATATTTATAGCAGCCCAATCACCAATAGCCAAGTTATAGAATCAACCTACGTGTCCATTAACAGATGAATGGATAAAGAAAATGCTGTATATATACACAATGGAGTTCTATACAGTCATGAAGAAGAATAAAATTATGCCATTTGCAGGAAAATGAATGAAACTAGAGAGTATCATGTGCAGCAAAATAAGCCAGACTCAGAAAGTCAAAGATTATGTTTTCCTTCATATGTGGAAGCTAGACAGAAAAAAAAAAAAAGAAAAACAAGGAATCTCATGAAAATAAAGGGAGACCAATAAGGCAGAGAAAGGGGATTAGGAGGAGGCAGGAAAGGAAGAGAAGTAGAGCTTCTAGGGATTGAAATTGACCAAATTTTTTATGTGTGTTTATGAAAATGCCACAACAAAACCCCAAATTCTGTATAATTATTATGCACCAATAAAAAACTTCACATTTTTCCCAGCTGATGCTTGACTTCCAGGGGATATCCATCTTTGGACGGATGACACCTCATATCACATGTTACTACTATTCTTTGCTTCTCTGACTAGAGAGGACAGAATAAATCTGTTGTTCTCTCGATTTCTACCCTTTGACAAGTGTTCTCTCTCACTCTCACTTAATCTTCACAGTTATGAGATAAACATTATGTTGCTCATTTTACAGATAAACAATGGGAGGTTCAGAAAACATGCGTCACTTGTATAGTCACATGCCAGCTGATGGCAGAAGCAGAACTCAAACTCTTGAGACTTCTACTTACGTCACACTGCCTTGCAAGCAGTGAGAACGATGACAAGAGCAACAAAATCTAAAGATTCTTAATATTTGTATTGTTTTGCTGTTGCTGAAAAAATAGTACCAGGTGGTGGAGGCTAGTAAGCCAACCTCAGAGTCAGAATTCCCAAGATCCCCAGGGTAACATGAGCACCCAAATAAAGATATTCAAATGGGAAAACAGAGGACATGGTACAAAATCAGCCCCCAAATGTCTGCACATTGGTTGATCACTCTCTCATGCTGCCTTCAAATTTACTTGTTAGGAACAACAGTGTTCATGACTAGGTCGTGAAAATTACTCAGCACTTTCAGTCTGACCTTTGTTTCTAAAAGTGGAACATTAGCATGGTGTGTTTTGTTTTGTGTTTTGTGTTGTGTTTTGTTTTGTTTTGTGTTGTTTGTTTGGTGGTGCTAGGGACTGGACCCAGGGCCTTGTGCATGCTAGGGAAGTACTCTACCAACTGAGCTATGTCTCCAGCCCCCGCCCAGAGTCATTCATTTTTCTTACACTATTTAACATTTTCTCCCTGAATTCAGTGAAGGATCCTTTGGCTCTGTTAACAGTAGGCATCAAACACTCTGTCTCCAATTTTTTTTTTAATTCAATTGACTTAAGATTGACTTCATAGAATGCTTTTATTTACCATCACTACTTCTCTTACTAAAATATCTCAGATAAAAATCTGAAATGTGCTGGTGTGTAGACACTGAGCAGAGTTCTCAAGATGTAATTCACATGTTGTCTTACCAGCCAGTCTTCCTATGACATTCCTTCACATAGTCAAATAAAAATCGGAATAAACTGAAAAGGCTTCTTAGTGTGAATATTTTCTTGGAAAGAAAGAAAGCATTCCATAACCTAAGGTCAGTATGAAGTGGCTCATCTGGCTGAGAATTGAAGGCATACTACAAACTGAACAGAATTAAAAATAAAACCATTCTAAATACCAGAAAGAATTTTTTTTCAGTGCTGGAGACTGAATCCAGGGGAGCTCTACCACTGAGCTACATCCCCAACCCTTTTGAGAGGGTCTCACTGAGTTGCTGAGGTTGGCCTGGAACTTGAGATCTTCCTGCTTCAGCCTCCCTGGGATTACAAGAGTGTGCCATCATACCCCATGAGAAAAATTCTTTTTTAAAAAAATATTTATTTTTTAGTTGTAGATGGACACAATACCTTTATTTTATTTATTTATTTTTATGTGATGCTGAGGATTGAACTCAGTCCCTCACACGTGCTAGGTAAGCACTCTCCCCAGCCCAGGAAAATTCATTTTTGTTTTTTTAATATTTGTTCAGTTGTTGATGAAACTTAATTTTATGTGTATGTAGTGCTGAGAATTGAACCCAGTGCCTCATGCATGCTAGGCAAGCATTCTACCACTGAGGCACAACCTCAGCCCAGGAAAATTCTTAATAAGGACATTGGTTAGATTTTTTCTAAGTCTCCAAACAGATAGAAAAATAAAAAAGTTAAACAGATTTTTAAATTCTTGTTTTGGTGAATAAATGAATAATATTTTAAATAAAAGAACTAAAGTTAAGTTACTTTCATGATACCCTTAAAAATAATAGGCTGGTTTAACAGGGAAATCGTTGAAATACTACCTGTAGTATCCACTAGTAAATATGAAACGTTTTCAAAAACAAACGGAAGATACATGTTTTGGCAACACTTACCAAGATTCATTAGGCCATTAACAGTAGCTTGCAGAATGATCAAGTAATAGATTGCTTCCTATACATTTTTTTATTTTCCTTAGTGATGTGAAATTACTTTTTAAAAAATTGGGGCGGGGGTACCAGGGATTGAACTCAGGGGCATTCAACCACTGAGCCACATCCTCAGCCTTATTTTGTATTTTATTTAGAGACAAGGTCTCACTGAGTTTCTCAGCATCTGGCTTTTGCTGAGGCTGGCTTTGAACTCGGGATCCTCCTGCCTCAGCCTCCCAAGCTGCTGGAATTATGGGTGTGCACCACCATGCCGGGCTATTTTAAATTTTTGTTAATAAAACTTACAGTGATAATGCAGGGCCCCAACACAAGATATAGTCAGTTGATTTCAAAACTATTTTAAAGTTAGAAGTATGTAGAAACTTCTCAAACCACTATATAGTAAATGTTCATAGTGGGCACTGTTCAGGTTCCTGGCCAAAACCAAATGCAAGGACCATACATTACTTTGGTTTCTCTCTTCACTCTGTACAAAGAAGGTATTAAAATAGTAGAATGGAATACGAAATTTGCACTTAACTTTCAAAATGAGGCAGTCAATATCTTTTCCTACTTAAATTCAAGCTGATCACAAACATTTTACCAAGAGAGCCCAAAAGTGCACACACACCCAAATAACCCTGAGAAAAAATTAAGTAGCTACTGTTTTATTAGCATTTTGCTTTTCAATGGTTAAAGGTTGATATGGGAGACTCCCTATTTATAAAAGCTCTAGTTCTACTCTTCAGACTCTAAAACTAGAAAATGTACTAAAACCACAAAACTGCTGATGCTTTTATAGAATCTAAAAGAACCTTTAACATCTTCCTTAATGAATAAAAAAAAATCTGTGTACATGTGCACACACACACACAGTTCCTATTCTAGGTGAATTATTTTGTAAACTGTAAAGCAACTTTAAATTTTTTAAAAAAGCTTCAACAAGGCATTTTCAGAATGAAAGATTGTAGTTTTAGCAGCTCTATTGAGTTCAAATGATAAATACATACTAACTGTATGTATTTAAAGTATACAATTTGATAATTTGAGTATATAGACAGCCATGAAGTCACTACTACTATCAAGATAATAAACATATCCATAATTTGTGAAGTTCTCTTCATACCACTTTGTAATTCTTCTCTTCCACTCTATTCCTGCTGCTTTTCCCCAAGACTACTCCAGCTCTTTCACCACTCTCAATCAAACAACAAGCATGGAGCCGGGCACTGTGGCACATGCCTGTAATCCCAGCACTTTGGGAGGCTGAGATAGGAGAATCGCAAGTTCAAAGCCAGCCTCAGCAACGGTGAGGCGCTAAGCAACTCAGTGAGACCCTGTCTCTACATAAAACACAAAATAGGGCTGGGGATGTGGCTCAGGGGTCGAGTGCCCCTGAGTTCAATCCCTGGTACAAAAAAAAAAAAAGACAACCATGGATCTACCTGTATAAATCAGTTTATGTTTCCTTGAATTTTATATAAGTGTGTACTCTTTTTCTGTCCATCTTCTTTCATCAGCATAATTATTTTAATGATTCATCCATGTTGTCACATGCATCAATTGTTCATTTCTTTTTATTGCTGAGTAGTATTCCATTGTTAGGATAAAATTAAAAGAAAGTTTGTCCATTATAATTCATGCTTTTTTGTCACAATTAAGAAAACTTTGCCAAACCAATGGTAACAATTGTTTTCCTCTAGTTTTGTAGTTTTATTTCTACTTTTACTTCTGTGATCCACTTCGAGTAAAATTTTATATATTTAAATAGATGGTATGAGGTAAAGTTTGGGTTGAAGTTTTTTAATTAATCCAGTTTTTTCACCATTTATTTAAAAGATTATTCTATCTCCATTTAAGCTTCTTGCCACCTAGGTCAAAAATTAATTGACCACATGAAGGGTTATAGGTTTTCTCTCTTTTGTGGAAGCTAGAAAGGTAAAAGGAAAAGAAGGTGGGGGAATCTCATGAAATTTGAACAGAAGCCAGGTTCAGTGGCGCACGCCTGTAGTCCTAGCAGCTCAAGAGGCTGACACAGGCGGATCAAGGGTTCAAAACCAGCGTCAGGGGGCTGGGGCTTAGCTGTGGTAGAGCGCTTGCCTCACATGCATGAGTCACTGGGTTTGATCCTCAGCACCACATAAAAATAAATAAATGAAATAAAGATATTGCATCCATCTACAATTAAAAAAAAAAAAAAAAACACCAGCGTCAGCAACTTAGCAAGGCCCTAAAGAACTTAGTGAGACCCTGTCTCTAAATAAAATATGTATTTTTTAAAAGGGGTTGGGGATGTACCTCAGTGGTTGAGTATTCCTGGGTTCAATCCCTGGTACCCTCCCCCCACACACGCACAAATTGAAGTGTGATCAGTAGAATAGAGGAAAGGGATCCAGGGGGAGGAAGGAGTGTAAGGGATAATATTGGGAAATTTATTGTCAAATTATATTGTTATATTGTGTGCATGTACAAATATGTAACAAATCCTACAATTATGTACAAATATAATGCACCAATGAAAATGTAGAAAAAAATCAATTGACTATGTACTTGTAGATTTATTTCTACGCTGTTCCACTAATTTGTCTGTCCTAATGCCAAAACCACTGGATGGACGTAAACTTTATAAATCTTGAAACCAAGGAGTAAAATTCTTCCAATTTAGTTATTTTTTTCAAACTTGCATTTCATTTTGGAGGGCAGTCACTATTATTGGTCATTTGCATTTTAATATGAATTTTAGAATCAGCTTGCCATTTTCTGTAAATGTCTGTGGAGATTCTACTGTGATTACATTGAATCTGCAGATTGATTTAAGAGGCATTGACATCTTAACTATATTGAGCCATCCAACCTATTGGCTCCATCTACTTATTTTGCCTTGAAGTCTACTTTGTCTATATCAGATTTATAACCTCTACTTTCTTGTTATTTCCATTCCTGATAAATCTTTGCCATTTATTTTTAGGCTTTTTGAATCACTGCATTTTAAATGTAGTTCTTGCTTACAGTATAGAAGTGGATTTTGCTTTGTAAGAATTACAGGAATTGGTAAATAAAAATACAGGACATCCAGATGAATTTGAATTATTTATAATTGTTTATGCATGTGTACCTTGAGATAAAATAAATATTTCATGGGATACAATAATAATAAAAATTACCCATTGTTTATCTGAAATATATTATCAGTATCTAAATTATGTATTAAACATAATTGTAATTTAAATTGTATTACTTCTTCCTTAACATGTATCCCTAATGCTTTGGGTTTTCTTAACAGGTCTTCATTTTGCAAAATTTGGTTATGAATTCCTTATAGTTTCAGTTCATTTTCTATCTATATTCTAACATATCTTCTACAGTGATTGCCACTAACTTATTCTTATTTTGTCCAGTGAACATTCATTAATAAGAATGTGCTCAATATTAGCATTATTTGCAAGTATACTGATTTGATCTTGAGTTTTTATTTGCTTTACATAATACCAGCATACACGGCATAACTTGCCTTTCCATTCTTTGTGATTACATTGCATCTCTGGACCAACATGTTTCTCAAGATCTTCCACTGACCGAAAAGTATTGTCATCAATTTTTATTCCCTTCTTCCACACTACACATGATGATTCCTACTGATCAAAGTAAAATCTAGCCAGGGAAATTAAAGAAGAAAAAAACAAATAAGGCCCTCTGAACTAGAAAAGAAGAAGGAAAATTATCTCTATTTCAATAGTTAATATATACAAAACCTAAAGGTCCTATCTCCCAAACCCTGATAATCCTAATAAATCCATTCAGAGAAATTGTAGGGTAAAAATCAACACTTAAAATTAGTTATATAAACCAGATGCGGTGGCGCAAGCCTGTAATCCCAGCACTTAGGGAGGCTGACACAGGAGAATCGCAAGTTCAAAGCCAGCCTCAGCAATGGCAAGATGCTAAGCAACTCAGTGAGACCCTGTCTCTACATAAAACACAAAATAGGGCTGGGGATGTGGCTCAGTGGTTGAGTGCCCCTGAGTTCAATCTCCAGTACCAAATAAAATAAAATAAAATCAGTTATATATATATGTATGTATATATAATATATATGTATATATATAAAATGTATATACATATTATATAAAATCAATGATGAAGAATCTGAAAAGGAAATAAGAAAATAATCTCATTAAATAAATAGCATCAGAAAGCACATAGCACTTATAAATAAGTAAAATTGGGGATGTAAAAGACTTATACACTAAAACTATAAGATTTGTTGAAATAAAGAAAACATAAATATATGGAAAGACATCCTGAGTCTAGGACTGGAAAACTTTATGTTGTTAAAATGATATCATCCAAGACAATGTGCAAATTCAATGCAATTCCTGATAAAATCTTGACGTTTTTGCAAAAATAGAAAAATCCATCCTAAAATTTATATGGAATCTCTAGATACACCAATTAGCCAATACAATTTTGAAAAAGAGCAGTTAGAGGATTCACATTTCCTAATAGTAAACTTGACTATAAATCTACAGAAAATAAATATTATGATATTGGCATAAAGATAAATAGACCAATGGAATAGAATAGAGAGCTCAGAAATAATCGTTTGTGTATATGGTCAATTGATTTTCACAAGGGTGCTGTTAAAGGCTTGATTAGCAGCCTGTGGCACCACTGGGAGGCAAAGGAACCTTTAGGAGGTGGGGCCTAGCAGGAGAAAGTTAGGTCATAGAGGGTGTGTACTTGAAGGGGATATTGGGACTGCAGGCCTTCCCTCCACCCCCCTCTCACTTCCTAGCCACCAGGAGATGAGAAGGTTTGCTCCACCACATGCTCTCTGCCATGACGGTTCTGCCTCACCACAGGCCCGAAAACAATAGAACCAAGTGACCATGGACTGAAACTTCTGAAACTGTGAGTCAAAATACATCTTTCCTCCTTTTGATTATCTGGGTATTTTGTCCTTGCAATAGAAAGCTAACAATGGTGTCAATACATTCAAGAAGGGACAGTCTTTTAAAGAAATGATACTGAGGGGCTGGAATTATGGCACAGTGGTAGCGTGCTCGCCTAGCACGCATAAGGCACTGGGTTCGATCCTCAGCACCACATAAAAATAAAATAAAATAAAGATATTCTGTCACCTACAACTAAAAAATAAACATTTTTTTAAAAAAAATAAAAAAATAAAAAAAAAGAAATGATACTGAGAAAATTGGATATTTGCATGCAAAAGAATGAAGTTGATCCCTTACCTTATGCCACATATAAAAATGAACTCAAAGTTGGGCATGGTAACACACCACAGCTATAATTCTAGTTATTTGCAATGCTAATGCAAGAGGATCACAACTCAGTGAGATTCTGTCTTGAAATAAAAAACAAAAGGGGTTGGGGGGGGCTGGGGTTGTGGCTCAGTGGTAGAGTGCTTGCCTAGCATGCGTGAGGCACTGGGTTCGATCCTCAGCACCACATAAAAATAAAAAAATAAAGATATTGTGTCCATCTATAACTAAAAAAAATTTTTTTAAAAGGAGGGGTTGGGGGTTTTGCTCAGTGGTAAAGCACTCCTGGTTTCAATCCCTAAGTACCACACACACACACAAACACACACACAGAGTTAACTCAAAATTGATCAAAGACTTAAATAAAAGCACTAAAACTATGAAAATCTCACGAGAAAATATAGAAGAAACTTCCTAACATTGATTTTGACAATAATTCTTTTTGGACATAGCAACAAAGAACAGACAACAAAAGAAAAAATAGATAAAATAGATTATATCAAAATTAGAGACTTTTATACATCAAAGAACACTATCAACAGAGTGGGGAAAAAAACCCAAGAAATGGAAGGAAATATTTGTAAATCATCAGATAGGGAGTTAACATTTAGAATATATAAAGAATACTTATAACTCAACAACAAAAACCCAATTCAAAAATGGGTAGCTGGGTACAGTGCCATGTGTCTATAGTCCTGGCTACTTGGAAGGCTGAGACCAGAGAATTGCTTGAGCCCAGGAATTCAAGGCCAGCCTGAGCAACATATCAAGACCTTGTCTCAATTTTTTTTTTAAAGGTCAACCAGACACAGTGGCACACACCCATCTTCCCAGAGGCTCAGGAGGCTGAAGCAGAGGACTGCAAGTTCAAGGCCAACCTTAGCAATTTAGTGAGGACCTAAGCAACTTAGAAATACCCTGTCTCAAAAAATAAAAAGGGCTCAGTGGAAGAACACCCCTGGGCTCAAGCAATATTTTATTATTAATGAAAAATAAATAAACTTTTTAAAAAGAACAGGCTTAACACTAAAAAGACTCACTTTTGTCAATTATTTCTTTAACATGTCTATCAAGTTCTTTTAAACAATGTTTTCCCTTCAATTTTCACAGTCTGATTACTAAAGAGAAATTGAAAATTACGGACAAGAAAGTGGGTTTTACTCAATAGATTATTTAGAAATCAACAAGAGCTAATGGGGCCTTTTTTGAGAATTAGGGCATACTTTCAGAGTGTGAAACTGACAATTCTTTCCACTGCTGTTGTTGAAGGGTCTCTAGGTTTCCGAATGTGAAAAAACTGAATAATACAGAAAGCCAAGAAACACAAAATTCTTTAATGGCTCAATCAGGATAAATGGTGAGGTAAGAGACAATTTTATGGCAATTAATTCAACGTCAATAGAAGGAACATCAAGTGCTGTTTAAGCAGCAATATATGGAAGATGGCAGGACAGCTTCAACTTTGTATAAACACAGCCTGCACCTTATGCCTTCATCAAAACTTTTATTGGGGGCTGGGATTGTGGCTCAGTGGTAGAGTGCTTGTCTCACACATGTGAGACACTGGGTTTGATCCTTAGTGTCAGGTCGGATCAGGGTCCAGGATGTCCAATTAGAGGGACCAGTCAGGGCAGCTGGGAGGAGGGCAACTGTGAAAAGGAGCGGCTAGCCAGACGCTGACAGTCACCAGTAGACACGCCTCCTATCAATCAGCGGGTTTTCCTGACCTATCCAGGAAGGACTCTGGCCTTCTCTTCCTGCCCCCAAGCCCTCCCCTTCCTGACCGGGTTTTTCGAATTCTCCCTACACTGGAGTTCCAGCGCCATTCCTCCCGGACACACTTTGATGGTCGGGAGGATTCAGCCTGAGAGCATGTATTTTCAATAAAGCCTTGCCGAGTGGCTTTAATTCATCTTCTTCTGGTCATCTAGTCTTTATACTTAGCATCACATAAACATAAAATAAAGATATTGTGTTCATCTTAAAAACAAAAACAAAAACTTGTATTTGGCTTATCACCACCAAAAGCAGTTCATTTTTTTCTCATTAACTCCTAATTATTTGCTATTGCTATGTATCAAATTACTACAATTTAGCAGCTTAAACTAACACTATTCATTAGCTCATAGTTGGGTTTCAAATTCTAAAAGCAATTTGAATTGCTTTTAACTCCCAGCAACTCCCATGCTGGGAGTCCTCTTTGGAGGCACTAGGGAGAAATCTACTTCCAGGTTCGTGCAGATGGTTGACAGAGCTCAGTGTCTTGTGGTTGTAGGACTAGTCAGTTTCCTTGCTGGCTACCAGCTGGAGGCCTCCCTTAGCTCCTTCTCAGGGGTTTTTTTTCCATCTTCCAGTCAACAATGGCACATCAAATCCCCCTTATGCTTCAAATTTTTCTGACTTCTGCCAGAGAACAATTTAGTTTTAAAAGGGCTCATGCTGAATGTTATTTAGTTTTTTAAAAGGAAGGAAATCCTGCAGCTGGGGTTGTAACTCAGCGGTAGAGCACTTGCCTAGCACGGGCGAGGCGCTGGGTTCGATCCTCAGCACCACATAAAAATAAATAAACAAAATAAAGGTATTGTGCCCTCTACAACTAAAAAAATTTATAAAAGGAAGGAAATCCTGACACATGCAACAATGTGAATGAAACTTGAGGCCATTACACTACTGGGGTAGTCAAATCCATAGAAACAGAAAATAGAAAAGTAGTTACTAGGGATAGGGGGAAGGGGAAATAGGGAGTTGTTGCTTAAGGGTATAGACTTTCAGTATGGCAAAATTAAGGGAGTTCTAGAGACTTGTTGCACAACAATGTGACTGTAGTAAACCCTGCCAAAATGTATGCTTAGAAATGGTAACAGTAGTAAATTTTATGTTACATATATTTTACAATTTTTAAAAATAATTTTTAATGGGTTGATGTGATTAGCCCACTTGGTTAATATCCTTTCTTAAATTCCACTGCACCATGTATTATACTCTTGAGAGTGATGTATCCAGGTTCTGGAGATTAAGGCAGGATATCTTGTGGGGTGGCATTTTAGAAATTCTGCCTACTGTTCTCAAAGTAAGAGTCTATGCCAAATTTTGCTATTGTTTCTGAAGTCTCATCTGGAAGGGGCTTATTTGCAATACCCTTATAAGCAAGCCTTTTTCACAAGAAAATGATGCACAAAGGGAAAAATATGTCCCTGCTTAATGATTATTTGCATCTATGACCATCTCTTAGATAATGAGGCATTTAAATCATTGATATGCCAGGGATAGCAGCACACACCTGAAATCCCAACAACTCAGGAGGCTGAGGCAGGAGAATCCACAAGTTCAAAGCCAGCTTCAGCAACTTAGTGAGGCCCTAAACAACTTAGCAAGACCCTGTTTCAAGATAAAAAATAAAAAGGCTGGGTATGTAGCTCAGTGGCAAAGCACCCTGGGTTCAATCTCCACTACCAAAGAATAAGTAATAAGCAAATCATTAATAATCTATGTGATAGTAAATGGAGCTGTTACATTGTATTGCAGATTTCATCCTAGTATTCAAAAATATGCTTGCAACATTGAAATCGGAAATACTTCCGGTAGCAGTATGTTCAAACAATTATATAACTTGCATGACTGAAAATGATACACAATGTGGAAGACCCTTACAACCTAGGTTGTAATCAGTTTTTTCTTCATCTGAATAAAGTTTTGTTATATTATTCTCATTGATACTGAGGAAAGTATACATATCCTATTAGCTGTTAATATATGCTGGTTCATATCTGACTCCACTGTTTTCAGAATGCATACTGTATACAGTGAGTTTCAAAAAGGCCTTTTTCTCCATTAATAAATGTTGACTGTTCAGAAAATTCATCATAAAATTTACACTTGAATTTTGGTATTTGGGGCTTCAAATACACAAAAAAATTAGACCTTAGCACCACCGTAAGAATTGAAAAGATTGGGGCTGGGATTGTGGCTCAGAGCGCTTGCCTCGCATGTGTGAGGCACTGAGTTTGATCCTCAGCACCACATAAAAATAAATAAAAGATATTGTGTCCATCTACAACTAAAATAAAATATTAAAAAAAAAAGAATTGCAAAGATAGAAATGATAACCTCACACAGCCTCATAATGTCTATGGGTTACATTGGATCACTTCATAACTAACGGTAAACTGGGGCTGAACCATTGAAAGGGCAGCAAACTTGCAAACTAAGAACTGGACTCAGTATCTGATGAAGGTGGCAGGAATAACTACAAACAAAGGATAAGCTGTTCTTATATGAGCTTTTGGGAAGCCTGACATTCAGGAATCGGTGGATTTTCACAAGTGGGAATACTTAGGGACTGGCAGAGAACTTTCCCCCGGTCTAGCACGACCCGCTGCTTCGGAAGTATGCTCGCTGGAGCGAGGCACTGCCTGATTGGCTGTCACGTAGGATCGCGCCACTGATTGGTTGACTTTCGGCTGGCTGGCTTTCAGAAACTCGGCGTTATCTTGATTTGCTAATTTTCAGAAGTAGTTACAGGAGTAATTCTCAGTGGCCCCTTTTGATCTTCCTTCAGCCACACCTACAGAACAGACCACCCAGATCCGTATCTGTGAAGGTATGCTTTTCAGTTAAAGTTGCCATTTAAGTAATTTGTGTCAATTCCAGTGGCAAAAAAAAAAAAAAAAAAAAAAAAAAAATAGCCCTAAGTGCTTAACTTTTTTAAAAAATATTTTTTAATTGTAATCGTTGATGGACCTTTATTTTGTTTATTTATTTTTATGTGGTGCTGAGGATCGAACCCAGTGCTTCACACATGCTAGGCAAGTGCTCTACCACTGAGACACATCTCCAACCATAAGTGCCTAACTTTTAAATGAAGATGATTTATTAAATAAAGGTGAATACAGGACTTAGAGATCTGAAAAAGTCAATAAAGGATGCAGGACAAATTAAATATAGAATATGTCTTGAATATGCAGGATGACTCACAACCCGCTTTATGAGACCATTGAAAATTATTTTTCCTTTATAGGCCAGCTTAACCAATTAATATGTATTGCTATAACAATTATCTTTGTTCTAAATTATGTCATGGTATCTGATGTTGTCAATTATGCTGTACGATGTCTGCTTTTCTGTTTTTTTTTTTTCATTATTTAGTGTCTTCACTTTTAAAATTTTCTTTTTCATATTTAGGAAAGTTTGTGTTATTGTTCTGCTGATCACTTTTGTATTACTACTTGTATAGTATCTTTAATCTTATTTTTCTTCTTACCAAGTGTCAGTCTTAAATTGTATCATTTTGTTGATGAATTATTAGTTATAGAGAATGGTGGGTTTCATTTTATCATATTAGTACATGTATATAACATAAGGGATTCACTCATGTTTCCCCTAGCCCTTGTATAGTTTTATTTTTTACTTTTACTTCTCTTAACATTTTGAATTTTATCCCGATATATGATGTGAGGTTTAGATTCAACATCATCTTTTTTCCAAATGGTTATCTAGTTATCTGATACTTGCACTGAAATGAATGTTTATATCCCTCTTGATGCATATGTTGAAATCGATCCACAAGGTGATGGTATTAGAAAGTGGAGACTTGAAAGGGTGATTAGGTCATGAGGGTGCAGCCTTTATGAATAGAGATAGTGTCTTTGTGAGAAAGACCCTCGAGAGCTAGCAGGCCCCTTCCACCATGTGAGGACACAGTAGGAAGGCACATTCTATGAGGACGTGGCCCTCATCACATAATGAATCTGCCAACACCTTGATCTTAGATTTCCCAGTTCTCTGAACTATGAGAAATAGATTGTTGTTAATAAGCTACTTCACCTATACGATTTTGTTACAGTAGCCTAAGTGGAACAGATACTGTATTAGTTTGATACAGCTACCATAACAAGTACCAAAAACTGGGTGGCTTAAAACGATGGAATTTATTCTTTCACCATTCTGGAGGATAGAATTCTAAAATCATGTGTAAGCAGAGCCAAGCTCCCTCTAGAACCTGTCCTTGTGCAGCCTATGGCAACCTCAGGTGTCCCTTGGCTTAGAGTTGCATCACTCCAGTCTCAGTTCCATCTTTACATGTTTTTCCTGAGTGTCTGCATCATCCTTGTTTTGTGTGTGTGCCCGTCCCTGGGCCCAGACTCCCCGCTCTTAATAAGGACAGTTGTCATATTAGGTTAGTGGTTGCATTACTCCAGTACAACCTCACCTTAGCTAATTACATTTGCAACAACCTATTTTCAAGTAAGGTCACATTTTGAGGTACTAGAGGTTAGGACTTCAATATGTTTTTTAGGGGAGCACAATTCAACCCATTTGAGGAACTATTTGTTAATGTTTCTCTTCTTTCCCCCTTTTAAGATCTCTTCTTTATCAAATATTGAATTTCCTTACATATACTTGAGTCCATTTTTTATAAATTCCACTGACTTATCTAATATGATACTAATATTCAAATATTTCAATTTTATTAGCCTTATAGTATGTTTTACTATCTGGTGGAGATACCTACCTTTAAAGCTTTTGCTTCCCTAGGATTTTATTTGCTTATTTATTTCTCTTTTAAACTATTTGTGTCCAGAACATAACTCTTGCCTATTATTTTACCTGCACCTGGAGAACAGTATAGCAATGTGTAATAAAAATCTTCAACATCTACTGCACTAGGAGAAAAATGTAGAAGGAATGTGTGGATCTGGGTTACAAGAAATAATTGAATTGACTATGTTTAGGGACTTTCACTTGTTTCAGGAATCACCATTGCATATAACACACTTCTGCATTGATGCATACATTACACATGTAAAACCATTCTCATTAATGCCATGTCATTTTTTAATAAAAATTAAATATTTCTCTGTGTTTCTTCATAAAAATGTAATTGAAATGTACACACAAGCATTACTTTATGGAATCTCTAGTTTCTGAATAATCATATGAATTATTGTATTAAGGAATAATCTTCCATTAGGAGCTAGTTGTTTAAAATATTAACAAATGCTACCTGACAGTTTGTATTTTTCCCCACTTTTCAAGCTCATGAGCTGTCTCCTAGTGCTGTTTTTTAAATATTTTTAGTTGTCAATGAACCTTTATTTTATTTATTTATATGTGATGCTGATAATCGGACCCAGTGCCTCACGCATGCTAAGCAGGTGCTCTACCACTGAGCCACACCCCAGCCCCAGTGCTGTTTATTTTAATTTCTGCAGAATACTTTAGAATTACATAATATAGGAGATGGATTCCAGTTGGTGATTATTTAATCTAACTTCCCCCTTCTAAATGAGGAAACCAAAGCATAGATACATTGTTACTTGCCTAGTGCCCCAACCTGGGCTGTAAATCCACCTCTCCAAGTTGCTTTATATTCAAATAAACCTTGGAACTTCAGCAGCCCTCAGTGACCACATTATCCCCACCAACAGTTCCCCAGGGGATCTTGCTATGTTAGCTCATCTCAAATTTTCTTTTCCTTTCATTGACAATATACTTCTTAAAATTCTGTTAGCAGAGCCGGGCGTGGTGGCTCACGCTTGTAATCCCAGCACTTAGGGAGGCTGAGACAGGAGAATCGCGAGTTCAAAGCCAGCCTCAGCAATGGCGAGGCACTAAGCAACTCAGTGAGACCCTGTCTCTACATAAAACACAAAATAGGGCTGGGGATGTGGCTCAGGGGTTGAGTGCCCCTGAGTTCAATCCCCGGTACAAAAAAAAAAAAAAAAAAAATTCTGTTAGCAGCAATTAGTATGAATTCAAATCAAGTAGTCATTGGATTGCTCTGAAGGAGAAGGTATAATCTGGACTGTGTCGTTCCCTTTGGCCAGACAACAATTCCTGGAGGTAGGTAGTTGTGAGCCCTCAGCAGATGGCACTCCAAGCAGGCAAGGGAATGAGTGCCTTGGTCCTGATGATAGGATCTGGGCTACATAACAGAAGACAGACACTTCTGTCCCTCACTTCTGCCATTTGGATCCATATAATTTCTATCCATCTAGGAAAAGCTCCTCAAGGAGTCTAGTTAACTGCTTTTTCTTTTGTTAGGGAAACTATGAAAATAACATTCATCAAATAAACTCCAGCTGGTTGGCTCTGCAGCTGTTCTTGCACCTTCAACTGATTATCTTCCTTCTCTAATATTGTATACTATCTGTTTTACCTTCTTCTCATCCTCAGCTCGCATCCCACTGTCTAGGTCACTTGCCTTGAAGAGCCTGAGCCCTGGGACACCATTTGTTTTCATGAATATGGAATGCCATACTCAGTCATGGCTACTATACTTGCTCATTTAAATTGAGCAACAAAAATTGAGCAAGAGAATACATAGAAAACATAGAGTGCCAAATACCAAATACATTCCTCTCTGCTTCCATCATGTAAAAGCAATGAATTGCAAAGATGAGAAGCAAAACTATCCCAATAGAACAACTGGGAGTGACGGTAAATGGATCACTCTTTCTTCAAACCTCTATCCTATTTCTTTTGGAGATCTGGGTCAATAAAATGCTCTAGAAGATAAGCTGCTGCCCCACTCTTACAGCTTCGTACAGCTACTAGAGGCAGTTCTATCAGTCTATCAGTCCGACATCTTCAAGTTGTGACTTTGTGAAATGTGATAGGATCACTGAATCACATTGTTATGTGTCCGGCATTGCAACAACAGTGCTATAAAGCACATTCTTGGGTACAGTGCCATGATATGCAGAATTCCATGTTGCTGGATCCAACATTCTGTTAGCCCTTGGATGGTGGTGCTGTTTGAGGCCATGTGAACAGGACAGACAAACGCATACTTAGAATAAGCATCCGGTCCAGTCAAGATGAATTGCTCTTTTCCTGTATGGAGAAGACTCAACTTGACATCATGTGCTGTCTTTGAAGGATAATGCCTTGTTGAAGCCTCATTGTTGCCCTCTGTTGTTGGAAGATTTCACATTCTGCAGCAGCAGTAGCGAGATAAGACTTAGTGGAAACTTGTGCTTTGGGTTTCTGCATGGTCTTCAACTCTGCCACTACACTTACCTATCAGTTGTGCAGATGGCTGACAGAAGAGGTTGACTGACATCCACTGACTGAATCCTTTTGTCTTCTTGGTTGTTCACAGATATTTTCTGTAAGAGTTAGTATGTGAAACAAAGATCTTACTATCTTGTGTCTATTACTGAAGATCTATTCATATGCCTATTTCTAAGATGTCTTTTCCTCCAATCTTCCAAACTTTCTCCTTCCAGAACCCTGACCAATCAGCCAACCCAATTGATAATTCCTTTCTTGAGTCATTTCTCTTTCTGCAAACCAAATGAATATCAAGGTCTACAGTTGAAAGTTCTACCTACTGGGAAGATTTTTAAAATTATTTTTAAATTCTTTATTTTTTAATGAACAAATAAAATTGTATATATTTATAGTATAATATAATATGATGCTTTGAAATATGTATACATTGTGAAATGGTTGAATGCATTACATCACATATTTATCATTGTTTTCTTTTTTAAAAAAATGGTACTAGGGATTGAACCCAGGGGCACTTTACCACTGAGCTACATTCCCAATTCTTTTTTTTTTTTTTTTTTTTTTTTTGAGGCAGAGTCTCACTAAGTTGCTGAGGCTGGTCTCGGACTTGCAATCCTCCTGCCTTAGCCTCCCTAGTCAGGACTACAGTCGTGAGCCCACCGAGCCTGGCCTTATCATTGTTTTCATAGCGAGAGCACTTGAAATCTGCTCTTCTAGTGATTTTCATGTATACAAAACACTTAGGGGCCAAAAGGCATAGCTCGGTGGTAGCCTAACATATAGGAGGATACTCAGCACTTGCCTAAGATACACAAGCTTCTGGGTTCCATCCCCAGCACCACAAAAAGAAAAAAAAAGAAAAAGATTAGAAAATCCTTACTAATTATAGTCACTTGAACTTATTTTTCCTGTCAAGTTATGCGGTTGTATTCTTTGACCAACATCTTCCCTCACCCTCCCATCAGATAAGGCTCTAATTTCATTCTTCTGCATGTGGAGATCTGGTTCTTCCAATATCATTAATTGAAGAAATTGTCCTTTTTTCCATTGTGTGTTCTTGGTACCTTTGTTGAAAATCAGTTGACTGGATGGATTTATTTCTGGGCTTTCTATTCTGTTCCACTGGTCTATGTGTCTGTTTTTATGGCAGTACCATGCTATTTTAGTTTTGAAGTGTTTTTTGAAATCCAGAAGTGAGATGGCTCCTGCTTAGTTCTTTTTGCTCAAGATTTGCTATTTGGGGTCTTTTGTGGTTCAACATAAATGTTAAGATTTACATAAGAATAATTTACATTGGAATTACATAGGAATTGCAATCAATCTGTAGATTGCTTTGGGTAGTATGTACATTTTAAAAGCATTAACTCTTCCATCCTTGAACATGGGGTAATGTTCCATTTATTTCTGTCTTCTTCTGTTTCTTTCATCTGTGTTTTATACTTTCAATTTACAAGTCTCTCATCAGCTTGGCTGAATTATTCCTAAGTATTTTATTGTTTATTAACTATTGTAAATGAGATTATTTTCTTGATTTTTTTTCAGATGGTGTGTTAGTGTATAGAAACATTGCTGATTTTTGTTTGTTGATTTTGTATCCTGAAACCTTACTGAATTCATTAGTTCTAATAGGTTTATGGAAGAATATCTAAGGTTTTCTATATATAGGATCATGTCATTTGCAGACATAATATCACTTATTCCTTTCTGATTTGGATGCTTTATATATTGTCTCTTGCCCAGCTGCTCTGACTGAAACTTACATTACTGTATTGAAAAGGAATGGTGAGAGTGGACATCCTTGTTCGGTTCCTGTCTTAGAGGAAAACCTTTCAACTTTTCATCATTGAATATGATGTTATCTGTGGGCCTGTCATATATGATCTTTATTGTGTTGAAGTACATTCCTTTTGTATCTAAATTGTTCAGAATTTTCATCATAAAAGAATATTGAATTTTGTCAAATGCTTAATATGCATCTATGAAGATGTTCATGGTTTTTTTTGGTCCTTCATTCTGTTAATGTGGTATATTGTATTTACTGTTTATTGACTTGAATGTGTTGGACCATCCTGGAAGGATTTAATCTATTGTTCTCTTTCCAGTGCTGACATAAGGCAGCATCCACATCCTTTTTGACTTGCATCCACATCCTTTTTGCCTTGCACCCACATCCTGAGCTGACGACTCAATGAACCAAGCTCAGCTTTTTTCCTCCTTTAGCAATATTCCCATACATCCATAGTTGCAAGTTGAAAAATCCAGTGCCACAGTTTTGATGACATGGGGTCGTGGACCAACTACTCATACTGCTTCCTTGTTCCCTCCAATCCCTTTAATACCCAGTCCTTGATGTGCTACTTTCACTTTACTATGGATTGCTGCTGAGTCAGCCCGTCTTTACCAAGTAGTAGTTCTAAGAAAACCAAGTTCATCATGAGAACTTCTAGCCATATGGTCACTTAATGACCATTGTCAAAAAATCTATCTCAGCCAGGCGCAGTGGTGCATGCCTGTAATCCCAGAACTTAGGGAGGCTGAGACAGGAGAATCGCGAGTTCAAAGCCAGCCTCAGCAACGGCGAGGTGCTAAGCAACTCAGTGAGACCCTGTCTCTACATAAAACACAAAATGGCTGGGGATGTGGCTCAGTGGTCAAGTGCCCCTGAGTTCAATCCCCAGTATTCCCCCCCAAAAAAGTCTTATCTCTACCTGAGTTCAGTAGCAGGCCCAGAGCTATTTTAACCAATTAAGTTCCAAGTTTTCAATTCTATATAGGTTGATGAAACATACAGGTTAAGATGCATAAAGGATGCTATATAATTATATAGAATATAATTATCTGTAGAGAGCATGGTCTTGCTAGAGAATTCCACAGGACTATGCTGTGATCCTCCTATTGCAGTTTTCCATAAATTCCAGTGTCTTCTCTTATTGCATGTATTTCTAATATCATAGAGTTTACTGGGTTGTTTGGCCCAAATACTAGGGTAGCTTGCACTATAGTCTGAACCAGCAACAGAGTCCTTTTCTTTCCTAATTTCTTATCAAAGCTGGCAGCCTTTGCTGGCACTCAGCACATGTCAGAGCAATGGCCATAAATACGTTAATATCTGCCCCCAAAACCCAAAGAAGCCTATGAAGTCGGCTTACTTCTTCATAGTGGGAATGTATGATGCAATAATTTGCCCTCCAATTTAAATATACGTAGAACCACTGGACCTCCTAAAAATCTTTACTGGTGTGGCAGGTCCCTTAATCTCTAGAGGTCTTTCTGTCACTCTTGGGGATGTACGTGCCTCACCAGGATGTCCAAGATACTCGCCACTCCTTACTCTCTTGGTCTATTTTAACTGATAAATACAATGGATAAAAATGATGTTCTGCAGAATGTCCAGACAGCTCCCAGGTCTGTGAACTACAGTATGACAAAGGGTATAAGAGTTAACACATATCTTGAACAAGAGTCTAAATATATACTGTTTTCCTTCCAGTGACTATAAATTAACTGCTTCTGGTAACTGTATCCAAGTATTGCTTCAGCTATTGTGTATACATATATATTCATCTATCTCATTTTCATTTAAATTTAAATATGTTGTAAACTTTCTTCTTGATTCTATCAGTTATTTGGAAAGAGGTTTTTTGTTTGTGGTGCTGGGGATTGAACCCAGGACCTTGTGCATGCGAGGCAAGCACTCCACCAACTGAGCTATATTCCCAGCCCCTGGAAACAGATTTTTAATTTCTAAAATTTATGGATTTATTTTGGGGAGCTTTATTATTTCTAATAATAGTGCTTGGTATTTTGTACATCAACATAAAAATTGATATTTATCTTTAGGCCTAATGTTTTTATAAATATTTTAAGTATTCTTTGAAATAACAGAAAGTCTTTGTTGATTAAGAGTTCTGTATCATCTAGAGGCTTAGTAATTTTATGTCCACATAGCTGACTACTGAGAAAGATATACTAAAATTTCACTGTATTTGTAGATTTGTCAATTACTCTTTTCAGTTCTAGTAATTTTTATTTACATATTTTGATGATTATTAGGTATCTACACTTTTAGAATTTGTGTATCTTCCTGGTGAATTTTCACTAATGTTATTATGTAACGGGGTGAGTTTGATTTCAGCATCGAGCAAGTAAGATATGACCACAAGGTGGCAGTAGCACACACAAAATTTACTTAGGTGCTCTGTTCACTGGTTTGTACCGGGTGAGGGGGTGAAGGGGGAATGAAGCTGGGAGGCCTTCACAGCAGGAGGCCAAGTAGACAATGAAGCCTGGACACTACCAACCTGAAGCTATTCATAAAATATATAATAGTTTATTGAGAACTATAGTTGTTCCACTGGGCTAGAGAACACTAGAACTTATTCCTTTTGTCCAACTGTGTTTTAGTACCCATTATCCAACCTCCATATTCATTCCCCATGCCCCTTCTCAATCTCTAGCAAATCAATGCCACAATGAGCTATCATCCCATGCCAGTTAGAATGGCTATTAAAAAAAGACCACCACCAACAACAAAAATGCTGGCAAAGGAATAGAGAAAAGGGAACTCTCATACACAGTTGGTAGAAATGTAAATTAATACAACCATTACAGAGACAGTGTGTAGGGTCTTCAAGAAACTAGAAATATATTCTAGCTATTCAATTTCTGGGTCCATATCCAAGGAAAGTGAAACCAGCATACCAGAGATATTTGCACTCCCATGTGTATTGCAGCACTGTTCATGATAGCTAAGATGGAGTCAACCTAGATGCCCAAAAATAGATGAATGGATTAAAAAAAAATGGTACTTACCAGCATGCACAAGTCCTGGGTTCAATTCCCAGCACTGGAAAAAAAAAATGTGGTGTGTATACACAACTTTATATTAGTCAATCATTTAAAAAAAAAAAAAAGGAATGAAGCCGGGCGCAAGCCTGTAATCCCAGCACTTAGGGAGGCTGACACAGGAGAATCGCGAGTTCAAAGCCAGCCTCAGCAACAGTGAGGCGCTAAGCAACTCAGTGAGACCCTGTCTCTACATAAAACACAAAATAGGGCTGGGGATGTGGCTCAGTGGTCAAGTGCTGCTGAGTTCAATTTCCAGAATCAAAAAAAAAAAAAAAGAGTGATACATAAAGTTATACAGAGAAAGATTAATACTGCATGTTCTCTCTCATGTAGAAGTTTAAAAAGTGTCTGAATGTAGATTAATGATTGCTAGTGGGCTTTTGAGCTAAAGGGTCTCAGCCTGTTGTGAAGACAAAACCTAGGCATCACCATTCTTACTTTATTTATGTAACACAAAGTGATTCTCTTTATCCTTTTTCTGCTCAACATTATTCATTTTATTTTACTCATTTTTAGGTTTATTTTTACTGATGTTTACTGTTAACCCATGTTGCAATTTCCCCTGTATTTTTTATATATTACTGATATTTGACTACATCATTTGCACATTTTTTGCTGTATTAGGTTTTCCAACTTCAGTCTCCAGTTTTTAAAAAATATTTTAATACATATTTTTGTTATTAATGGACCTTTATTCATTTATTTATAGGTGGTGCTGGGAATCAAACCCAGTGCCTCATATATGCTAGGCAAGTGCTCTACGGAGCCACAACCCCAGCCCTCTCTTTTAATATACTTATTAAATTCCTTCAAAGTTCATGTCTTATAATTTAATCAAAATTTTTAAAGGTTCTTGTGGTTCTAATGTAAAATCTACTGAATTTATGCAATTTTAGATTTATATTCCCACAGTGGTAACTATTCTTTCATGTTTAAATCTTGCTCAATTGTTTTTGGTAAAATGTTTATAACAGATACTGCATTGTTCTTGGTGCATTTATTTTAATTTTTATTATTTTCGATATTGCGAATGAAATTTTTCCCATTAGCATTTCAAGGCTCTTTTTGCTAATAAATTTTGTATATTCATCTTGTTTCCAAATGCTTTACCAAAATGTTTTGTTTCCCTTAAACACTATGATTTCCTAGGCATGTAATCACACCAACAAAACGTTTTCTATTTTTCTTATATCTGTACTGATTATTTAATTTTAAAATCCCAGAGAGTTGCCGGGTGTGGTGGCACACGCCTGTAATCCCAACACTTTGGGAGGCTGAGACAAGAGAATCACAAGTTCAAAGGCAGCCTCAGCAATGGCGAGGCACTCAGCAACTCAGTGAGACCCTGTCTCTAAACAATTAAACACAAAATAGGGCTGGGGATGTGGCTCAGTGGTTGAATACCCCTGAGTTCAATCCCCAGTACCAAAAAAGAAAAAATCCCACAGAGTTGAAGACTCAGAGGTTAACTTCTAAGTTTTGTTTCTTAAATTTGCTTACTGAACACAACTGATTCATATCTTTAGTGTGACTGCAAAGAAATCTATGAGGGAACTAATGGAAAATTACAGGAAATTTGAAATTTTGGTGAATTGTCTTTTGACATTTTTATTTTCTCACTAATTTTATAATTTATTACTCTTTCCCCCTCTTCAATATTATTTTGGAAAATTACAGCCTTATAATAGAGATGAGGATTTGTTAACATTGTAGTTGACCTATTTGACTAGTGTTCTAAGAGAAAAGTTGGTCACAAATATGCTTTCTTAAAATAATTGCTTGAATAGAGATTTTTAGCAAGCAATGAATCAAGCATTCAAACCAAAGGAAAGTTAGACTGATAGCATCTCTGACTAAAAAGATATAGTTAGAACTTTCCAAACAGATTTTCAATGTCCTTAGAGGCCAAGCTAATAAAACTGTGTAGTTGCTAAGAATTAATATGGACTGTCTAATTTGTATACTGTATTAACATGATGCTTGCAACAATGATGTTAACTAAACTGGATTCTGCAAAAGATAAAACTAGTTGACTTTAACAATAAAGTGAGCTTCCAGTAAAAGACCAACTCAAGCATAGCCTTAGACATAGCAGCATAGTTAAAAGCTAACAGCCAACCCTGGTGGAGCAAAGGCACTGAGGAAATCCCAGAATGGGTGCATCTGTGGTTTTTAAACATTTTTTAATTCTCACTGAAGTGGAGGTCATGTAACATGATTTATGTGACTTACATCACCCTTGCTTTATTTAGTTTTCCCAGTATTTTAACAAATTATGTAGTCAATTACTGTCATTAACCTTGAAAAATGTTTCAACAGAATGGAAAAATTTCCTGCAATAAAGCCTCCACATACCAAAGAAAGAGTCAAAGTATATTCTGCGTATGTTTTTCCATCTGAATATACCATGTTAAGTACTAAGCTTTTAACTATTTAAAGTGGAAACTGTGATCACCAAATGCAGCACATACTCTGCCTTCTTAAATATCACACACTATTTATCTTGATTCAGATTCATCACTAAACATCACTTGTATAATTTGATCATGATGATGTCAAGGACTGTGGTGTGCAGGATCCTATATTAAAGCTGCTATACAGGTTTAATGTTCATTTTAAAAATTTATCTTTTGGTCATCTCTCCTGTTGTCAGCTATCACATTTGTTTACCTGCCTCTAGTAAAATATTATCTGTACATGTGATTTGTTCAGGAGAATACAGATAACCTAATGTGTTAGAATTGGTTATGAAAGAAGAACATGTAGACTATGAAGATGGGGAGCTGAGGAGCTCACTTAATGCAAACATTACTAATGTCTTTCTTGGTCTTTTCCAGATTGGTCACACTGCCCTAAAAAAGAAAAGTGCAATTAGTTAGATGTTTCTGGTAGGTATCAAATAAAATATCGACCATAATTTCTTAAGAACCCTGTTAAACAGTGGAGTTTTGAAACTCTTTGGACAAGAACAGTCTGACAGCACATTTCTAATAAAAGACTGTGGGATCACAGTGGGGAAGGCAGAACTAGATAGATCAGCAGTTGGCTTAATTGGCTTCCCATAAACTTATTACAAATTCGGTTACAAAATACAAATGTACTTCATGAATCATCATATAAGGCACTGAAGTCAAGGCTGAGTTGTAATGTGCTTGACATATACAACTTGCTTAATTATCCACATGAATGAATCATTAATACCTCAAGCCTGCTAACCCTTTTGGATATCTGATATTTATGTAAAGGTGGTGCCCATTAGCTGAGTAAGGCATGAGTAGCTCTCTAGGTAAGCAG